>JAUMIR010000001.1:290836186-291463686 GCA_030847615.1 Gambelia wislizenii | reverse complement strand
ACTAATCAACCTTGCATTTCTGTACCCAGAAACTAACCATTCAATTACACAAATGTACATATCCTCCCAACAGGGGTTCAAAGCATATAAACTCCACACACACACCTACACAACCATTCTCTGAAGATGCCAGCCACAGATGCAGGTGAAACGTCAGAAGTAAACTCTTCCACAACACGGCCTCACAGCCCAGAAAAACCCCCAAGGAAAATCTATGGATGCCGCCCGTGAAAGCCTTTGACTTTGCATTAAAGGGACATTGGGATAGATACAGTTTTCATCATTCTACTAGAAAGTGGCATCCCAAGCACAGAAAATAAGGAAAGGAAGATCTCCTTCCCTCTCTAGCACCCTCTTCAACTCTTTTGGTGAAGCAATTTTTTTTAGATTTTCCAAAATAGCTTTTCAGAGGACAAAGGGAACTGCAGGAAGCTGGGAGAAAGGCTGGGTCAAGCATGATTGCTACTTTATTATATGTATATATTGTTATGCTGTCAAAATCCCCTCTTCATTCAGCCAGGGGAAAGCCTATCTGGATTAAAACAACCTCCTTGTGAAGGAGTCAGCCCATCCATGGGAAACTTTAGCTGGATCCAACCACTATATCTACAAAAGAAGCTTACCAAGACCTGCAAACAATTCACCTATCTATGGAATCGAAGTACTCGCTGCATCATACAGAAAAACTTTACAGTACATCACTAAAGAAAATCTTGGCACATAATTTACATACTGGCAGTTTCACAGAGGATCTGAGTCAATGGAAGGTGCTCACAAGTTGTCTTTTCCCATCCACCTGAGGGAGTGTGCATAGTGCCACAGGTGTTGAGGAGTTCCTCATTACTTTCCTCCTTCATCCAATTTGTAAAATTCACTTTGGATTTATCATACCATTTGAAAGTATCATCTGTAATAAAACAACATGGAAAATTCAGAGAAGCTTTTATTGTTTTGTTCAAAAGAGCAGGACAGTATTAAAAAAAAAACAAAAGGAAAAAAAAACTTTCAAATGCCACAGCATTGGTAGTAGCTTATATGCAGCTGTGTTAAGATGGCTGCAGGGTGAAAAAAAGAGTCCCCACAGAGTCCTGTGACACTTTAAACAAAAACTGTGCAATCCTAAATGGGATTGAGCCCCACTAAATTCAACAGAATGAACATCTGAGTGAATATACTGCTCAAGAATTTACTGTGCCATATGTTTTTGTGGACTAGAGCTTGCTTCAGCAAACACACTGGCTGAGAGCTTGCATCGAAAGAAAGCCCTCAACATGGTAATTTCCACATTACTGGAGAGGATGGGGATGAGCAGAGATGTGTCCAGCTCTCTTCCTGGAGTTGGATGTCTTGCGACAGGCATCTGCAGGGATCATCTACAGCTTCCTGTAGAGCTGCCAGGCATCTGAAGATGCCTGTCACAGTATTCCAAGGAAGAGAACTGGACACACCTCTGCTCATCCCCCTGCTCTCCAGCAAAACAGAAATGGCTGTGCTCCTGAAAAGGTAGGTTCTGGAGGGACTTTTGGTCATTGTGTGCGTGACTGTAAAAGTGAATTGTGATGGTGTGAGGGAGACCTATGACATCACAATTACTAAACAAGGTAACAACCATTAAATGCTATCCTCTATAGGATGGATGCAAAAGATAACATTTCAAAGACAATGATCTACATCTTGGCCAGTAATTCATATAATCTAGCATCATGCTGTCACCCCACTTCATTTTCTTTCCAATCAGTACAGTGCTGGAGGTGAAAGACCATCCCTTGTGGTTACTCTGTATAACTAAAACACTAATTTGTGTGGTGGTGGTGGTGGAAGACAGACTTCATACTTCTCAACTACTATTCTCTGCGGCCCCCACATATTCCTGCTCTGAAGCCTGGAGCAAGAGTGACCATTTATTAAAAAAAGTGCTCACTTGGGTCTTTAGCTACCTGTGGGGAACTCCAAAATAGTTCATAACAAGGAGCTTTACTGTGAAGAACCTAGGGAATTCCTAAACAAGGAATATTCTGCCCCCCCCCACAAAAAAGTAAAAGGAGAAAAATTAAACCACCATAAAAATGAATAATATAGTGTAGGGCACAAATATTTAAATAAAGGAAGGAAGGAGGGAGGGAGGGTGTAGACTGGATGAAATCCATCACAGTTTCTGAGTCACTTACCATCTGTGTCAAAAAACATGCCCAACGATATATATTCAGGGCCATGCCAATGATTATGGAAACTATTTTGGATAAAGGTATTCTCTTCTTTGTTATTTATGCTAATAATATCAGCTCCAGAGGCTGCATTTGGAGGAGAAAACAACAAAATCAAATTCTGTAACATTACTTTGAAACAAACCAAGTGCAAGTACAGTTGTCCCTCCACATTCACGGATTTGACATTCACGGATTTGAGTATTCACGGCTTGAAAAATATTCTTAAAAAAATAACAATCCTAATAGCAAACCTTGATTTTGCCATCTTATATAAGGGACACCATTTTGCTCTGCCATTGCATATAATGGGACTTGAGTATTCACGGATTTGGGTATTCACGGGGGGTCCTGGAACCAAACCCCAGCGAATGTGAAGGGACAACTGTAAATCATATGCCTGTTACTTCATATGTGTTTAAATACTACCCCATTAAATTTTGTTTCTGTATGTTGCTAAAGCCAGCAGCAACCAATATACTATACACAATTCAGTCCTGCAAACTTCAATGGGAATTGCACAAAGAGGTTGATAATTTAAAAATGAAGACACTACTATACACTCAGTGTTTTAAAAGTATGTCTCACTAGGATAATGGGCAAATATCTGTGGGGATGTTGGGGGCTGAATGATTTAAACTGCCTTAAAAATGTTCAGTACATAAACAACATAGATTGTCACACAACATCTGGATGATATAACTGGCCTAGGTCAGTCATTTTTAGTTTTGGGGGAGTCTTGAAAGCTGCTTAGGGCAACTGGTGAGGAAAAAATAGCAGCAGAGGATAAACATTCATGAAAGATAGCCTTTTCTGTCCACTACCATCTCTCCCCCCCCCCCCATCTGTAGTTGGAAGGGAGCATTGGGTGTCTTAGGGCACAGTATTTGCTTCATCTGGTGATACTACACCCTAACATCCCAGGCTCATTATGCACCTCCCAAATATACAACAGTTTGCCAAAACATGCTGGGGAGAGCTGTTTTATACAATTCCATGTGTAAAGTATTTCCTGAAAATAAAAAGTCAGAAATATGTTGTGCTAACAGTGACACAGCACTGGTGGGGGACATATACTATTGGACTACAATTTCCATGTTTTCTCTCTTATACTGGCCTAAGCCATTGGGAGATAAAGTCCAAAAACAGTTGTCCACCCTGACCGCTCTCGCTCTTTTCCATTCTCCACAACCACATCTACGTGTAAAGGCACCATTTGCTGCCAGTGAGATCAATTTAACTGAAAGACTGTGCATTTGTACTTTTGCAATTACAAAAATAAATAAATAAATAGAACTAATTAAATTGAATGGATCAGCCACTGAAGCTTCAGACATGGTCTCAATATTGTTCCTAACAGGATAAAATTTATCTATCCTGATTGGTGTAATGCTCTGTGATATATAATTATCCTTATTATCATGACTCTCAGTATTCCAAATAGTAATTAAGATGTTACAATAATCGAGCCCTCCTTCACACATAGGCATAGTGAACTGAAAAGGGGTGGATTGGGGTGGGAGAAAGATCAATTGGATTACCATTGCCTTTGCAGTAGTCCCTGGCATCATCAATACTGTGAGTCTCCAGTGGTCCCTGAAGTAAAGCATAGCAGCTATTTCCAAATGAAATCCAAGTGGAAGACGGGCATGCTACACAAGGAAGAGAATAATTACCATCACTGCTACTATGCTACCATTTCTACTAACAATCCAGTTGACATAGCCAGCCCCAATATGTTGGTGTCTTGTTTGCTTTTACAAAGCAAAAGATACAATTGGTGTTCCAGATATTTCTATTAAAAATAAACAACATTCAAAGGGTGTAAGCCAGCAAATGTTCTATGACTGAATCCAATTTGAAACCAGTCGTCTTAGTGATTATGTGTTAAACCAGTGCATCACAGCCAGCCCTTCTATTAGGCAGAGTGAGGCAGTCACCTCAGATGGTAGATACTGGTAGGTAGCAGCCAGGTGTTGAATGAGAGGTCTATGTGACATGCAGCCTGCTGTTTTCAGGTAATTGTGACATCCACAGGGTTGGGGGAAAGAATTCAACTGCTAGGACTTTATCAGATGCAGCAAATACAGCATCATAACAATGCCAAATTAACGCAAAAGGGTGCACATATAAGATGACATTGTCATTTCACGATCATGTATTGTCCAAAAGCCGTTCCTTTTTATTCACAGGCCAAGCCATCAATAGATCTGTCGTGGTGCTTTTTTGCTGGTATTGCCGGCATTTGAAACCTCGTGCCATTGTGCTCATGTGAATATGGCATCAATGGGCAAAACATTTCCAGGTGAGATTGTGAAAACCAGGTAGGGGGCGCTCTTTTTATAAACCCTGGTTTTAAGTTTTAGAACACGTTTCTGTGCTTGTGTGAACATTCTCTGTCTTTGTCTTGCTTTATTTTTTAAATTTGCCACACTCGCATCTACTCACAAGAATTGGTGAGATCTCAAACCAGGAAGTAAACGGAGCTCCATTCGTGCTCCATTTAGGCTGGGGCTGCCTTTCTGATGCTGCTCAAGGTAGGTCTGATCAGGGGGGTTCTTTTGCCGGCAGAAAAATGACACAAAATATGCTGGCAAAAGAACGTTTATGGAGGGTGGTCTGATAAAGTCCCTAGTCTAAATGGTCTTTGTACACTGAATGGGAGAGGGTGCTATTTTGTTCTATACCTCAGGCAACAAAATGTCTTGAGCCAGCCTGCCTATTCTATTACTAACATCCATGTGAGATCCTTAGTCACTTCCTTCTCAAAGGCTGCTGCCACACTGCAGAAATAATGCAGTTTGACTCTGCTTTAACTGCCATGGCTCAATGCTATGGAATTCTGGGATTTATAGTTCTGTAAGAGATTTACCCTCCGTCAGAGCTTTGGTGCCACAACAAACTACAAATCGCAGGGTTCCATAGGATGAAGCCATGATAGTTAAAGCGGCGTCAACCTGCATTATTTCTCTAGTGTGGCAGCAGCCTAAGAAGGTTGTGCTCAGAAGCTTCAATGACTTTAAAATGGAACATTGGTACTTATCGTGAAGGTTCCTTTTCAGCAGTGATGGGAAGGGAATCCTTCTTCTGGGTATTGGCTCCGCCTCCTACAGAAAACAGGCAGGACCATCTACAAATAAAAAAGTTAGTACCAACATAGCCAGGAGGTGGAGCCAACACCAACTTTCCTAGAAAGAATAACAGCTCCGACCGAAGAAACAACCACAACAGAAAGAACTTCTATTCCACAAAAAGAAAAACCTTACACTATATCATAAGAAATAAAAGGGAGAGCAAGGATTCCCTCCCCATCACTGCTGAAAAGGAACCTTCACGGTAAGTACCAATGTTCCATTTTCCAGCAGCGAGGGGAAGGAATCCTTCCTCTGGGACCTGAAACAAGCGGTCCAACTAGGGTGGGGGAAAAAAACAGACTTAACGGACCACCTGCTGCAAAACACACCAACCCAAAGGCCACGTCTGCAGAGGCATAAGCATCAATACGATAATGTCTAGTAAATGGTGATGCCCAGGTAGCCGCCCTGCAAATCTCAACAAACAATGGAGTCCTTCCCAAAACCACAGACGTGGCAGCACTTCAAGCTGAATGCGCCTGAATCCCACCTGGAACCGGCAGTGAACTATGAATATACGCCAACTCAATGCACTGGCATAAACATCTGGCAATCGTAGAAGAAGACGCCTTCTTCCCTTTTGCCACCCCCATAAAAGCCACAAACAGTGCATCTGATCTGCAAAACTCTTCAATCGCTTCAGATACATCTTAAGCACTCTTCTAACGTCAAGAGTGTGCCACAACTTCTCCTGTTCTGCAGCAGGATTTGGGCAAAAAGAAGGCAACACCTCTTCCTGTGATCTATGAAACAGTGAATACACCTTAGGGATGAAAGACGGATCCAAACGCAAAGTCACAGACTTCCTATTAAAAATGCAGAAATCCTCTTTTGCTGACAACTCCCAATTCCGACACCCACCGAGCAGACATCACTGCAATCAAAAATACCACCTTGTAGGTAAGGAAACTCAAATCCACTGAACGTATAGGCTCAACTGGCTTATGCATCAAGGCCTTAAGAACGACATTCAATTTCCAGGACAGAAATCTATGTACCACAGATGCTTTGAGAAAGACCACCCCTTTCAAAAAAACTGCGCACATGAGGATGAGCAGCCAATGGCTTACTTCGAGCATTTTTCAATATAGAACCTAATGCAGAAACATGTCTGCGTAATGTATTAGGAGAAAGACCTTTCTTCAACCCAGCCTGTAGAAATGCCAACACTGTTCTTACGAAGCTTGCAAAGGACAAAGTTTTTTTGACTGACACCATCTGCAAAAAGCTCTCCATGTAGACTCATACAATCTAATGGTCAAGGGTCTCTTGGATGCCAACATCGTCTCCACTACATCCTTGTCATAGCCGTTCTTCAGCAATCTTTCCCACTCAACTTCCAGGAATGAAGTCGTAACTAGCCTGGGTCAGGATGTAGAAGCCCTCCCTGTGCCATAAGATCCGGCCAGGGAGGAAGAGGCCACGGTTCCTGAATCTGTAGTTGTACCAGATCTGGGAACCACAGTCTTCAAGGCCACCGAGAAGCGATCAGAGTGACTTCCGCCCTCTCCTGTCTGACTTTCCTCAATACATGCCCCGTCAGCACTGTTGGAGGAAAGGCGTAGCACAATACTTGAGGCCACCTTATCCTAAGAACATCGAATGCCAACGCTCCCCTGTCCAAAATCTGGATACATAGCGAGGTAACCTGTGATTCTCCTGGAATGCAAACAGGTCCACCCACAGTTCCCTGAACTGTAACACAATAATCTGAAATACCAGTATGTTGAGGCTCCATTCGCCGTGGGCCAGTGTCCTCCTGCTCAGCCAATCCACATGACAATTCAGAACTCCCTGGAGATATTCCCCTTTGATGGATAGGAGGTGTTCCTCCGCCCATCGCAGAAGCAACATTGTTTCTTCCATGAGGTTCTGTGACTGCTTACCCTGTCTGTTTATGTGGGCCTTGGTGGATATGTTGTCCGCTCAAACCAACACATAACTCCCCTCCACCAGGGGCTGGAACCACTGGAGAGCCAGACACACTGCTCTGAGTTCCAATTGGTTGATGCTGAAACTCTGTTCCTGAGGGTGTTACAATATATATGTTACAATATGTTATGAATGTGATGTATGGGCCTTGAAGGCTGAAGATAAACAGGCTACCTAAAATGGAGATTCTCGCAATGCATGATATGTGACCCTTGAAGCAAGGAGGCAAAGAAAGCAAGAACTCTGTCTGATCTTTCTTTATTGCTAAAGGTGGATATGACAAGCAGAATTGACCAGATCAATATCAGTTCCGTCTATGGTGGAAATGGCAGGAAAGGCAGACCTGATTAGCATCAAAGGAACACCTGATTGCAGCCTGCAAGGAATGTGGTGGGCAGGTTTTGGCCGGACGACAGCCCAGAGGTGATTCAGCTGAAAAGGACTATAATAACAAGAGACTTTCCGACCACTGATCATGCAAGCAATAAACTTGCATCCGTAGCCCTATGAAAATCTAATTTTCATGAGGTGCCTGTTTGTGAGTATTGTGTGTGAGTGTGTAAGTGAATGAAACTCTTGGTACCAAAAGTTACTGTGTTTGCATAATAAATGTTACATGTGATTGTATATGTCTAATAAATGTCTAATGCATGTCTAATAAATGTTACATGAAAGGAGTGTTTAAAACCAGATCTGGTGTCCAAGTAATAGTCTTTTCCTATAGTCCTAGTGGTTGAATCTTATTCTCTCTCTCTAGACCAAAAAGAACCTTGTCACAAAAACAGTAGTTTTATAACAAGGGGACCATAACCCCTGAGCCATCTGCTTCCCACAGTGCACCCCCATCCTGTCAGACACACATCTGTGCTCACTACAACCCATCTGGGCTCTTGAATCCGAACTCCTTCCTGCAACTTCCCCAACAGCCACCAATGGAGGGATTCCTTCACTGCGGGCAAAACCTTCAGAAACCTGCAAGCCTTCTGTGCCACTAAGTGCTGATATGGCAGCAGGAACCACTGTAACTTCCTGAGATAAAACCTGGCCAAAGGAACCGCATCTATGCATGCTACCATCAGGCCCAACAGCTTCGCCAGTGACATCAATGGCACCTTGGCTTGACCCAACACCATCTGAACCAATTCCTGTAGCTTCTGTCTCCTGTCCTTTGGTAAAAACACTCGAAACACATTGGTGTCCAGAATATTCCCCAGGTGCTGTATCCTTCTCACCGGTTCCAAATGAGTTTTCTCTCTGTTCACCACAAACCCGTGTTTCTCCAGACAGCGAATCGTCGATTCCACGTCCTGGGCTGTCTTGTCCTGCGAGGGTGCCCTGATCAGAATGTTGTCCAGATACGGGTACAAGTAGATCCCTTGTTGCCTGAGATGCAATACCAGAGCAACTAACACCTTTGTGAACACTCGGGGAGAAGATGACAGTCCGAATGGGAGAGCCCAATACTGTTAATGTTCCTCCAGGAATGCAAACTGCAGAAACCTTCTGCGGGCTGGATGAATCATAATGTGTAGATAGGCTTCCTGTAAATCCAGGTATGCCAGGAAGTCCCCCTCCTGGATGCTCTCCAGAATTGAACGTAGAGTCTCCATCCGAAACTTCTGTCTTGCCACCCACTGATTGACTTTCTGTAGATTCAAATGGCTCTCCATCCTTGTTCTTTTTTGGTACCAAAGATAGGGGTGAATAACTCCCTTGGAACCTTTCCTCTGTTGGGACCACTTCTATTGCCTGAACATTTAACAAATGATCTATAGCATTCTTCATCAGTTGTCGTTTCTCAATGGGGTTGGTCTGGCATGACTGCACAAAAATTGGTGGGGGCTTTGCAATGAAGTCTATGGTATAACCCTGGCTGATAGTGTGATTTACCCAGGCATCTGAGGAAGTAGCTTCCCAGATCTGAGCAAAATTGGCCACCCTGCCCCCCACCTGCAGACTGGCATAGTCAAAGCAACTGCCCTGGCTTGCCCCCCTGTTTCAGGGGCTGGCCTGTAGCTGGCTTGGAAAATGAAGGACATCTTGCCAGTACGGAAGTCTTGCTGTGGAGTTGACCTGTGCCCCCTATACACAGGTCAACTTGTTTTAACAGAGGGGCGGGGTATAAATAAATTTTATTATTTATTTTATTATTATTATTATACTGCTATTGACTAGAACGAGAGAATTTACACTCCTCCTTCTTAGGTAATGAAGGCAGAACCTTCTTTTTGTCTTTGGTCTCAACTAACACTTCCTCCAGTATTTCACCAAACAACTTGCCCCCTTTAAAAGTGCAAACTGAAAGGTTAGCCTTAGCCTTATTGACTGCATGCCAATTCCTTAACCAAAGCTGCTGCCTTGCAGCCACGTTGGCAGCCACTGCACGCAAAGAAAAACACAAAGCATCAAGGCTGGCATCTGCCACAAAGGCGGATGCCTTTGTCACCTTATTAATTCCCTGCCACATCCAGACCTTGCCCTCCGGTAAGGCTGCCACGAAGTCCTTTGACCAACGAATAATCACCCTGGCAAACATGGAGGCTGCTGAGGCCACCCTAATGGCCAAAGCCGAGGCCTCATGTAGCCTGCGTAAAAACGCCTCGATCCTTTAATCCTCGGGACCCTTAAGATTCTCGTCCCCATCCCTGGGGAAGAGTGATCCAGATACCAGCCCTGCCACCGGTGCATTGATGGCGGGCAGCTTAATGAGCAACATGATCTCATCAGGTAGCGTATAAAAGCCCTTAGCACTCACAGGCTGGTTCTTGGAGGTGCCAGACTGCATCTACTCGCCCACCATCGCCTCTTTAAAAATATCAGAGAAGGGGATAATGTTTTTTGCTCCCTTCCCCTGGGGTCTCAATTCAGGGGCCCCCTGGTTGGAATTGTCAGGGAATGATAGTACACTCAATCCCTGGCAGAAGCCAAAAACTATCTCAGCAAACCTAGTAGCAACCCGTTCCCAAGAATACTCACACACAGAGTGTTTGGATGTCCAAATAAGCAGGAAGCACTTTTATCTTCAAAGTCAAACAGTTGCAATACACACACACACAGACAAATATTTACAATTGAAGGAGAAACTGCTTCACTAGGCATCAGCTTTCACAAGAAGAGAGTGAGCTTTGGACTAGCTCACTTATATATATACAGTTTTTTCCCCACATTCACGGATTTGGCATTCACAATTTTAAGTATCCATGGCTTGGAAATATTATTTTAAAAAAAATAATCCAAAAAGCAAACCTTGATTTTGCCACCTTATATAAAGGACACCACTTTGCTATGGCATTGCATATAATGGGACTTGAGTATTCATGGATTTGGGTATTCACGCGGGGGGGGGGGGGTCGGGTCCTGGAACCAAACCCCAGTGAATGTGAAGGGACAACTGTATATCTACAGGACATTGCCCCCTAGTGGCCTGACTAGGCATTACTTGGTAGTGCATGGAGTCAGCCATTATAACAGCATGATTCTGCAGTTGTTCAGTCATTTTATAATGGAGTTCAGTCTCTAACTCCTGACAGGAATCCCCTGCTTGTTGATCAACTGCCTCCAGGCACAAGACCTTGATCGCCTTTTTGAGCAAGATGGGGAACAACATGGGAGGGAACTCAGTTCCAGCTTCCTCCTCCCCTTCAGATGATGGTTCACCCTTCTCCCTGGAGGTCCCAATGTCCTTCCACCTTCCTCCCAGCCTGGGAGAAGGGAGTTTTTCTCCTTGTGCCTCTTCTTGCGGTGGGGGGCTGAAACTCCCCGCCGCGGTTGGAGCCATTCGCTGATGCCTCGCAAACCACCAAGTCGCAGGCCAGGACCTCCAGCCAGTTCCTCTTGGTCCCAGTCCTCAGCCTGCTCGGCCCGGATTCCCCCAGGTACGACAGAGGGGATTCCAGCCCCCTCCCGGAGAACCCCCCCCTTGTGGCCCGGAACCCCCTCCCCGCTGTCAGCCGCTACCACTTGCTGAGCCACCAGGGCAATCCAGGTGGCCAGCTGCGGCAGCAGCACCTTGCCACCTACAATCAGTGGAGGTAGGTCCGGATCGTCCAGGCCTCCATCCCCGGGTTGCCAGGCACAGCCGCCTCTGCATCAGCGCCGGGCGGCGAGACCTCTTTTTTCACCACATGGTCTGTCCCCATGGAGGGGACCCCATCACCCTCTTGTGTGGTGAGCCCTTGATGAAGGGAGCTCAATGGGAAACCTCCTAAGAAGCTCTGGAGCTCCTGATCAGCCTGATGACCTTTAGAGCCAGCCAGCTGCATGGCAACCTCCTCCTCCGAGAGGTCTGCACTGTTCACCACCTTCCTCGTGTTGGACGCCATCTTCCTTCCTTCCAAGTCCTTTGTTCTACCAGCTGGCTGGAGCTCCTGGCTATGCTGGTACTAACTTTTGATTTGTAGATGGTCCTGCCTGTTTTTTATAGGAAGCGGAGCCAATACCCAGAGGAAGGATTCCCTCCCCTCGCTGCTGGAAAAGGCAGTGGCCACACTATTCTCTGGTATGCACTTCAGAGACCACATATCACTGCTCTTTGATTTCCCAACTCAGCGAAAGCTGGTTTGGACTTTAAAATCTTAAATGGCTTTGTGGCTACGATGCCCAAAAGAATGCTTCCTCCTGTATGAGCCTGCCTTAAGTTTAAAATCCTGTTGTGTGTCTCTCCAATGTGAGAGGCTAGTCTAGCGAGTACCTAAAGACAGGGCTTTTTCATAACAGCAGCTCAGCTGTGGTACTCAGTCCCAAGGGAAGTCAAGCTAGCTCCATCCCTAGTGAGCTCCCAGTGGGCAGTTAAGACTGTATTGTTTTGTATGACCTTTGGCCTTTTAAGTGTTGTAACTGTGTATTTTTAAGACTGCTTGTGACAAACAGGACCAGAGACCACCTTTCCCTGGGTTCAATAAAAGGCAATGGAATGTTGAGTAAAGGGCTGAGTAATGGGGAATGAGAAGGAAAAAATGGTAAGTCTGGAAAGAACAGACAGTGTCTTTTGACCAGCTGAGAGGAGACCAGCAGCATAGTGGGATGAGAGAGGTTAGGGAAAGGTTGCGGCGTCATACCAAGGCATCTAAGAAAGTGCAAAGTAAAACCATCTTGGAAGTGTTAGGTTTGCAGGAGACCTTTTAATAAAATTTCTGTTTCTTTTCTGTGTTAACTCACTGCCTGAATTTTCTCTGAATAGGGACTTGACTTAACAGAGAATCAAGAACACACTACGGTATATGTATCTGCAGTCACTTTGTTATCCTTTAGACCAGTAGTTCTTAACCTTTTCTTTACCAGTGACCCCCTTTAAATATATTTTACTGCCATGGACCCCCAAGACTTAACTCAAGATTTAAAATAATAATAATAATAATGATAATAATGTTACACCATCCATTAAACCTTCCCTCAGAGGCACTAGAAGGAGAGGGAAGACTTTTCTCCTGCTTCTTCCTGCAAGTTTGTGGCTGAAGCAGATTGAATGGCAATGTGCAGGCCAAGCCAGCCAGCCTTTGCCTTGGCTCCTGTCATCTGGCCACTCCACTGCAGGGAGGAGGTGGGTCAAGCAACCTTCAAGCCTTTGCGGACCCCCGGGGGGACACTGCAGACACCTGGGGGTCCACGGACCACAGATTAAGAACCACTGCTTTAGACAACATTAGGGGAAGAGTTGAAGTAGAGCAATCTGCTCCAGTGTAAGGGGAAAAAAGCCATCTGAGGTCCCACCACACTGGTTTTTAAAAAACGGGTTTTAGTCTTAAAAAAGAATGTTTTAAACTGTTTTTATCTGTTTTATCTGTTGTGAACCACCTTGAGAATCCTCGTGGGCTGGGAGGCAATACAGAAATACTTTTAATAAATATATAACCTATAAATATTTAATAATAAATTATGTTGGGTGAAACTTGCACAAATTAAGTCCAGTGTATCTGCAGAGGCCTAGGTAGGGGAAATCTGGTTTAATAATAATGGATACCAAATGCATGGATTTTCTCATACTGAGTTTTTTCCAATTTTTACAGTTTGAAGAACTAGTCTGTTTTACATTATCCACTGACAGCTTTATAAAAGGGTTGTTGACCCAGTGGTACCCTTGAGAAGGTCCCCCACCCATTACTGTAATATTTTCCCATCTGCTTTCTAGTAGACCAACGATTTTTCAGTCTAACAATACCATTTCTGTTCAAATCAATCCATTTGCCCCTGCTGCATATTCCACTCAGTTTTACCAGGTGAAGAAGAATGTGCTATATATAAACAGATATGATATGATGTAGCATGCTACATATATATAAATAGTTAATCAGACTTCCAGCATGTTGGACTTATATAGTAAAAAGCTTTCTTTTCATTCCCAGTATCAGTACATCCTTCTTAAATCTCTGATTGGCTTCATATTGATTCATGCTACTTTCAGGCTCTTGGCTAGGGATCTGTAGACTACATTAAAGATGTAGCTATCAGCAACATCTCCAACCTCCCCCACCCCGCCTCTTTAGGCAACAAGACTCCTGGCCCAGGTATCATATTTTGGGAATACCATTAAACGGCAGCAAAGTCTCAGTTATTTTATATATGGTTTTTAGTATAAGAAATGGCAGGGGGTACCATCTAGATTTTCTGAATCAGGCCCCATAAGATCTTAAGCTGTTTCTGCTGGAATTTATTCAGGTCACCAATTCTGCAGCTGGTAACTTTTTTAGATGGAACACACAGACAGTATTAGTTTGATTTGGTAAAAGTGCCACTCAAATCAGGATCATGCTGCTCATCTGTTAACCTGGAAAGTATGCTAGGTAAGCTCTGTGAAAATGACATCCTAAAACTGAGCATCTTTCCTAAGAATTCTGATTTTGGCTCATATGTTTTAAAATAACTTTTAGATGGCATTTTAAAAAACATGTGTGACTACCAAAGCATCAGCTCAAATTTGCCTTCATTCACTCAGGTTTTAGAACCTAGTATTAAGTCAGTTTTGCCAGCTAGTAACAGAATTTAAGATTCTTGACCTCTTGTGAGTTAAATCAAGTTGCACGAACCTGAAGATATTTAGCTTATGACTCCCATCAGCTCTATTTGGCATAGCCAATGATAATGCCTGTGGGAGCTGCAGTCCAAAACATCTGGAGAGTCCAAAGTTCCCCACCTGGATTTATAGTAACTAACAAATAGCACTTAAAAACTCAGCATCCATTTTGAAAGATGATAATCTCAGCACATTTAAAAATAATACTTCCTCTTCCAAACCACAGTTTAAAGGGAAGTAAGCAGTATATGTTAGTGTGTTTTTTTTCCAAGACAAAAACTGTATTTCTAAGGAACGTTTTACCAGAAGATCTCAATGACTCTTCCATACTTGCAATAAGCCTTTCTAACTCAGAAGTAGGAATTGTGCAACCGTCCAAATGCTGCAGAACTGCATCTCCCAGCACACCACTGGCTATGCTGGCTAAGGCTGTTGGAACTTTCAGCTAATGGTTGTGGTGGTGACAGAGGTGAGGCACCTTCTTTCACTGGCTTCCAAATCAGTCAGTCCATGGTGAAATGTCAGATAATGTGGCTTTGGTTTGCCCCTGTAATGCTCTCTTGTGCCCACCCCAGATTACTCATGGCTTGCCAAAACCCAGATTCCTTGTGTGTCAGCAGTCATCTTGCAGCACTCAGTGCCTATAAACTGATGTCTCTGGGTTAAGACTGACTGGCTTTTTCTAGTAGTTTCAATGGGCTGAGAAGGATGCAAAAGTCAACCCCCACCACAAGTCCATGGCTGCACCAAGTCTCTGTTAAAAATTGTTACTTATAAATTACAGTATATGTGGTTTTGGAAATGCAAATTATTAATGATGAACCTTCTGTTTGCACATAGGATAAACAGCAAGCAACATTCCATATACACATACTGTAGGCCCTGTCTACACTAGCAAAAAACCCAGACTCACCCCAAATCTGGCCTGATAAGGCCACACGACTGCAGCCTTATCCCCAAATCTGGTGCAATAAGGCAACAGGACATATGGCCCTATCCGCACCAAACTTGGAGTATATCACTTTAATCTGAGATTTTAAAACTCAGTTTTCTCTGGAGTTTGCTTGAAACTCTGGAGAAAAGTGTAGTGTGAGCAAAGGATCCACTCTGGATTCGAGAGGTGGGCAGGCAGGACAGGCGCTGCCTGACAGGCACCATCATTTTTCTCCTGCCCTTGGCACCACTTCCTCATTCCAATATTGGCCGGGAAGGCAGAGCTCTGGCACAGTTGCTCACTCTGAGGTCAGAAAAAGCAGCCAGCCATGTGATTGCATGGCTGGCCACCTTGTTCTGACTTCAAAGTGAGTGAATGACTGCATGCCAGTGGTGATAGTGCCGAGGAGTGGAAAAATGGCACTGTAGAGGTACCTGGGGGTAAAAATCCAGATGAATCACTTGTGTTAGACAAGCCCAGCAACATGTGCTTCAGATTTGGGCTTTGGCCAGGTAATGTGTGGTGCTTAACTCCAGGCCAGTGCAGTCTAAATTTCATGTGGTGCAGCTCTGGACTAAAGTAGTCCAAATTTCAATCGGATTTTTACCTCCAATGTAGACAAGCCCATAGAGTAATCACTGCCACCCAGCAATTATTGTGATACTTTAATATTTTGTGTCGAACCACAACACTCAGAATCCATGGCTTCTGCCACATCATCTGAGCAGCATGCATGGAGTTCTGATCAATAATAGGGAGGAAAAACAGAGGAGCACAGTACAGGTAGTTGAAATGGTAAGATGTAACAGCCATTTCCCACTTCATCACAGAATTTTAAAAGCTGGTCTCTGGATTGCAGTCTGGACACTTGGCCCAACTGGACATAATGGCCCAAAATCTTTACAATTCTGACTTATTAGGAATGAGTGAAGATGCTAGTGCATGCTATCCACCACTACTATCAGGTATAAATCAAGCCTTCTCCCATTATTCAGAAAACAACAATCAGATGTACGTGCATTAACTCAGTCACATGCTAAATTCAGACTTACATGATCTACTGCACTTTGCTTTCTTCTAGAACCCATAAGCTTATGGGGGGCAGAGAAAGAGATGCAAATGAAGGGTGGAGCTAATTACCTACTGCCATCAGTGTTACAGGTGCTGTTTACACGATGAAAAAGTAGTGGGAAGAATTCATGTCGAACCCTGGTTGTTTACACGTACATTGGGTCGGACACGTGATTTTCGAAAGGGAGGCCACCTTTTATCCCACAACTTGCAGGACTTCCAGTCCTGCAGTTTGTGGCAGTTTTTAAAAAAGTGACAGGAGGATTCGAAAAATCAGAAATGTAAACAGCCCAGTACAAGATATCTCGGTACTAGGTGATGACTGGAAATGATGACCGGGGGGCGGGCTCAGAGATCAGAAAAGGAGGGGTCAGTCACCCGTTCAATAGATTCAGCCTCACCAGCTGAAAACAAAGGCATCCCTTCCAGCTGCACGAAGGTTGGTGTGTGTGTGTCTGTCTGCACTACATCACCCTGTTCAATGGATTTCTACACTGCAAATCCTTCAGCTTTAACCTGTCCCTCCCCTGCATGCTGGGTTTAAATTTTAAAGAGAGAGTAAATTATAAAGAGATAATGGGCGGAGGATCGCCCATTCATCCCCCGCCTACATCCCCTCTGAGATGAGCAGATGATCGCACATTCATCCACACACACACCCAAGGCACAGTAGAAAAAGCCAGCGTCTGAGCAGATGATCACACATTCATCCACCCCTCCCCTCAAGGCACAGTAAAAAATGCCAGCATCTGGGCACTGAGGTTTGTCTTTTAAAATGCCTTGTGTATCCTCCCCTTATGATCCAGTGCACTGGCTTGAAACCTTTACTCCACAGCTGCCTCTGCTTAAAGGGTTAACATTTTAAAGAGACAGGACAACTGCACACCTCTGGGCCCCTGCACTCGACTTCCTGGCTGAAAGCATACTGGCTTGGGCTTGTGTGTGTGCATGTGTGGGCTTCAGTCCACTCTGCTTTTGACCTCTCTCACACTCCCCAGCACCAACTGATCGCTCCTTCCTCCCCAGTTTAGATTGCTTTAAATGGTGTTCTTTCAATTCGAAGGGAAAGCACAGGGTTTAGCCACTGATCGCTCCTTCCTCCCCACGTTAGGTCACGGATCGCTCATTCCTCCCCTTATTGCCTCATCCCCAATGCAACACTCATTCATCCCCTCATCCCCAACGCAGAAGCTTGAACAAACATTTGAGCCAGCCAATAGCATTGCTTGTGATGTGGAACTCTAAAGGAAGTACGTCACTGAGGTTGTGAAAAAACGAGTAATCACATCCTTGAATGACAGCTAAAAAAAAAAATCCCAGGACCGTAAACTCGTGTAAACAAAAAAAACCCGGGGTAGTATATAGTGGGAGAAGACACATATCATGGGATGGGATGCCATGTAAACAATGATCCAGGGATCTCCTGGGATCTCCAGTTCAGAGACAAAAATTGTGTAAACAGGGAGGGACGAATACGGGACCAAGAAGTCCCAGGACACCCCGTGACAAAAACTACTGTCTAACTGGTACCACAGAGATTGTTGACTTAAGAGTGACTACACAACTAAGTAATTACATATCAGTACAGTCATCCCTCCACATTTGCGGGGGTTAGGGGCAGACAACCCCCGCGAATGTGAAAAAACCACAAATAAGAAATGAGCCTGCGGGCAAGCGGCTTTCCACCCCAGTCCCTTCCCAAGGTAGCAAGGGGCTTCATGAGAAGCCCCTCGCTGCCTTGGGAAGAGAGTGGGGTGGAGTGTGAGCACGCCAGCTGCTTCCCACCTTCGTGAAAAGCCCCTCACTGCCTTGGGAAGAGAGTGGGGTGGAGTGCAAGTGTGTGAGGGGCTTTCCACCCTGCATTCCCAGGGCAGCGATGGGCTTCATCAGAAGCCCCTCGCTGCCCTGGGAAGAGGGGTGGAGCGTGAACATTTCAGGGCTTTCCACCCCGCCTTCGTGAGAAGCCCCTCGCTGCCTTGGGAAAGGAGTGGTGTGGAGCGCGAGCGTGTGAGGGTCTTTCCACCCAGCCTTCCCAGGACAGCGGCGGGCTTAGTGAGAAGCCCCTCGCAGCCTTGGGAAGAGTGGGGTGGAGATCAAGCGTGTGAGGGACTTTCCACCCTGCCTTCACAGGGCAGCGACGGGCTTCGTGAGAAGCCCTCGCTGTCTTGGGAAAGGAGTTGGGTGGAGCGCGAGTGTATGAGAGGCTTTCCACCCCGCCTTCCCAGGGCAACGACAGGCTTTGTGAGAAGCCCTGGCTGCCTTGGGAAGGGAGTGGGGTGGAGAGCAAGCGCACCAGCAGCTTTCCACCCTGCCTTCGCAAGGCAGCGACGTGCTAAGCCTTTCGCTGCCTTGGGAAGGGACGGGGTGGACAGCGGCGAGGGGAGGGGCAGGTGGCTTTCCGCGAATAATCAAAACCGCGAATGTGAAAGGTGCAAATGTGGAGGGGCAACTGTAGTCTGAAGCCAGACTCAGCCATATTTGTATTTCTGTTGAAGCCGATAGAACATATGTTAGCTACAACTAAGTTAGAGGCCCACAACTCTAAGTAAAATTAAGTCCTGATCCATATCAGGGATCAGAGGCTTCTCTACATGTGGGGCAAAAACTCAGAATCCAGTCCTGCTCGTGCCCCCGCATTTGCCCCAAAGCCCTGCGCAGTATTTATTCTCCACAGGGACGGACGCCAGGTACTTGTCTTCACCACCTGACTGTCCCTGCAGAGCTTCGTCCACCACTGCTGCCACCATTACGGCCATTTTAAAATCCAGGAAGCAATGTTGCCAGGTGAAGGGAGAATTCTTCTCCTTTCCCCTGGCTTGGCAGCTCTGCTTCTGACTGCTCACCGCTTGCCCATCGCTTGCTTCGTTCCTGGCTGAAGAGAGAGTTTTTTCCTTCCCTTGGCTCAGGAACACTGCCTTGTGCCTGCTCTCCAGTCACAGGAGGCGCTTGAAACAAGCAAAGCAAGCGATGGGTGAATGGAAAGTAGGCGGAAGCAGCACTGCTGAGTGAAGGAAGGGAGAAAACCTCTCCCTTTGTCTGGGAACTGGCCTCCTCAGCTTTAAAATGGTTGCCTGAACTTTAAAATTGTCCACCACTGTGATGGTGGCAGCGGAAAAAAATGTGGAGAAAACTTTGAATCCAACACACTCTGCATCAAGGCAAAATACCCTGAAATGCCCTGAATCTGGGTCATGCATTGTATGGCCTGATCACCACAGATTCAGGGGAATTCACATGGGGATTTGGGATTTTTAATCATGTAGACAAGCCCTTAAGCACCTACTTCTAAGCACCTACTTCAGCCTATGGCAAATTATCAGGCCATCTACTTTTGCCCCACCCCTGCTCCAAGGGGTTGTTCAAACGGTGAAAAACTCTCATAGAATGCGAGGAGAATCTTACCTGTCTTAATGCCATTCTGCCTGATTTCGCCATATTGTGAAGGAGGGGGGCCAAAACCAGCAAAAACTTTGCGGCTTTTCCTGTCTTTCCAAAAAACAAAAACAAACAAAAAACAAACAAAAACCCCACAACATGAGGGTGTGCATTTCCACTCGTAAGGAGAATCAAACTGATCTGATTCATCTGCCTAAATGAGAGGAAGTGCAAACCAGACTGGCCAGAGATGTGCAGGGGGCAAGGCTGGTTACAGGGCAAGCGCCTGCTGCCGGCATGTTGGATTTTCAGTTTAGCGAGTGAATTGCTAAGGGGATAAAACGGAGGATTTGTGTTCATTTTCTTTTTCTCTTTTTTTCAGAAAGGTGAAATATCGTTGTTTGCTTTTTTAAGTTCAGCAGCAGCAGATTTAAAAATGCGAGTAATCCACTCACGGCTGCCATCTTGGCTAAAGGCATGCAAAGTTTATGGGGGGGGCACATAAAACTGTTAAGACAGGTAGCAGCTGCTGCGACTTTCTAATACTGTGGGGGCACCATTTCCCCCCCTCCGTGTAGGCAAGCCCTAACTGATTTCTCCCTTGTTACCAATCATTTCATAATTGGCCCCAGATCCTGAAAGCAGACATTAGATTTACACAAATTATGATTGAATTCAGGTAGCTCTTAATAGTTTTGTGCCAAGCATATTCTTATCATTGCTATAGACAGTCTTGCTCTATAAATGGGACTGCACACATGCTTCCCTAGACACATTCTCACAATTTAATGCAGGATTTGGGAATTAATTTGAATATATTTGATAAAACAGATCTAACTCTGTTAAGGCTTTTCTTCTCAGTGCCTATGTCTGAAGGCTTTGTTTGTTTTGCTTTGTGTTTCTCAATGGCAGTATTCTAAGCCAAATGGACTTTGAACAAAACAACTTCCCAACATAATGCCACTTTCTCATTTTCTTATGGACAAAACAGGAAATTAATTTCCCCATCATCTTATTTGATTCCTCTGATGATGGTGGTCAAAAAACATGCCACATGCTATATTTTAGTACATATTAACTTTTAGTACATATTAATCCGGGCAAAAACCTGCCTTCTTTTAGTTCTGGACTCCTTCATCCTCGTTGTGCCCAATATGGAGATGCTGGGAATATGCTTCTAAAATGGTTTCTAAACAGGTTTTTAAACTGAAAGGTTTGTCTTGAAGAAAAAGGCTTGCCCGGTCATGATATCTACAACCAAATCTATTGATATATTTTTATATTTGATAAGTGAACACAACACTGTTCCTCTTTTTAAATAGGTTTTATTCTACAGGAGAGCCAGCATGGTGTAGTGGTTTGAGCATTGGACTATGACTTTGGAGACCAAGCTTTGAATCCCTGCTCAGCTATGGAAAACTACTAAGCGAACTTGGCTAAATCACGCTCTCTCAGCCTCAGAGGAAGGCAAAAGCAAACCCCCTTGGAACAAATCTTGCCAAGAAAACTCTGTGATAGGGTCACCATAAGTCAGAAAAGACTTGAAGGCACACAGCAACAACAAATTCTACAGAAACAACCTGTAGAATAAAATTGAAGGGCTAGCACAAATACAGGTTTACTAGGATATTTCACGGTCTTATATTAGTGGAAATTATATTGCCAAATTTTGGTAGGAAGAAATGAATGTAGGCACAAATTGTCCACTATTTTTGTGATACTGATTCAACAACTTCAACTTCTGCTTTATATCTCATACATTTTGTTTCACTGTTCAATGAGGGAGGGTTGGTATGCAAGACTGCTGTCAAAGGCAAACATCCTATAAATAAATAAATATGAAGTCGAAGGCTTTCATAGCCGGCATCCATAGATTTTTTTGGTGGTTTTTTTCCAGGCTGTGAGGCCGTGTTCTGGGAGAGTTTATTCCTGACGTTTCGCCTGTATCTGGCTGGCATCTTCAGAGAATTGTGGCGTAGGGGCGTGTGGTAGCTCTTAATAGTTTTGTGCCAGGCATATTCTTATCATTGCTATAGACAGGCTTGTTCTATAAATGGGACTACACACACACCCCATGCCAACATTCACAACCAAATTGTTCTAGTGCACCTTAGACATCTTTTTTTTTTTTTAAGTTGGTGGTGTTTTCTATTCTTGATCTGTTGTGGAAAAGGGAAAATTTAATAAACATTTTTTTTAAAAGTTGGCGGCGGCAAAGCAAGGTAAGTACAAGTGCAAGTAAATCACTTGTAGCTGCCATCTCATATGTGAGGCTTCTGGAGCCCAAACCACCATCAAGACAAGTAGCTGCTGCTGCGAAATGCCATTACAGTAGGCCCCCTGTGTCCACTGATTCATTATCCACTGACTCAATTATCCACAGGACACAAGACAGCACACCTACTATAGAGTCTTCCTAGAAAACGTGTCCTCTCTAGCCATTTTCTAGCTCCTCCAAGGCAACTCTATGGAATTTTAAGCCAGAAGTCCCATTATTTTCAATGCTGTTCATTATTATCCACGGTTTTCAGTATCCACGTCCCCCCACACCAATCCCCAGCGGATACGGGGGTCCTACTGTACTGCAAGGTACTCTGGCTTTGTTTGCTTTTTTTTTGCCCTGGTCTAGCCAGGCCCAACTTGGCTCTACCCTCCCAGTGGCACTTATTTTATTCTCTGTGGGCAAAATGGCTCCTGAGGGGGGACAGCCTGAGGGTGGCGAGGCAAGAGAGCCGCGGGTGGGAGCCGTCACTGCACGCCCCCGGGGTGTTTTTTGGGGCCAGACAGAGAGAGGGAAGGGGCCATTCGGAGGAGCCTTTCTACCCCGGTGAGTCTCTGCCTGCACAGCGGCCACGCCCGAGGCGGGCTTGATAGAAAGAAAGAAAGGGAGGAGCCGCGCCCTTACCGGCCGATCCTTGGGCAGGCGAGGTGGCGGCCAGGAGGAGGAGGAGGCGGGCGGCAGCAGGCGAGTGGGCGCCCATGGCGTCCGGCTCGGGGCTCTCCTCGCAGGCGCCACCCACGGCCGCGGAGGGGGCGAGCCCTGGCCAGGGTTTCCGTGGAAGAGGCCCCGGTGGGCGTGAGGAGGGCCCGGGCTCGCTGGGGAGGGGAAACACCTCTCTCTCTCTCTTTGACGGGCCTTTCTCGCTCTTTCTCTCCTCAGTCTGTTCCCGGCGGAGGAGGGGCTCGGAGGGGGCAGCCATGGAGGCCTCCAGTTCAGGCAGAGTGTATTGAAGGCTGTTATTATTTTTATTGAAAATTAATTTTAAAATTATATTTTATATAATTATATTTAATTATATAATAATTATATTATATAAATTATATATAATATATATAATTTTAATATATATATATATATAATAGATAATACACAAACAATATACAGAAACAGTATATATAAACTGTTTGTATATACAAACAGTATACAGAAACAGTATATATTTAAAAAGACGAAACAGTATACACGCAAAAGCAATTTACAACATGTAACAACAAACTACTTACACAGTTCACATACAAACAACAGCTTACTCTCCACGTAATCACGACATTACATAAAACTAAAACATACAAATCACGACTTTACATAAAGGAAACTAAAACATCAAATACCTTAAATGACTGACAGGAGCTTGGGAGGGGGCAGCCATGGAGCACTCGGGTTCAGACAAAGTGCATTGATTGTTGTTATTACTGTCCGCATAATCACTCCATTATATAAATCAAACGAAAACATAAAATACCTAAAATGACTGACAGGAGCTTAGGAGGGGGCAGCCATGAATTACTCCAATTCAGGCAGAGTTTATTGATGAAGCTTTCCTTTCTTTAGGGCAACTTGTAGGCATCCAGATGTTTTTTGGACTGCATCTCCCATGATTCCTCATCATTGGATAGGCCAGGTAGAAGTGATGGAAATTGCAAGTCTTAACATCTGGAAAGCTAGAATTTGCTTGCTCCTGTTACATTTTCTTTTTCATTGATTATGCCTTGTTAAACAGTGTAGCAGGCTGAAATTCAACTGGTTGAGCTCAGCCCAGTGAGAGTCATGCCTGCTGAATTTCTGCCTGTCACAGTGGTTCAGAGGCGCAGGGACTTTACCCAAAGGAGCTAGAATCTTCTGCTTCATTCATGGATCCTTGAAGCGGGGAGTGTCCAGCCTCTTAAGACTAAGTGGTTTTCTAAAGGGCAGAAATATTCCTTGAGGAACGTGAGGAGAATAAGATCTGTCTCAATGGGATTCCACATCATTTTGACATATTGGCAAGGGGGGGGGGAAACCACCATATACTGCATGGGAAAAGCCTTTGCGTGTTCCCTGGAGTTTTTTTTTTTTTTTAAAGCAGGGGAAATGTGTATTCCTGCTCATTGGGACAAGCAATTTGATTTGATTCACTTTCCCTGTACGAGCAGAAGTTAAAAGCTGATTGGTCAGGTGTGCGTGGGGGCGGAACTTGCTAACAATGCAATTTTGGATTTTCACCTTAGTGAGCGAGCGACTTGGCTCTACCCTCCCTGTGGCACTTATTTTATAAGTGACGTCGCTCCCTCCCTTAATGGCAGCAGTTAATAAGAACAGTTATTATTCAGCTGTATCTCTTTCATTTACCCTAGGTTTCTTTAGCTGTTGACACTTCTCCGTCAGGAACAATATTTCCTTTGAGCTAATGTGGTATAGTAATTTGAGCATTGGACTATGACTCTGGCCAGGGTTCAAATTCCTGCTCAGGTAAGTCACACTCTCTCAGCCTCAGACGAAGGCAAAGGCAAACCCCCTCTGAACAAATCTTGCCTAGAAAACCCTGTGAGAGGTTCATCTTAGGGTTGCCATAAGTCAGAAATGGCTTGAAGGCAAACAACAACAATTAGTTATCCTAGAGACCAATTGTCTGCTTCTCTTGGCTGCATACTTGCAGCATGTATTAATCCACAAAAACATACTTCATAGTGTCCAGTATTATTCAGTGTTCTTGTATTAGTAATACTAACTAAAACATATTATGAGAGAGTGAGTCTGTATACCATGGTGAAACAACCACATATATTGTGAATGGATAAAAGAAGGCCATGTGTCCACATTTTGTCTCTCTCCTGTACAAATGGTATTGTAAGTCAATGTAGCCTTGGAAGGGGCTGTTTTAGGGCCTATTCACTATCAGAAGGATGGGGATTTTAAAATGCCCATTTTGGTTTCAGCTGATAGCAGCACCTGTCATGTGCAGGATTCAGCTTTTGATGTGCCACAACAAATACTGATTTTCTAGTGCTTTGTAATATGGATCAAAACTCAAATTCTTGACCATGAGCCTGGGTACAAGATGATTAGATTAAAAGAGTTACTAGTGAATTGATATGAACACACAGTGAAATGGTCAAATAATTGCTTTTATCTAAGCCCTGATATTTGAAGAGTGCAGAACAATATTTTACTATCCTACTGCTAAAATTAGCAGTGTAATATCTTAAAAGAAGTTGGAACATCAGGGTACTGAACAAGCCACAGTTATGTACATTGTATCAGACTGAAGGTTTTTAAAATCATTTTTCTCCCCAATATTACAAATTTGGGTCATGAGTTACCTGTTTCATTGCTAGCAGACTATGATTAACTGGTCTATTTTAAAACATTAATTTCCAAGCTGTCAAATACATAACACATGAAATTCCAACTAAATTAATGATCCTGATATTCAGGAATTACATAAACTGGAAAATCAAGCTAATAGAGTAAACATTTTTTGCAGAGCTGGGCTGACCAGTCTTAGTATGGTCTCCCTTTTTTTTCTTCGTAGAATCTCTGTTTTACCAATGTGTTTCAAATTTACAAAATGAGGATGCACACTCAGCATTGATAACAATTAAGGCGTACAAAATCTGTTAAGTGATACTGAAAATGTACACTTACTAAAGAACATAAAACATGAGAAGCATTTTGCTAGATGAGATTAAAGCATTTTTGCAGGAGTCTGATCCTTGATGATTTTAGTAGAAATAGGTCAGTGGTTCCCTGGTGAACCATCACTTACTCATCCAATAAATGTTGCACATTGTGAATAAATAAAATAGCACAAAATGTTAGGAGATAATTACAACACACTGTCCTTTTACTCTTTGCATCCAGAACATAATGAGGCCAGGAACTAGTGGGCTGGCTATTGTTACACCTTTTATCTGATTTTTTCCCCTAATAGGTGGATACGTACTTACATAATATATATTTTTCAAGTAGTTTCTGGATCCATGTAACAACCTTCAAAGTGACATCTACAAAATGCAGCTCTTTCATGTAACAGTTATCTGCACTTTGACCAGCAGAGGGTATCAGTGTTGTTTCATTAATGCATCAGCAATATATGAATGTGATAACATTTTCTGTGAGATGCACAAGCCAGCTAAAGTTAACTACAGTACTCCCATTGAAATTCTGTTGAATTTGACAAACAATGAAAGTGCTTAATTTGTGGGGATTATTTATAGTTGGCCTGGGTCCAGATCTAATCCAGTTAGAACAAAATCTTTTTCCTTATGAGTTTTGGATTTGAATCCATACTTTTAATTAATTACAAATGAAATCTCTTTTCTTTTTGAATATAGCGAGGACTTGCAAAGCTACCAGAACATGACTGACATTTCCTATTGCTGTGGTGGGACTTTAAAATCTGTGTTTTCAGATGTGCATTCCTACCAAGCTCCTGGGTTGTCTGCACTGGTAGGAAACCCCACACCTCCCTTGTAGCTGTGGTGGATTTCTTTGATCTACAGTGGTCCCGTAAATGCAACACGCACTGAGGCTTGTCTGATTGTATCTGAGTAAAAGGGTGGCCCTACGCTGATCCCGTGTCCTATACAGCATACGATTTCCTGCCACATGGCTGGGGCTGTTCCAGGTTCCCCCCCACATTCACTTGTACATGCAAATAAATGAGTATACGTGGTTCCAGAGTACTGTATTACTGGATATGCAGAGATATGTTTATCCAGATATGAGCACAATCAATTAAAAAAAAATTAAGTACCAGAATGGAGTCCTGTCCACCGGAAGTGCTGTCCTGGCTTAGCACTGAAACCAATACTCAGCTGCCACATGGTCAAAAATCCAGGTTTTCCCATCAAATGTGGAACAAACCATAAATCTTACGGATCCAAGGTTTCCCGCAGAAATCCCAGTGAAAATGTGCATTGTCAAAAACGTCATGTGTCAACTTTGCCATGAATATGGGGTAAGTATGGATTTTATTGCCCATGTAGACAAGCTCACCCATAAAGCAGAAGTGTGGCGGATCATTTCAAGTGGGAAAATGCCAGAGAAGCACTGAGCCCTTCTCTACTTCCTCCTTCTCTCTCTGACTTGCATCCATTTTCCATCTGTTATTCTGCCTTGTGGGGTAGAGGACCTTCTTTGGATGTCTTTAAACAAAGATATTTTTCAGGAGTGCTTTAGGGGTTGTTTAAATGGCAAAAATATTCACAGAATGCAAGGAGAATATGACCTGTCTTAATGGCACCCTGCATCGTATCGCCATATTTGGAAGGAGGGGGCCAAAAGCACCTTCCTGGAGTTTAAAAAAAACAACGGGGAGAATGTGCATTCCTGCTTGTTGGGACAAGCAATTCAATTTTGATTTGCTTTCCCAAAGGAGCAGAAGCTGAAAGTTGATTGGCCAGATGAGCATGCGGGTGGGGCTTGCTAACAAGGCAAGTGCTTGGAACCACCATGGTTTTTTTTTCATCTTAGCAAGAGAGTGCTAATGTGATAAAATGAGGGTTTGGGGGGGGTTGCTTTTGTGTTAAAGCAAAATATTGCACTTTTGCACCTTAGAAATTTTTTTAAAAATTGTCCAGTGGCAGCAACTAGTGAGAATGCAAATGCAAGCAATTCACTCGCCCCCATCTTGATTCACAAACATACCTGTGATGGGAATGGGGGCTGGAGCCATTTAATACTTGCCCCCCCCCAGGTGCTTCTTTGGATCATCACAACACAGTCCACCCTCCTGTACTCAGTGTAGTGTGAGTTTAATAATAATAAAATTTTATTTATATCTCGCCCCTCTGCAACGCAATTGGGGCGGCTTACAATATAAAAACCCCATACTCACAATACCCTAGCCCACCCACCCCTTAAAATAATATTAAATTACAAAGGATTAAAAACATGCATTAATTAAAATATATATAAATTAGAAGAAAAAAAATTAAAACATACAATCATAGCCTAGAAAGGGCAGCTGAGTCTTGGGCCGGGATAATTATTCAGGAAAGGCCTGCCGGAAAAGATCGTCTTGACAGCTTTTTTAAAGCTGTCTAAGGTGGTAATAAGACGGATCTCGTCCGGCAGGCCATTCCATAATCTGGGAGCAGCAGCAGAGAAGGCCCTCTGGGAGGTCACCGACAGCCTTGTTTTCATAGGCTGTAACAGATTCCTCCCAGAGGACCGAAGTGTGCAGGGTTGCTTGGGGGATGGGTAGGAAATTATCACCTTTAAGTACGGTTTTTGGCCTACCCTAGACTTCTGAGGGACTTTTGACAATTGGTTCCAGATGGTATCGGTAAATAGGTTGTTATTTGCAGGTATTGGGAGTGGGGAGAGGAGAATTTAAGATTTTGGTGTATACTTGACACCCTTTTGGTGAAGGGTAGTGCTCTGGAACGGCCCCCACAGGTCCTGGGATCTGCAGGGTGGGGAAGGAGTCTACCCTTGAGGCTGACCTGGGGCTTTTGCTCTCACTTAAAAGATCTTGGGACTTGGGTGGGAGTGCCCTGGGTTGTGGCTGTAAGTGGCTGGCCAGGGAGCAACCCAACTATTAGATTGCCTCGGGGCTCAGGTGTTTCACTTAAGGGAAGGCTGAGGAGATAGTCTAGGGTAGATACCGGGCCTCAGCTGAACTTACATCAGGTTGCTTCCCCTGTCTTGCTTCTTTCAGGTTCAATCAACTTAGATAGGAAATAGGTCAAATAAAGTGGCCCTTATTTAACCCAACTTTCTGTGTCATTCCGTGGTTGGTCATCAAAAAATGTCTCGTTGGCTGCATCACACAATTACAAAAGAAGAAGGAATTGTGCAACCTTTCAGATGTTGTTGGACAGTTCAACAACTTCTGGAGGGTTGCACAATTCCCATTTATGAGTTACATCTTGAATATGCAGGTGAAATCAAATGTAAAGGATCTCATAATTTTAAAACAGTGGATACGTTTTTGGAAATGGATGCTGTTTTACAAGCTGAACTGAGACTGGGGAAAATACCAAACAGGTAGATTTTTCTTGCTGAAATTTCCTCATAGTTCTCAGGCAAGTCTGAGCTTATCAATAAGGAGTATCAGTCTATGAAACATCCCGCCTGTTTTTAAATTATTAAACCTTTATTAGCCCCCTCTCACTTGATGTCCCCCCACCCCTATAATCTGTGTTCCTTCTGGACTTTGTCTTAAAGTGTATGATGCAGCCATCTTGCTAAAGCATGGCTGAATCTGTTAAGTGCTACCCTAGGAGGGAACCCCTCCCAAGAATGGTGTGAGGGAAGAAGGCAGGTATAAATATAACTACCGCCACCAACCACTACATTACTACTACTGTATTGGTCAGGTGGTTTAAAAACAAGACATACAAGTGCCTTAAACTGTTGTCTAAGGTAATTTTTGCTGGGATGGCACAAATCATGCTTGTCAATCTTAATAGCTGATTTCACCTAGTTATTAGGTATATAGTATTTGAGTGTTTTTGCATTGCTCAGCCGCAGCAGTTTAATAGCATTTGAACTGCCATGACTTCATGGGGTATTTAGAATTCTCTGGTAGAGAGATTTAGTTCTGTATGAAAATGCTACATGAAGCATCAAGCTGGTCACAGGAGTGTAGGAAGCCACCTTATACTGAGTGAGACTGTTGGTCCATCTATCTCAGTACAGTCAACTCTGACTGGCAGTGCTTTTTCAGCATTCCAGGCAGGATTTTTTTATTATTATTATTTTGCTAGCCCTAGCTGGGAATTGAATCTGGGTCCTTCTGAGTACCAAAACATGAGCTCCATCATTGAGCTACAGCTCTTTCCCAGTCATGTGGCACAAAAAAGATCAGACTTTTAAAATGCAGCCAACTTGCCCATTGCTACAGCCTAAGCCTACGCATGATTATCTGGAAAGAGGTCTCACTGTTTATGCATATCTCGCCTTACTTCTAGCTAGTATAAGCTTAGAACCTTAGTTTGGAGCTGTGTTTGTGTGCCAATAGATCAATCCTGTGTGCGATTATGCTTGTATAAAACTGGCTTGTCCTAAGCAAGTGATTTTAATCCTTTTTTTCCAGTGATCACTACATGCCCCACTGGTTATGTGAACTGATTCTGAATCTTCTTTAAGAGGACAAGAATAGAAATGTTATGGATGTTTTCTTTGTGGATTTCAACTATTTAGTCAGTTGCTGCTGTGCCTGGTCATGTTTCCTTTCCAACCTTTAGCAATCCCAGTTTTGCTCTCTGCCTTTAAGAATGTAATGCTTAATTAATGAATTCTTAATGTGTATTAAGTGGAGAGCCTTTTGTCTTGGGGAAAAAGCATGCAGCTTTCCTTACCCTACCCCAGCTGTTATCTCACTGAGTCGTTAGTATATGGACAATTGGATTGAATTGGAAGAGACAGCTTACACTGTCAACTCTGGGGAATATAAGGACTAATGATAAAATCTGCTCAAAATGAATTACATTTCAGGAGCTTCAGTTTCTAAGTATCTAGTTATAAAGCAGATTATAAATGGGTTTAATTTGTGGAATGGCCTGATGTGATCTGATGGCATGATGCTGTGGATGGTTCAAAAGCAGTCTGCTATTCAGTCTCTTCCCAGCATCTGTTATCTTTAATGGATTTAAATTTTGGGATAACTTGCATTACAATCCTATTCATGTTTACTTAGAAGTAAGTCCTACTACATTTTCTTGCTCTTTAGCAGCTGTGTTTGGGTTGATTTAAAAGTATAGTGGGGAAAAGGAGAATAGCCAGAGAGTTTTCTCCATTTTCATAGTACAGTTGGACCCCAGTATCCGCAGTTTCAGTTATCTGTGGGACACAAAATAGGAACACATACCATAGAGTCTTCCTAGAAAATGCCTAGAGAGGCATCCACTCTAGACATCTTCTAGGTCTTCCAGTGCAACTCTATGATATTTTTAACTGGAAGTCGTTTATTTTAATAGGATTCACTGTTATCTGCGGTTTCCGATATCCACGGTAAATCTGGGAACCAAACTGCCCATGGATATGGGGAGTCTGACTGTACTAGAACCTGAGGTCATTGAAAGAAGCTGACTGATGGGTGATTCAGAATAGACAAAAGTACCTCTTTACATAGCACATAGTTACAGTTTGGAATTTGAGTCCCTAGAATGTGGTGGTGCCAATGAACTCAGTTAATTACATCATTTCATGGAAGGCAAAGCTATAATAACAACATATTATTAGAACAGAAGTGGGAGGTGCTATTGCATTCATGTCTAGTTTATGGACTTCACGTGGGCAATTTGTAGGCCACTGTGAGAAACTGGGTGCTGGACTATATAGGCCTTTGGTCTGATCTAGCTTCGCTCTCCTCTCATTTTTAAAGTTGAATTGTAACATGTTTGTACAGGTTGATCATCCCGAATCCGGAAATCTGAAAAACCTCAAACCCCCCCCCCAGTTGTGCCACCCGCCACCCACTTCTTCCTTCAAGGTGGCAGCGGCGGGGCTCTTGCTTGTTCATCCCTTAGATCCTTAGTCTCTCTCCAGCCTCGTGTCTCATACACAACCCAAGTAGCAAACAAATGTGATGCGAGGCTGCAGAGGGATGTGAGGATATGTGAAATGGCAGGAAGTGTAGATTCACCCCAAGCACATTTGGATTTCTGCTATTTCCACAGATCCTCAGTCTCTCTTCAGCCTTGTGTCTCCTCAACAAATGAGACAGGAGGCATCTGGAGCAAGAGCACTTACTCATGAACAGGCAGTGTTGCTCTCTCAGCAAAGAACGAAGGGGGGTCTGAAGCTGGGTGAGCTGGCTTTCCAGCTATAGGAACCAAGGCAGGCTGAGCTGTTCGGAGGCATGTGGAACTCAGAAGAGAGGATTGGTGGTGGAGTGACTGCAGCAACCACATCACCCATACTGAATGTAGGCTCTTGCAAGGATTGCCTCTCAGGCTCTGCACAAAGAAAATGCTGCATGCTTGCAGCACCAAACAGGCTTCTTTTCTTCTGCCTCTTGCTATGTTGAAGCTGTTTAAGGAGCTGGTAAAAATAGCTGTGAAGTTTATACTTACCTGGCAGGGGAGACACCTTGATCACAAAAAAAGAATCTAAATTAGATAACTCATGAGACTTCTTCCAGCTCTGTGATTTGCATTTATTCTCTTCAGGTTAAAAATAGCATCTCTCTTTTTCTCTGTCACTAAAACAGTGCAGTGGACATAGTTTGAATTAGGTGATCATAGAATCATAGAATTGTAGAGTTGGAAGAGACTACAAGGGCCATCCAGTCCAACCCCTGCCACGCAGGAACTTTGTCAAAAGCCTTGCTGAAATCAAGATACACAGGTCACCCCTCCGTATCTGCGGGAGATGTGTTCCTAGACTTATCATGTATAAGTGAAACCATGGATAATAGCAAACCCTGTTAAAATAAAGGACTTCCTGTGTAAACATACCATGGAGTTGCATTGGAGGGCCTACCGATTCCTAGAAAGGCATTTACTAACACAACTCTATGGTAAGGTGATGAAGGCAAAATAATTCTTTGACTCAGGATGGGTTAAAATATTGACATTTTAAGTGAATTAAAACAAATAAAAAGATGTTAACACTAATTTTTTAATCAACTGCTAAAATTCACTCTTACTTTAGTTAGTCAGCTGAAGGGCCACTGATTTCAGGGGTCTGCTCTTAAATACGTATTGATCAAATCCTGTGTTTCTTTTGAAGTACAACAAAGTCAGTATTACGGAATATTCATGTAAATATTTTTGCCCTAGAGTTAATTTCTAAACTGAAATGGTGCCTTCCACTTTTCTTAGGAAAACTCACATGTTCTGGGAAGCCAGAATTGCTAAAAATGTTGGGCCCATGCATATTCCTCTTTTGCTTCTACTTAACTCTTAGGGAGAAACTAAGGAATAAGCCATCTGTAGTTTGTTTAGCATTACATCTGAACCAGGGTCTCTGGCTTGTTGCCCTCTTAATAAGATTCTGGCCTGGGGGGGGGCGGAGAGCCATAGAGCCTTGTTAGAATGTAGAACTAAACAAACACTTGATAAAGGTTTCCTAGTTTGCTTAACTGCTCCTACTGGAAGGGGAGACTAAGCAGGCATGATTGAGGAGCATCATGCACCAACTTGCTTTTGCTTGCTTACTTGTGGTAAGCCAAGATTCTCAGAAATTGTGGGTTACTTGATGTTCCAGTTTGGCTTTGTTTTTAAGCAGTTTTTTTTTTATGGGAAGGAAGAACCAATTCACTCTTTATTCTCAAATGAGTAATCTGTAAATAATCATATGTGAGTAAAGAGTTAATAAATATGTGAGTAAAGAGTGAATTGGTTCTTCCTTCCCATAGAAAAACCTGCTTAGAAAATTTCCCATAGAAAATACTTACTAAACATAGATGCTTAATTTTCATCTGACAGGAAAATGATCCTATTCCAGTCTGTCCAGTATCTAACAGATTATACATGGAGCTGTTTTTTTTTTAAATGTTTCGTTTTATTAAATTTGTTTCTAGCCTTTCTGACAAAAAAATAACATTTCAGACATTTGAATAAAAAACAACACAAAACAAAAAAATATTGAAAATGCATCATCAGAAAGTGGTAACACCCAGTGAGTTAAATTCTTTCACTGGAATCAAGATTAAATGCTGGTGTCCTGTTTGAACCAGTGGAAGGAGTGGGGAAGAGCAACCTAGCTTTTTTTTTTAAAGCAGTGAGTTCCAGGGCCTTGGAACAGTAATTGAATTTTTTTTCTCCAAAAGACATACCTCAGCGGGTGTTAGGACTGGGGGAAAGCCACAGATATTAAAAAGATGGCCAGGCTTTCACAATATGGTTTGAACCCTTTTGTTAGTCCTGTCATTCGATTAGACTCACTGAATCAATGGGATTTACCTATTTGTTGACTTGCCACTCTACAATTGATTCATTCAGTGGGTCTACTCTTGTTATGACAAATCATTAGGGTTCTGGCCTGTCTTTTAAATACTCTAAATTGTTCAGGCCTTTAATGGGTTGTAGGTTTATGAACATTTTATTTTTATTTGCTGTGTTATTTTTGTTAGGCTGAGGTTTAATCAAGGCAGCGTGAATCATAAAGGAGTGGCAATGGAAAGAAAAAAAAACGTTCAGTTTATGATGTTTTCACATTTAACCTCACAAACTTTCACAGCTGCTGATATGAGGAAAGATTTTACTTGGGACCATTTTAAGGACATTCCCTCCATAGCAGTAGTTCTTAACCTTTGGGGGGTGGGTGGGCTTTATAAGATTCTGAGAATCTTATGAAAGCTATGAATACCCTGCCCCCCCACATATAAACATATGCACACATTTTGCATATAATTAATATCATTGTTTTAGAAATTCATTTTCTTCACATACAGGTCCCCCCCCCATATCCACAGAACCATTATCTGCTGTTTCAGTTATCCAGGGGATACAAAATAGAGGACACATACCATAGAGTTGTGCTGGAAAATGCCTAGAGAAGCATAGATCGGCCAATGCAACGCTATGGCACGTTCGTACAGGAAGCCCCTTATTTTAATAGGGTTTGCTGTTATCTGTGGTTTCGCTTATACTTGGTAAGTCCAGGAACATATCCACTACGCATACAGGGGGCAATCTGTAGACTAGTTTGGAATGAAAGAAAACTACTATTGAGGTAAAGCATTCACATTTTTTAATTCACCGAAGTTTTGGTGGTACAAAAAAGGGGTGGAGAGAAGCATGGAAGTCCAAAGACAGCCCACATACTGTAGCCATGAGGTCTGCGTCCCTGAGATTTGAGTGCATAAATTCAGTCCCAAGATAAGAGTCGTATATTCAGGTAGGTGGGTGTGAAAGTATTAAGATTATGCCTAGCAATCCATAATGACCAAAGGCCCACTAGGACTCACAGTAATGCTGCAGTTTGTTTCCTTCATGGCCATTCAGTGGCTGGTGGAGAGTGGCAGGGGCATCTGACTATTGGCTCATCTATAAGAGCCCAAAAAACCTGAAGTGCCCCACAGTTGCGACTAAACTTAGCATGTCCTCTAGCCACAAGATGGCAGCTGCAAGTGAAAAACAAAGGACACCCCAATTTTATTGCCTCAGCAATTGCTGGGGCGGGGGAGAGAGCATTCCTTCATTACCTGGTCCCTGGGGATGACAGCAACAGTGGCACTGGGGAGGGGGACCCGGGTGAGGGAGGAGGGTTGTTTCATCTTCTCCCTCATTCCTTTTCTGGTCCCCGAGGACAACGACAACGACACGTGGGGGGGGGGAAACCAGGCAAGGGAGGAGGGCTGTCATCTTCCTCCCTTACCTGGTCCCCGCAGTGACAATGACAGCGGCACAGGGGGGAACCAAATAATGGAAGAGGGCTGTCTCTTCTTCTCCCTTGGTCCTGGTAGCAGCGACAGCAGCATGGGGGGGCAGGGAAGAGAGAAGAGAACAAGGCAGCCCTCCCCCCTTACCTGGTCCCCAGTGGGGGGGGGAATGGCAGCTGTGGGCGCTTGCCCTGTTAGCAAGTCCCACCCCCATGCTTGTCCAGCCAACCAGCTTGCACTGCCTCAGCACAGCAACGTGAATGTGATTGTCCAAATGATTGGACACTCATCACCTACAGAGCTTTTTAAAAACTGGTGAAAGCTCCAAAGGCTTCCCTTTGGAACTTTATGGTTGATTTGCCTGCCCCTCCTTCCAAATGAGACTCAATAGATGTGAATGTCGGTTTAGACAGATCGCCTTCCATGCAATTTCTATGTCCCCATCTGCTGAGCCCTCCAGAGGACCAGGATGGATCATAGCAGATGTTGTCACCAGTCTGTGTGTAGCTATTGGGACATAGCCAGGTGTTTTTCTAATCCCCTCCCACTTTTCACCAGCCCCTATATGGCTGAGGAGGCTGCAGTAACTAAACAGTGCATCTAGGGGAGGTTGAGAGGAGAGATGCAGAGAGTTCCACCTGTGGAACTTTTACATTACACTCTGCAATACAATCAGCCACAATCATCACTGTATAAGAGTCTCAATACAGTATTCAAATAAGTTCTTCAATTTTCACTTATTTGGGGTTTCTAGCAAACCCTTATTGGATATTCACAGTATTAAATCCAATATTTTCTGAGCCTTTTAATGCTTTGAATAGATTTAGATTTTATAAATACAGTATATGATAATGAGGAGCATTTAATGCACTAAGTATGCATTTTTTTGCATAATATACATAATCTAATACAGTTTAATGCATCTGTTAAGGCCACTGATTTCAGTACACTGACAGTCTGTTAGACTGTCATGAACAAAACCACTGAAAGCAGTTCAATTTATGAATTACGAAAGGCAAGTTGATTGAAAGCTAATATGTTTAAAGTTTGGTTGTAGTGTCTCCCAGAACTGTCATTAACTGTGTCTGTATTGGAGTATTTGATTTGATTGAGCAAGAACTTTTGATTTCTTCTTTTCTGCATAACTGAGGTTTAGGAAATGATAGCACAACTATCAGTCTTTATTTAGTTATCTCAGTCTGGCTGGACAAGCAAGAACACCAACCTTAATCTTCCCAAACCTTATTGCTGATTTTAAATATTTACAGTGGTTAAAATCAACATACTTATTTCTTTTGATAAATCAAGAAATCCTTGATAAACCAAGGGAAAAACCAGTTTAAATCAGTGCCTTAAATCAAGCACCCCCACCGAGTCTTTTTCATATAGGTCCTAAACGACAGTATCAATCTGACCATTAAACCATGTAAATTTATAACTACATAGGATATTGTTCACACTGTCGTTTCATGTGCTATTGCCTCACATCTATTTCTCACAATGTATAGATTTTGTCTGTTTTCCTTTTTAAAACAATGATGACACTATATAGCAGTTTTTAATGGGGGGGGGGTCCATGGGTGGGTTTCAGGAAGTATGTAAACTGTTGATTGCAAAACCAGAGAAAAATAAATGGTAGTCTATCTTTTGCATGCACTTTATCTCCAGCATCCTGTTAATGACAGACACAATGACCAAAGGCCCACCAGGACTCACAGTAAAATATTCTCTTTCTTTGAATTTTTCCTGTCATTGTGAATTTTAAGGTAGAAGTTTAGTCTTAAGGGTTTAGCTGGCATCCTGTTGGTTACATACACAGGCATAAGTCTGACTTATCCCTTCATGTCTTTTTACAGTCATTGTGCGTGAAAGTGTTCACCACCTCCCTTATGCAACCAACCCCACCCTGACCACTGCACTCAACTATGGCGATTTATTGGTTGGAGAAGGCAGGGAACAGCCACAGTGTCCAGTTATGTTCTTATAGCTGGACATATAATGATGAGGTCATCTTCCAGGCCCTCCTATGGGTCTCTGGGGGGGGGGTAGTGGAGAATGACTATCATTCAGTGGGAAGTAGATGTAGTCTCACCTGGTTGAAATTTATGTTATGTCTGATTCAGGAATTCAAGCTTTTGCTCCATTTTGACCAGGCATAGATTTTAATACTTCGTTACTAAAGTAATGATTTTGATTTTACCCCACCCTCATGATCTGCTTAATGTTTTTTTGTTTTAGAGAAAAATACAGTCATCAATATAAGATGATATTCTGGCTTTATTAACACTGACATTTTTTTTTAATACGGAAGAGTACAAAACAGAACTGTCATTCACTTAATCAAGTGAAAAGAACAGAGTTAACTTTATCTTGCAAGTATCTATCTAATTTAACAACCATTAAAGCTTTCTATACACCTACTGATATTTCCAAGTAGGTTCTGTTACAAAACTCTCAACAAGAGGGCTAATTAGAGATATTAAGGCATTTGTATTAATTTACATGACATTTTCCCAACATGTTCAAGAACAATTATTTTAGAAAAAAAAACCGCATCCCCACACAATTAAAAAACATAAGTTAGAAAATGTGTAACTTTCAGAATATTATACAAATAAACACTTTATAGAAACACTGGAATAGTTTATATTTTGCATAATTAAACAGCCCTGATAATTTATTTAAAATAAACTTTCCATTTGTAAATTCACATCAAAAGAAACCCATGTGTGCAAATAGTCAAATTCAGTGATGTTGAGTGTATTGATTTAGAGAATTGAAAATTATCACAAACCTTAGTAATTACTTCATGTACACAGGAGTGCAACATGCAGTATATCCACATACCCCCTTGTGCTGGGAGTTGGGTATATGTAATAATCCACAAAATCAGGTCTATGCATGTATCTTTACATATATTTGCTTTCCTAGTTCTTTGATTTGTGTGTTATTCATGTAGGGACTGAATGTAGCCCCTTACTACTTGTCTCTCTGCTACCTAGTCAGTCACTGGTTCTATCAAAGATAGTAACACCAAATATGTATTGCAGGCAAGCACGAGCACCCATGAATTAGGAACCTAGGTTAGGAATACAAGTAGATTCCAGTTGGGTCTTTCTGCTAATCTGTCAGAAAAATCTCTGTGGAGGTAGATTTCCCCTCCTGATATAGCCTGTGTATCCTTGATATTTTGCTCCATAGGTAAGAAGAGCATCTCATTACAGGAACATGGGTACAGGATGTTTGGCAGGGGAAGGAAATTACTTCCTTTGACATCTGTGGATGAGCTTCTTCGAGTGGCACATGGAACCAGCTGGATCTTGGCCACTGTTAGCAATTTTATCATTGTTACCAAATGCCAATTATATTTTGTATTTTTAAGCAAATATGTTTACCGTTACCAATTTAAAACTTGGTTAAGATTATTTTATTTATCCAAAACGTCACCTCAACAAAGGGAAAGTGCATTTTCTCTCTTTCCCTGTGTAGCAAGACTCTTCAGCAATCCCACCTGGGCTATTCATATAGAACTTCATTAAGGGCCTTTCTGCACCATTGGTTTTTCACAATATATGTCTTTCTTCTTTTTTGCCCATATTCTCTTGAAGTACTATTATTCTTGCAGGGGTATCACAGTTTCCATATATCCCATGAGCAGTATTTTGGTTTCCTGAAAACAACAATGCTTCCTCCAATGAGCACAAAGCCATTACAATTGTGGTGTGGAATAGTTTTGTGCAGGTGTCATAGACACCTATTGAATATACTTTACATGACACAAGGTGGTGTCTAGTTACTTCTCTCTTCTCTGTAAGTCATTTTTTTGGGGGGGTGAAGCTGTACTTTCAATGTCAAGCTATTATTTCAGCTGTGTGCTCCATCCAGATGTGAAGAGTTGCACAACTTCTCATTGTCTCAAAACTAGCTCCCTTCCTTCCTTCTAATGGACACTGAATGTCATTCAATGACTGAAGTCCCATTTTACACATTTTAAATGATCATGCAGAAAGGCCCCCCAAAAGAGAAGAGAGCTTGATAACATAAATACATATTAAAATCAGTCTAGAAGAGCTGTTATGCACATGCACAAAGGCCTTCTTGTGTTTGTATACATTACTGCGTAAGATGTTCCAGTGCCTTGAAACAGAGACTGATTAAAAAATGCTTCTTCATAAAGCGCTGCACTGATAAGCTTGTTTGTTTTTGTATTTTTGCTACTCTGATTATGATAGATTAAATGCCCCCCATTGTGATGCACAGTCTGCAGGACTGGATCATGGCCACTAAGCAATACCCAATGCAGACATGGGTTGCTCTTCTTATATTGGAGAAGAAATTCAACATGGTAGCAGAGATAATTTCCTCTGATACCTGAAATGGGAAGCTCCTACCTGTGTGTGATGCTGGACCATGACCAGTGCATTTATCAATAATTTAATAGCTGGCATATTAAGCTATTCAAAATATGCATATATACCAATACAAGCTAACCTAGATGTAAACCGGACAGGTTTACTATTATCTTTTACAAAAGATTCCTTTTAAAAACAGTAGTATTATTAAAGGAACTGCTCAAGCATTTCCTTTGTGCACTTTTACTAGATTAATGGAGTTATGATAGGAATAAAGGCTATCCTTAACATTATCTTAAATCAATGGTGTAGTGCATCCACGGTCTTCTGATCACCAGGTATGATCGTGCCATCTTATTAACCCAATCCACAAGTTTTCTTCTTCCCTCTGAGCTTAGATGTAATCTTCAACTAAGTAGGGGTGGGAAGATGGATTTTACCAGCAACAATATTGTTTCAATGAATCCTAGTAGTAATGCAAAGTATTTGGGGGTGGTCCTGGGAGAGATGAAAACAAGGATGTATGGAATACCTCTCATAATTGACAAAAAAGGGTCTTGATGCACTGAAGCAACCTTTTGAAAGAAATGGTCATGCTCCACATTTTGGGGCTGCTTTGAAAAAAAAATCACTTGTACAAAATTATTGTTTTTTACGAACACACAAAAACTTTGTCTGTTTTGCAAAAGGTACTGTCCTTCCAAACCCAAGGTTTTAATGCCAATGAATTTTTCAAAAAAAGTCCTTAAATGCCGAAGAAAGAGAGAGGCCAAAATGTACAAAAATATTTGTAATCTCACTCAGGAGGGAGAAAACATTTGAAATTTTTTGTTCACATGTGCAAGAATAAAATAAACCAAGCCTTACATCCCTACATGAAAACTGCTACAACAGGAGTGTTAACATGGCTCAGGATAGCTGCTTGCTTTTGGGGGGGGGGGTATGGCTAGGGATACTATCATGATGAGCGCCTGCCTTCAAAATTTAGCACTACACCACTGCTTATATTAAAAGATTAGTCTTAATGTTACACTTCAAGTTTAAAATATAATTTTATTTTAAAGCTCTGCAATAATGCAATGATATACATATCTGCCCAGAAACATGTTCCACTGAATTCAGTGGGCTTTACTCTCAGGTAAGTGTCTGTACATGATAGTAGAATCTAAGAGCTGGTTTATGTGTAATGGCTGCCCTCTAGAGGCTGCTTGTTCCATGTGACACCTGTCATCACCTGGTGAGCAGTTTTTGTGAGCAGAACCTCACCACATGAAATCAAGGATTTCCCCCACTCACAGCAAAGTATCAAGAAATATGACCTGTGATGGCATAGTAGGTGAGGGGCGGGACTCACTCTGTTCAATATATTCTGGAAATACTTTTGTATAACAGAAACATGTTGGAAGCATTTTGATCTCCCCATCTGTCTTTAGATCCCAGACAATGTATTCAACATTTTAATAAAGTAACTAGTACCTCTTTTAAGGTAAATAGGCAAAGGCAGAAGTAATACAAGAGAAGAATGAATGTAAACCATTCCAAATATGAAGTATAATTTATGTTTCCACTCACTACATCAGGAGTACAGAATGGAACTCTTTACACTAGGAGTCTTCACTTATTGTTATGTCTTGATTTCAATTTTGTTTGTTCCATCTATATCTATGAAGAATAGCATGTATGGCTTATTCATAGTAAACCCTGTCAAAAACGCAGTCTGGTAAATTGTAGTAATCTTTTTATTGTTGTAATTAAAAAAATATATCTCTGAACAAAATGGAAGAAATGTTCAGCCTAAAAAGCCTTCATTTCAACATAAGGTATTAAAAATAAAACTCTGTATCCAATAGATCTTAAGTAAAATGGAGTGTGGTAGATATTACAAGCTATCACATTATATATTTTATGTTCAATAAATTACATTTCAAACCTTTATTCTCAGGCATCTATTACTACACTTCATATGAGTTTATGCCATATATCCCAATACCATGGTCAGGACCATTGCATGCATGTGCAAATCTTAAAAGACCACAAAAAGTGCAAAGTTTGGCTGGAGTTTAAATAGCTGATGAGATGCCTTAGACATATTATTCTCCTAAAGTTGGGCAAAGGGTTGCTTTCAGTTAACCCTTAACAAGGAACAAAAATTGCTTCACTACCCAGAAGCCCAAATTTACCTTCTACTTAACAGATTTCACACAGATGTGCCAAAGCAAACCCTGTAAGAAGATGCCAACATAGCCCATTCCAGAAACGTTTTAATGCAGCCAAGCCAACATTTCTTCAGTCACCATCTCTGGTAAACATGCTGTCTGTTTCCTCTTCATATATCCCTCGTTCATAGCGTACTGAAGAGAATCCACCCAACTGTAGTCGTTTCTTTTTATAAAGGAAGTATATTAATCCAGCAAGGAGGACCATAATAATTAGAATAGCAATCGCTATGGCACCTCCCATGTGATTAGTAACTGTGAAGGGGGAAAAATAACTATTAATCTAGAATAACTAGTCTGAAAATCATATATCATATTGCAGTTATTCATACCAGGTGTCACATAATGTACTTTCTCTACAGGTCTTGTTTCCAGCAGGAAAAGGCCTTTATAAGTTTGAAGAGTGATTTTGCATTTTTGTTGGGGGGCTGGGATTGTTTGTTTTTTACACCTCGGAAAACTGACTCTTCATCTCTGTCAATGTTGACAAAAGCATAAGCAGCCACTAGCCCATTTGGGGAAAGATGGATTTCTTCAATAATATTTGTTACGTTTATTACAATATACATATCCCACCTTATATCTGGAGAGCTCAGGATGAGATACAGATAATACAATGCTACTGAACAGTTTAAAAACCTTTTCAGAAATGTAGAAAAACTTTTTAAAATTCAGTAAGTTGAGCAATATGCAGAGCCAGCATGGTGTAGTAGTTTGAGTGTTGGACTAAGACTCTGGGTTCAAATCCCTACTCAGCCACAGAAATTCACCAGGTGACCTTGGGACAGACACGTTTCCTCAGCCTCAGAGAAAGGCGATAACAAACCCCCTATGAACAGATCCTGCCAAACCCCCCCCCCCATTATCAGTTTTCCTTAGGGTCCCCATAAGTCAAAAATTACTTGAAGGCACACAACAACAAAACAACGTGTAGAATAAACAACTGACCAAGCTGTGGCTCCAAAAGCTTGGGTGAAGAGCTCAGTTCTAATTTAGTGCCAAAATGAAGCCACAGCTGGTACTAGTTGTGCCCCCACAACAGAGAAGGGCCTTTCCTTTGTCTCCCACTGTTGCGTTGCTCCCCCACTAGTAGAAGGGCCTCTGCAGGGGATCTCAATGCCGGGGCTGGTGTATTAATAGGAGGAGGTGCACCCCCAAGTACTGAAAAGCACTCTTGATTATTAATAATACTCTCAAGTTTTGTTATGTATATCATGGCATACAAGAAGGCATACCCTTGCCCGGATTATTTTACAGTACAAAACTTTTGGTGAAGCATAAAGAGGAGGAGCAGCCCATTTTAATCTGAAACTGTGCCCAAGTGATACATTTGTCCATCCATCACTTAAGACTTTTATCACACGGGGCTTCTATTGTGGTACTACAACAAGATAGTAGCGGTACTGGCTGGTATTTACCACAGAATGTCATCTTCATTCTGTTGCTGGTGTGTGCTTCAGTTGTTTCTGAAGCACACCTTGTCACTGATGGGGAAAACTTATCAATGACTCCCAACAGCACTGCTATCCCAGTAGTCCCCCTCTCTTGGTAATCTCTTCTGCTTCAGAATGACTACTGAAGAGACAGTAGTCACATGATATGAAGGGGCAGGATTCTCCTTCTCATCCCCTCTCTCTCCCTCCTCCCCCAAGCCATTCTCAAGCAGGCTGAGCCATGTTTTCATTTTTAATTTAATTTTTTTGTGATCTGCTGGCCCAATCTCTCATCCCTCCCCCTGCTTGCCTGATCTCTCCCCTCCCTCCACTGGCCCAAACTCTCTTCCTCCCCCTACCAGAATGACCTGCATGCCCTACATAGGGCAATAACAGGGAGGAAGTGGGGCAGTGTGGAAGGAACATGCAGCACCATACTGGTATCGAAACAGAAGTATGATAAAGATTGCTTCAATACTGGTATGATTCCATTTGCTTCAAAAACATGATTGCAGTTTTGTAGCTGCTTCATGTGATGAAGTCCTTACTTGCTTAGTGCATTCATATACTGTTTGCATGAAGGGAATCTACAAATGATGTGAGTTTCTATGTGCAAATTTTTGGGAAGATTATTCTACTGTCTCTTAACACGCTGGAAAGGTTTCTCACACTATCCTATTCTAGCAGTTGCAAATTGAAACTATAAGGTGTTACAGGACTTAGGTGCTCTGCAGATCAGACACTGGCTCCTCCTAGCACCACAGGAGTAACTGGTCAAAAATAGGAACTACAGGGAATTCACAACATATATTCACACAATAGCACATAATCCTCCTGACTATGGTAATCAGATAACACTACAGGCCATTGACTGATGAAAGTACTCCTAGATTTTTTTCATCTTTTCTCAGTCTTTCTGCTACAAAAGCCACAAATGCTCCCTCTGTACCACCCCAGGTATTTGCAGGAATCTAGAAAGAAGGTTTATACTAGGTCAGATTATTTATCTAGCTGTAATGATCTACTCTGACTGGTAATGGCAGCTCTCCACATCTTGACACAGGCCTTTCCCATCACCTGTGTTATCTGTTTCTTTTTTAAAAATGAAAGAAACTATGTATTGAACCTATGACCTTCTGCATTGCAAGAAGGTACTAGTTAGCAATTACTGGTTTATAGTCTCTGTCTTCCCTGCCCTCAGGCTTGATTGTTTAATACAAAGGCATTCATTCATAAGGCCAGATTTCAAAGTGATCCTTTGGCATGTGTTTAAAACAACATTACCGAAGCGGATTGTATGTGTCTTGCATTACACTAAAATCAGGTCCTGAACTCCAATACATGCAAACTAGATATGCACAAGTTGGATGTATGCTTCACTGCACCCGTGTAGGACACCAGAGATGTCTAACTCCCACCTAAGTATGTTTCTTTTACATGCCTAGTGTCCCTTTTAAATTAAGCCTGAATTGTAAAGTGGAAACTAGCCCACAAATTATACAGATATTTTTCTTTTGAGCCCAATTAATGGAAGTTAGGGTAACCAGTTACAGAATCAGTCTAAATTGCATCACAATGTTCATTGGCTAATACAATAAAGACAACGAGTTGTTAGCACCTAATATTTTGAGCACTTCACTATAAGTCATCAATTAATTAGTATATTTATGAATTGTGACTATCAGTGTGAAACTACTCTACAGAAAACCAAAAGGGTGATCAACGGTGCCAGAGGCTTTGCTGTTTGTAGAGGATACAATCAGCACAGAACTCCTTGGAACTCCCTTCTGTCACTCCCTTGTACACAGCTGTCTGTTGGCTGCACGTAAGCTATACAGCATAAGCCATTACTGGCAAGGGAAGGTCTGGTGCATGTGTTCTTTATGTGCAATCAGACATGCATTGCCTCAGGCTATTGAAGACAGTGGTCACATGGTCTGCACAGCTGGGCCTGCATGGCCAAAAGCCAGCTGGAGAAGACAGAGGCAGTGCAGAAGGCTATATGAATTCTATGTTGATTCCTTTCTTCTGTGCAGCTGGCTCTTGAGCAGAGACGGATCATGCTACTGGCTACCTCTCCATTTCCAAGCCCAGTTCAAAGTTCTATATGGATTGGCTCCAGGCTATCTGAAGGACCATATCTTCTAATATAAGCCTATCTGGTCTCTCAGATCTTTGTAGCCACTTCTTTCCTCTTTCCCACCATGTTCACAGGGACATCTTGTGGGAATACATGAGAGGGTCTTCTCAGTAGCTGCTCCCAACCTTTGGAATCCCCACCCTGAAGAGGCTACAATGGCTCCCTCCTTGCTGTCCTTCCAGCAACAAGTGAAAATACTTGAATTCAAACAGGTTTTAAAGAACTGACTCCAAAGGCTCTTAATAGTGTGTTGTTATATTGACTTATTTGGGTTTGGTTTAATTCAATGGATAGTTTAATTGTATTTTAACAACTTTTTATGTTTGTTGCTGCTATGTACCTTCAAGATGATTCATATCCTAGGGTTTCTTTGGCAAGATTTATTCAGAGGAGGTTTGCTATTGCCTTCCTCTGAGAGAGTATGACTTGCCCACTTAGTGGGTTTCCATAGCTGAGTGGGAATTTGAACCTTGATCTCCTGGGGCTTATCTATATGAGCCCATAAAGGAGCCCCTCATAGTAATTACATTTCACAGCACCTGTGACCTGTCCTAATTTTTTTTTTTTTGCCCCCATAAGCTTTGCATGCCTGCTAGTAAACACAGCGGCCGCGAGTGATTTACTCATGTTTGCACTTACTTCAATTTTCTGCCGACGCCCCTATTTTTTTAAAAAAAATGATGTCCAAGGTATGATTGAGCAATTTTTCACTTGAACACAAAAGCACAAAACCCCCAACACCCCATTTTCTTACCTTAGTGCTCGTCCACTAAGACAAATATCCAACATAGCAGCAATGGGTGCTTGCCCTGCTAGCAAACCTTGCCCGAGCTCAGATTTGCACTTCCTCTTGTTTGGCAAGCAAATCAGATCGACTTGCTTGTCCTAACGAGCAGAAATGTGCACCCCCTCATTTTTTTTAAAAGACGAGAAAAGCCACAAAGGCTTTTCTGGTGAGGTTTTTGGCCTTTTTTGCTCCCCCCCTTCACAATGCAGCGAAATAACATGGAATGCCATTAGGACAGGTAGGATTCTCCTCGCATTCCATGAGGAGTTTTTTCACCGTTTGGATAACCCCCTGGAGTCCTAGTCTAACACTCAAACTAGTATATCACACTGACTCATTTTTATGTCCTTTAACTTTATCTATATTGCCTTGAGTCCCAATTTTGGGAAGAAATAATAACAACAACAACACAATCACATGGCAATATACACTTCAGAGTTTGGAATGGCCCCTAGCCATGCTGGCAGAGGGTTTCTGGGAGTTTTAGTTCAAAAAAGTAACTTTTCCAACCTGGGATATTCTTGATAAGATTGAAATCATACATACCTTGAGGAGCTTTGCATACAACTCTGCTTTGGACATTCTTGCAGTCCATCCTAGACCATGTTCCATTTGCTGAAAAGATAACACTACATTCGCCACTGGCATTTTCCTTTCCCTTTGCCCAGTTGGTATATTTAACCTCTGAGCCATCAAGCCACTTCAAGGACTGAGCTGTTAAAACAGGCACAAGAATTTCTTAATTTTTCAGAAAAAAATAATACTCTGAAGACTGCTTTAATAAGTTCTTTGAATTTATTATCTACATGCCAGGTTCAGAACGAAAGAGCCAGTAAAAAAGATTGGAATGGCTTCCCTGTAACTATAGAACTTTAATCAAAGTGTGTGAAAAGGTCAGCATATAGTCAGACAAGCAGGAAAGAACCACACCAAAGACATACAAAATGTAAAGGCACTCATTACTATGCAGATGATTATTTCAGAAAACATTGAAACATCAGCCAGAATTCTGATGGGCAGTTACAAATACATAACCTAGTTATGCATTCATAACTGTTACATATTCTTGATTCCTACATTTAACTCCTACTAAGCAGCCACTGCTTATCAGGATCAATGGAGGTCCATTCCCCTGTTGATCAAAAAGCTGCTGCCTGGTGTTCCCACCCTCCTTGAGTAAGCAATCTCTGGTGCGTGGGGGATTTGCAACAGGTCCTGTTTCTGCCTCTCACTGTAGATTGCTCACAGGAAGGGGTGGGAACATCAGGCAGCTGCTTCTCAATCAACAGGAGAATGGATCCCTGTTCATCCCTGTGGCTGCTTACCAGTAACTGGGGCTTAGGGGAGGGGTCTGGCCGGAATCCACTAGGTAGCACAGTAGTTACATAATGGTCATACAAGATTCCATTATTATCCTGTGCGCTTGCAAAGAGAAAAAATCGGATGGTGGCATAGTGATACTTGGCGACTGGAACTAATAGTGCTCCAGTTGCATTATTGATGATCCAGCCTTTCCAGGAGCTGCAGAATTGATAAGAATTATTTTCTGAGTCCTGATCTGAAATAACCAGGCAAATTTTGGATATGAGTCCTATTGTCATTCCCTGTCCCTTATTTTTATTCACTAGAAAAGTGCCAAGTTAAATGCATGTTATTTAATTGAATTCTACGTGTAATTATTTTTTGTTTTACTATACACAGTTAAATTCCATGAACACAATCTAAAGTGATTAAATTCCATTAAATTCAGTGGAACTAAAGAATGTAATTACAGTACATCTGTTTGATTTCAGTGAGCTCAAAGATGCCTGATTTTACTTAGAATTTATTATATTTTGTACAACGTTCATAATCACATTACAGGTCAAGTCCCATACCCACGAACTGGTATCTGTGGTTTCTTCTTCGTGGGCTCTGTGAATCCACACATAATGGGTAATCCTGCGCCTGCGCAGAGAGCACTTCGGAACCGTTAGAGCCTCTCATTCAAATTTTGGCGGTAGCCCTGCCCCTTTCCTCCAGGCCTATATAGGCCCCCTCCCTGTCCGTCTCTTCAGTTCCTCTTTTTCCGCCATGAAAGCAGCATGGGGAACTTGTTAGACCTCTTCGACTGGATCTTCTCTTCTTCTTCTTCGATCGCCCCCCCTTCTGTGTGGATTTCCTTGGCTTCGATCCGGACCGTCAATGACGACTAAGGACTTTCTGATCGGCACTACTGTTTTTTTTGAGTGGACTTCTGACTCCTTGACCCGGACTGTCTGACTTCGATTAAGGACTCTCCAAAAGTATTGTACGATGGCGTTGACTTTGGTGGGATTTTTTAAGGCGTGTTTGCTCTGTGCTGGGAAAATGCCAGAATCCGACGGGCACTCAAAATGCCTCCTTTGCCTGGGAGAGTCTCACGACGTACGCTCCTGCAGGCATTGTAAAGCCTTTACGCATCAGACACGGAGGAACCGGGATAAACACCTCAAAGCTCTCTTATATGAAAATGCTTTGTCAGCCTCGGTACCGAAGCCTGCTGAAGGCACCTTGAAATCATCGGTAGACAGGGGTCGCTCCCCTAAGAAAACCCCGAGGTCTAAGAAGCACGGTACCGACTCAGTGCCGGCTCCTCCACGGAAGTCTAAACATGATACGCCCAGTACTGCCCATGCACAGGTCGGTACCACTGTCAGTACCCCCTCTATCCCAGCAAGCGGTACTTCGAGGACCAAGACTGCATCTGAGTGCGTTTCTCCAAAAGAAAAGCTAAAGACGGTTCGCTTGACATCCCCGTCTGGAACGGGAACAGCTCAGAAGACGGTACCGAAGGCGAAGGCCCCCGATAAAAGTGCTGAGGGCAGTAGACCTAGCGATCGCCAATTGAAACCCCCGGAAGCGGGACAATCTCAAGGGTCTGAACTCCGCTCCCCAGTACTTTCTCCAATCCAGATCAAGATACCGGTGAGGAGGACTAGTGACTCGGGTGAAGGCTTGACAACGAGATCAACGGTTGGCGGTACCGCATCGGTCTCGGTTTTGGAGGGCGAGCTCAGGGAGTCTTCCCCAGAGATCCGCATCGTCCAAATGCCTTCACCCCGGGACGGAAAATCCCTGCACCAATGTTCCCGTTCATGATCACGGATGACTTCGCGCTCTCTCTCGCCGGTACCATCTGTGGTACGCAGCCAGCATTCCAGATCGCAATCCCGCGCATCAACCTCCCATGCTGGGGTGAGCAGGTCACCTTCGAAGTCACCGCATAGAGACCAATGATCCTCTCAGTCCGCTTCTACTTCCAGACCACGGGACTGCTCCACGTCACGGTCGTGTAGGTCCACCTCCAGAAGGTGGCCTCGCTCACCTCGCTCCCATCATCGTAGGAGATCGCACTTTGCGGGCTTCCAGCGGTTCCCGCCAGTACCCGCAATCGCCTTCACCGATACCGGGGGACTACCACTCTTCGGATTTAGAGTCCTACTCCAACGACGAATGGTATTGGACACACGACTACAGGTACCATAGAGACTCTTACTTTCATGGGTACTGCCACCCACGGTACCGTTACTATGACACGCTATCCCCAACACGGCACCGGTACCATAGGCGTGCTGAATTCTCTCGCCGGGACTGACAAGGCACTGCGTCTCCGCCCCGACACCAGTACCGCAGATGTGACGGAACCCCTCAACGGGTTAAGCACCGCGATCAGCAGAAACCAGATAAGCGGAAGCAGCGCTCAACAAGCAAGAGCAGATCACCGGACCATCACGATATCGAGGGAGGCGGAGGAAGATCTCCCAAGGTGCACACCACTCCTGAGAAGTCAGGGGGTAGGTTACCGGACCCCCTCCCATGGGAAGTCTACCTCCCCAATGCCAAGGTCTCCAAGGGGATCCCTCCCTCCACCTCTGAAGAGGCAGAGACCACATACCACCGGTATGTCAGGGGATGGACATGATATTCCTCGCACACCGTCCTCCCCATCCAGCAGCTCGCGCACCACATCACCCTCACCAAAACCCTCCCCAAAGCCTAGGGGCGCCAATCCAGATCCTCCGTCACCCACAGACGACGTCAAGGCCTTCACAGACCTGATGCTGAGGATGGCAGGCGCTTTGGGGATCCAGGTGAGCCGCCAGGACAAACAGGTGGACGACCCAATTTTCAAGGATCTACACAGACGGTCCCCAGCGACACCTTCCTTGGCCATCTCTCCATATCTTCTCCAAGTCCTTAAAGGTTCCTGGGCGAACCCATCCTCAGTCCCACCGACATCCCGCCATCTGGACCACCTGTACAGAGTATCAATGGAATCTGCCCCATGGCTCACCTACCACCCAAAACTGAATTCAATAGTAGTGGACGCCGCACAAATGAAGACCTCCCAAAAGCTGTCCTCCACGCCTATGGACAAAGAAGGAAAGAAATTAGATGCCATTGGCAGAAAATTTTACTCAGCCTGTCTCCTGACAAAAATAGCAGTTTATACAGCTTGTATGGGCGCATACCAAAAGTTCCTATGGGATGCTCTAGCGCCACACATCTCAAAGCTGTCAGAACAGGATCAGAGGATAGTCCACTCATTCAGAGAAGAAGGCCTCTCTCTAGCCGGGTACCAGCGACAAGCAGCCAAACATCTGGCATCTCCACACACTTCTGTCCTATGGGAGGAATCTGTTACAGTCTATGAAAACAAGGATGTCGGTGACCTCCCAGAGGGCCTTCTCTGCTGCTGCTCCCAGATTATGGAATGGCCTGCCGGACGAGATCCGTCTTATTACCACTTTAGACAGCTTTAAAGAAGCTGTCAAGACGGAACTTTTCCGGCAGGCCTTTCCTGAATAATTATCCCGGCCCAAGACTCGGCTGTCCTTTCTGGGCTGTGATTGTATGTTTTAATTTTTTCTTCTAATTTATATATTTTTAATTATTGTATGTTTTTAATCCTTCATAATTTAATATTATTTTAAGGCGTGGGTGGGCTAGGGTATTGTGATTATGGAGTTTTTATATTGTAAGCCGCCCTGATTGCGTTGCAGAGGGGTGGGATAGAAATAAAAATTTATTATATTATTATTATTATTGTACGGGGAAAATTGTAGCAAGCTCCATAGCAGTCTGCCGTCATGCCTGGCTGAGGTCATCGGGCCTGTCCCATACAGCGAGAGCCGTGGTCGAAGACCTCCCCTTCGATGAACTGGGTCTTTTCCATGCTGAGACAGATGCCAAACTTGAACACACCCAGAAGATGAGAGTGACTGCCAAAAAATTTGGGCTCCCGTCGCATTACCAGCAAACGCGTCCTAGATTCTCAAACAGGCGCTACTTCTCCTACAAGAAGAGATTCAGTCCTCCTCCTTCGCGGCCCCATACATCGTTCCCTTATCAGTCACAAAAACGGTACCCAAATCAATTCTGAGCCAAGACGCAGTTTCCCAAGACGAAAACGGACACTCCCAAACAACGCATTTGACGCTTTGTTACCACCACTGCCTGCCATGCCTTCACCAGCTGACCGCCTCTCCAGCTCCATCCACCTGTGGCGACGTATAACACCAGACCACTGGGTCCTAAGCATCTTACAAAAAGGCTGCTTTATCGAGTTCGCCGAAACACCGCCTCGAGGAGTATACAGGACGACCCCCCACCTTCCTCTGCGCTCCTGGAAGAGGTGAATGCCTTACTTCTCAAAGGAGCTGTAGAACCTATACTCCCCTCTCAAATCAGAAGCATCTTCTTTTCAAGATATTTCCTAGTGGACAAGAAGGACGGCGGCATCTCAGAGATGTCAACTCATACATTCGCCCAAGAAGATTCCGGATGGTATCGCTTGCCTCCATCCTTCCTTTCCTGGACGAGGGCAGCTGGTTCGCCACCTTGGATCTGAAAGAGGCTTATTTTCATATCCCTATCGCACCGGTCCACAGGCGTTACCTTGACTTTGCTACAGGCGATTGTGCTTTCCATTTCAAGGTCCTTCCCTTCGGACTTTGCACAGCCCCAAGAGTGTTTACAAAATGTGTGGCAGTGGTGGTCACCTGGCTCAGACAACAAGGCGTTGTCATTTTCCCCTACTTAGACGATTGGCTTTTCACAGCGCATACTGCACACAAACTCTCTGAGGATCTCCGCCTAGCCGTCTCTCTTCTAGACAACCTCAGTTTTATCATAAATCGAGAGAAGTCACAGCTCACCCCATCCAAGCGCTTCCGGTTTATCGGGGCAGACATAGACGCCACCCGGGGTCACGCATTCCTTCCAGACGACAGATTCAAAGTGCTATGTGACATGATCCACATGGGTATGAGACATAGGTGAATCACTGTACGGAATGTACAGTGCATTCTAGGACACATGGCATCCACAACCACAGTAATGCCGCTAGCCAGACTGAAAATGCGCCATCTTCAGGCATGGTTCATCGCCCATTATTGCCCATACCGACACAGCCCAATAAGTGGCTGACCATCCCTTGGCCGGTACAGACAACCTTGCGCTGGTGGATGAATCGACGGTTTGTCCAGGCAGGTGTACCGTTTCGACAACGGCAGCCCACCCGAGCCATAACCACAGATGCATCCCTCAAGATCTCACAATCAAGGGCCATTGGTCGCAAACAGAGAAGCAGCACCACATAAACCTTCTGGAGCTCCTGGAAGTCTTCAAAGCCCTAAAGGCCTTCGAACCATCTCTGCGGGGCCATCTGGTGCAGATCACATCCGACAACACGACAACTGTGTTCTACCTGAACAAACAAGGTGGGACCCACTCTCGACAATGTCCATCCAGATATGGGAGTGGTGCATCAAGCGCGAAATCTCACTCACAGCCATACACCTTCCGGGAGACCAGAACTCGGTGGCGGATGCCCTGAGCAGAGCACGAGACAGCAACCATGAGTGGTCCCTTCACTTGTTGGTCTTGAAAGACCTCTTCCGCTCATGGGGGCAGCCCCTTCATAGACCTATTTGCATCCAGGACCAATGCGAAATGCCAACTGTTCTGCACCAGGGGACAGAGGACACACAAGAGTCTCGGGGATGCCTTCCTCTTCAAATGGACCGCCCCCCCTCCTATATGCCTTCCCCCCCTTTCTACTCCTACCCAGGGTGATCACCAAGATAAAGCAGGACGCAGCCAGATGCATTCTGATAACCCCGTGGTGGCCCCAACAGGTGTGGTTTGCTCCGCTACTACTGATGGCCAGACGCTGCTTCAGGAAGCTACTGCTACAGCTGGACCTTCTCACGATGAGGGACGGGCTGATCAACCACCTGGACTTGGCCACAATCCGCCTGACAGCTTGGTACATCAGCCCCTAAGGCATGTCTCCCAGTCGGCACAGCGAATTATAGATGCAGCACAATGACCTACTACACTCAAGGCGTACAAGTACAAGTGGCAGAGATTCCAGTTGTTTAGGGCCACAAAAGGCTACGGCGCAACCCCAGCCGACATCCCACAGTTGCTGAACTTCCTAGCTTCCCTATCTGGAGAAGGGCTGTCTGCGTCATCGGTTAGAGGATACGTTGCAGCGATCTCCTGGAATTTTCAACGGGAGGGAAGGCCTTCCTGTTTCAAGGACCCACTAATTCAAGGTTTCTTAAAAGGCTACGAGAACCTCCATCCACCTGTGAGGAGCCCCACCACAGGTTGGAGCTTAGACACAGTTTTGAACACCTTAATGAGGAGCCCCTTTGAACCATTGGCCACATGTGACCTACGACTACTGTCAATGAAGACAGCGTTTCTGGTAGCAGTAACATCGGCCAGGCGCGCAAGTGAGTTATGTGCTTTACGCATAGACCCTCCTTATATGAAATTCCATAAGGATAAGGTGGTCCTTCGGCCAGACATCTCATTTATGCCAAAAGTGATTACCTCCTTCCACCTTAATCAAGATATCGTTCTGCCAGCCTTCTTCCAGAATCCCTCTTCACCACTAGAACGTAGCCTTCATACACTGGACATCAGGCGCACCCTAGCTTTCTATATAGACAGAACCACTGGAGTGCGGAAGTCTAACAGACTTTTTGTCTGCTATGGAGGGAGCAAGAAAGGCAATCCTATTTCCACACAACATTTTTCGAAATGGGTAGCGGACACCATTCACATCGCCTACCAATTATCTGGAAAGCAAATCCCTCCCTCTGTCCGCAGCCACACCACAAGAGCAGCAGCAACATCGACGGCTTTCCTGAAGGGTGTTCCTATACAGGACATTTGTAGAGCAGCAACGTGGGCTACTCCACTAACCTTTGTACAAGCTGGACGCAGCGTCCCGCCCAGAGACAGCATTGGCAAGGGCAGTGTTATTTTCAGCCTAGTCGACCTGAGTTCCACCAACTGAATATTCCTGTTTAATAAAGTTGATGTTATTCTTTTACCCTGTAAGTATTTGATGACTGATTCTTCCTATTGCGTGTGAGCAGTCAGGACATCCCCCCACCAATAGATGAGCTTGCTAGTCTACCCTTTATGTGTGGATTCACAGAGACCACGAAGAAGAAGGACAGGTTGCTTACCTGTAACTGTAGTTCTTCGAGTGGCTATCTGTGAATTCACACAAACCCGCCCGTCCTCCCCTCTATGTCCTGTACTCGCTTTAAAGAACTTGCTGCTTTCTTAGCGGCTCAAGGAACTGAAGAGACGGACAGGGAGGGGGCCTATATAGGCCTGGAGGAAAGGGGCGGGGCTACCGCCAAAATTTGAATGAGAGGTTCTAACGGTTCTGAAGTGCTCTCTGCGTAGGCACAGGATTACCCATTATGTGTGAATTCACAGATGACCACTCGAAGAACTACAGTTACAGGTAGGCAACCTGTCCTTCATTTATCCATGTCCAAACAAAGTCCTCTCTATGTATTTTTGAGGGTCCTCCAGCATGATTGTATGGTAGGGCCAGAAGTCATTCATTTCAATAGGGTTTGCTATTATCCATGGTTTCACTTATCCACGTTAAATCTGGGAATGCACCCCTTGCAGCAACCTGTATATCTATTTTGTACTTACTCACACCTTACCATTAGACTGCATTCCAAGCCATACCCTTCCAGTAATGAAGTAATGTTGCCTTAAGTATGTGCTCACAAATTTATTTTCCTCTGCATCCTTGATAGTCAAAAGTGCTGCAGAAGGATCTAACAGGAGATAGTTAATGGCAAAAAAATTAAAACTTTTCAAGAAAATAATTTATTTCAACTTCATCAAAAAATATTTATGGCAATACAGTTGGCCCTCTGTATCCACGAATTTGGCATCCACGGATTCCACCATCCACGGCTTGAAAATGTTAAAAAAAAATTCCAAGAAGCAAACCTTGATTCTACCATTTTATATAAGGAATACAATTTTACTATGCCATTGTATATAATGGGACTTGAGCATCCACGGATTTTGGTCCTGAAACTAAACCCCAGCGGATACCAAGGGCCCACTGTAATTTAAAATAGCATTTTAATTAATATTGAAAACATGAATACCACATCAAAAATATTCTAAAAATTATTGTGATCTCTTTTGAAGAAATGATATGATATATATAATTTGGACATACCAAGTTTCTTGCAGACTTCTTTAGCAGCATCTACATTATATGCTGAGAAATTGTAAAATGCTATATCAAATGCATAGCAATGATCTTTATATTGTATCCACTGTGATGATCCACCAGTAGTCTTCGGACATTTTGTAGAACTTTCAGCTCGCTTTGACTGTATTTCTGTAAAAATCCAGGCAACATCATCCTCTTGACCATCACACATGCAAAGCAATGATGGTTGACTCCTAGACTCAATCACGTTTCAGATGAGTAATGACACAACTTCTTGAAAACCTTTTTTAATTTACAGGGAATTGGTTATGACTCATTTGAAAACACTACTGCATTAATATAGGGTTTTCTCCCCTCCATGCAGAATATATGGTCTGGCACAGCTTGAAGCAGGCAAATAGGATGAAAGTAGCTGACCTGAAAAAGCTTCTGTATAATTATCTCCCAACTGGCATGAAAACAGCAACCTGAGAAGCAATCTAGCATGCAATTTAGAGTATGTCAGTCCTGCTGATTTGCAGGATCTTAACCTTTCAAAATAATCATTCAAGCCTATTCATCCTGATCCCATGACTGTCAGAATCAGCTTCTGACCTTGCCTGTTCCTGCCATTTTCAGTGTTCTCTTGTACCCTTGCTGTTAATTATGTTTTCATTTCTTTGTGCTTGCTAACAAGTGTTCTGGGGTGACTGTGGAGGGGAGTATGACATTTGCTAAGGGAATGGAAAGATAAGCCTGCAGCTGCAGAATTGGCTTGGGAAAAATGGGATGGATGTTGTATGGGAAGAGGAGGTCAGGGGATGATGTACTGAAGCCCACTAGGTTTCATAGATTGCAATATGCTTTTAGTATATTGCCTCACTTCTGAGCAACAACCTTGTATTACATGCTTTCTGGACTTCTGTGCCAATAAAGTTTTCTGCTTAACTCTGAAACTGTTAACTCTGAAACTGTTAACTGGTCACTGCGTCTGGGAAGGCAAGTACATGACAATGACATGAATTTGCACAGAAGGACACTAAAGGGGAAGGAGAGTGTGTTTGTGTGTGTTACAATACACTTCCATCCAGTAGTTCTATGAACATTTTCATTGCTCTAGCATCATAAGGGCAACAGTGAACAGATCAGCTGCAACTGTGCTGTTTTATCTGGTGGAAGGAGGAAGCAAGTGCCAGTCTCTGCTCAGCTATTCCCTCTCCCTCTCCAAGAAAGCTGACAGTGCTGATTAGCTGTCTGGCAAACAAACACTGCAGTCGAGTGTTCCAAGTTTCCAGCAGGTATCCGGTCTTTTGCTGCACTCAGACATCTCTGGAGTACAGACATTCTCGTATAACTCTCAGTGGTTTGGGGGAGCGGAGGGAGTTTTGTAGCCACGCAGACCAATACTTATGGCCTTAATGGGCCAATAGAGAAATAATCATTTGTCCCAAAGGAGTTCTCTGGAATTGTACTGTTTTACAATCACTGTTTCTTTGTACAAACCTGCCCAACAGTTTTGTAGACATATTTGATTTAAAATAGAAGATTAATGAAAAAGTACTTCTAATCTTAATAAGTGGTCTTTTAGAGAACAGAGTAACATGTATTTCCAGCACAAACATTCTAAACACTCCAGCCTAAATACAAATATAGTTATATACAACATCTAGTCCTTGATATAGAATCATAGAATTGTAGAGTTGGAAGAGACCACAAGGGCCATTCAGTCCAACCCCCTGCCATGCAGGAAAATATTTCTATCCCCCATATAAAAACATTTCAGGATGGCTTACAAGTATTGGGATGCATGTTCGTACTGCCTGAAAAACTCATTTATTGGGGGTTGGGGAGGAGGAGGCTTCATGGATACACACAAACTAGCTAACTATACACGTATTTCCTATGTTGGATTAGGGCACCTCACAATAAAATTGTGCTAATTTTGGCAGTATTACCTTCCCAGTATTGTACTTAAGCCCATATATATTCTATGATCACTGGCATGTTACTTGGAAGGTGTGAAACCAGCAGGGCTTCCTTCTAAAGCACAGGGGAGCAACTGCACAGGGGATGGGGGCCAATTTACCTCCCAGCACCCATCTGGCAGGTTACATAAGCAAGTTTCAGTGAGCCTGCAATGACATGATGTTGCTTCCAGCTGCCATTTTGGGCAAATTTTGGCCATTTCCCCTCTTTGTTGGTGTTTTGGGAGGTTAGGGGGCTTTGCAGAGTTGGGGGGGGTTGCTGCATTTTTAGGCAGTTGAGACCAAAAAAATGCCCCCAAATCAATCCCTAGGTTTTGTTAAAAAAAAAAATTGGTGGGGCAGGGAGAGGTCTTCTTGGGGGACCTAATGCCCACATGCTGCACTTTGCCCACCCTGTTCTAAAGAGACATGTTTAGCATGGACAGAGAGAAAAAAAATGGTTTATAGTTCTGAAAGCTATAAAATACATGGGGAAACAGTACATAAATGTAGACTCACTGTTAGAAGAGGAGTAGCAAATAGCACCATCAACATGATGCGTGCAGTCCATACGATTCCACATTCCTCTAGTGTCCAAGAAAAAACAGTTTCCAGGAGGAAGTGAATGCTCATACTCCCAGGGCTTGTAGTCAAATGTACTTCCATCAGACCACTCGAAATCAGAATCACTTCCCTAGGAAAAAAAAGCAATACAATTCAGGCAGTACTCATACTTTTAAGTAGACACTAGGTAAACGGGCGATATGGCTAAGGAGAAATGCAGCAATGGAACTACAAATGGTTATGCCTATTTTCATGTAGGTGCTTTGAACTGGATACAGTAAACATTCTGATCCAGTTCTCTGACAGTGAACTCAGCTAGTGCTCAAATAAGAGCCATGATTTGAGAACCAAGTCCGTAAGGACAAATTAGATGTGATTGTGTGTGTGTGTGTGTGTGTGTGTATTAAAAAAAGAAATAGCAGGCATGGGGCTGCAGTCCAGACTGGGAACCTGGTAAGGGTTTTAACCCAACGTCGCCACTGCAGTCACAATCCAGATCAATGGAACTGAGGACAGACAAATGTCCAAGAGGTCAGAGGAAAAATTGTCGTCGTCCCCCCCCCCCACTACACAGACAGGGAAGAAAAGCAGAGGAAGGTAAGAAGCTTCTCTCTTAGTGCTAGAGGGAGCACTAAGGTAGCTCTCCCTGTGCTACAGGGCAGGCCATGGAGACACTTGAAGGTCAAGAGGAGCCAATCATATAGCGTTCTGGAAAGACTTCGTGAAAAGATTTTAAGAGGCAACAAATATACAGAGAAGGAAAGTTTATCCTTCTCACAGTACACACAGAGAAGGGAAGGTTTGTTTTTCCCTCTCCAGCTGTGACCCTTCCTCCCCCTCCTCAACACTGCCCAAACAGATGGCAGTTAAAGTTTGGGAGAAAAATAACTGAGGCTTTTTGAAGATTAATTGCCATCAGAATAGGCCTCCAGGCCTAAGGAAAAAGATTCAGAGCTTGAGACCTATGAGCTCAAGCATAGAAATGCCACTTTTTTTGAGGAAAATTGGGTATGAAAAAAGACTGGCTAGTTTATGATAGGAACTTTGTAAATAAAGCTGAAAAGGTCCAGGTGTAGTCGGAGGTAACTTGGAGGTTAAGACTGAAAAATCCAAATTATTTAAGGCAACATATGAGATGTTAAAAGCCTTGATTTGCCTTCTGATGAATGAAAGCAGCAAAATGGTGGGAGAATGTAGAACAGAGGCAGGCAAAAACTAGTCTTTTAACTGTTGTTGAACTGCAACTCCCATTAGCTCTAGCCAACATAATCCATGTTGAGAGCTCAAGAAGATGCAGTCAAACATATTCCCCATCCCTAGAATACAGCACTTTGTGTTACACATGGAGACATGGACTAAGAAATGTCAGCTTTTCTCTATTCAAATTTATAGCCTTTCTAATTACAGAGGGAAATTGAACAAGTATTGTTGAATTCTGTTTTTGCGAGTAGCTGTAAGCATCTTCAGAAAATTGCCTACATATCTCATCTAGAAGCATACATACAGAGATTGTCCAGCATCACAGCCCAATCTCTCTGCTCCAGTCAGATCTCTGAATTTTTAATTTTCCAGGTAATCCACACCTCTTGTGATCCCTTTGCTCTCTTTTGTACATTAGGGAGGGACACAAACATAGACTGTAACAACTACATGCTTTTGCTTTGAAGTCAGTCCCATCAGATTCATGCTGCTAGTCATTTTAAGAGTACTCTGTGTGATGTAGGAATGAAATGGAGCCATTATGGAGGAAAATACTACAGCAAACTGATTTCTGACTGAGATACTTTATAGTGTGTGTCACCTACTGCTTCGGTATATTTTTCATATCCTATTAACAGCTATAAGTATGTACGTATAGGCAAAGTACATGCCTAAATACCCTAAAAGCACCACATCCTACCTGATCTTGGAAGTTAAGCAGGGTCAGTACTTGGATGGGAAATCCATAGTGGAAATCCATCATTCTGCACAACAGCTTCCATAAATACTTTGTCTGATGGCTAACTCACTTCCTTTCCTTTTGCATTCTTTCCATGCATCATACCAGTTGAGCTGTTTTTGAAGAACCCAGTATGTATTGTTTTTATGGGGCAATGCTGTAGGCAGTGGTGGGTTGTCTTCTTTGGGCCCTAACGAATACCAAGTGCTGTAAGCTATACTTCAGAGGAAGGAATTGGCAAAACCACCTCTGAGTATTCCTTGCCTAAGAAAACCCTATGAAATTTATGGGGTCTCCATATGTCAACAAGCAACTTGAAGGCTTATTTATACTCACTAAAATAAAAAAGAAAAAGAAAAATTATGGATCACTCTAAAATAAATGGGTGTGCCATAACATTTGATTGTTCTGATGTGTATACTATACTCAGGACAAGAGGCCAGTGTAAAGAGAAAATATGGAGAAAGAGAATGGTTTTCAGTTGGCAAGTGGGCCAGATAAGACTTCATTTTATAACTCTACCAATTTAATTTATATGCAGAAATTGTCATAAGAACAACTAGATTAAACTTAGAGAGGAAGGAGGTGTGAAAACTGGGAAGAAAGAATACAGCATGACCCCCATATCCACTGATTCAATTATCCACAGGATACAAAACAGCACACCTACCATAGAGTCTTCCTAGAAAATGTGTCCTCTCTAGCCATTTTCTAAGTTCTCCAAGGCAACTGTATGGTATTTTAAACTGGAAGTCCCATTATTTTCAATGGTGTTCGCTATTATCCACAGGTTTTGGTACCCATGCCCCCCCCCGAACCAATCCCCAGCAGATATGGCGGTCCTACTGTATCAACAATTTAAGATATGCAGGCAATACCATATTACTAGCAGAAAATAGCAAAACCCTGGAACAATTATTGAGGAAAGTCAAGGAAGAAAGTGCATAAAACATGTTTACAGCAGAGCATTATGAAAACAAAAATAATGACTACAGATGATTTACTAATTTTAAAGTGGATGATGAAAGCACTGAAATAGTCAAAGATATTCTATACCTTGGATCAGTCATAAATCAAAATGGAGACTGTATTCAAGAAATTAGAGGAAGACTAGAACTTGGAAGGGCAACTATGAAGGAACTAGATAAGATCCTCAGATTATAAAGACATGTACTAGCATTTCTGATTACTGTATATGGTTGTGAAAGCTGGACAGTGAAGAAAACTGATAGGAAGACAATCAACTCATTTGAAATGTGGTTCTAGAGGATACCATAGACTGCCAAAATGACCAATAAATAAGTCCTATAGGAAATCAAACCTGAGATCTCCCTAGAAGTCAAAATGACCAAACTGAGGCTAATGTACTTTGGACATGATAACATGGCTCATTAGAAAAGACAATAATGCTTGGTAAAGTGGGACACAGTAGAAAAAGAAGTCTGCATTACAGGTAGAACGACTCAGTCAAGGAAACCACAGCCCTGAGTTTGCAGGACCTGAGCAGGGCTGTAAATACTAGGCTGCCTCAGAGGATTCTCGTTCATAGGGTCACCATAAGTCAAAGTCTTGAGTTTGACAGCAATTAACAACAACATACCTTCACATTGTTAGTTCTAACTAACCTAGTAGACCTACTAAATCAATGAAAATTACATAACTGCTAATTTACCAAACTCATATTTATTCAGTGGTTCTACTCTAGTTGGAAGTAATAACTGGATTTAGGCCTTAATATGAGGCAAAGTCAATATATGATTTAACAACAGGAAAGAAAAAAGTGGGGGGGACTTTGTAAAGACATCTGTACAGAGATATATGCATGTGTGTGTAACAATGACTACGAAAGCCCAGATCAAAACTTACATTATGATTGGACAAACCAATCCATAGTGGAAATCCATCATTCTTCACAATAGCTTCCATAAATACTTGGTCTGATTCACTGTGTATGCTGGCTAACTCACTTCCTTTCCTTTTGCATTCTTTCCATGCATCATACCAGTTGAGCTGTTTTTGAAGAACCCAGTATGTATTGTTTTTATGGGGCAGTGCTGTAGGCAGTGGTGGGTTGTCTTCTTTGGGCTCTATTTAAAGATTAAAACAATAAATAAATGTTTTATATTTTCTTGAGCCTATCTAGGTGTATGAAAATAGTTCATTCCAAAATTAGGGATACTTCTTACCCATTTCTATTTTACAGACAAGGACACTATGTAAACTGAATTGGAGGTGTATCCAGTTCTCTGTATTGTTGTAAATATCCCAGAATCCATCCAGACTGACACCAGCAACAAAATGATTACTCTTTATGGAAGGTCTTCCCAGTCTCCAGTTATTGTATGACAGGCGTGTATCATCATACCATTTTAGAGTGTTATCTGAGGAGGGGGAAAATGCATCAAGTTAATGTACTGAGCTCCACTGATTTTATCTAAAATGGTGACAGTGCTGAAAATACCTGGCCACTATGAACATTACTTGAGTGCTGTAGAAGAGGATGTACTTATGACCTTCCATTGGGTTGTGCCATGGTTTGTTCAAGGTATCATTATTTTTGAGACACTATTTTCCTGGAGTTTTCCTAATTGAGATTTAGAGCCAGAAGAAACTAGATTCTCTCTCTCTCTCTCTCTCTCTCACACACACACACACACACAGAGTCATAAAAAACACACACACACACACACACACAGAGGCAAACATTCACAGATGCATTCATACCAGACATTTAAAGCAGTCATGTGATCTTAAAACAGATCATGACTGTGAACCTTTGTGATTCAATCAGTTCTGGGGAATGAAAATCACCTCTAGGTTACATGACGCCTTTCAGAATACCACTGCAATCCTATTTTTGTTTATTCAGAAATAGTAAGATTTAATTCCATTTATAAGCCACTGAACACAGCAGGAGTTACTTTGAAGTAGACATGGAGCAGTCATTTACATTATAAAATCTAAAGTAACTATTTTTAAAATTATGTATATCCCAAGGCTAATGCAAACAAATAAACAAGAGCCTTTAATACTAATAACAAACAGACTCTTGGGAGACCACTAGCAAGTTGGGGGGGACCATTAACTGGCTCTGAAAAATATGATCTTCTGTTTTTGTTTCAATATGGCAGTAAATGTTTTTAAATAAAAATAAATTGTGAGACTAGTCCAGGGCATTGGAAGGGCAGGAATGGACTTTGTTAGAAACTTATTATTATTATTATTATTATTATTATTATTATTATTATTTTCATGTAAGTAGTGCAGACTTCCTGTACTGCAGATTCTGCTGAACCAACAATTAACAAAAATCAAGGCCTCTACCAGTTTGAACTCTGTATGCATATTCAAAGTCTTGGGAATAAAAAATGCTGTAGCTTTATTTGGGGCTTGTCTAGATGATAAAATATAATGTGGATTGCTACACATTAATGCAAATTTGCAGCAGTATTCATTGGTCTCCTCAGTCCTTTGGCAAAATCACTGGTATGTGAAGCTATCCATGTCTGAAGGGCATATGCAGCCATAACTGCAAATCAAGATGGTGGCCAAGAGTGAATTACTTGAGTTATTATTCTTTGTAAGTTGTTGCCACTGCACAGTATTTTTTAAAACTGTAAATCAAAGGTGCACAAGTGCAACCTTCTGCTTTAAAAAGCTGTTTGGTCGCCTCAGCAGAGCAAAAAAGTGCACAATTGATAATGCAAAACTCCAAAATGGCTTCTGACGACTTCGGTGCCAGCAAGTCCATCCCCCACGCACGTCTGACCAATCAGCTTTCCAGTTCGGCCCTCACCAACAATGTGCCCTGATGCAAACTGGATGTCCAAACAAGCAGTATTATGCATTTCCATGCATTGTTTTAAAAAAAAAACTTCAGGAAAATTGCAAAGGCTTTTCCTGTGCAGTAAATTGAGTTTTTGGCTCCCCTCCTTCCAAAACCGTGAATCTCAGTCGGATTTCATTGGGACAAAGGGTATTCTCTGTGAATTCTATTTGGATTATTTTTACCATCTAGACAACCCTTGATTACTTAAACAATAATCAAACAGTAGACCCTACACCTGGAAGAATACTTTTTCTTAAAGGCCCACATAAATGGTAAATGTTGCAGTGGTAAAGGCTGAAGTGCAGGCCCTTGTCATGATGGTCCCTGTCACCATGTCCCCAAAGAGTCCAAGTGGGGCAGTTGTGTTGATCCATACCAACAAATAAATGCTGGCAGGGTTTTTAAAGGGTTTTTTTTGTTCAATCTCTTTGAAAAGAGGTCTTTTGTAAAGCTAATAATCTTAAATGCTCATTTAAGACCAATTCATTCCAAAATATATTACATCACCACAGGCACAACTCACAACAATATACTGGTTATAGGAAATCTAGCTTCCCCCCAGCTATTGTAAGAATTGTTTCTAAGCTCAGAGGGAATTCTGAGGGGATGCCAGATGATATCCACTAATTAAAAAAAAATCCTTGTGCTTCAACTCTAGGAGTTTTGACTTCACCACAACAGCCCAGATGAGTAATGACAAACTGGTTTGAGGGGATTCACAGGTTTAACCAGCCTGCATTTTTGCATTATCATTAACTGATGTAGTCAAGGACAGACTTTTCCAAAGCAAGTGAATGTGGACAATCTCTTCCATTACCTTGCATTTGACAATTTTAACTATATAATAAGTATGACTGTTTCTTTTTACAAATAAAAGCTGCCTATTAAGTACTGTAATGTTATCTTGCAGCTTTGGCCTCTTTGTAAGTTTAAGAAAGGCATGTAAGCAAAAGCAGGACTTTACAGATATAAATAACTTCCAACTTACCATCAACCTCATAAATCAGACCCAACCACAGCCACTGAGCAAGGCCACTGAAAGCATGAAGCTGCTCAACAACAAAAATATTTTCTTCCTCATCCTTGATACTTAAGAGAGAGGCATTTGAGTCTGTTAAAACAATTTAAAAATGGAAATCAATGAATGAATTGAGCAGGATTTTATGTGCAGCTGATAAAATTTATTTGGTGAAGGGGTACCATGTTTTATCCACTTCTCCTTGTTTTTAGAATAACAAAAGAAACTGAAATGATATTATTAAATGAAAGATATCAGGTGCTCTCTTTTTCTTAGATATCTGAAAAGGCTTATTGGACTGACATGCTGAAGAAAAGCATAAAAGATCATAATATAAACAAGAAAAACAACCAATAAATATGATACCTATAACAATTATGAAAAATAGAGAAATGGAAATACAGGTCAACTTCAGTATCTGCAGAGGATACATTCCAAGCCCCGCTCCTGGATATGTGAAACTGTGAATAATAAGGTACCCTATTATTTTCAATGAGGCAAACACCAGAAGTTGACCATAGAATCACACTGGAGCACCTAGAAATGCCTAGAGAGAACATATTTTTTTGGGTGTGGATAAGTGAAACTGTGGATACCAGATCCATGGATATGGAGGTCAACCTCTATATATACTCTGCAAATACTTGCATTCCTCTATTTTTCATAATTGTTATAAATATCATACCTACTGGTTGTTTGTCTTGTTTATGTGATAGTCTCAAGAGTCCCTTCAATTTGTAGTTGAGACCCTGCTCTTTTGCTGTTGGGTGTTCAACCTGGAGAAACACTTTTAAAGTAGGGATGGAAAGAATATTTGGAAAATGGTCCAAAAACCTTTATTTTGAGTGTTGAGGAACCCTGATGAGAAGACGCCTAGACTGATGAGAATCTTCGCAGTTTGGGACTTATTTTGTGCAAAAGTCACATGTAGTTGTTTTGCACAGAAAACAGCATTTTCTGCATGGAAAATAATATTTCAACACAGAAATATTAATTTCTGTGCAGAAAATGCTGTAATGGGGGATTTATTCTGTATAAAATTCACACATGGTTGCTGTGCATAGAAAACATTTTCTGCATAGAAAGCATTTTGTTCACACATATGAGCTTTGTGCAGAATAAATCCCAAATTGCAAATAGCCTTTGAAAACAGCATGGTTTTCAATGACTCTCTCACAGCAGGAAGAAATTGTTGAAATTACCTGTTGCTACCTTCAAGAAGAAACTTAATGAAGAATTACATCCCTATTTTAAAGTGACCAGTCTGGGCAGTGAGATATGGAGGAGCTGCAAATAAATTCTTTTACTAAGTGGCAAGAAGAGGGGCCTTAGCAGAAGGAGATGCTATGTAGTACTTGAAACAGGACGGTAAAGTGGAACACCGTAGTAACACTATAACTGTGTAGTCTGAAAATCTCCTCTATGCTTTCTTCTTGCAATGAAATTTGTGTTTATGTGTGTTTTGCATTACTAAGTATGTATTTTAGTGACATTTTCCCTATTGACTAAAGCATTTTTGTGTACAATTTTTAGTAATACTCATTTTTAGACAGTTTTTAAAAGTACATATAAACAAATCAGTCTATGGGAAATATATATAGTGATGGGCATCAGCTTGTATGGCTTTCAAGGGGCACTAGACTAATTCATGGGAGACATCTGTCAACAGCTTTATTTATGATAGCTAAATGGGCCCTTCAAGTTCAGAGGCAGGGTACCTTTGAATACCACTTGCAGAAGTCAACAGCAGGGGCTCTTCATGGTGTGTTTGGCTTGCCTATAGGCATCTGATTGGCTGCTGCTAGATGCTGGCTGTTAAATTAAATGGACCCCCTGCCTGATGCAGCAGGACTCCTTATGTTTTTAATGTTCAGTTTTATCACACAAAAGTACCCCCAGTTTTCAAATATTGTGTTTCAACAGTAGCTTATAAATTGAAGGCTTCCTATGTCCAGTCCTTCCAACAGGAAAAGCCTCTTTTAAAGATATCAGTTCACTTTAACTTAATTCTGCAAGGAAATGTCCATGTTAACAGATTATAAATCTAGACAGCAACAGATGTTTTTATTGCAATGTTTCTCAAATTTGCAGTTGAGAGAGTGCAAACAAGGCTGGAGAGAACCACACACATTTTAAAACACTTTACCAGTGACATACAATACCTAACCTCCACAGCTCTGCAGATAACTCCCTGCTTGTTCAAATATATGATCACTGATTATTTTTGTCAAATAATAACGTAGAATTGCATGGAGAAACATTATTGTGACCTAGCTGATTACCCAGTGACAACTGCCCAATTCCCATGGCTCCAGTTCTACAAAAATGCAGCTGTGATAATAAAAATTACTGCCTTCTGTATCCACTGTATGGCCAGTTTGCACTTTTTCTGCACATAGCCATGTATTCATGCACATCTGTTTATTTATTATATACATTCATGTCCTGCCTGTCTTCCAATAAGCTCAATGCTGCATACATGGCTCTCCTCCTCACTTTATCCTCCCGAGAACACTGTGAGGTAGGTCAGGCTGAGAATGTCTATATGGCCCAAGATTATCTAGTTAGTTTTATAGCTGAATGAGAATTAAAAGCGGATCCAACACCCTAATGTCACTTGCACATGAAAGCTCTCAAGTCTAGGAACATTTAAAATGATATTAATATAGGAATTCAGAAAAAGTATTGAACAGAAATTGCTTACTCATCATCCTGCATAAATGGTGGCCTTCATCCGATCTCAGTCCTCTCAATCTGTTTTTTGTTATCATGAATGTGTAGCAATTATTCCGAAATGCTATCCATGGTGTATTCTTTATCTTGTGTGGACACTGAACAGATTGATGATATAATTCTGTTTTTTCAGTTTCATCTGGTGGGGGGGAAGGTTACATTTTTAAAGGCACTACTTAATCATTATATTCAAATACAATAAGTTGGCCTAGTATACAACTCTGATCACTGGCTTCACCATAATCATCAACACCATTTTAGGGACTATGAGATTTTCTTGTGGTTAACGGAAATTTAGTAGATCTGGCCACCAGGAATGAGAACTGAGACACAATTCTCAAACTAGTATTGCTTTGGACTGCTGAGAATTGCTAGGAAGAAAGAACACATCTAGGCCAAGGGTCAGCAACTCTCTTGTAACCCCTGTGAGCTACAGAAGGGCCTCAACGAAACCTAAAATAAAATAAAATAAAACTGGAAGTGACAAGAAGTCCACTTCTGGCACTTTTTTCTTCCAGCCAGGAAAACTTGCAGGGAGGGGAGACACTGCACAAAAGTCCTAAGAGACATCCATCTGGCCCATAAACTATACTTTGTACTTTGCACTTTGTACACTGTACTTTGTCTATTCCTATGGATCCCTATTCCTATGGATCCCAAACTGAAAACTGGAGAGGGCTCCAGTTGTTTAGAAGAGGGAATTTCAGGTGTCACTTGTCACGTGTGACAGGCAAAGCCTGATGAAATTCCCTTTTAGATCACCATTAAAGGTACAGAAACTGTCTCCAGTTTTCAACAACCAATCTGAGCCATTTTGTGACAAACACTGGAGTACTTGTAATGTTTCTCAGACCATCTTTGGATACTACGGTTTGCACGAGTATACTTCCCTGATTTTTTACCCAAACACCCAGCTCCTCCTATGTCACTTAAGCAATCAGCACACAGCAGCTGTTGATGCATGAAGTTCATTTTTGGTGACACAAGTGGCGTTTCCCACTTTGGAAAATTTCCAGTCTTTGTTGACTGAAAACTTTATAGGTGTAATACCAATAAAATATACAACATTATGAGTTTGCACAATCTTCTCCATCTGCATTCATACCTGTCACACATTTCAGTCCCGATGTGGTGCAGATTTTTAAAAACTGCCACTTTGGTCAGATCAGACAATTCTAGGAACAGATAAAGGTGGTGCACCAGTTTTGTGCAAATGTGCTCCTGGTGACTGCTGAAACCTGGGCATGGAGGTTAAGGGCTCAGTTCAGGAGTACACCAAACAGAACCTACTCCATCAGACCCAGTGAAGCCTCATCTAGTATAGACTGAATCCCTTTTCCCTGATCTGCCTAATGACTGAAAAGGAACATCTCTGTCTTGACTGGATTAAGTTTCAATTTGTTCAAACTCATCCAGTCCATTACTGACAGCAGACATTGGTTTCTAACGAAAACTTTTAGACTTAGAGAGAAGGGAGAACTAGCGCTGTGTATCATCACCACAGAGTCCAAATCTTTGGACAATCTCTCCCACTAGTTTCATGTAAAATATCAAATAGCGAGCCAGGGGGAGGGAGCAAGACAGAACTCTGCAGGAACCCTCAAGCCAGTGACCAGGGAATTGAACAGGAGTCTCCTAGCACCACTTTCTGAATCAAGCCCTCCATGGAAAGCTAATCACTGCAAACAGTGCTCCCAAATTCCATCCCAGAGAGGCAGTGGAGAAAAATACCATGGCCAATGGTACAGAAAGCCACTGATAGGTCCAACAGAATCATGCAGCTCACTGTGCAGATCAACCACCAAAAGCGACCAAAGCCCTTGCTGTTCCATAATCAGACTTGAAGCCAGACTGAAATGGATCTATACCAGAAAGAGGGCAGAACACGGTTTGCAGGTCACCTGCAGCCCCCAGGACCCCAATTTATTTATTTTTTACCTGTCCAATTTTATAAGCCAGGAAAGACAAGGGTGCAGCTCACATGTAGTGGACCTCACCTTTAACAAAGGAGACCAAATGAGGAAGTGAAAGGTAAAATTCTTTTTAAAGAGGGGATGAAAGGGAAAGCACATGTTCCTGAGATGTTTTTCTAGTTGTTCAGAATATATAGAAATATTTTTATGTATCTAAAATATTTCAACAAAAACATTTCCCCAAAGCAAATGTCAGTTCATGTAAGCAATGCTAATAAACAGAAGACACCTACTTTCTGGTAAGTAGCAAATTGCTCCTGGTTTTTCTGAGTAACATTCAGATGTTTTCCAGAATCCATCACTATCCAAATACACGCAGTTATCAATTAAATCTCCATCTTCATTAGACCAGCGACTGAAACTAATATGTTTTCTGTCTGCCCAATGGTAATGTATTCCATCCTAGTGGCATAACCCCAAAGATGTAAAGTTAGCACTGAAGGCAAAAATAAAAAGCCAAATCTAGAATTGACTAGATTGTACAAATGGGCTACCAGATCTGTGAGAGGCAGTGTGGAGTAGTGGTTTGAGCACTGGACTATGGCTTTGGGAAACCAGGGATTGAATTCCCATTTTGGCCATGAAAACCTACTCAGTGACCTTGGACAAGTCATATTCTCTCAGCCTGAGAGAAAGGCAATAGCAAACCTCTTCTGAACAAATCTTGCTCAAACCCCCCCCCCATGACAGGTTCACCTTAGGGACATCATAAAGTCAGAAATGATTTAAAGGGATACAGTTACACAACTATATCTCTACAGAATCAAATCCTCACTTGTACTTTTTTATATAAAAATGTGTTAAAATGAATTTGTTAATGATGGCAACAGAACAGTGCATGAATTCTCTCCACAAATAAAAGCTTCCTTAGAAGGCACAAGGGGCCTTTTAAAGTCAGTTTTTCTGGGGGTGTCGGGGACAAAGGACAATGACGGTGTTGGTGACTGCAGCCCCTGCGTGTCTGGAGATTGCCCAACTCTATTAGACGGCATGAGCCTGATCCCTATGGCCCATGACTGCTATTTAAAAGATCTGATACAATATATTTACACATTTCAGCTATTGTCTGTCTTAGCTGTCTACTATCATCCAGCTGATTTGGACTACAACTCCCACCATCCCCAGCCAACACAGGCACTGTGATGATGGGAAGGTTCATGTAATTCATTTGGAAGGTACTAGAGTGAAGACTGGTTTAGTTGGGCTCCAAAACACACTATAAGCACCTTACAGAAAAAGTGGAATACAAATGTTTTGAATATGTAAATTAAAGTGTTTGCAAAATAATACTCACACTTTGTGAGTCTAAGAGCTCATCTACATGAGCCAGGATACACCACTTCCTACTGGCATATCCTGGCTGTGGATCAGGCCTGTTGTTCCTTTGTTACTGCCTCCAAATGAGATGGAGTCCAGATGCATGCTGGCCCATCGCTGCAGCAGCTGGCGTCTCTACTGCTGTCTTGGAATGCAGGAAGGGGGCCTCAACATATGACCAAGGCACCCTGCATGTGACCAGGTCACATGCTGCAGGACTCCTTCCTGCCTTCTGGGACAGCGAGGAAGACTGGCAGCAGCAGCGAGGGCCAGCCTGCTGGGATGGGCTCCTGCAGTCTCGCGGGGCTTGATGTATTGTTTTACAACTTTGTATCAGCCCCTTCCCTACCCCACCCCCTATGGGTGATGAGGACTGCCCAGGGGCAGAACAGGAAAAAGCCCTGCGTCATAAGGACTGCAGGGCTCTAAGACAGGGACAAGATGGAATATATTGCCCATGTATACAACCCCTAAATTACAGAACCTGAGCATTTGTGGAACTAGACGTGATTATATATGTAAATCTCTAGCTAATGGTGTTCACAATTATTTTCCAACATTAATCCTGAAGATGGGCACACTTTTCCTCATGAGACCAATGAGAGACTGAATGCAAAATCTTTCCAACTAATGGATTATGCCCACTGTGCAAAAGAACAACAAAAAATTAATCATCAGGCTTCCCAAATAATTTAAAACTTCTCAATACATTTCCTCATATATTCACATGCAGTATTCCAGTGGCATGTTTTGAAAGGGAGAGATTCTTACATCTTTGCTAGAGAGTCCAATCCACAGTGGGGAATTGTGACGGGCAGCTTGAGTAGCAAGAAAAGCCTGCTGGTATTGTTCTGTAATGCTAACCAGCTGCATATTATTCTGCAAGCACTCCTGCTGTGCATCAAACCACGTCAGGTTCTTCAGAAGTATGGTGTATGTGACATTTAGATAGTTCTCGGTGATACTAAGCATTCGCTGTGTCTGGTTTTCTGCAGCCTCTAATGAAGAAACCAAAATAGTTGAACAGGACAAATGGTATCAGTCATCAAATGATTTTTTTTTTTAACGGCAACAATGTTTCCTCTTGCTCTTGAGTCGGGAATTCAAGCTTTAAAAGCATTTAATAGTGCTGCACATTGTATTTTCAGTGATGTGGTCGGAACAGGACTGCAATGTCTAGTCAATAATCACTATCTTGTTAAAAATATATTGAGCAACTGGAACCATGCCCCTGATTAATCAATATAGATCGAAACATTGGTACTCGCCATGAAGGTTCCTTTTCAGCAATTGTGGGAAGGAACTCCTTCATGCTGGGTTAGCTCCTCCCTCATGCTTGTCAGACAGGGCTAATATCCGATAAAATAATGACAAGACCACCACCTTAAGGTGGAGAGCCAGCCAACCTTCCCAGCGATGGAAAAATAAACTCCTGAGTAACAGTACGTATTAAAACAAACATAACTGAAGGGCGGGAAGGATTTCCTCCCAACAGCTGAAAAGGAACCTTCATGGTGAGTACCAATGTTCTGTTTTCCAGCAGTGTGGGGAGAGACTCCTTCATACTGGGACCTACACAAGCGGTCTCCAGAAGGGATGGGTGACCATGATGATCAGTGCTTCACAATCTGCTGTAACACCCATCTCCCTAAGGACACGTCAACTCGTCCATCCTATAATGTCTAAGAAAAGAAGATGAAGAAGTCCATGTCGCAGCTCTACAGATGTCCAGCAATGAAGCTGACATGGAAAAAGCTGCAGACATTGCTGCACTACAAGTAGAATGCGCCACAGTCTCTTCCGGGACAGGCAAAGAACTATGAGTATAATCTAACTGAATACATAAACTGAGCCATCAAGCTACCATTGAAAAAGAAACCCTATGCCCTTTTGAAGCTTCAGAAAAGGACACAAACTGTCCAATTTCCTAAACACTTTAGTTCTTTCCAGATAAAACTGTTAACGCTCTACGTGCATCTAACCTGTGCCACTCCTTCTCCAAAGGAGTAGCAGATTGTGGGCAAAACAATGGAAGAACCAGTTCCCGAGCCCAATGAAAAAGGGAATTCACCTTTGGAAGAAAAGAAGGATCCAAACGAAGTGTAACAGAATCCTTATGAAAAACACACAACTTTTCCCTAACCGACCAATGCCCCCAATTTGGAGACCCTCCACACCAAAGTAATGGCTATCAAAAACATGACCTTAAACACGAGGAATTTCAACTCAACCATCCAAAGTGGTTCAAACAGAGGTTAAAACTATATTGAGATACCAATATAGGTGGACAACTGGAGGTCTCAACTGGGACACCCCTTTCAAAAATACTCCTAACACATGGTTGACTAGTCAACAATCTATTCCTGGTACTCTTCAAGATAGAACCCAGGGCAGAAACGTGTCTCTTCAAGGTATTAGCAGCCAGACGATTATTAAGACCTACCTCTGTAAGATGGCTAAAACTGAACCCATTGAAGTTTTCTATAGATGAACCCCCTTGCATTGACAAAAAGCCCGCCAGGTAAATTCATATAAACAAATGGTAGAAAGTGTTGTGCAGCCAGAATAGTCTGCACAACCTCCTCTGCATAGCCTTCTGCTATAAGCCATCTCCTTTCAACCTCCAAGTGTGCAGTAGTAACCAGCCTGGGTCTGGGCATAACAATCCTTTTCGATTAAGATGGTCCATCCATGGAAGAAGAGGCCAAACCTCCCCCACCTGAAGATTGACAATGTCAGGAAACCAAGGTCTGCAAGGCCACCTCGAAGCTCCCAAGATCACCTCTGCCCTTTTCTACCTGATGCTGCGAAGTGCTTTGGATAGCAGCACCAAGGGGCGGAGTGTAACACAAGACCTTCAGCTATGCTATCGTAAGAACATCATATGCTAATACATCCATTGCCCAAAACCTGGACACAAACTGGGGAAGTTTGTGATTCTCCTGAGAGGCAAAAAGGTCCAGCCAAAGTTGACCAAATCATTCTAGGATCTTCTGAAATACTAGGGAAATGAGGACCCACTCCCCTTATCCAACCTCTGCCTGATTAACCAATTGGCCTGAGAATTGAGGGACCCTTGAAGGTACTCTGCCCTTATCGATAGCAGGTGCTCCTCCCTGCAAGCCAATAACAGTGAGGCCTTGGTCATGAACTAGCGACAATGCTCCCACTTGTCTGTTTATGTGAGCCTTCATAGAGATATTGTCTGTGCGGACCAGTACATGTTAACCCTGCACTTGTGTCCGGAAATGAAGGAGCACTAAGCCAACAGCCCACAACTCCGACCAACTGATATTGCATGCAACTTCCTCCAAAGACCACAGCCTCTGGGCCATCTGCCCACTGCAGTGATCCCCCACCCCCTCAGACTGGCATCCGTGGTGACTAACACCCTCCTGGAATCCTAAACTGGAATCCCTTGTATACTACATCTGTCAGCCACCAAGCAAGAGACTCCCTCACTTCCACAGGAACTCTCAGCCAGCATCAGTGCCTTCTGGCAATCTGATCTTGAAAGATTAGGAGAAACCACTGCAGCTTCCTAAGGTGAAGCCTGGCCCAAGGAACAGAGTCAACACAAGCCACCATCAGGCTCAGAAATTTGCCCAGTACCATGAGTGAGGTGGATGCCTGACTCTGCACCCTCCCCTAGAGCTTCAACCTTCTGTCCTCTGGTAAGAAGACCTGGTAAAGGTGGGTGTCTATAAGACTCCCCCCGTGCTGAAGCCACTGGATGGGTTTGTTGGCTCTTGTCCCTGTTGATCATGAAGCTGTGAAACTCCAGACAATGGATGGTAGTCCGAACATGCTGTCTGGCTCACTAAAGAAACAGGCCCTGATCAAAAGATCTAGATACCCTCAAACCTTGCAATCAAGGAACAAGTTCCACAGCTCTTATCTGTAGCAGATGAGCAATCGCTCCCAGCATGAAAGACTGGAGGAATCTGGGTGGGGGCCTCTTGATGAAATCTATGGTGTACCCCTGCAAAACTGTTCTGAGCACCCAAGAGTCAGATGAGATAGTCCTCCAATGATGGGTGAACAGAAGGAGGTGCCCCCACTGGAGCAGATCTCCAGTCAAAGAGAGTAACTAACCTTCCCTCCCTGTTTAAAGGCCTGGCCAGAGCCACTCTTATTGAACCCTGAGGTCTATGGTTTCAGCTGCTGCCTTGAGGCCCCCCAGTAAGACTGAAAGGATATGAAATCCCTCTGTCTATACTGTGACCTGTAATTGCGAGGTCCCTGGGATCCTGAGTGGAACACCTTCCTGGCCTTCTTGGGTAAGGAAGAAAGAGACTTCTTCTGATTCTTAGTCTCGACCAGATCCTTTAAAGAGGAAGGCTGCAAGATTAGACTTGGATTTGGTGTCAACATTCCAATTTTTTAGCCACAACTATCACCTGACTGCCACCTTAGCTGCTAACAACCAGAAAAAAAATGCATACAGTCCAGACTAGCATCAGCTATGAAAGCCACACCTTAGATATCTTATTGAGCCCTTGCCTAACTTTGAGATCTCTCTTGGGAAGGGCAGTCAGTAGGTCCTTGGACCGCCGGATAGTAGCTCTGGCCACCACCACCCTAATGGCGAAAGCAGAAGCCTCATGCACCCCCTGCAGAAAAATGTCCACCCTTTTGTCCTTGGGGCTTTTTAGATTGTCATCACCATCCTGAGGAAAAAAGTGAACCTGAAACCAAGCCTGCCACAGGGGGATCAATGGGGGTGGGGAGAGGCAATTTTAACTTGTCCCTAACCATGGCAGGCAAAGTGTAAAAGTTCTTGGCCAATGCAGGGGCGGAACGAGATGCCCCAGAAGTGCCCATTCTCCTTCTAGTGCCTTAGAAAAAAAATGCAGGAAATGGTACCACCAAATGGTCCAATTTGGATTGGGTCCTGATCACATGCATGCTCCCAGGCTTATCGTCCGAGAACTGAACCACTGAAGGGAGTCACAAGGTCTTTTCAACCTTTTAAAGTAAAATGAGAAAGCATGATAATTCAAAGAGCCTGGGGAACAATTGCTGAGGGAGAGACTCATCCTACTCCAAGGACAGCTCTCCCTCCTCCTTATCCAAGCCAGCCAGAGAGCCCCCTGAAATGCCTTCCTCCCACAAAGGGGAGGCTGTCCTGGCAGATTTTTTCCCTGTCTTTTACAGTGGAGAAGTCTGACGTGCTGACAGAAGAACAGCTGGCGGAGCGGCCTCCGTGGCAGAAGAACAGCTCTTATGTGCTCTGACTGCCAAGCCTGAGGTGGAAGACGCGCGCAAAGATCAGGATGCTCTGCCCCCTGGGTTTTGGCACAAAAGCACTGCAGCCTGGCCCAAGAAGGCTGAAAGGCCCATCTCCGCTTCCCTCCGGAGCTCCCTGCCACAATGGCCTGGCATGCAATGAGCGTGATACACTCAGCAAATTGTGATGGAAACTCGCTGCCATCAATGATGGGGGGGGGGAGGGGAGGAACCCCCTGTACTCACCCAGGCAACCTCAGCCTCATCCACTGCCAAAAATGCATGGTCTGACCCAGTAGCCAGGTCCCCATCATACTCCACCACCGCCATGGCAGTGCTAGCGGAGCTTACCCTGGCACCTCTAGAGAGGTCTGAGAGGTCCCAATCCTGTCTCCGCCTGAGAGAGGTAACTCGTCATCCAGCCTCAACTCCTCCTCAGAAGAGAAGTCGGAGCTGTGAACGCTAGCCAAATCTCCCTGGCTAGCCATCCTCCTCCTGAATGTGGGAGAGAATAAAGTCTTAGGCTGGTGCCCAAAAGCCCTGAACCCTTCAGCGCGGAGGCAGGATGGAACCTGGGAGGTTAGGCTTGCTCTCCTCCTTAAGGTGGTGGTCTTAGAATCATAGAGTTGAAAAAGACCAAAAGGGCCATTCAGTCCAACCCCCTGCCATGCAGGAGTACCAAATCAAAGAATTCCCAACAGCCTCTGTTTAAAACCCCCGAAAGAAGGAGACCACACTACGAGGCAGTGCATACCACTGCAAAACAGCTCTTACTGTCAGGAAGTTCTTCTTAATGTTTAGATGGAATCTCTTTTCCTGTACTGTAGTTTGAATCCATTATTCTGTGTCCTAGTCTCTGGAACCGCAGAAAACAAGTTTGCTCCATCCTCAGTATGACATCCCTTCAAATATTTAAACATAGCTATCATGTCCCCTCTTAACCTTCTCTTCCCCAGGCTAAACATACCCAGCTGTCTAAGCCAGTCCTCATACAGCATGGCTTCCAGACTTCCCACCATTTTGGCCACCCTCCTCTGGACACATTCCAGCTTGTGGTGCCCAGAACTGGACACAGTATTCCAGGTGAGGTCTGACCAAAGCAGAACAGAGTGGCACTATTAGAGTGGTGGTACTATATCCCTCAGTCTGGACACTATACTCCTATTGATACAGCCTAGAATTGCATTGGCTTTTTTAGCTGCCATGTCACACTGCTGACTCACGTTCAGCTTGCGGTCTACTAAGACTCCAAGATCTCTTTTGCATGTACTGCCATCAAGTCAGGTGTCACCCATCCAATATCTGTGCATTTCATTTTTTACTGCCCAAGTGTAGTATCCTACATTTCTCCCTGTTGAAATTCATTTTGTTAGTTTTAGCCCAGCTTTCTAATCTGTTAAGGTCATTTTGAATTCTGATCCTGTCCTCTGGGGTATTAGCTACCCCTCCTAATTTGGTGTCATTTGCAAACTTGATAAGCATGCCGTCTATTTCATTGTCCAAGTCATTGATAAAGATGTTGAACAGTACTGGGCCCAGGACAGACTCCTGTGGCACCCCACTAGTCACTTCTCTCCAGGATGAAGAGGAGCCATTGGTGATTACCCTTTGGATTTGGCCCACCAACCAATTACAAATCCACCTAACAGTTGCATTGTCTAGCCTGCATGTTACTAACTTTTTTGCAAGAATAACATGGGAGACTTTGTCAAAGGCCTTACTGAAAATCAAGATACACTACACCCACAGCATTCCCTTCATCTACCAAGTATGTAACTCTATTAAAAAAAAAAGAGGTAAGATTAGTCTGGCATGACTTGTTTTTCAGAAACCCATGTTGACTTTTGGTGATCACGGCATTGTCTTGTCGCTATTTTATTGGATATTAGCCCTGTCTGTCAAGCATGAGGAAGGAGACAAACCAGTATGAAGGAGTCCTTCCCCACACTGCTGGAACCCTCCCACACACACAGCAGAAAAATATTTTTTAATAGAAGTACTTGTAAAAAGAATGAGATGGCAAACATCATCTTGAGAAGCAATCCTTTCTCTGTGTGAGAAAAAATGGAATGCCTAATCTGAGGTGAAGTGTCCCCTACAAAATGTGAGTTTGTGTATGCATAGCTAGTATACTTCCAAATATTTTTATATTTTTACATGCATTTTTTGCAAATTGAACAATTAATTGTTTTACAGCACAACTATGTACATGTCTACTCAAAGGTAAATCTCACTGAGTTCACTGGCATTTAGGATAGCAGCCTAATTTAGGATTACTTAGGACTGAAGCCTAAAATACAGGATTTTAGGTATCTAAGAGTATCTTTTTAACCTTGTTCTACAGTCAGCATAGCTCCCAGAACAGCTTTCATACAAAATCATATAATTAATAAACAAGAGGAACTATAATCAATACATTTAATGAGCCTCTATTTCTTTAACTGGATTATAGCCCCTGATGAGAGCGGCCACTCAGGCAATTCTGGATCAATCCATGTTGAAAGTATTTTGCTTTGCTTTAAAGGCATGATGAGCTGCAGTAGCACCATATCTGGTGCATGCAAAAGGTGTTTATGACACCAGAACTGAGGTAACTGACTAAAACAGAGCAGCTGAGAAATATTTAAATAGCAATGAAAAACATTACGGTCAGATTCTTTACATCACCATAAGGCTGCCTTATTTATATAATGATTTAATGAGATCATAGTAAAACTGCTGTGTGCAAAGAGGAAGTGAACATAGCTGTCAAACCTGACATACAGGTACATAGTGGAAACTCTGGGAGCTATATTCAAATGCAGGCGCTTGTGGACTTAAAAGTTGCCATATAAAGCAGGTATGGAAAACATGTAGCTTTCCAGATGTTGACTACAACCCCTATAATCCTTCATCACCAACTATGTTGGCACTGACTGGGGCTGATGGGAATTGCTGTCCAACAAGATTTGGATGGCTGCACTTTGTGCACATTATGTAAAAAGAACAACAAATCTGTCTTAGAAGTGAGGCTGCAGGCAGGCAGAGGATCAGACTATTTCTCAAGATTAGCAGAGATTTCTTAGGTTCATGAACACGTGGATGTTTGTTTGACAGTCACCAGGGATTCTTAGCCTTACCTGGCTCCCTTTGGCATATGGCTACAGAAAGGGTATCAGCACAGGAAGTGAAATTCCAGGATCCTACATACGGTGAATTGGGATTGTTGAGCAAAACACCACATTGGTTGTTGATTTCCTCATCAAACAACTAGGGAGGAAATAAAAAGATGGGGTGATACAAGTTTATCAGAAAATTCTAGGATGTTTCACAGGGGACTATGAATACTACTGCAGTCATAGATACATTATACAGTACAGTTGTCCCTTCATATTTGCTGGAGTTTGGTTCCAGGACCCGTGAATACGCAAGTCCCATTATATGCAATGGCATAGCAAAATGGCGTCCCTTATATAAGATGGCAAAATCAAGGTTTGCTGGATTATTATTTTTTAAAGAATATTTGTAAGCCATGAATACTTAAATCCATGGATACAGAGGATAACTGTATTGCTATTTTAAAAATTCTCCAAATAAATTACACATTGGATGACTTCAGATGAAACATAAAACTGGTAGTTTTGGGTGTGTCATCTTCCTTCTTCCCTCCACTCTGATGATGATGATGATGACAATAACAATAATAGCCAGAATCCTATTGGGTATTTACGTACACCTAAATACCAGGTGCTATGAGCTGTATTTCAGGGGAAGGAACTGGCAAAACCACCTCTGAGTATTCTTTGCTTAAGAAAACCCTATGAAATGCATAGGGTTGCTATAGGTTGACAGGTGACTTGAAGGTACATACACACAGATACTATAATTATGGTGCTAGGTGGTAAATCCCATCTTGCTCCCTCCCAATCTCCACTTACCAGGAAGCAGCCACTGCAATCGATGGGAGTTTGTTTCCTTGTCGATCAGAAAAGCAGCTGACTGACATTTCCACCCCTCCCATGAGCGATGTCTGGTGTGACAAGTAGAAGCAACACAGGGACCCCCGTATCTGTGGGAGATTGGTTCCAGGTCCCACCGCGGATGGTGAAATCCACAGATAATAGTGAATACACCCACCACCATTCCTGCCACTGAGAGCCATCCTGGGGGTGAAAGGAGAAGGGAGGGAGAACTCCTCCTCCTCTCCCTTCTCCCCGCCATCACCATTGCCACCAATGAGAGCCCTCCTCAGGGAAGGGAGGTGGGAGGCTAGATCCCTCTCCCCCCTCCCTTCACCCCTGCCGCAAACAGAGCTCTCCTGGGGAAAGGGAAGGAGGGGACAGGAGATCACTCCTCCCCTCCCTCTCCCCGCCATCACCATTGCCCTTCCGCAAGCGGAGCTCTCTCAGAGGAAGGGAGGGGGCAGGAGATCACTCCTCCCCCTCCCCCCACCATCACTCCCCACAACCCGAGCTCCCTCGGGGGAAGGGGGGCAGGCTAGATCCCTCTTCCCCTCTCCCTTTGCCCCCACTGCAAATGGAGCTCTCCTGGGGGAAGGGAGGGGGAGGCTAGATCACTCCCCCTCCCTCCCCTTGCCATCGCCCCCCCCCGTGACCTGAGCTCTCCTGGGGGAAGGAGATCCCTCCTCCCCTCTCCCTTCCCCCCAACCATCACCAACCATGGATAATTGAATCAATGGTTGGTGAATCAGCAGATGCGGGAGTGCTACTGTATTATCCTCTCACTTCAGAGACTGCTCACACAAGGGGGTGAAAACGTTGGTCATCTGTTTCCTTTTCAACAGAGGAACAGGCCCCTCTCCCCACTTCAATTGCAGAGGCTGCTTCTTAGTAAGTGGAGACTGGGAGACTTTCATGATCCACTAAGTAACTCTAGGTAATGCATTCCTAACAGGATTCCAGCCCACCACCATCATCATCATCATCATCATCAATAGCCCACCTTTTCCCAAAAACTGGAGCTCAAGGCAAGGTACAAAAAATTAGAACAAATACTGTTAAAAGCATTGTCAAGAAACTAAGTAATCACATATACAAAGTTATTGTCAAAATGTAATTAAACTATCCCTAGAATCAATGGCTGAAGATGATAACATTATGCTTTCCGTTTGCAGTGGTGGCACTAGGGGAGTGCAGGAAGGCCAAACTGCACCAGACGACACAGCCTTAGTGACACCAGTCCTTTTGAACTGACCTGCCCCACAGAAACTGTCTATTTTATTTACACATTTTATTGATATACCACCTTTCTCTCCAAAATGTATTCAAGGTGACTGCCATAAAAATAAAAACAAATACACATAAATACAAAAGGTGGTTATTAAAACTCAGTTCAAGCATCTATACTATTCAAACCCAATGCATGATAAACAACTTGAAACAGAAATAAATAAAACAGAAAAACATTCACATTTAAAAACAAATAAAAGCAGTACAGCAGAAGTCATTTCCTTAAAACAGGCTTTAGTTGTCCAAAGCCTGATAGAATAAAAAAGCCTTTGCCTGCCAATGGATGGACAATAGGAAGGAAGTCAGACTCTAGCATCTCCAGGAAGAAACTCCAGAGCGTGGGAGCAACTCCTGAAAAGGCCTTTCCTTCTGTCCCCATCAAGGACTGGTAGTGGTGCATTTCTGGGAGTATGGCAGGACCAAGAGAAGGGCCTCTTTCAACCCTGTCAGGCTCACATGGGAGAATACAGACCTTCATATAGACTGTGCTCTATCATGTATAGTCTTAATTAGCTAAAGTTTACTGAAACAAATCACTTTAACTCATGGTTTATGAAGCTGGGTTGTTTCAATATTGTACAATTAAAATGAACTACAGAGTTCTGTGCTTGAGTGAGAGGAGAAAGAAAAGCTTTATTGTTTCCTTGTGAACATGGCAAAGGTGGAAAAAGCAGGGACACATGTCTGAGGTTCATGGACCTAGGGCTAACATCCAAACAATGATTACTTTCAAACTGGGCCACTGTTGCACAAAATGGAACTAAGTAAATTATTATTTTGTTTCAGAATTAGAAAAAGGGTCCCCTAGATAGATGTTTCTAAATAGACGTTTTTATGTTCACTTTGCACTTTTTTTAAAAAAAAATCATGTTTATCACAGTACAGCCATAATTATACTAGAAACAAGCTACAACTTGAGAAACCATCTCACACTGGCACTGTTCTATACCTATTTCTGTAGAGGAAGGCACTAAGCAACAGACCAAAAATGCAAAAAGGCTGGATTGATTTTGCTTTTTTAAGATACAAATTTTAAGATACAAATAAGATAATTTTCCAAATTATAGGAAAAGCCTACAAGGGGGAAAAAAATCTCAGCAACTTACATCTAGTTGAACCTTCCTTAGCCTTCCTTGAAGCAATGGGTGGAAGTTGCTATATTCCAGAGCAGTTCCATCTACCCATTTGTCTTCACGGATATGAATGCGAATGTACAAACCAATCCAAATGTTTTGGGGCATGCCAGGAAGCAAGGATGTTACAAAATCTATGGGGCAGAAGATAAATACTTTCATATTAGGATTAGACAGCCAAAGCACACATCCCAAAGCTTGCTTGCAGGAAGATCAACTCATTTGGAATGTTGTGCTGGAGGAGTGTTCTGCAGAAAGCACAGACTAACAAAGAGAAAAATAAACCAATCTTAGAGCAAATCACTAAATCTCACTAAAATCTCTATATCTCACTAAAATAACTAAACTGAGGCTATTGTACTTTGGGCATATCATGAGATGACATGACTCGGTGGAAAAGGACAATAATGGTTTCGTAAACTGGAACGGAATAGGAAAAGAGGAAGACTGCATGACAGGTGGATTGATTCCATTAAGGGAGCCACAGCCCTGAGTTTGCAAGACCTGAGTAGGACTGTTAATGACCAGGTCTCTCATTCACAGGGTCACTGTAAGTTAAAGCTGACTTGATTGAAAATAACAAGAAGAATAAATTAGATTAAATGCATACTAATCAACTATAAATTTATTAACTGGTTAATAACTGTTTTGTTTTACTGATTAACTATAAATAATCTTGTAGATGATCTACTAAAGATTTTCAATGCAATGCTGGTACTGTCAGGAGTTGGTTACTGAACCCTGAGTTTTAAAATGGCCAAACAACTGCAGAAATCATGCTGAGTCATGATGACTGACTCCATGACTCCATGAACTGCCAGTCATGCTAATCATGCCATAGCTGCATGAGAAGGGTTACATCAGGAGAAGGGTTACTAGAGTACAAAGCCATGAGTATGGAAATCTGATGCAATGTGACCATGTGCTTGAATAAGCCAATACTATGCTGATATGGATATAAGAGAGCCAGAACAGTGTTCATTCTCTTCCTATGATCCTCTGATGCCTGGCGTAGCACTTTGTCTGTACATATTGAAACTACTGATGATTAAAGCACATCCTGTTTTCTGGATGCCAAACACTCTGTGTGTGAGTATTCTTGGGAAAGGGTTGCTACCTAGTCTGCTGTGACAGTTTTTGGCTTCTGCCGGGAACTGAATGTCCTATCATCCCCTGACAGGTACATGAGTCCTGCAGCTATAAATGGAAGCAATTCTGAATCTGCTTTAATTGCTTCCTTCCTCAAGTTTTACTTCATCCTTTAAATTATTTTACATTATAAAATTTACTGTACACTTTACAATATTTGACCTGAATTTTCTACTCAAGAGATTTTTGCTGGTGCCCAATTGATATATCCACCAAGGATTCTATGAATCTCAGGACCCATGTTTGCTAGTTTTCAAGAATAGGCAAGGGCAGGCTAGATTGCTCTCTGTTTTTCCTTTCTTGGTCCTATATTGACCTTACTTCTTCTGAACATATATGTACACTGCCATGCTTATTCATATCTTCTTTGCTACTGAGAACTGCACACATGTCACCGAGAGTCCTTTCACACTACACAATTGTAGCACTATGATTCCACTTTAATTGCCACAAGTTCCATCCCATGGAACAGTTGCAGTTTAAGGAGAGACATTTGGAATTCTCAGTCAGAAAGCTCTAATGCCTCACACAAAACTACAAACCCCAGGGGATTCCATAGGTCCTAGGATGCAGCCATGGAATCATAGCAACATAATTATATAGTGTGAAAGGGCCCTGAGACACTATTCAATTTTTTTTCCAAACAGTAGTGGAACTGTTAGTAAAACTCAGATGTAGGCAAAGCATTTTACAATCCTTTCTTCATTTGCCTCCAGAACCATGTTGTGTATTAGGTCTCTTATACGTTGTGAATGATGTTATGTATTATAGCTTCAACCCTGCTCATTTCCCCACTCTCTGTGCTTGTATGGATTAGGTAACTTTGCATTAAATGCAAACGGAACAACTTTCTTACTGATAGCTATTTACTGTACCTCTGGAAACTTTCTAAGTATCAAGACACACCAAGTTTTCTACAACCAAGCCACACTTCATAAGAAACAGTCAATTAATTACTTTACCTTGTTCAGCTTGATTTTTGATTGAAGGAAGCATGCCTCCAAATGAATTACAATATTCATTTGCCTTTTTAAATTTTAAATCCTGAGAAGGCACTTTTCGAAAACACTGAAAGAAAAAAAAAAATAAACCACCATGTTAAAGATACTACAGTAGTATATCATTTTAGGTGTGCAAGCTAGTTAGTTTCTTTTTGATGAGCAAACTAGCTAGTTCAAGGTATAGTTTACACACCTAAAACGGTATACTGGCACCATTTTGCTACTTGTAAACTACATAAGGGTGTAATTTACACAGCAGCACAAAACCAAGGAAAATCAGTAATTTACAACAACTGGTAATCGCTGCATTTGCACTTTTTCAAATCCCAATCAAATTCAAGTCACCTTCTCATAGATATTATGGTTTGAAACAGAAAAGTCAAGATTCCCCCTTTTTTTACCTTGTTGAGAAAACCAAGCCAAGGTTTAGGACACCTTCTCTGAGGTGGCTTATAACTAGGATCATGTGCCTCCAAAAGCGATGCATTGTATTTTTCACAGATGAAGGGAAGTTTTGTACTGCAGCTTATCATGGTATCTGCAGGATTTACAAATAGAAAAATGAGAGAATGTTCATATTACTTATATTAAAAACATCTCGTTCTACACCTAGTGAATACATACTAGGTGAGCAACCTGAGCTAAGGAACACTGTGTACATTTTCCATACAGAAAACCCAGGTTCAGCTCGCAGCTTCCCCAGTTAAAGAAGCGTAAGAATTAGGGCTGGCGTAGATCTCTGAGTGAATCCTCAGAGATCTGTTGCCAGTTAACGTAAATAATACAGAGTCAGATGATCCAATGATTCAGTTCTTGATAAGAGAACAAACTTAATTTGTTCTCTGAATTTCAGTGATGATGTTTAGAATATTAACTAAAGTAGCAACACAACACAGTGTCCCAGATCCAGTTTGTGGGAGACTGAGCACAGAGACCATCCAAGGATGGTTGACCTCAGAAGACCCCCACTCTGCCTGAAGAAAACTCCATCGGTGGAAACTTACTGCTGATGGGGATCCTTCCAGAAGTAGCAAGCAGATGGGCCTTAAACAGGATTTTCTGGGGAAGGGGGAAGTGAGGAGTCAAAGCTGATTTTGGTGCTCAGGGTAGTTAATTTCAATGGGAAAGTTGAAAACAAATAGATCCACCATGGTGGGGGGCAGGAGGGGGCGTAAAGAGCATGCCATGGGCAACATGCAGCTACTGGGACTATTTTTGAAACCCTCTCTTTTCAAAGGACATTGGGAGAAAACACTTGTCGAAATATTTTTAACTCAAACGCTCCCCATTCCCAATCTAGGCAATTTTACCATGTTTTTGTATCACTCTGACTGTTTTAGGCCCAGATTAATCCTTTTTATATCTAGGGAGTGTTCCTGGTTCAAAAAGGCATACCCTCCAACATCTGACAGATGCATACGCGGACATGTGTGACCAAGCAATATCAGAGTGTGGTCAAGATTATTAGTGGTCAAGTTATTAGTGAAGAAGAACACACAAGCTAGGAGAGGAGGCAGCAGTTTGCTTTTGCCTGAGTTTAAAGAGAAAGGCAAGATTCTATCTCCTCCTGCCTTTCCCTCCCATTGAGCTAACTGAGTGTATACTACTTTAGTACTTTGAAGTCAATTTACAGCAGTTGAAGTAAGCTGAGGACAAAGGGGAAAAGTGGAAGAAAGGGAAAAAAACTGGGACCTTTTAAAAGCGGTTGAAATGTGTGACAACAGTGGCTTAATCAGGACTGTCCTTTGCCAAATCAGAATAGTTGGAGGGCATGAAAAGTTCACTCCTGGGCTTAAAACAAGAGGACCAAATATGTCGTGAAATCCCCCTTCCCTCTCCATTTAGAGCATGCCCCTCATGTAATTTCCTTTTCCATTTGGGCTCATCTGCAAGAAAAATTCAAGCTTATTCTGAGGTTTGGGGGGTTGTGGGAAGAAGAGAAGGCAACCTGCCACATTAGTAAGCTGTTTCAGACCGTATCAGGTGGTTTGGGGGCTGAAAATTCCACGTAATGCCAAAAATCCATTTTTTTTAAAAAAATGGGAGGGAGAATTAAGGGGGCGCGACAGGCTGGAAAAGTAGGGTTCAGGGGACATGTCTATTTTTTTTAATACAACTTTCATGCCACCATAAAAACATTTTGTACCTTTATGCTGGTAAGTACTGTATATACTCATGTATAAATTGAAAAAAATAAAGAAAGACTCAAAAATCCTGGGTGGACTTATACAAGGGTCAATGTGGTACCAATATCTGCCAAGGTGCCACGTCTGGCCTTATGTAATGCCTGCTTTAAAAAAAAAAGATGGCAGCAGCTCTTTGGCAGTTCCCTGCTGCAGTAGGGAGAGCAGACAGTGTCGGTGCTTCTTTTGTGGTAACTCTCCCCGGATGGACTAATCTTTCACCATAGCCTATCTGAGGAGAACCTAAAAGAAACTCCAATCCCCTCCACTCCCCTCACTGCCACCACAGCTCTTTGGCAGTTCCCTACTGTGGAGGGGAGAGCAGAGGGAGTTGGTTCTGCTTTTAGGTTCTCCCTGGACGGACTAAGCTCTTGCCTTAGTCTGTCCTGGAAGAACCTAAAAAAAGTTCCAATCTCCTTTACTCCACTCCCACTCCAGCTCTCTCCGCCTCCCTTCCCCTCCCCATCCCCTCTGTCTGCCCCACAGACTGGCACACCACCACCCCTCCCTCCTCTAGGTCCCCCTATCCCAACCCCTTCCTCCCTCCTGTCTGAGTGAGTGAGCAAGTAAGGGAATGTGTGCATGGCCTCAGTGGGTCTGGGCTTAATAGGGACTGCAAGTCTTTTCCTTCTCTCTATCTCCACGTGTATTTGCAGTAGACAGGGTGAAGGGTATTTTTTTTGGGGGGGGTCTCCACTCAATTTCTCCAGTGACCTGGAGGTCTGTCATTATGAAAATGCAGTTTGAGGGAAAAAGAAAGAAAAAACTTCTTCCCACTATCTCCCCACTGTGCTTTCATTTGATAAACCATCATAAATGCTCCTTTTGCACTTGCCACCCCATCCACATTTCAAAAGCCCATCAAACCCACTGGCCTTTCTTATTGGGGTGTTGATTCTGCTTCTTTTTCACAGCTCGAGAATATTCCCTCCCAGCTCCATTCTCTTTCTTTTTAGGAGACGAGGAGGCAATGGCCGAAAAGGTCCCCACAGGGTTCCCAAATCGAGCCGTGCAGCCCCATCACCTCCACTTCCTCTTAGGTGATTTTCCACACCTGAAGCCTCTCTGTGTCTTTGTGGGTATCTTCCGTCCCCCATCACTCATGTGTGTGTGTGTAGTCTTTCCCCCTCCCTTGCACTGCAGCCCCTTCCCACTACCCTTTCCCCGCCTGCTGCCACTGTCACCATCCTTTCTGCCACCCCAGTTCTCCCCTCCTCCCCTCCCCCTCCCTCCATCTGCCCCTGAGTCCCTCCTATCACCCAACCTCCCTCCTCTAGCTCCCCCTCTCGTCTGAGTCAGTTAGTGAGCAAGGGAACACACACACAGCTGGGCCGAAATCTGCAAAAATTTAACCTGCAAATGTGGAGGGATGACACAGAGTGGCGAAAGGCGATAGTTTAGTCTGTCCTAGGAGAACCTAAAAGAAGCACCCCCCCCCTCTACTCTCTTGGTGCTCTTTTGAGGGAAAGTGCCAAAGAGCTGCTGCCCCCACTATTCTCCTGTCCAGGCATTCAAAAAGGCCAGTAGCAGTGGTGCAACAGAGAGAGGGGGATGAGTCAGTGTTACTTTTAGGTTCTACTGAGATGAGCTAAGCTCTTGCTTTCACAATCTACTCAGAGAAGGGGATGGTTCCTTTTTTGATAAAAGTTAATACTGTATCTTAACTTTTATCAAAGAAGAAACCATTCCCTTCTCTGAATAGTGGTGAAAGGCCTTTCTGAATGCTTGGCAGGAAAATGGCAGCAGCCATGGGCAGCTGGCCCCCTGCATCAGCACTGGCACTTTTGCCTCTACGTCGAACAGATCTGAGGAGCCCCATGCTGAGCCCCAAAGTTTTAACCTTGACTTATCCATGGGTCATATCAAAATCCATAAGTTTGGCCCCCAAACCTGTTCTTGACTTACACATGTAGCTGACTCATGTATACACAGTATCTTGTGTACATCAAATAGTAGCAAAGCCAATAGAATGTCCTCTAGGGGTGTCGGGGGGGCATTTGAAATCTGTTTGCGGCCCACCATGGGGCAATTTAGGCCAAAAAGAGGCCTTTTTTGAAAGAGGAAATGGGCAGGAAGTGACTTTTTCTTGTTAAAAGAAGCCTCTTCAGGACCTAAAATGGCTCAAGAAGCACACAAAACATGATGAAAATACTAGAACACTGTAGAAAGCATTTGAAAGAACCAATACAACATAACAACATACAATTACAAATGCAGAAACATGGATATTATAGCAAACAAGAATACAACAGTAAATTAAAAGCTCAGAATTTCAATTTAAAAGTGTAAAATTATAAAAATTAAAAACAATGTCAGTACCAATTTTATCTCTTTTGAGAATTCTTTATATATATATATATATATATAGAGAGAGAGAGAGAGAGAGTGAGTCTAGTTCTAGTATCTTCATATTTATCAGAATCTTAAAAAACAGCTTAATGGTGGCAGAACGTGAGATAACCCCATTTTCCCCCATAAAAGAAACGTTAAAAAATAATTGTAGAATCCTATTTCTTAAAAATATCACTCTGGATGTCACAGAAATGTTTTAAAAACAAGGTGTAATCAAACAAAAATATACGCTCCAGCAGTGCTAGCAAGCAAAATTGCTGCCATACCATTCACTTTAGAAAGCACATGAGGGAGGTGATGAGAACTAAACTTTTCTCTAGTGCATCTTGGCAGTAGTATTATGTTGCTGTCCTTGAGCAAGCAGGGATCACCAGCATTGAGGCCATGATATTGAGAACACAGCTGTGCTGCTGGGCAGGGCACATTTCTAGGAGGGAGGACCATCGCCTCCCCCAAATAGTACTCCACAGTAAACTCGTCAGTGACTTACGGGTCAGTGTAAGAGGGGTGCTCCAAAAAAGCGATACAAGGACTCACTCCCTGAAACAACATCTCAGGCTCGGCCAAATTGATCACCAACAATGGTCCGCCCTGGCCTCACATCGGGACTATCCACAATGCTACAGCCTTATTTGAGAACTCACGCCAAACAAGTCTTGAAGAAAAACGACAATGCAGAAAGAATCACAACCTGGAAACATCACTCAAGGAAACCTTCTGCTGTGCTGTCTGCAACCAGACTTGTCTATCTCAGATTGGCCTTTTTAGTCATCAGCGTGCTTGCAGAAAACGTGGGATGAGTCCTTCCTGAATCTTCATTTGCGAAGAAAAGCCAGAGAGAGAGAGATTATATTGAACTCATTGGTGGGAGCAAAAATGGTGGCAGGTGCCTAAAGATCCTGATTGGCTCTGAAACCTTGTCCAGACCTCCACTCCCCACAAAACTAGAATCCCATCTGATGTAGTTAGCAGGCTTATCACAAACTCAAAGTTATGAACAGACGCAGACTACTTCCATAATATAGTTCCCTCTCTGAATCTATGAAACATATCAAAACAAGGTTAGTTACAGTATGAATTCACCAATAACATTAACTGCATAGAAACACAAATTGTTCAGACTGCAATCTTTCCTGTGTGTATCCTTGTGAGAATAAGTCCAAATGAACATCAGAGCAAACATGTACAGGACTGCATGCTAAACACTGTATTTATAGAGTGGTTCTGTACATTGTAAATATGCTCTGCCAGCTGCCTGCTCAGTCTTTTACCCAGTTGTTTAGTGGCACCTGTTCGTAATGTTAGACAATAATCTAACATAGAGGAAAGCTGCATGAGTTATATTTAAAACTAAAGGTTGCACAAACTCAGAGTGTAAGACTATTGCAGGCATTACCAACAAGCACTGGCAGCTGAGGTTTTGTTGTCTGACATCTGAAGCAGTTCTTAAGTCTTCAAAAAATTTGAAATTAGGCAGGAAAGGCATAAAAAAATTCAAAAGGAAAACAAAACACACTGTTCACAGACTAAAAAAAACTCTTAAGAGCTGTAAACAGAAAGGAAACATTATTTTAGCACCGGTAAAATAAAGCGTAAGCACCTTACCTTTGTACGAGCTTTGGTAAGAAATATGCCAACAGTCCCTGAAGTGTCTCTCATAATAGCGTGAAAATCTCAAAAAACTAGGCATAATAAAGAAAACAAATATTTATTTTTAAAACTGGTGCAAATAACTAAGATTTAAGCTGTTGCTGGTATATTTAAAAAACTGGGAAAAGATGGATGAATGGCTTCTTCTAGAAGTGAAAATTCACATTTAAAATAGGCTGTACCCCCACCCCTCCACACTGTTTATCAAGAAATACCGGTGTTTCAAAACCTGAAGTGAATGTCTAGCAACTTCCACAGGGATGGGCAGTCTATGTGGCCCCTCTGTCTTGGGGGGGGGTAGTTGTCTGCCAGACCCATCTCAGTTGCCCACTGCTGCTGTAGGTATGCAGTATTGATATTTTTATTGCTCTCCATGTTTTGCAAACAGTCTTTTGTTAATAAAACCTTCCCCAGAATGCCTCACTCATATTCAGGGTAGAATGTTACAGATGCTACTAGAGCAAGATGGGAAAAGTGAGGCTTGTGGGGCAGAGGCTACCATCAGAGCCGTTTTGAAATCTCAAGGGTCTCCAGCCCTTCCATTTTTAAAATACTGTTCCAAAATGTCAACAGCATCCCCATGCCTCAGAGACTGTGTGCAACTAACCATTTTGTTGTGTTTGAGGACCTTTGCAGGCTCCCTTCACATTTTCCATCATCAGACAGAACTCCCCCGCCAAAACAGCAGGTCCTCTAAAACTAGATCAGGAAATGTCTCCTGAGACCCTCTAGCCATCAACACTCAGAGGACAATTTCTAGATCCTGGAGTGCTAGACTAGAAATAAGGTCCATGTAGGCTTGGAACAGGTGTCGGTGTTCTTATGTGCCTTCAAGTCAACTCCAACTTACGGCAGTCATAGGGTTTTCTTGGCAGACTTCTTCTGGGGAGCTTTGCCACTGCCTTTCTCTAAGGCTGAGAGAGCGTGGCTTGCCTAAGGCCACCCAATGGGTTTCCATGACCTAGCGGGGGTTCAAAAATTCTGATTTTCCTGAGTCTTACTCCAACACTGACACTGCTATAGCAAACGGCCTCTCACTAGGGCAAATGGGGAGGTGTTTTAAAAGGTCTTCAAATTCAGCAAAATGGCCAATAGCTTCCTCAGACATTTGGAGTGGTGCTCTGGCCTTACAAATTTTGAGGAAGGTGGGGTGGGGTGAAACTGGTGTGTGTGCTCTCCAGGATCCTGCAGGGGTAATTACTATAGCACCAACTCCCTAACAGTTGCTTTCTCCTGTAGTGAAGTATAACAGTATGAAGTAAAAGTAGTAAAGTGTAAGAAGTATTAAACTAATTGGGGCATACTTCTGAATAGACATGCATATGGTTATCCTGTTAGCTTATGATCCTCTATAATCTTTAAGTTGGGTGCCACCTTAGTCATTCTTAGAACTGGTGTGCCTTCAAGTCATTTCCAATTTATGGCAACCCTAAAGAGACCCCCTATCATGGGGCTTTCTTGGCAAAATTATTCAGAGGAGGCTTGCCATTACCATCCTCTTAGGATGAGAGAGTGTGACTTGCCCAAGGTCACCTAGTGGGTATCTTGGTCTCCCAGGGTCCAAGTCCAACACACAAATTACTACACCATTCTGACTCCATTCTTAAGAGCAGACACGCTCTAAATACAGTTCACTAAGCTAGACCCACTAACTTAAGTTTCAACTGGCCTACTGTAAGTTTGACTGTAAGTCTGCATCCAACTGTTAGCTTTCTCCTGTTTTTAAATTTATACAGCATTTTTCCATCTCCAAAATTTTCCCAAGTAGCATACATAATAACAGTTTGAATCATTAAAGACATAGCCATAATCCCATATTTGTAACCAACTGCCTTTTTTCCTTCTCGCTTACAGGCTGGATAAAAGTTTTTGTGGTTTTAGTTTCATGTTGTGTTTTCCATTGTTACAACTCTTGAATCATTTCTAAATGTACTGTACTGCAAAAGCACTCACCATCCCACCATTTTTATTGATTTTTAATATAGTACATTTTTCACATTTATCTCCAGTTTTAGTTGCTTGGTGTTTTTTCTTTTCTGCCTTGGCATTGTTTTATTCTTATTTTTGTATTTTGAAAGCATTGTTTTAATTTTTATTACAGTATAAATGCTGCATATATCTGCAGACTTAACTATTTTTTTAAAAGCACATAAAAACAAACTGGCATGCTCATTACATGGAGTACCCTTTATACTTTGTACTACACAGCTACGTCCCCTAGGGCTAGCCCTACCATTAGGGAGAATGGAACAACTTAAGAAGCAGATGCAAGATGGAGCGGTAGTGAGGAGAGCACAGAAGAGTGGGGAATATGTTGAGAGGAAGGAGCCATACATCTTGAAGGATTGTATTATGACCCAAGAGGAGTTTAAGATTTAACTGCCAGTCTAATCTGCTTCTGTATATGGAATGGGGGTGGGTGGGTTGGGACATTGTGCTTCATATAGCAAAATATCTTGGCCAGGCCCTGTATATGCAGTATGATTCATTGTGTGCCTCTCTAAGTCTAGGAAAGAATTATTTAAGACTCCCCAACAAAATTATCATTCAGCAATAATCTGAAGATAATACAAATATAGGAGTAACTACAAAACAATCCCCCATTATCTTGAATGAAAGAAAGAAAAAGGTAAAGCAGCATTTTTATTGATAACAGTTTGTTTTTACTTATTTTAAGAAATTTAGTACACTGCCCTTGAATGCGAAGAGTTCCGGGGCAGCTTACAATAAAGTAAAAACATCAATTAAAAATACATGCAGAAAATAAACAAAATGATATTAAGATAGTAAAGTAGCATGTAAGAATGCAAAACAGGATTAAATCAGTAAAACAGGAAAAAGAAGATCACCGAGTAATTGCTATGTTTTTTATTTTTGTGTGAAGCACTGTGGAAATGCAATCATTACTCAAATATTTTACCTATGGCTAAAAAACACATTGCTAGATCAGAGTCATAAACTGGATGTCAAAAGGACTTTGGAACTATATAAATGAAAACAGTTACATACTATGGATGGTAGTGACTTGTAGGAGGTGCATATTTCAGCCACCAACTCTGTTTCTCATCCGATAACTGCCAAACCAAAAAGGAAACACATTAGCATCAAGCACATTGTTATATCTTACACGCTGAATATTGGAGAATATTTCTTAATGGTAACAGAAAAAGGAACAATTTTCTATAAGAAGGTATAGATTCTCCTGCACTGGAGTTTTAAAAAAATCTAAATAAATCTTTCTCAGGATCACTTAAATCTAACCTTAAATCTAATAAAATTTCAGAATGCACTGTTTATATACACTTACAAATCTTAGCATAGGAAGGTGAGAAGATATATCTGTGTTTTTACAGCTCTGGTGTTCAACAGTGTTGGGATATGTAGTTTGCAATACAATAAGTTGAGATGGTTGACTGTTGAAACTGTTAACTGATAGAAGTAAACAGAATGTATGATGTAACTTCCAATTGAAATGTAATTGGCTTTTCAGAGGAAGAGGTGTGTCCAAGTCCTTCTCTTTGTCTGGAAAGCTGCCATGACGTTTACTACTCGCCATGTTTTTCCTAGAGGCAGGACCTGCTTTGCAGGGCTCCTGCATATTTTGTTTTTAACATGTAGTTTTTAGTTGTATTTTACTAGCTTAGCATTCACCTGTTGAAATGCTGCTGATATTCTTTGAGATATGCACACTGACTGTGAGTAAAGATGTTTTTATACTTTTAAACTACTTGTGATTGTTTTTGAGTCCTTTCTCGCTAGAGAACATAAACTGTGGGAAATTGTGTGGATGGTTATCTTAAATTTGCATGCTGGAATCAATATGTGTCTGCTGCATATGTGTTTTAAATAGAAAACTCTGCTTAATTAGTTCTGTGATTTTTAATGAGCCATCAGATTTTTGGCACTTGTTTTGTAAGGTACTTCCAGTAAAGCACAGGGGGTAACATTGTTATTTTTAACAAACCCCATTAAGCAGATCTTAGCCATCAATACAAGTTAGAAGACAATCTCCACTATCATAACAATACAGACATATGCAAGCTTCATGATTGCTGATTTTCAGATATTCTGCTGCTATATTACAGTTTGTCGGGATCAGCCCTGAAGGTGCCTATTCCTGCCATTTTTTGTGTGATTCTCTAACCTTACTGTAACCTTCCTGTTAATTATGGTTTCATTTCTCTGTACTGGCTAATAAGTGCTCTGGAGTGGGGAGTATCCCATCACTATGGAATGGGAGATAAAATGGCAGGTAGCTGCAGGAGTTGTCTGAGAACAAGAGGAGATACAATTGTCTGGGAAGAAACTCAACACTTACAAAGCAATTCTGCCCAGGGACAGGGGGATTTCCAGCAGTTAATGGCCCATCAACCAGCCATTAGCCAAACAGACACTAATGAGCCTTGCATTTCTATACCCAGAAACTAACCATTCAATTACACAAATGTATATACACTCCCCAACAGCATATAAACTCCATACACACTTCTACTCAACCATTCTTTGAAGATGCCAGCCACAGATGCAGGCAAAACGTCAGAAAGAAACTTTTCCAGAACACAGCCTCACAGTCTGGAAAAAAAAAAACCCAAGGAAAATCTAACAATAGCCAATGGCTTTGTAGCGTGCCAGATTTCATACGTTGCAAACTGCTTTTACTATACTGTTTGTTCTCTGGATCACCATTCTGAGCAACAACTTTGTATGATATGCTTTCTGGATTACTATGCCAATAAAGTTTTCTGTTTAACTCTGAAACTGCTGGTCACTGCATCTGGGAATGCAAGTACATGACACAGTTGTAGAAATATCTGGAAATCAAAGATCTTGAAGCTAATAAACAACGTTATGTGGAATGCTAGACTGCAGACCATATCCACCAGAAAATGTGAAAATGGACTAGCATTCTTTGAGACAAGAACATCAGTTTATCAAGATGACTTATGGCTATGCTTGATACTCCTGGACAACATTCTTGTTAACTGTTTGTTAAACATTAGTAGCAACCAAGGATTCTTTACATGAACAAGAACACTCAAACCTTTTTTCTTCCTATAGGATATCCAGCAGTCCTGCCTCCACACCCTCAAGTATATTTAACTAAGTAACATCATCTGGCCTGACCCCCCCCCACTTACTTTACTAGGCAGCTGCTGCTCTGAGAAGAGATTTGTTCTGCATGAGTAGATGGCATTTATACCTCCCTCCACTAATGAGGAAGGCAGCAACAGGAGCCCTGCTTCTGGTTGTAGCAGCCCACTCACTGGCAGGAGAGGGGTAGAAACATCCTCCTCCTTGCACCTCAAATCGCCAGCAGAATGGACCTCCTTCTCTCAGAACAGCTGCTGCCCAGTAAAATGGGGGGGGGAGTTATGAATGTGGCAATAATGCCAAGATCATGACTACCTAGGGACCATGAATATGGAGTAACTCTGGGTCACGTATCTGTAACTGCAGTAGTGAATACCAGCCTAATTTTTTTTCAATACTGTTTAAGGACAGTATGATGCAAATGCCAACAGGGGTGTAGAGGTACATGGTGTCCACACACTGTGCTTTGTCTAGCTCTCCACTAAAATAACTGTGGCAGTACAGTTTTCAAGAGTAGCCCTTACACTCATGGTATATAGATGCTCCAATCAGACCAACTCTTAATGCAGTGGCTCTTAACCTTTTCTTTACCAGGAACCCCCTTTGATAATGGCTCCGGTAAAGGGGAGCACTGAGGTGGGGGGGGGTAGGGGAATTAATATTTTTGAATAGAATTATAGTAAAGAATCTATGTTAACTTTTGAAATTAGTTAATAGAAAAATTGTGATGTTTATAGTAATTTTATGTGTTATAATAACTAAGTATTGATTGGATAATATAATGTATGATTATAAAATTAATAAAAATATATTTAAAAAACCAGGAACCCCCTTTAAATATCTTTTGTTGCTGCGGACCCCCAAGACTTAACTCAAGATTTAAAACAACAATAACAATTTCCATTAAACATTCCCTCATATGCACTGGAGGTGGGGGGAAGACCTTTCTGCCTTGGATCCTATCACATGGCTGTTCCACTGTGGGGAGAAGGTGGGCCAAGCAGCCTTCAAGCCTTCACAGACCCCCTGTGAGGACACCATGGTCCACTGGGGGTCCCTGAATCACAGGTTAAGGACCACTGTCTTAATGGATTCCTAACAGATTCCTCCAGACATACATGTCAATCAGTAAGAAGCAGGAATACACCGGTTTACCCTCTACTCTTAACTTTGCCCTTTCCTCATACTAAAGGAAAACTGGGGAAGACAAACAGAGCTTGCTTTCACTGGATGCAGAAAAGCATCATTACTGTATCTAGTCCTGGACACACTTATTACATACCACACTAGTTTTCCTAAACAGGTGATGATACCATTACTACTGATAACAGAAGTACCGACTATTTTGGTACACATAAAAAGCTATTTGAGATAAAAAGGAATACATTACATTTGCTATCCTGCTTAAAATCTGTGTTAGCGCTGTGTAAGAGGTCACATAAGCTAAGTCACTTTCATTCTCAGAACAGTAGAGAGCAGCTTCTTGGTAGCTCAAGTTCTTATAGGGCACAAACCAGAATTCAGACCCATCGACATTCAGTGCTGGCCCATGAAATCCATCTTCATCTACAAACAAAATGAAAGCGGCATTCAGAGGTTTAAATACAACATTATATGAACCCACAGCTCTGGAACAGGTTAATAGTGACCTGTAAGAGTGGGAATGAATGAATGAGCCATATCTAAAAATAGCATACAGTACAGTAAATATTATATCTTAACGGGGTGGGGGAATTACACACTCCTATAAGCCGGTATTCAAAGGCACTCAATGACTTCAGCAGCAGTACAGTCACTCCTGACAGAACACTACAAAAGTTGTCATAGTAATGAGGGTTTCTCTGCACAAGAACTTCAGTTCTGATCAGATACTCTGAAACACACTGTACTCAAAACTAGGTATGATAAGAGAGGGCAGCAGCACAGCCTGTGCTAGCCCCAACAGCCACTTTTGTTTCTGAGTCACTCAGAAGAGCAGCACGGGCTACAAGCTGGGGCACATGAGCACTGCAAGGGAAGAATGGGCTGAAGGAGTCCTTCCCACATACATGCAGATCCCCTTAAGTGGATCAGAACCAATGAAAGCCACAGTATAATCAAAATACTTGGTAGTTTTTAAGCCAGCAGCTAACATGATGGTAATAATAATAATAAAATGTATTTTTACCCCGCCCCTCTGTTAAAAACAATTGGGGCGGCTTACAAAAATTAAAATACAAATACAGATTAAAATGCCTAAACACCACCCACCCCACCCTCACCCATAAAAAGATATTAAACCAGTACAAATTAAAAACAACTAATCTAAAATCACATTAAAAATAATAGATAGCCAGCAGACTAAAAGAGGCCAGGAGCTCCTGAGGCTGGGATCTAATCAGGAAAGGCCTGCCGAAAGAGATCCATCTTTTGTGCTCTTTTAAAGCTACTCAAGCTTGTCATCTGATGGATCTCGTTCGGCAGGCCATTCCACAATTTGGGGGCAATTACCAAAAAGGCCCTCTGGGAGGTTTCAGACAGCCTAGATTTTTGTGGCTGAAGCTAATTCCTGCCAGAGGACCGGAGTGCGCAGGGAGGATTGTATGGGAGGATGCGGAAGAATGTTTAAGGACATTCTATTGCTGCTCACTTCTTCATATTCTTGTCAGGGCTGTGGAGTAGGCTGCTAATGTAACAATTGTCTAAATGGCGAAAAAAAACTCCACACAGAATTTTCTAAATGCCACTCCACATCAATCTGCCATATTTGGAATGAGGGGAGACAAATCCACCGAAAACTCTGCAGGAAAAGCCTTCACAGCTTTTCCCCTATTTTAAAAAAAGCTCTGCAGGGGAATGTGCATTTCCACTCGTTGGGACAACCAATTTGCTTTGGTGCACATTCCTGATAAGAGCAGAAGTGCAAAGGTGATTGGCTGGACACGTGCAGGGGCGGAGCTTGCTAACAAGGGAAGTGCCCGAAACTGCTATCTTGGATTTTCGCCATAGTGATCATGTCCAGAGGCAACAAAACAACCTTTTTTCTATTTATTTAGGTTTAATTAACACCACACTTTCGTATCTTAGATCTGCTTTTTTAAAAAAATACTGTTCAACAGCAGCAACTGGTGAGAATAAAATGTGAGTAATTCATTCATGCCTGCCATCTTGATTCACAGGTATGTCCATTGGAACAGAAAAAGCAGATAGCTTCACATGCCTGCAATTTTGCCAAAAACCCATTAAGACAAACTGAAGCTGATCTGAATTGGTGTTAGTGTGCATCAATCCACACTTCCCCCCTCATGTAGCCAAGCCCATATTATATTACCTGTAGCGTTACTAAGGCCAGAGTCACCCCTTCCTCCTGTCACATGGTGTAGTTCGGCCTTTCTGCAACCCCCTAGTGCCACCACTGTATATTACATAATATACAGTTTAAACACAGTTTAAGGGCTGTTGGTCTGGAATTAAACTGAAGGTTCAGCTAAGGACAGAGTGAGGAATCAATCGAAGGACAGCTCAGTTTACAATTGAATTAGGAGCTGCTCAAATTGTGGAGCCAGGCTAGTGTAAACAATCATATAAGGCGTAAGGGAATTTTATTGTCTCCTCATATCACCTGATCCTTGCTGGGCCGAAACACCCTCTGGCCATTTGAAATGGTTTAGCTTGAAAAAAAATGTTGGGTTTGCATGTTCCTATGAAAATATCAGTTTTGTACCTCCTAAGACTGGCAGTGGGACAAAGTCCATCTTTGATTAGAAATACATATATTTCTCATGCTCGTTATATATTCTGGCAAAAATAAGTTCACAAAAACACAAAAAAATGTGCAAGACTGAAATTTGTATATATGAAAAAAATGCAGAAACACACTTTAGTCAATGAGAAAATGTATTAAAATGCATACATTACCACAAAATGTATGCTGTGCAGGAAGTGGGGGAAAGTCTCACAGCCTGATAAGGAACTGCGAAAGGATGAGAATGCCAATAGGATTCTGAGATGTACTACTACAACAACAGCAACAGCAAAAGTGAGAAAATTTTCACGTCCATATCGATACTTCTGTAGTATAGCCAATAACAGAACAACAATTCTCTCTACCTGCAAGCTATTATGAAAGAAAGGGGATTAGGGAACCTAAGCACATCTGCCAGAGGTTGTGTTTCAAGATCACTGCCAGATTACAGGCCCATGTGTGAAAACCATTTTAATGAATAACAATGGGGAAAATAGAACATTTGCCTACCTGGTTTGTACCACTCTGGTATATTTGGAGTACGACCTGTTGACAAGAGAAGGAGAAATTATTACTGAGTGTGTTGAATGTCCCATGGTTAGAAGTGGGGTGAATTTCCCCCTAACAGCATCTTTAAACAAAGAACGAATTATTTGTTTTATTATCAGAAATATGCAAGCAATACAGGAATATTACAGTTTCTAAACTTGAATGGAACCACAATTTAAAAGAACTCAAAGTGAAAAGGAATATAAGTTTTCTTAGCTGGTTTTAAAACTGGTAACAAACTGAGGAAGGAATATCTAAAAAGCAATTGTTGTCTCAGGATATCCTGAATTTCTCTTTCTTTCACTTAAAGGAGAGTAGTACCAATGTAAAACTTCCAGACAAGATCATAGAAATAACTTGGTTCAAGTAATTGTTATCTGTAATGATGCATTCGTGGATGGGGGGGGGGGGTTAACAAGGGAAACATGTTGAGTCCCCCCCAAAAAATGATACCGATTTTTTTGGTGTAACAATATTTTATTCATAAAACTGCTACTAGAGAGTCATTTAGGGCCATTTTTGTATTTTCAAATGCAAATCCAAAAATCCAGAACATAACTCAATTAACTAAAAAGTAGCATGGTCTTCAGATAACATTATTGGCAATGAGTAATTTTTTTTTAAAACCAAGCTCTGCTTCTAGACCAGGAATACTAAGCAAAATCCAATATTTGGAGACGACAACAAAATAAAGTTCTTGCAAGGAGCTGGATAGAACAGGTGATGTATGTCACACCATGCTCCAAATATCTCTGTTCTGCAAGTGGCAGCCGAAGGGGTAGAACAAACCAGAGCACAAGGCTGTCATGCCACATGTTTTGCTTTATGGTGAATTATTGCTTGGAAAAGAGAAAATGACGTTGAGACTGCTGTTTTAAAGTGTGTCCAAATTCTGCTCCTGGATCCAGATGCCTCAATTTACCTAACGTTAAAGCTGCCTCAGTCTCCCAGTGAATGTTGGTTATGTGGGACAGGAAGCAAGAGAGTATTTTTTAGATAATGTGTAAATTCTCTAGCTGGTGTAAACTAGACACGGGAAATAAAAAAAAATTAAAAAACACCCACAATCACTTTAAAAATACCCACAATCTTAGATTAAAAGAACTCAAGGCTAAAACAAATGATATTAAATTTTCAGTGCTTATGCTTTAGTTTTAAAGCATAAAGCCTTTATGCTTTAGGTTTGAATGCTTGACTATGACTCTGGAGACCAAGGTTTGAATCCCTGGTCAGTCATGGAAACCCACTGGGTGACCTTGGGCAAGTCACATTCTCTCAGCCTCAGAGGAAGGCAAGGGCAACCCCCTCTCAACAAATTCTGCCAAGAAAACCCTGTGATAAATTCACCTTAGGGTTGCCACAAGTCAGAAATGATTTGAAGGCACACAACAACAACAACAACAACATCTTCAGGAAGATGGAAATCTGGGTCAACAGTTCACAATGACATATTGAATGAAATGAAATTCTAAATGAACTTACTTGGGAACAAGCCACATCATTTACAGTGGACTTATTTCTGAATATAGAGGACTGAGCTGCAGAGGTTTGCTATAAAGCTTACCTTTACTAATCTGGCACACCCATTCAAGTTTTGAACCACAGTGGAAAGGTTTTAAATAAAAATCCTCATCTCTGTCTTCTAAATAGTAATAAAAATATGAACGTCGTATGGATCTAAGAGTCTGTACAACAAAGTGAAAACAATGAAAACATGTAAATTCAGTGCCAGTTTCTGCATGTGAAGTACAATCTTATGTTTACTACAGTCACAAGCAAATTGCACTATGTTAAGTGAAGTGTAATCCCTGGTAAGTGTGCATGGACTGAACATTGGCCAACTGTTTATAAAAGATTTTTCTTTCATTTTCTTTTTCTCTTAGTCTTTTGATCTCTATTTCTCCTTCCGTCCACTGGACACTTCAATGGATAGAAAGAACAAGACCTTGGTTATCTGTGTATTAGAAGTTAGTCTATCTGTGTCCAGTGGGATATCCTTCCAAGGAAGTATGCAAAAAATTGCAGTTTAATGGCCAAATATGTTATTTCAGTGCTTCTCAAACTGTGGGGTGCTACCCTGGAGTGGGGCATGATAGTTGTTCAAGGGAAGGTGCAAGATTTTTTTCAGACATTGAATTATTAATGTCCCTCGGTCTCAGGGCAGCAGTGGAGACGGTGGCAAGCACTAGGTATGCATTCTTGGGCCTGTGAAGCAGGTGGCTGGTGGGCTCTCTGGAGAAGAGAGGAGAGAGAAATGAGTCCCTATGGTGTAAGGCCCAAGGTGGCAAGGCCCAGGTGCCAGGTACACATGCTTCCTGCTTCAGTTGCTGCACTTTTGCACTTTCCATTCCAAGGGCGGAAGCACCTGCTGGCATGCAGCAGAGCAAAAAGAATGCATGCCTGGTGTCCTGGGCTTCCCACTGCCACCCACTCCAGGTGGGCACAATGTCTACATATACATGTAAAGGGGATCACAGAGGTGAAATGTTTGAGAGCCACTGCATTATTTCAACTTATTCAGTTGCTTGTTGTAGAGAAAGAATATTGGAAGGAGGCAACGTTCAGAAAGCAAGGGACGTGGATAATAGGGCTTAATGTTCTAGAACAGGGGTGGGCAGCTATGGAAGGCTAGGGGGCTGCATTAGTCCCACAGGAAATCTTGGAGGCCACATCTCTCCACTATATCTGATTAAAAAAAAAAATCATTATTACTTTTTTTTGCCCCCAAACATCCTCTCAGGAGTATGGGGGTATTTTCACCATGTTTGAGGGCCTTCCTGGGCATTTTAGGCCCAGGAAAGGCCTTTTTAACAACAGGAAATGGGCAGAAGTCATTTCCTGTATGCTTTCTATTTTTTAAAAAAAACTCTTCTGGGCCTAAATTGGCCTGGGGAGGCTGTAAAATGTGGTGGAAATGCACCACTGATTCCCAACGGACATCCTGTATTTTGGATTTTGCAATATAGAATACAGTTGTCCCTTCATATTTGCTGGGGTTTGGCTCCAGGAACCCCTGTGGATACCAAAATCCATGAATACTCAAGTCCCATTATATGCAATGGCACAGCAAAATGGTGTCTCTTATATAAGATGGCAAAATCAAGGTTTGCTTTTTGGATTATTATATTTTTAAGAATATTTTCAAGCTGTGAATACTTAAATCCATGGATACCAAATCCATGGATACGGAGGGGCAACTGTACTTATATATACATAATGAGATATCTTGGAGATGGGACCCAAGTCTAGACATGAAATTCTTTTACATTTTACATACACCTTATACACGTAGTCTCAAGGTAATTTTATACACAATATTTTTAATAATTTTGTGTATGAAACCAAGTTTGTGTACATTGAACCATCAGAAAGGATAGGTATCACTATCGCAGCCACCCATGTGGACAATTTTGGATTTTGGAATATTTAGTATTTCAGAATTCCTGATAAGAGGGACTCAACCTGTACTTCACACTGCCAAAGAATGGCTGCCAAACCACAGAATAAATTTTGGAGGTGCACAGTGGGCTCCAGGTGGGGAAAACATCCCTACTGGATCTAATGGCAGAACAAGTTTCATTAATGGAATGACCATAGTGGATCCTGGGTATGGATCCTGCACAAGTATTACAATACATACTTCTGCATACAAATATAAGACTATCAAATATTGTTTATATAGTTTATTTTTATTATTCTTATTGTTGTTACTGTTTATTTTGTTTATATTTTAATTTCTAGAAATAAAATACAGTAGTAATAAATAGGAAGCTTTTTTCCCAGACTATAAAAAATACAGTTGTACAACAGTATCTTACTAGGGCCACTGCTGCTACATTTTTCAAAGAAACAAGCAAAGAATACGTAATAGTATATGCTAATTTGATCACTCCACCATGTCTAATGAAAATACAATGTATTTATAAAATGCTATTTGATTCTGAAGTTGGCAGAGCAATCCTAAATTTCATGGTCAGCCATTCAAGGGGATAAATTTTGTAGAAAATGTCACTGCACTGGAAGTGGCTGGCATGTCTCAGTTGATGCCCCAGTTACACCCAAATACCCTATATGTCCCATCTACCCCTTCAGTGACCTCATTGCCAGTAGAAGGCTCTGAAACAGTGTGCCCAAGGATGGGGAAGACTGGTGATGGAGGTTGTCTCTTTGGTGTAACGTTAACTTAGTAATAAATTTTAAAATTCTTATGGAAAAGTTGTAATAACCATTCTAAATGTAATATAGCCATCAGGTTAATTGAGTTACTATAGCAATTGTGTTAACAAAACACAGCTCACAGTATGTCCACACTGTTTAACAATATTTAGAAGTTATAACATAATCCTATACACATGTACTTCAACAGGAGTGATTGGTGAAGGCACTTCCAGGCAGATGTGTATAGGACTGCAGCTTTGTTCGTCAAAAATGTTACAGTGTACCTTGAGAGCTGCACAGTCTCTAGTGTCATATTCATCTTCTCTAAATTCAGCAGGCATAACAACGGTAGACACCTTTGGAAAGAAAATAAGAGACATGTATTGCATAACTGCATTTCAATAATATTAATCAGCATACTGTGGCAACAAGAGCTGCAGTTCCTAGTGCAAAGGTTTCAGCTCCCCTCACCACTGTCTATGCTAGCTAGAGAGGATGGGAGCTGCAGTCCAGCAATATCTGAAAGAAAGTTGTCTAATCCTTGCCCTACTGGCTTCAGTGAACTATGTAAGAATCTTGAGGCAGGAGCAGGGATCACATTAATCAATTACAGTTGTCCCTTCACATTCGCGGGGGTTAGGTTCCATAGACCCCCGCGAATGTGAAAATTCCGCGAATAATGGCAGCCCTCCACCCGCCCTCCCCAAGCGACCCGAGGCCTCCGGAGGCCTCGCGTCGCTCTTCTCTGCCGCCCCCGCCCTCCCCAAGCGACCCCGAGGCCTCCGGAGGCCTCGCGGTGGCTCTTCCCTGCCGCCCCCCGCCCTCCCCGAGCGACCCCCGAGGCCTCCGAAGGCCTCGCGTCGCTCTTCCCTGCCGCCCCCCGCCCTCCCCGAGCGACCCCCGAGGCCTCGCGGTCGCTCTTCCCTGCCGCCCCCCGCCCTCCCCGAGCGACCCCCGAGGCCTCCGGAGGCCTCGCGTCGCTCTTCCCTGCCGCCCCCCGCCCTCCCCGAGCGACCCCCGAGGCCTCGCGGTCGCTCTTCCCTGCCGCCCCCCGCCCTCCCCGAGCGACCCCCGAGGCCTCCGAAGGCCTCGCGTCGCTCTTCCCTGCCGCCCCCCGCCCTCCCCGAGCGACCCCCGAGGCCTCGCGGTCGCTCTTCCCTGCCGCCCCCCGCCCTCCCCGAGCGACCCCCGAGGCCTCCGGAGGCCTCGCGTCGCTCTTCCCTGCCGCCCCCCGCCCTCCCCGAGCGACCCCCGAGGCCTCGCGGTCGCTCTTCCCTGCCGCCCCCCGCCCTCCCCGAGCGACCCCCGAGGCCTCCGAAGGCCTCGCGTCGCTCTTTCCTGCCGCCCCCCGCCCTCCCCGAGCGACCCCCGAGGCCTCCGGAGGCCTCGCGTCGCTCTTCCCTGCCGCCCCCCGCCCTCCCCGAGCGACCCCCGAGGCCTCCGGAGGCCTCGCGTCGCTCTTCCCTGCCGCCCCCCGCCCTCCCCGAGCGACCCCCGAGGCCTCCGGAGGCCTCGCGGTCGCTCTTCCCTGCCGCCCCCCGCCCTCCCCGAGCGACCCCCGAGGCCTCGGGAGGCCTCGCGGTCGCTCTTCCCTGCCGCCCCCCGCCCTCCCCGAGCGACCCCCGAGGCCTCCGGAGGCCTCGCGGTCGCTCTTCCCTGCCGCCCCCCGCCCTCCCCGAGCGACCCCCGAGGCCTCCGGAGGCCTCGCGGTCGCTCTTCCCTGCCGCCCCCCGCCCTCCCCGAGCGACCCCCGAGGCCTCCGGAGGCCTCGCGGTCGCTCTTCCCTGCCGCCCCCCGCCCTCCCCGAGCGACCCCCGAGGCCTCCGGAGGCCTCGCGGTCGCTCTTCCCTGCCGCCCCCCGCCCTCCCCGAGCGACCCCCGAGGCCTCCGGAGGCCTCGCGGTCGCTCTTCCCTGCCGCCCCCCGCCCTCCCCGAGCGACCCCCGAGGCCTCCGGAGGCCTCGCGGTCGCTCTTCCCTGCCGCCCCCCCGCCCTCCCCGAGCGCCCCCCGAGGCCTCCGAAGGCCTCGCGTCGCTCTTCCCTGCCGCCCCCCGCCCTCCCCGAGCGACCCCCGAGGCCTCGCGGTCGCTCTTCCCTGCCGCCCCCCGCCCTCCCCGAGCGACCCCCGAGGCCTCCGAAGGCCTCGCGTCGCTCTTCCCTGCCGCCCCCCGCCCTCCCCGAGCGACCCCCGAGGCCTCCGGAGGCCTCGCGGTCGCTCTTCCCTGCCGCCCCCCGCTCTCCCCGAGGCCTCCGAAGGCCTCGCGTCGCTCTTCCCTGCCGCCCCCCGCCCTCCCCGAGCGACCCCCGAGGCCTCCGGAGGCCTCGCGGTCGCTCTTCCCTGCCACCCCCTGCCCTCCCCAAGCGTCCCCGAGGCCTCCGGAGGCCCCGTTGTCGCTCCCCTCGCCACTTTCCCTGGACTCCCCTCGCCTCCCCGGCCCTCCCCACTCCCTCCTCAGGCCTTCATGGGGCCTCCAGAGCGCCTACGGGGGCCCCGTGAAGGCCTCCCCAGCCCTCCCCACCCCCTCCCCAGGCTTTCATGGGGCCTCCGGAGCGCCTCCGGGGGTCCCTTGAAGGCCTCCCCAGCCCCTCCCAGGGCTTTCACGGGGCCTCAGGAGGCCCCCTGTCGTGGTTTTGGGGGGGCCCGCGGGGGCTCTCCCAAAACCGCGAATAATCAAAACCGCGAATGTTAAGTTCGCGAAAGTGGAGGGACAACTGTACAATTAGTAAATGTGTACTTTAGTGGATTGCATCAAAACTCTATGCCAGTATTCCATTTGGACATAGTTCTATCCAGAAGTGAAATGAGATCACACTTTTATGGTCAGAATTAGTCAGTGACCATGATCAAGAATCCTGTGTGCTCTTCAGTGGGTACATAATATTTCTATCTGATGGGACTTCCCATTTATTTTCACCTAGTAAAATGTAGTATGTCCATTGATTTTGATGGGATGATTAGAGAGCAGTATCTGCAGATGCAAACAGGAACCCCAGCACATGTAAGAAATGGGTAGATTATTCCTAAAAGCAAAACAAATTCTTCTGCCAATTCATTACCCTGATGGAGAATCTACTCCTCTTCAGATACTGTTGGATCCTATTAGTCCTAGCTGATATGGACAATGGTGAAGGATAATAGTGTATTTGACCAACATCAGCTGGAGGGCCATGGGATCCCAACTGGTTTTATAAAAGGCAAGAGTAAACTGGTAAAAGTGCTACATTTTAAAACTATTTCCATTGACAAAATATGTTAAGATATACTTTTTATTTAAAATGAAGGACTTGTAAGTATTTCACTTCCACCCCTGATCTGTGAAATATGCTCTTAAGCATGCAGTTTCTTTCAGACTCTATTCATGTTTGTCTTCCAGCTAGATTTGATTTTCAATTATCCTTCTCAATAGTTTAACTTACAGGCTTATTGTCACTCCACTGCCATGATCCTAGAGATCCAGGATCCCTCTTGTTAAGCCCAACCCAGATCCATCTGTCATTGCTGTAAATAAATAAATAAATAACCACACTTCAGTGCAAGTACATTTTTCAACACAATTACTCTAATGTTTTAATCCTTGTGTACTGGACGACTACCATCATACAATCCTGGGCTGGTGTTCAAATTGTAATTATGTTGGAAGATTGTTACCATGCTGGTCTGCCAAACTTCTCATTATGTCTCTCATTTGAGTATTTGATTAACATTTCCATAAGGGCCTCGCCCATAAGGTACACAAAACAGAGCCATAAAGATCATGAGACTTCAGCCTGCATACACTTGGCTCTAGATGTATAGGTCTCTGTGAAAAAGTTGAATAAACAACCTGCAAAAGGAGACGATCCTATTTATGTTTCTTATTGGATTTATAACCCACATTTCTCCTGAAGAATGAACGACACTCATGGGTCATCTATACGAGGGGGTGAAACGGATTGCTTTGCAGTAATAGTGATTTGCAGCATCTGTGACTTGTCTTATGGTTTTACAGACCTCATAAACTTCACATGCCCCCTAGCCAAGATGGTGGCTGCAAGTGAATTACTCACATTTTTAAATCTGCTGCTGATGATTTTTTTTTTTAAAAAAACCCTTTTTCCATGGTGTGCACAAGCAATATTTCACATTTACCAAAAAAAAAAGGGGGGGAGAAGAGAAAGTTACAGTAGGACCCCCATATCCTCTGGGGATTGATTCGGAAGGAGGGGTAGGTACTGAAAACAACGGATAATAGTGAACACCATTGAAAATAATGGGACTTCCGGTTTAAAATACCATAGAATTGCCTTGGAGGACCTAGAAAATGGCTAGAGGACACATTTTCTAGGAAGACTTTATGGTAGGTGTGCTGTTTTGTGTCCCGTGGATAACTGAATAAGTGGATAATGAATCAGTGGATATGGGGGTCCTACTGTAATACAAATTGTTGTTTTATCGCATAAGTGATTGCTCGCTTAGACAAATATCCAACATGGCGGCAGAGGGCACTTGCTCTGTTAGCAAGCCCCACCCCTGTACTCATCCAGCCAATCAGCTTGTGCTTCCTCTCATATGGGAAAGCGCAGGGATGCAAATGCAATCATCTTAATGAGAGGGAATGCACATTCCCTACAGAGCTTTTTAAAAACTCCAGAAAAAGCCACAAAGGCTCACCAGGCATAGGTTTTGGAGGGGTTTTTTGCTGCCCCACTTCTGATTACAATGCATCGATGTGGGTTTCCATTAAGACAGATCGTATTCCCAGCAAATTCCATGAGGATTATTTTGACTGTTTAGATATGACCTCAAGTTTCAACCATAGAGTAAAAAAAAAAAAAATTAAAACCATTAAAACTGATTTTAAAAAGATCAATAAAGGAAATAACAGCACCTGTCAGGTTAAATCCCCCTTTACAGCAAGCCAGTTTCATCAACAAAGAACTGCCTGAATAAAAAGGTCTTTGCCAACCCAGAAGAAGGAGAAGAGGAGGGAACCAGCCTAGCCTCCCTTGAAAGGAAAACCTACATGGAACTGCCATGATGGAAGGCAGCATGCAATCCTAGTTCCTCAACACACAAGACTCAGTTTTAAAGAAGACATAAAAATCAAAAAGCTTTTACCATGGGAACATATTAAAACACAAGTCACTTTTTTGGTATTCCATCTTCTAGCAGTGAGGCCACTACAAATTTAAAATCCTGTATTTTCATAAGCATCATAATGATGTTGATTAAAACCAAAATGCAGCAAAACCAAATTTATTTTGAGACTTTGGTAATACAGTGTAAGCAATCATAATCACCAGAAATTATGAAAGGAGTAACAGATGAGTCTGACAAGTTTATCTATTGCCACAAGATTTTGAAAACTGTACATTCTGCAGACAATAATTGACACAATGTCCACTGTACATTCTGTGGACAATAATTTAGCCTTTCATATTTTTAAAAGAACATCTTTTAATTCTATCCCTCACACTCACACATATCACATATTTTAAAGAACCCATTGGTTCATAAAGTAGTAAGGCAAAACAAATCAATTCTGAAAAAAAATTGCAGTGTGTCACTTTTAACTGCAGCTTAATTCTTGATACTTTCGATTATTCTGAGCAAAAACTACTATGTCTAGTATGTCTTTAATACCGAAATACCCTTTAGAATCCAATCACTGATTTTCTGCTCAAAAAAGTGAAGTAATATTTAAGTATGGTCTTTTTTGATGGATTTATTTAAGAGAACAGGCTAAACATGTAGGTGTGGAGACCCCAAAATATTGAAATTTTAGTGTTGAGGCACTCACTCTTTATGATGTCTTTTCTTCAATTTATGAAATGGTATGTTTTTGTACAAAAAAATAAGTTAACGGATTGTTAACTTAAATAATTAGAAAATCAATAATTTGTATTCACTCTTTCTCACACAAGGGTCGCTGTACAGGGCATAATGGGTACCTTTCTGCCTCCTTTCCCTTGGTGAAGACAATGGCACATTGATAGGCTTGGGTTTCCCCCCCTTGTCTCACAGAACATAATTTGAAATCACTTTTCCTGACTGTCAGAATTTGTATCACTCTATCACCTGCCTTATCACAAATGTTCTATTTATTTACATAAAGATATTGAATTGAATTTGGACATCAACTGTTTTTCACCAGAATACAAGCAACTGCATTACCTGATGGTCTCTCTCAGTATTGTATGAAATTCTTTCATTTCCTCCAAGTGGCTGAAACTAGGAAGATGTCCTCCAAGAGCTTCACAGAATCTCTCCGCTTCTTCCCAGGTTCTTGTTCTCAGCACTCTTTCTTTATGAAAGAACTTTATATGAAAACAAAAACAAAAAGTTGGCTTCTTAGTTTTTTGCCAGGTCTTTGCCTATTATGACATATGCAAGCATCTTTCATTCTGTGGTAACATCTTCCTTAGCAAATCAAAAATTATTTTGTGTAGTTTTGGCTGGTCTAATAAAGATATTACCACAATATAGACTTTAGTATTTATTTTGATCAACACGGCTACCCCTGTGTTTGTATTTTGTTCACAAACAAAAGTTGGCACTAGAAAGTACAGTTGGACCCCCACACAGATGTATCTGCAAAACCAATTATCTGCAGTTTCAGTTATCTGCAGGACACAAAATAGGGAACACATACCATAGAGTCAAGCTGGAAAATGCCTAGAGAGGTATATTCTCTAGGCATCCCCTAGGTCCTCTAATGCAACTCTATGATATGTTTTTACCAAAAGTCCTTTATATTAAGCGTTAGCTGTTATTCGCGGTTTCTAATATTCATGGTAAGTCCAGGAACCAAACACCCGTGGATACGAGGGTTTGACTGTATCCAAAATTCTCAGGTTGGGACCCTGAAAGTCTGTGAGTGTTGCTTCCTTCGTAGGGACAAAATAACGAAGATGATTTTTGCTGCTTCTTGCTGTGATGTGACACCTACAAATATGCTCCAGAGAGTTGGGTGACTCTCTGAAACAGTTTAATTATTTGCTTTGGTTTGTATCCCACCATCCTCCCAAAATGGTACTCAAAGTGGCTTACAATGTAAGATATTTTTCCTTTCCCTTTGGGGAAAAGAAAACAAGTGAAAAATGCCCAGTGAAAATATCCCCCATCCCCTGGTCCTTATAGCAGTAGCAGCTTCTGCCAGGTCAAAAGCTCCTTCCAGATACAGAAGGACCCCTTTTACTCACATAAAGGAAACTCAAGTCAGTGTCCTTACTAAGATGACAGAGGACAGAGGGAAGGAAAATAGTTAATGCCATCCTATTATCAAATAATGTGATAATGAAAGCTTTCAACTAGAAAAAAATGTTAAGAACAAGAAAAATCATTTCGAGGTGTTCTGCAATTTTTTTTAGCTACAAAACCAAATACCAAACTCACGAAGTCTGTGAGCATGTATGTGTGTGTTTTCATGCAAATAAACTAGATCAAGCAGGATGTTTAGTAGGAATAATACATCACCTTGTAACATGAAAGACCTGATCCACTCTTCCATCCTTGAGGGCATGGGTCAGTGACCTTAGGTGGTGTGTCTGCTTCTTTTTTTGGTCCAACATACTTTTTGCAAATAGAGTAAGCTTTAAATGTTTTGCAGTCCTTGACTTCCCACTTTCCAAGGTGTTTTCCACTTGACATCACCACACATCCTCCACGGATTTCTGGAAAGTTGATTTTTTTAAAAAATTAAAAAATCCGCATTTTAAATATCTGCATGGTATTTTTTAGAAACAGAGGAGTGCTCAAAGTTATATTATGAAATAAATAGCAGCAATTATCTAATCTTACCTGGCTGAAAAGAACCCCAGTTTGTGTATGTTAGCTTTTCATAATTTCCACCTACACTTCCCCAGCTATATTCTCCTGAAGATTTGATATCTTGCAAGCCAGTCCAGAAGTACTTTCCTTCAACTCTGCTATTCCTTCTAATCAAACTGTTTATGAATTCTTGTTCAAACCTGAAAGTCAGAGTTCAACATTAAAGAGCAATTTCTTTCTTCAAATGCATGAGTACATTTAATCTGGGACAGGCAACTTCCATCAACCCAGGGGCTACATATATCTTCAGCTGGACCCTTGAGGGCTCCCCCTCCACAATTTGTGTTGACTTTAGAAGTCCCCTTGTACCCTCAAGAGGATGCAAGAGGAAATTTGCCATATTTTCTGACTTCCCAGACTAGTTTTGAGCCTGAGTCCTTCCCCTCAAAAAACGTGAGGTGACTTGACTGCAAGTCAAACAGAGGTAAGGGGGGCTTAAAACATAGTAAAATTAGAGGGAAATGTTACAATGTGAGTCATGTAGTGCTGCATGATGCTCATGGATGTACTTTACCCACCCTGATATAACTAATCTTAGGGAAATGAATATTTTACTTCACAAGGATATGATACAATTATTTTGTTATTGTTGCTGTGTTGCTTTGGGCTTGTCCGTACTGGTCACTTAATCCAGGATCAGTCCGGAGCATTACGTGCCTGTGCAATCAACAAGGGAGTGGGTAGAGTGATGCCCTCCTTGTTGATCACATGTGCAGGTGCACTTTTCTGGCCTCAGCAGAAGCAGTGGCACGCTAGGCAGGCTTTCCAAGGCGCTCCTGTGTTGTGAAGAGGGGCAGCAGTGGCTCTAAAGGCAGCCCATCCCCTTCCCAGTGCTTCTGAGTGCAGAGTAAGAGGGATGGCACTGCTCTGAAATGTGGACTGGATTGACCGAACTGGACGCAATCCAGCTGTCCAGAAACCAACGGAACCCGAAGCCACTCCAGGGTTTCTGAAAAACATTACTATTTCCCAACTTTGCTTACTGCAGGGCAAAGTCAGGTTAAGGGCTAAAACCCACATTACCTCCCTGGAAGTAGCTGTACATCATGAGGACTGCCAGCACCAGATTCGAGGTGACTACAGTGTTTTTGGCCTCTGCAGACACGGCCTATGTGCATTCAAGTCAATTCTGACCTAAGGATATCCTTTTCTAGGGTTTCTTGGCAAGATGTATTCCCAGGAGGTTTGCCCCTGTTTCCTTTGAGGCTGAGAGAGTATGACTTACCCAAGATCATTCAGTTAATTTCCATGGCTAAGTGGGGTTCGAATCTTGCTCTCCCAGAGTCTTAATCCAACACTTAAAGCATTATACCATGCTAGTGTATTTTCACCTCCACACATTTAATAACAACTGCATACCTTGCAAATTGGTCTTATCTCTTGCATACCAAACTATCTGTTTCCACTATACAAGGCAAAACACAATACACAATACCTGTTTGTTATAGTGAGATTACATAGTTTTCCAAATGATACTTCATCCTTGTCAATCTTGTAACAAAAATCTCCATGCTTCTTCCATCCCTAGTTTAGAGAATGATGCTCTTTTACTCAAAGATAAGTGGAACAAATATTATACAATGACCATATTTACATATTAACTTAAGTAAGGATTCCTGGCCTATTTTGGCTTATTTTCAATGAGCAGAAAGGTTGCTCTTATTCAATGAGCAGCATGGTAGCAGTTTTTGTTGCATTATGACCCCTAGCTTGTTTGGGAGCAATCAAGTAGGATGGGCTTCTTGCATAAAAATAAGGTATCCCTTTCTAATTAGTTTTACCCTAGTATAAAAGGACAAGCAAGGCAAGAGTGAATTGACTGCATTCACTAGCACACTGCTTAGAATTCTGGCTTCCTGCTATGTGCAAACTCGGCTGTTCCGAGTTACATTTTTAGAGAGGCAGAAAAGTAACATTAAAACTTTTTACTACTCAGGAATTGATAACAAGGTGGATGTAAAAAAAAATAGTTAAAAACACTAGGAAAAATACAAATGCATAGTGTTTAAATAAAGATAGAATTCCCAAACTGTTCCAGGTTATGTTTTGTAATTAATACTTCTTGATTAGCAAAATATTTTAGATATAAGTTCCACAACTGATTCAAAACAGAATTATTACTATCTCTTTACCTCACTTGAAGGACAATCTTTATGAGATACAGGTACATCCAAGACTTTCCCCTTTTTCATGCATACATATTTCAGTTTTTCTTCACAAGGTAGGATACTCCATCGACTCAACTATTACCAAGAGGAAAAAGAAAAGTCTTTTTCTGAAATCTTGAAGAACATTTTTTATTTCTAGAAATTTGAAATAATTTCTATATTTTATGTGACTATTTAATTTACTTATAACACGCATGCTAACAGATTTTACTATTATTCATTTGTTATCACTTGCTGCTCTTCTAAGCAGGATTTCTCCAGTGAGCCTACAGCCTTGTGTTAACCACTGCTGCTCATACACCTGGCTCATATACATTTTTAATTAAGTGAAACAAAAACCACATATGAGAAAATGGTAGTCCCACCAAAACCAACAGCTGTGTGAGACACCTCTTGCAGGGAGCTGTGAAAAACTCAGGGAAAGAGAACATAGTAGGACACGTGTGTTTGTTCGGAGGTTTATGATTTTATCACAATGAACTACAGTTGTAGAAACATCCACTAACTGGCAGACCACTCAACTTTAACCCTCATGCACGAGTTATTGGGTTTTTTTTAAATTACATTAAGTGAACTGTAGTATAGCAGCACCCCTGTATCTGCTGATTCGCCATCCATTAATTCAATTATCAACAGATGATGACGGTGGGGGATGGATGAGGGAGGGAGGAGGAGATCTTGCCTGCCCCCCCTTCTGCTGGGAGGGCTCTAGGGTCGGTGGCGCAAAGGGGGAATGGAGGAGGGATCTTGTCTCCCCCCTCCCTTCTGCCGGGAGAGCTTCAGGGGTGGAGGTGGTGGGGTGGAGGGGGAAGGAATTTTGCCTCCCCCCACCCTTCTGCCAGGAGGGCTCCAGTTGCAGCGACTGAGGTGGGGGGGGGAAGGAAGAGGAATCTCACCTCCCCTCTTCTGCCGGGAGGGCTCCTGCAGCAGCAGTGGGGTGGTGGTAGTGGGTGGGTCTGGCATTCGCTATTCTCTGTGGAATTCAGTATCTGCGGGAGGGGGCAGAACCAATCCTCCACAGATACAGGGGTGCTACTGTATTTGCCAATCACAATGAGCATTCCAAGATATAGAAAGTTACAATCAGGGTTTAATGTTTATTATTATTACTTATTTATTTATTTAAAGTATTTATACCCTGTTCTTCAGCCACAAAAGCTCTCAGAGCGGCTTACAAATGGGGGATGTCCAAATGGTGAAAAAACTCCTCACAGAATGCGAGGAGAACTACCTATCTTAATGGCATCCCACCTTATTTAGCCATATTGTGAAGGAAGGGGGCCAAAACCAGCAAAAATCTCGCTAGAAAGTCCTTCATGGCTTTTTCCATCTTTTAAAAAAAACAATGTGAGGGTGCGCATTTCTGCTCATTAGGACAAGCTAATTGATCTGATTCGATTGCCCAAACAAAAGGCTGGGTACAGGGCAAGCACCCACTGCCACCATGTTGGATTTTTGCCTTAGAGAGTGATCTCTAAGGCGATAAAACGGGGGATTTATGTTAACTTTCTCTCTTTTTTTGGGAAAGGTAAAATATTGCTTGTGTGCACCACAGAAACGTTTTGTTTTTTTTTAAGTTCAACAGCAGCAGTTTTAACAACACGAGTAATCCACTCGTGGCCACCATCTCGGCCACAGGCAGGCATGTGAAGTTTATGGGGGCTGTAAAACCATTAAGATAGGTTGTAGCTGCTGAGACTTGCTAATACTGTGTAGCAGCCCATTTTTCCCCCTCCATGTAGACAAGCCCGTGGTTAATTTAGCAGTCTCCTGCCCTCAGGCTTACAATCTAAATAAGACATGACACATAAGGAAAAGGGAATGGCAGTGGGGGTAGGGATTAAATCAAGCAGATGGATTTAATGTACACTTCTTGTGTTTTCTGACACTAACAACAATTGCAATGTACCCCAAATGGAAGGAATTTTGATTTCTCTGAACAAGGCCAACCTACTGACAACCAGAGCATGTTACTTCTGTTTGTTGCATATTGATTCATCAAAAACAAAAATGGGTTGGAACAGTTTTGGTCCCTTGGATGGGACAAAAAAGAGCACCCCAATGTTAAGAGCAGGGTTTAAATTTTTTTTTTTTAAAAAAAACAACACAGAAATAGCGTAGAATGCCTGAACTATAGAGGATTAGTTTTGTGGTACAGCAACAAATCTGACTCTGGGTAACTAAAATATCCTGTCCAGGTGCAGGAGTGCTAAAACTTCAATCCTGTGTACACTTACAGGAAAGCCTTACTTCTGGGTAAACATGGTTAGGATTCCATTGCTAGTACGTCAACCTCATCCTCTCCATGGGTGAGAGGAATGAGTTTATCTAGATCATAAAGCAGTTCATACGCTTTACTTTAGGGGAAGACATCTATGCCCACCCCCAGATGTCACTGGACTGCAGCTACCATAATTTATCACGACTGGTTATGCTGGCTAGGGCTGATGGGAACTGGAATCTACCAGTCATAGTTGTCTACTCCTGCTTTACTGCAGTAATAAACTGCCCAAACTTATACTAAACAAAATGCAGTAATTCCTTACCTTTATTTATTAATTATTTCTTATTTTTAAATTTATATTCCACCTTTCTCTCAGGTGGGTTATAGCCATTAAAAAAAAACCACACAATGCAACTAAAACTAAATCCCGCTTGCTCCAGGCCTATCAATCCTTGAGCATTCATCCAACTCAGTAAGTTCTTGGCCCCGAAACCAAGAATCGGGTTGCAATCTCCAGTCCTGGATGGGGTCACACTCTCCTCCAGTGACTGTGTTCGCAGTCTAGGGGTGCTCCTTGACTCGTCACTCCTGATGACAAATCAGGTAAATGCGACAGTCAGGAGCGCTTGCTATCAGCTTCGGCTGATACGCCAGCTGCGCCCTTTTCTGGAAGTAAGGGATCTTGAAACGGTTGTGCACGCGCTGATAACCTCACGTCTTGACTTCTGTAATGCACTCTACATGGGGCTACCCTTGTGCTTAGTTCGGGAATTACAGCTGGTACAAAATATGGCAGCCAGGCTAGTTTCTGGGACATCTAGGAGGGACCACATTACTCCGGTTCTGAGGTCCCTCCACTGGCTGCCTATCAGCTTCCGGGCCCAGTACAAGGTGTTGGTTATCACCTTTAAAGCCCTAAATGGCTTGGGCCCAAGCTATCTCAGGGACCGCCTTCTCCCTTATAATCCTCCCCGCGCTCTCCGGTCCTCTGGGAGGAGTTTGTTGCAGCCACAAAGACCTAGGCTGGCGACCACCTCCCAGAGGGCTTTCTCGGCTGTCGCCCCCAAATTGTGGAACGGCCTGCCGGATGAGATCCGCCTATTGACATCATTAGACAGCTTTAAAAAGGCTGTCAAGACGGTTCTCTTCAGGCAGGCTTTTCCAGAATAGCTAACCCCGGCCTCAGGAACCCCCTCCGGAGGTTGCTTCTGGACCTCCAAACTGATGCTGCTTGCTTGAAAGGGTTTTTAAATAAATTGTATTATATATTGATTTTAATCTGTATTAATTTAATAATGTTTTTAAGGGGGGGAAGGGATTTGGAGCTGTTTTATACTGTGTACTATTTTATTGTTGTAAGCCGCCCCGATTGCTCGCAGAGGGGCGGGATATAAATAAATTTTATTATTATTATTATTATTAAAACAACAACTATGAATACAAAAGTTTAAACATGATTAAACTCAAGTTCTATTTAAAAAACACAAATTAAAAAAGCATATAAACCATAATAAAATAGAAAGGCAACACCCCATTAAAAGCTCCATTTGCTGCAAGATATTAAAAACTAAATACCTATTCCTACATAAGATCTTTACCTGCCAGCAGAAATGCAGCATGGAGGGTGCCAACCAGACCTCCCAGGGAAGGGAGTTCCACAATTTGGGAGCAGCCACAGAGAAGGCTCTCTCTCGTGTCCATCCCAAACGTGTCTGTGATGGTTGGTGGGACTGAGAGAAAGCCCTCCCTTGCAGATCTTAAAACTCAGGAAGGTTCATATAGGGAGATACAGTCTTTCAGATAGATACCTTTCCTGAATAGGCTACACAATTGGGAGTGTTGTTGAAAGGAAGATTTGGCTCATTCTGATCCCAGTAAGTAAATACCACTTCAGAACCATCCGACCACTTAAATAGGGCTGGAGTGTCCTCATTCATGAAGCCTGTCCACACTTGGTCTTTTGTTTCTATATTCAAAAGCAGAAATTAAAGTAATTCAAAAAATAATACAACTAATGAAACAGTGATGTAATCAAACCAGAACACCTTTACATAATGCAATGAAATATTTTAAGATACCATTATTATTGTTGTTGTTGTTGTTAATTTGTATTAATTTAATTTAATTTAAAATGGTACTTATACCCCACTCTTCAGCCACAAAGGCTATCAGAGCGGCTTACAAATTGTTAAGCAATAGCAATTTACACATCTATGCTACATTAAGCAGTTTCCAATGTGTATTAGCTGATTTGTATCCTGATTCCCCCCCCCCACACACACACAAAAAATTAGGACTCAAAATGGCTCACAATTTAAATGAACAATACAATTTAATACATACAAACAGTTAGCATTAAAATAGAATTAAACTATTTACAGTATTAAAACAAATCATACCTCAAGTTAAAAAAATAAAATGTAATTAAAAAGATAAAAAGCACTTAAAAACAGTTCTGATAAAACAATACAGCACACCCTAGCCTGTCTGAATAAAAAGGTTTTAGCTTGCTGACAGAAGGAGGGGGTCATTCTGGCCTCCCTGGGAAGGAGGTTTAAGACTCTAGGGGTCTTAGAAGGCCCTCTCAAATGTACCCCCCAACCATGCTTGTGATGGTGGTGGGAATGAAAGAAGGGTCTCTCCTGATGATCTCTGAGCCCGGGCAGGCTCATACAGGGAGATAGCCTGGACCTGAGCCATATAGGGCTTTATAGGTCACAACCAACATTTTGAATAATTACAGTGATATTTAAAAGATGTGGCCAACACAGTACATTTCACTCATATGTTTATTTTTGTTGAACAGCCTGCAATTCTGAATGATTAAAAAAATAGCCATGGACAAAGAAGTAAAATTCCACAGGCTGAAACAAACTTCCATTCCATTTAATTATTCAATGTAAAATTGAGAAAGGTGCTAAGGGTGAAAACAGTATAAGAAATTCATACCCAGGTGCTTAGCCAAAACTTACCATTATGAAGTTTTGTAACAACTAACTCAACATCTGCTAAGGAATGTATGCTGATTACGTTACTATTGCTTGCATTGCATGACTGATATGCATCTCTCCATGTAGCAGAGTTCCTCATTAGCATATAACAAAACCCATTGTGAGGATTCCAGTCAGATTCACACTCAGTCTCCAAATAGCTTTGAACTCCTGAGAACAAAGGTAAATATTTGCAATTTACACAGAATGTTGGGTAGATAAAAAACAAAAAACAAAACTCAACTTCTACAAAAGAGAAAACTGGAAGTGGGGGTAGGAATGCTCAGGCCCTGATACAAATCTGGCCCTTTGGGCTTCTCCAGATGGCCACTCCCCCTTCCTAATGATGCAACTGCTTTGTGGTTCCCCAGATTTTGTAAAGGTTTTTTTGTCCTATTACAACAGGTTTACATTCATTTCTTGATCTTCCTGGCACTGACATTTTCAGTCTCACTCTTGCATCTACCCCCACCCAAAACACTTATCTGAAATTTAATTCAGCTGAAAGATGCTCCCAACCTTGAATGTGTGTTTGTGTGCCTTCAAGTTGCCTATTGACTTAAGATGAACCCATGAATTTCATAGGGTTTTCTTTGGCAAGGAAAATTCAGAGGTGGTTTTCCCATTTCCTTCCTCTGAAATGTAGCCTATAGCACCAGGTATTCATTGGTGGTCTCCCATCCAAGTAGTACCCAGGGTTGACTCTGCTTAGCTTCCAAAATCAGACAGGATCTGGTGCCTTTAGGATATTTAGGCAGTACCAGAATCACAAACCTGGCCATATACCAGGGCTGGGACACAGCTCAGTGGCAGAGCATATATTTTGCATGCAGAACGGCTCCATGTTCATGCCCTAGCACCTATTTTCATTTTAAAAGATGTGTGGAAATATACATGTGAGCTGAGAAAGCTACTGCCAAACAGAGGAGACACAACTGGGCTACCAGGGTAAACAGTATGACCTGATAGAAAACAGGGTTGTTTTATCATGTAGCAGGACAAATCACATTATCAGATATGATCCGCATCCAAGGGGATTCTTCTGCAGAGGGAAGTGCTTATGTCAACAAAACTGAGGGCTTGTCTCTATGTGAAGAATTAATGCACATGCCTGAGCATTATAGGCAATTTGCAGCAGCATTCCTTTGTCTCCATGGCATTTTGGCAAAAACGATAGTATGTGAAGCTCTCCTCTGCAGTGTTCACACAGCCACGAGTCAAGATGGTGGTCGTGTCATTATTTTGCACAGGGAGGGTGTGAGGAAGGTGAAGGGGACCTGGCAGCAGCCCGAGATGAGGAGGAGGGCAGCCACCGTGAGGAAGAGGAGGAGAGCCACCTGCCTTTCACCCATCCCAGCTGCAGTGGTGGAGGCCTGCGATTCTGGCTGCAAATGAGGAGCCGCCTGGCCAGCCGCTGAGAAAAGGAAGAAGAAGAGCACCCTTTGCAACTGGAATCAGAGGTCACTGCCGCCACCGGGATGGGTGAAGGACAGGCAGTTCTCCTCCTCTTCCTTGCAGTGGCTGCCCTCATCACCTTCTCTGGACGCTGAGCTGCCAGATCCCCTTCGTCTTCTCCCCCCCGTGCAAAACAATATGGCTGCCATTTTGATTCACAGCCGTGTTCCCTTTTGACAGTAGTTTTTTAAAAATAGTTTTCAAAAGCACATGATTGCTAGCACTTCTGCACATGACTGACCAATCAGATGAAGATTTTTCTCCCCCTCCAGACTGCGCAACGAATCGCTTTAGTGTTTAAACAAGCAGGAATTCACATTTTCTTCAGAGCTTTAAAAAAATACTGGAAAGCCATGAAGGTATTCTCCTTACATTCTATGAGGAGTTTTTCTCACCATCTAGACAACCCCTGAGAGGAAGTGGCCCCTTCTTCCTGCTGCAGCTTCCAGGTGAATCCCTCAAAATCTACTCTCTTGAGCAGTAATGAGCGGGGGGGGGGGAGGGATCCAGAGCTAGGAAGCCCTCCAGTGCTGGTTTTTGGGTGGTATGGAGGACTGCGGCAGAAAGGAGAAGAAAGTACAATTGTGCTACTCACTGCACATCAGCATCATGTGAGAAGCACAGACACCTGCATTATATGGGTAGTATGACCACAAGAGCCAGTGTGGTATAGTGGTTTTTAAGTGTTGGGATAGGATTCTGGGAGACCAGGGTTCCAATCCCTATTCAGCCATGGAAACCCACTGGTTGACCTTCGGCAAGTCACACTCTTTCCACTTCAAAGGAAGGCAACTGCAAATCTCCTATGAACAAATATTCACAAGAAAACTTTGTGACATGTTCACCTTAGTGTTGCCACAAGTCAGAAATGACTTGAAGGCACACAACAATAACCACTACTGCCTTCTGGCCTCAAAGCATACTGGTAAGATGTCAGTACAGACTGAAGTATGTTGAATGGAAAGCTTAGGCACTCTGCATGGGTGAATGGGAGATTGCACCATCCAAGCTGACAGGAAAACACTTTTGTCCCATTTTCAGTGGTGAAGATAATTCTATTGTTTTCTTTCTTTACTTCTTCCCACCACCCTTTGGTTTGTTTGCATTTCTTTTACTGCTAAATTCAGAGTTTAATCAATGTTGGGCACAATGCACCTTGTATTTTTAAATGCTTCCTGTCAGCTTCTGTATTGCTGTAACATGAATAGTGAATCCCAGCTGAAGAGGCGTTCACGCAGTCTGTTCCTGTATAAGTTTAATCAGAAGGGTGTCCCACCAAATTTAACAGAATGTGCATCCATCTATCGGTTTAATCCTAAATCAAGAATGCACTGGCTGTAAGAGGTAACATTAGACAAGCCTTTTCTGTCAACAGAAATCCCGTTCTGCCAGCCAAATCCTCTTCGCTTGCCAATCTCAGAGATCCTCCAATAGAGCTATCTTCTGGCTAACTTGATCTCTGCTGGCTAAGATCTGCCGGGACAACAGCTAAAAAGGAGGCAGAGAAGGGGCAGCAAAGAAAGGAGCCAAGTTCTTTCAAATCTAAACCATCCTCAGCTCAAGGGCACAGTCACAATACTGGCACAAAAGTATACTGGGACAAGGAGAGTCCTAAATAATTTCCAACACTTCCAGACTGGGATGGGTTTGGACTGAGCATAGCTTCAGTTGGCCTTGTGCCAGCACAGGTGGTCCTTGCTCATCTTCACCAGTTTGGGCCATGCAATCCATGCATGCGAACTGTAATGGGTTAGGATTAGGGAATATGACAAACTTCTTCAATCAGCAGAATTTCCCTTTTGCTCATGGCATTTAGATTTGCACTCTTACTTTTATAAGTTGCAATCATAGGCACATTCATTAGGGGGAATGCTGTACTGAATATGAAACATGGGTCACCTATCGCCAACACTTACGACTCCTCGAACACTTTCATCAGCGCTGTATACGCACAATACTTATTTATACACTGTACACTGGACTGACTATGTGACAAATGTTGCTGTCCTTGAGCAAGCAGGGATCACCAGCATTGAGGCCATGATATTGAGAACACAGCTGCGCTGGACAGGGCACACTTCTAGGATGGAGGACCATCGCCTCCCAAAAATAGTACTCTACGGTGAACTCGCCACGGGTCAGCATAAGAGGGGCGCTCCAAAAAAGCGATACAAAGACTCCCTGAAACAGAATCTCAGGCTTGGCCAAAATGATCACCAACAATGGTCCGCCCTGGCCTCACCTCGGGAGCCATGGAGACGCACTATCCACAATGCTGCAGCCTTATTTGAGAACTCACGCCGAACAAGTCTTGAAGAGAAACGACAACGCAGAAAGAATCACAACTCGGAAACATCACCCAAGGAGACCTTCTGCTGTGCTTTCTGCAGCTGGACTTGTTTATCTCAGATTGGCCGTTTTAGTCATCAGCTCGCTTGCAGAAAGTGCGGGATGAGTCCTTCCTGAATCTTTGTTTGCGAAGAAAAGCCAGAGAGAGAGAGAGATTTCCACATAAATGTGACTAGTATGCCGTTGTTTGGTAATTGTGACAATCCTTTAAATTAAACATTTCCTCTAATTTTGTGAGTAGAGAAAATTAACTATTTCTCCAAAAACATTTTTTTCACAGTTAATACTTGCCTTCCAATCTGTGCATCTGATTATTAGCCAGGTTGAAGAGAATATGCTAAAGGGATTAAGACATTGGGGGTTGTGATTATGATGTTTTGGAATGCTGTTTTACTTGCAGACAGGCTCTCATAGTTACATTTGCTTAAAGAAGAAGGTGGTTGCTTAATAATGATGCATAGCTACATTATGAGCAACTATAAATATTAGGCAATTTAAACCACATACCTATCTTCCAGAAACCAATCCACAATGCAATTCTGATTTACCTGGAAATTCCACTTTGGTATTATTGAATTCTTTCTTGCAAATATATGGAAGTGCAGTCTCACAAGGATAACTCTTCCAGTAGCCTGTGTCAGCATTCATAGCTATACACCCAGTTCCATCTAGTAGAGGTATATCGTGCATTTCTGTAGAAGAACAATGACTACTACTTAGAATGCTATGGCATAAAAATCATAGTGCCACATAATTGCAGAATTAGGAAGGGGCTGATGAAAAATTATCCCACACCTTTTGTGAGTGGGCTCTAAAACATTCAACTCTGCAAATGAGTTCTAGATTGTGTTTTGTAAGAAATTATTTAGCAAGACTGAAATTATGCATACATTCTTAAAACTAAGCTCCCCTGAACATAGTGAGACTGAGAGCTTGTCTAGAGGCAAAAACATCTGTTTCAAATCGCATTTTCCTGGTCTGCAGTGACCCCCACACACACATCTTGTTAACACCAAATATATCTTGTCAAAGCAAAGTGAGAGCAGCATTACTGGCCACACATTTCCCCTAAGCAAGTTCACTATGGTGTCCTATACTTTGCATTATTTTCAGCCAAATGGCCGTAGTTGCTCCACTGTTTTTTTCTTCCCAACATGCATGTGAATATGTGAATATGCAAATAGTCAGAGGTGTGCTAAAAATTATAATACAAGTATCCACACAAATGTACCTTCAAAAATTAATAGCAACTGCATGCCGTCAAAATATAAATACAAACAGAGGAAGTAGTTGTTCCTGACAGGAATTATCACATAACCCAAAAATGCACCCACCAGCTCCACTCTGAAGCCAACTTGGAGGGCTGGCCGCACGTATGATTAGCCATATTTTCAAGAAAGTGTGGAGTAGAAGGCAAGTTTTTAAAAATCGGATTAAAACCCACAGGCATTGAAAAGAACCAGATTTTGAGTGAATCGTCAAGAATGCTGTGTGTCATGATTATGAAGTAAGCATAATTTTTTGGGCAGTGTAGACAAGCCCTGAGTGCACGTGAGCAGGACTGCACTGAATGAAAAGGATACCATAATTACCTGGACTCCAGCTAAGGAAGTTCAGTGGGGTATGATCAGACCACTGCCAGCCACCAGAAATATCCAGTTGGTTTAATCCAATCCAAAATATCTCTGCAATACCATCTTTAGCTGTAGAGTTAAAAATACTACAGATTAGTATAATAATAGGTTTTCAGGCAATATGTTCACAGGTCTGATTTATCTACTGCACTGAAGCTAAACACCCTCTATCAAGGCAGCTTTCCATTGCTCAATTATCATTAATTTAGGGTCCAAAATGCAATATTTTTGGCACTGTGAAAAATGTAAAGAGGAATTTCCACTTCATTTATGAGTCTTGCATGGAATGTATTTACACAATTGTCATATGAGTTCATCTGACTGTGTCTGGGCATTCACCACTGATTTAACTTCTCTCTTCTGACAGTCAGTGCCTCTGTGCCCTAATGAGCTACAATCTGGAATGCTATTTAAACTCATTTTTTTAAACAATGTTGATTGAGCCCTAGAGTTAGTGTAAATGCTATGTTCCTCTAATGGTGTGGGGTGGGACTAATGTGATGGCGGGGAGAGAAACCAAGACGAAGACAAGCAAATGTTCTTCCTGCTTTCCTTCCAGCAGGAGCCTGGAAAAGGTGCTTGATGCATTGGACACTGAGCTGTGCTTTTTATGCCTGCAACCAAGTATGTTTTCCTCCTGAGCAGGCATACAAAGAATTGAACTCTGATTTGCATTCCTGAAACCAGTTGAGAAGGTGCTCACTGTTGAGTGGACATGCAGAGAATTGAGCTGTGTTTTGTATGGCTGGTGAGAAAAATGCCCCAATAGGTAAGAATTACATCTGGCCCTGCCCATTGCTGCAATGTAGTCCTCCAAGTCTCTTTCCAAATTGGAATTGACCCCCATAGCTGAAGAAAGATTTGCCACCCTGATTTAAAGAGAGATGTAAGTATTCAAATCCCCTTGATTTAAATTAACCCACCTACATGTATCAGTATTATCATTCTAGCAGTGCAGAAAGCAAGAAATGAACCTTACAAAAGTTTCAGACTTCTGTTTATAATACAATAATGCTGTCATAAGAATAAAAGAGTTGATAATGTGGAGGAAGGAAATACACCAAGGGTAAAATCCTTGTGCAATTCTATGCTAATTTTAATCTATGAAGTACTTTCTGGAAAAAAAGTGAGGTGGTATAGAAAAATACTTTAGTGAAAAGAAACGTTCAGCCTGCTTAGACATGCATGTAGAAGGAGCCCCACCTAAGTAAAATAAAAGTGAACCTCCATATGTAAATCTCTTCCATAATCCTACTCCAATAGGAGTTAAACACACAATGTTTATGTCCGTGTTATTTGTATTAACTTACACTTTTATAGTATTGTTTTAATGCTGTTATAGTAATATTATATTAATTTTATAATTTTGTTTGTGGTTTTAGATTGTGCGCCGTAGGCAGGTTTTTGTGTTTATTGTGGATTGTTGTTTTTCTTTTTTTGTAAAGCACTATGTAAAGCTTATGGCGCTATATAAACTTAATAATAATAATAACAGAATGTTTATATGAAAGATGGCTAAGATAATAGTTCAGATAAATTACCCTTTTGGTCTACAATTCCCAGAATCCTCCAGCCAGCATTGTTTCTGAGGTAAAAATATTGTTACGTTAAAGAAGTAGTATAATGGCTAGCATCACCATCACTACGTTTTTTTAGTAAGCAAAAGGATCTTGTAGCACCTTTGAGACTGAACAATAAAACTGTAACATAAGTTTTCATAGACATAGGTCCCGTCTATACAGGGGGAGGGGTAATACTAACATGTTCAAAAAAGCAGGCATTCACAATGATGCAACCTGTCTTCACACTCAAAAGAGCCCCCCCCCACAACTCTGCATGACCACCTAGCCAAGATGGCAGCCGCAAGTGATTTACTCGTGATTTTAAATCTAATAAGTAACACTCCACATTCCTAAAATACATTTTGGAGTAATTTTTTGAAGGATTTTCTGTCATCTTTATATTTTTAAGTGTACTTTAAAAAAATTAAAAAGCAATGAGTAACACAGAAAGTTACTCTTTTAATAAAAAGTCATCTAAAAAAATTAAGAATAACCTTTTTCAAATCAACACTCTAGTCTTTGAATCTGAACTCTGCCACAGCTGCAGAAGAAGAAATGGTTTATGAAACTCAGCATAGTACAAGAATCATGGCAAGTAAGCATGTATTAGAGAGGTTATAGTAGAGAAGTGGACAAAAGCAAAAGGAGGAGGAAACACTAATAAGACTAAGCACGTTTCAAGTCCAGAAGCTCCTGTAGGTATCTTTAGTGGTATGAAGTTAGTTCAAGTAATTCAGATAGCTAAGACCCAGAGAATGGAGAGGATAATACCTAAGGCATTCTCTTTTAGAAAAAATTGGAGCTGCTAGCTAGAAATCTACCTTAAAAGTATTTCTATTCTACAGATCCCTTGTTTCTAAATGCCAGTTCCCACATTCCCCAGGATTGACTATATAGAATTGTATTTACCTTGAATGTAGCTTAATTCAGATGCACTGCTGATGCTCAGCAAATCTGCACCTTGTCTCTGACATGAGATATACGCTTCCTTCCAAGTTAAGGCAGCCTGGGTATTTAGCTGGTAGCAATTTCCAGATTCTGCATCATGTTCCCATGTATTTTGACAACCATCCTCTGGGGAAGGGAAATACATAATTATAAAACCTGGGTCCCTCATAGGCTCTTTACCAACGCATGCAGAAGTCCCACAGGCCTCAAAAGATCTAAAGCCCTACTGCCATATCCTCTTCACCTTCAACCAGTATGACTGCATGAGTAGGCACAATGCATTGCAGTGAACAAGAAAACCATGTATATTTTCCATGGGGTCAGTTACACGACCATTTTTAATGCAGAAAATGCCGGCTTACCTCCCTTTTGCTCCAGTGCCAACCTGTGTACATGATTTTGGTTCTTCCGAAGCTTCCAATAAAGTTGTGATTTTGCAGTTCACATGGGGGGGGGGGTGGCCTCCGTGACTGACAGTCCCAAAGGCCCGTCTCTCCGCCTCCACAGCTAGTGATCAGTGAAGGGGGGGTGCAAGGAAGAACAGGCTGCATAGCGGAGAGATGGGCCTATGGGACTGACACTGCTGTAGGCCAAATCCTCCGCCTCTGCAGCCGGTGAATGGGGAAGTGGAGGCACAGGGAGGAACAGGCTGTGGGGGCAGAGAGATGGGCATACGGGACTGACAGTGCCATAGACCGATCTCTCCATCCTAGCAGCTGGTGAACGGAGAAGGGGGGGCAGGGAGGAACAGGCGGGGGGGGGGGCGGAGAGATCGGCCTATGGGACTGACAGTGCCGTAGGCCAATCTCTCTGCCCCAGCAAGCGGTGAATGGGGAAGGGAGGGCGCAGGGAGGAACAGGCTGCAGGGGTGGAGAGGTAGGCCTACGGAACTGTCTCTCCGCTCCCGCAGCTGGCGATCGGGGAAGGGGGGTGCATACCCCTTTATCCTTGTTGCTACCGAGACTTCCATCAGGGTTGCACATACAATTGGATTTGCAGTATTTTTTGTGGTTTTTAGTGTTTATGATTATACACAGATCTTGAACACAAGCCCCCCCAATGCCCTTTCTTGATTAATTCAAATCTTGCAAGTCTGCCCCCTCTGAGGTCCAACCAATCACAGCTCAGCTCTGTTGTGAGACCTTGTTTTGGGAAGATTGCTGGTAGATCATACAGCCAATAGTGTGCAACTTTATGGAACTTTTCAAAAAAGTCGGAAAAAATAGTGAAAGCTGTGACTGCGAGACTTATGGGTTTTTTTTAACCCCCTCCTTCTGAATAGGGCAACTTTGACCCAAAAATCATGTGAACCATTAGGAATCTGGGCAAATTCTTTGCACATTTTTTTGCCGTGTAAACGACTCCCACGCTTCTACTCAGCTTCCCTTCTCTGTACCATGCAAATTACAAAGAATGTAGAAAAGCATATAAGAAGTGCACAGATTTTTCACATTCCTTCCCATATCCCTTTCTGTTGCCTGTACATGTGTCTGTAGAGAACAGTGAGAGAAAGGACAGGTTGCTTACCTATAAATGTAGTTATTCGAGTGGTCATCTGTGAATTCACACATAATAGGGTTAATCCTGCACCTGCACAGAGCTCTTCGGAAAAATTGTTAGAGCTTCTATCTGAATTTTGGCGGTTGCTCTGCCCACCTTCCCCTGGCCTATAAAGGCCCCCTCCTTGCCTGCCTCTTCAGTTCCTAATAGCCTAATAGAAAGCAGCATGTATTTAAAGAAGAGAGATCAGGACACTAGAAGGGAGGATGGGCGGGACTGTGTGAATTCACAGATGACCTCTCGAAGAACTACCGTTACAGGTAAGCAACCTGTCCTTCTTCTTCATGGTCTCTGTGAATCCACACATAATAGGGTTGACTAGCAAGCTCACCGACTGGAGGAGGGTGTCCTGACATAAGAAAAAAAGAGAGTAAAAGACACCAAGGTCAAACTCAATCAACTAGTTTTATTGGAACTAGTTGCGCTATTGAAGATAAGAGAACCACCCTGCCTAGTGCGGCATCAGATTGAGACACTGTGTCCAACTTGTATGTCTTTACAAAGGTCAAAGGTGTTGCCCATGTCGCTGCTCAACAGATGTCCTGAATGGGAACACGGCTGAGAAAAGCTGTGGAGGCTGCTCTTGTAGAATGACTACGGATGGCCTGCGGAGTCTCTTTCCCCAACAATCGGTAAGCCAGACGAATGGTGGATGCCACCCATTTGGAGAACCGTTGAGAGGAAACAGGGTTGCCTTTTTTCGATGGCCCCCATAACAGATGAAGAGTTGGGTAGTTTTGCAGAAGAAGGCCGTCCTGTCCATGGCCAGGGTGCGCCATACATCCAAAGCATGTAAGCGACACTCTAGGTCCGATGTGGGATTCTGAAAGAGGGCTGGGAGGACGATATCCTGATTAAGGTGGAATGAGGATATGACCTTGGGCATGAAAGCTACATCTGGGCGTAGTACCACCTTGTCATGGTGGAATCGGATGTACAGAGGATCCATGCAGATGGCACATAACTCACTCGCCCATTGGGCCAATGTGACTGCTACTAGGAAGGCGGTTTTCATAGACAGAAGATGTAGATCGCACGTGGCCATCAGTTCAAAGGGGGGTTTTGACAGAGAGGAAAGCACCAGTTCTAGACTCCATGCTGGAGTTGGCCCTTTGACAGGCGGGTGACGGTTCTTGTAACCTTTGAGAAAGCTTTGGACCAAGGGGTCCTTGAAACAGGAAGGTTTTCCTTCCCTCTGGAAGTGCCATGATATTGCTGCCACACAACCCCTAACCGAAGAGGCTGAGAGGCCTTTAGAAGATAGAGATGCCAGTCTAGCAGTTGCAGTATATCTGCCAAGTCTGTTGTGGGTGTGTGTTTGGCTCGAAAAAGTTGGAATTTTCGCCATTTGTATTTATGTGACTTTAGCGTGGTCGGCCGTTGTGCTGCTTCTACAATGACCCAGACCGGCTGTGAGAGTCTCTAAGGGGTGACCAACCAGGCTGTCAGCTGAATCGTGGTTAAATTGGGTGGTTGACTAGTCCTCCGTGCACAGTTAGGAGGTCTGGGCGAGACGGGAGCCATTTGAATTGACACTTCGACATTAGGAGAGGGGCGAACCACACTTGTCGTGGCCACCCTGGTGTTATCAGAATGCATCTGGCCCTGCCTTGTTGAAGTTTGGAGACTACTCTGGGTAGCAGGAGAAATGGGGGAAAGGCATAGAGCAGGGGTCTTTCCATTTGAATAGGAAGGCGTCTACGGGGCTCCCATGCTTGCTCCCTGGAGCAGAAGGACATGCATTTGGCATTCACTCTGGAGGCGAAGAGGTCTATAGATGGTGTCCCCCACATGTTGAATAGGTCGTTGAGGACAGCCGGGTTCAGTGACCATTCGTGATTGTTGCTCAGGGCATCTGTGACTGTGTTGTAGTCTCCCGGCAAGTGTATTGCTGTCAGGGAGATGTCTCGTTCCACACACCAGTCCCATATCCGAAGAGTCAAGTCTAGGAGCGGTCTGGATCTGGTGCCTCCCTGTTTGTTGAGGTAGAACAACGTCATGGTGTTGTCTGGCGTCACTTGAATGAGATATCCCTTCAGAGAAGGTTTGAAGGCTTTCAAGGCTTTTAACACTGCCAAGAGTTCTAGTAGGTTGATGTGTGAGGCTTTCTCAGTCATCGACCACTGGCCTTTGATCGTCATATCTTGGAAGTGAGCTCCCCAACCTGTGAGGGCGGCATCCGTTGTGATTGATCTTGTGGGGTATCTCTGAGTGAATGGTAGTCCCACCTGAACCATACTCAGGTCCATCCACCAGTGGAGGGTGGCAGAAATGGGCCGTGGGACTGTTAGCATCTTGTTGGGGCCGTCCCAAAAGGGCCGGTACTTCAAGATGAACCATGCTTGTAGTGGCCACATCCACAGTCTGGCAAGCGGCGTCACGGCAATTGTCAATGCCATGTGTCCTAAGGCACGCTGGATGGTTCGTACTGTGGTCTGCCGGTTTCGTATGCAGGAGTTGACTGAGGCACGTAGTGCTTTGAACCTGTTGTCTGGAAGGTAGGCACCACCCACAGTCGAGTCTATGTTTGCTCCGATGAAGCGTACAACCCTGGAAGGTCTCAGTTGAGATTTCTCCCAGTTTATCAAGAAGCCCAGGTTTTCTAACAATGAGAGAGTTAAGTGCAAGTCTTGTGAGAGTTTTTCGGCTGAGACAAGTGAGAACAGCCAGTCGTTCAGGTAGGGGAAGACAACCACACCCCTTTGTCTGAGCCATTTGATCACTATCACGATGCACTTTGTAAATACTCTTGGGGCCGTGCAGAGTCCAAAGGGGAGGACTTTGAAGCGGAACATGTACAGGCCTACAGCAAAAGCCAGGTAACGTCTGTGTGCCATTGCAATAGGGATATGAAAATAAGTGTCCTTGAGATCCAGGGTTGCAAAACAATCTCCTTTGTGTAGAAAGGGGAGGATGGTGGGGAGTGACACCATCCGGAACCTCCTGGGGCGTATATATGTATTGACGCCTCATAGGTCTAGTATTGGGTGGAGACTTCCGTCTGTTTTGTCCACTAGGAAGTATCTGGAGAAGAAGGTACTTCCGAGTTGGGATGGTGGGACGGGTTCTATAGGCCCTCTGAGTAGTAAGGTGTTTATTTCCTCCATAAGGGGTGTGGATGATGGGGTCACTCTGTAAACACCTCGGGGGGGGGGGGTGATGGCTGAATTCTATAAAGTAGCCTTTTTCTATGTTGCTAAGGACCCAGCGGTCTGGAGTTATCTGGCACCAGAGATCGAGCAAGTTGAGAAGGCAGTCAGCTGGGGAGATGGCGAGAGGCAGTGTTGTTTGAATATAGTCAAACTCGTTGCTTGGATGATTCCGCCTTCTTTTTGCCGAACTGGGTCTTTGGACGAAAAGAAGGTGGGAACTTCTGATGAGATTGAGAGGCCGAGATGGAGGGCCAAGGCCGTGTGGATGGTGGGTTAAATCTCTTTTTGTATGAAGAAGGGTAGTGCCTGGTTGTGAAGCGGGGCCAAGGGGCTTGGTGCTGACCTGGCAATCCAAACTTCCTCGCTGTCATGCGCATCTTTTGGGTATGTTCCAGCTTGGCATCTGTTTCAGGGTGAAACAGTCCAAGCTCGTCAACGAAGGTCTTCAAGCATGGAGCGCACAGTGTGAGACAGGCCAGAGGACCAGAGCCAGGCGTGACGGCAGACAATGATGGAATTAGCAATGATCTTCCCTGTGCAATCTCCAAGGTGATTCGCCGCTTGCCTCTGGTAGCTCGCTAGTAAAAGTCCTTCCTCTCTGAAGGGGTTAACAATCCTTTGGTCCTGCTCAGACAGCTTGGTAATGTACGGTGCCAAAGCATCCAAGAGGGATTTTTGGTATGCGCCCACACATGCTGTATATGCTATTATCTTTGTAAGTAAGCACGCGGATGAGTAAAATTTCCGGCCTATAGCATCTAGCTTTTTCCCTTCTTTATCCATGGGGCAAGAGAGTAGTTTCTGCAATGTGCACATCTGTGCAGCATCCACCATGACAGAGTTGGCCTTCGGGTGGTATGTCAGCCAAGGAGCCATGTCAGTAGATACCCGATATAGGTGGTCTAGGTGGCAAGATGTTGGTGGGACTGAGGATGGCGTAGCCCAGGAACTTTTCAGTATTTGCAACAGGTATGGAGATATAGCCATGGATGGAATGGTGGGAGAACGGCGCTGGAGGTCCTCAAAAATGAGATCATCCACGTGCTTGTCCTGACGATTGACTTGTATACCTAAGGCCCCAGCCATCCTCAACATGAGGTCTGCGAAGGCTTTAACATCATCAGTCGGGGAGGGGGGTTGGGGTTTGCCCCTCTGGGGTTCGGAGATAACTTTGGTGAAGGAGACCTGGTGTGTGAACTTGCCGAGGGGGTTGACAGAGTTCTGGAGAGCGGGTGTCAGTGCCTTGTCTTACTCAGATCAGCTGCTTGTGGCCTTGGCATGTGACCATGTGCCTGATTCTTGGGACGTTTCGCAGGTGGAGATCATTGCGGTGTCTGTGCCTTGGTGTTCTGGTCTCAGCTGTTGGTGACTTCCTTCATGAGAAGGTCCACAGGGTCTGTGATTTGGATCCGGATGGGGAGCGACGTGGCAGGTCGCTCTTCTGCTGCTGTTTCCTGGAAGCCTGGTGGTGGAGGGGTGATTGGCCCTTGGTAGGGAACAAGCGGTAGCGTTTTCCGCTTCGCCTAGTATCTTCAGAGCGGTACCATCCCAGGCTTCAACAATCTCGCGTGTCATATGGCCTGTGGGAATGGTGTCTAGGTAAGAATGGCTCCTCATAATAACAGTACCTGGCCTCATGGTCCCAACGATAAGGGTTCCCAGTGATACCAATGGTAGTCACGGTATGGTCATTCATAACTCCAGTACCAGTCCTCATCCGAGAAAGAACCGGGCTCCGAGGAGTAGAAATGAGAACAGCATGAAGAGTGAGAGCGCAGTGATGAATGAGACTGTCTTTGGGAGCGGGACCTGCGTTGAGAGCGGGACCGCCCTGGAGATCGGGATCAGAGCAGTGGTGATGGCGATCGGGAATGAAACCTGATGCGTCCATGAGATGTTGGCATGCGGGACCATCTCTGAGGTGTCGGAGAGCGGGACCAAGATTTTGTACGAGACTGGTGCGTGAAGACCGAAGATGGTGATTGGGATCAGGACCGCTGTTGTGGATAGCAGGACCGTCTGTGTATGTCCCTGTCTCCAGATCCTGGGGAGATTTGGATCAACCGGATCTCGGGGGAGGACTCCCTGATTTCACCCTCCAAGACCGACCCGGTGCCGTATACCATTGATTTGGTTAGTACAGCTTCTTCACCGGAGTCGCTGGTCCTGCATGTGGGTATTTTGATACGGAGGGGTGAGACTACCGGCGATTTAGTCCTGGTGAGGTCCTGGTGCCGCCCATAGGAAGGGGACTGAATAGGATGTTCGCCCGCAAGGTCCATCGCCACTCCCCTTGATGGAGATTTCTGGCCCAGATGGTCTGTCTTCCCCTTCTTGCGAGGGAAGTCAGAGGGTACTGTGGTCGAGCCCTTCGTAGAAGCAGGGGGGAAGATAAACGCACGGTCTTCTGCTTTTGTTTTGAGGAGTCGAACGCACCTTGCGTTTTAACCTTTGGGGTAGTTTGAGTAATAATAATAATAATAATAATAATAACAATAGTAAAATTTAGCGGTGCCGAGGGCAGTACCGTGGTTTCGGTCGTGAGACTTTCGCTTGGAGGTACCGTGAGAGGTGGTCGGTGCGGTATCGAGACCATGTTCTTTCATCTTCTTTGTTTTCAAAGACGTCAGGGAGCAGTCCCGGTCTCCTGATGATCCCGATGGTTTCTCCGAAGATTTCGGTACTGTGACAGATGCTGACAAGGCATGTTCGTAAATGTAGCGCCTTGAGTCGTTTGTCCCTATTCCGGCAGGTTTGGTGGGTGAAGGCCTTACAGTGTCTGCAGGAACAAACGTCATGGCCTTCTCCCAGACACGGGAGACATTTCAAGTGGCCATCTAACTCTGGCATTTTTGCGGAGCAGACCGAGCACTGTTTAAAGAAGCCTGCAGAGGACATGGAAGCCATACCTCCCATTAGAAGATGGGAGGGGTATACAGTACCGTGGAAATGTCCATAGACGAAGTCCACTAGTCCGAGTGGTGCTCAATCTGAGAGGCAATTTCAATGGTTCTAAAACCAACACACGAACCAAAAGGGGGAGTCCAAATACAGTCAGAGTCGAAAACCGAGCCAAGTGAATGCCAATATCAGAACGCAGCGCCAATGAGAAAGTCGATAAAGACCAGTCTGAATCAAAGGGTAAAGTAAGCCAAGTCCAAATTCGAAGGCCGAAACGTAATCCAAGGGGGGCGGGTCCAAAAAACAGCCCGAGTCTAATACCAATACAAGAGTGAACAAAGCCTAACGAAGTTCCTAGTGCTGCTTGCACAGCGGAAAAAAAGGAACTGAAGAGGAAGTCAAGGAGGGGGCCTTTATAGGCCAGGGGAAGGTGAGCAGAGCTACCGCCAAAATTCAGATAGAAGCTCTAACGATTTTTCTGAAGTGTTCTGAGCAAGCGCAGGATTAACCCTATTATGTGTGGATTCACAGAGACCACGAAGAAGTGGTTGACTCAAGCATGGTTCTCTAACTTTCTTGCCATAACCACACCAGACAGCTTGAGTGAATCACGCCAAACATGAACACTGCTCCTGGTATTTTCATTTTCCACAAGCTCTTCATGCCATGCACTGCCATGAATGCAAAAGAACTACAGTTGTCCCTTCACATTCGCGGGGGTTAGGTTCCATGGACCCACGCAAATGTCAAAAAACTGCGAATATTGATTGCCCCCTTCCCCCGCCAAAGTGACCATGGGGCCTCCGGAGGCCCCATAGTCGCTTTCCCCGGACTCCCCACTCCCTCCCAAGGCCTTCACGGGGCCTCCGGAGACCCTCCCAAGGCCCTGTGGAGGCCTCCGCGGCTCTCCCCCCTCCCTCCCTGGGGCCTCCCCCCTCGCTCCCTGGGGCCTTCACGGAGCCTTCCAAGGCTCTGTGAAGGCCTCTGCGGCTCTCCCCCTCCCTCCCCAGGCCTCCTCCCTCGCTCCCTGGGGCCTTCACAGAGCCTTCCAAGGCTCCGTGAAGGCCTCCACGGCCCTCCCCCTCCCTCCCCAGGCCTTCACGGAGCCTTCCAAGGCTCCATGAAGGCCTTCCCCCTCACTACCTGGGGCCTTCACGGAGCCTTCCAAGGCTCCATGAAGGCCTCCGCGGTCCTCCCCCATCCCTCCCAGGGCCTTCACGGGGCCTCCGGGGGGTCTCCGAAGGCCCCGTGGAGGCCTCCCCGGCCCTCCCCGCTCCCTTCCAGGGTTTTCACGGGGCTCCGGAGGCCCCGTGTTGTGGGTTTGGGGGGGCCTAGGGGGCCCTCCCAAAACCGCGAATAATCAAAACCGCGAATGCCGAGTTCGCAAATGTGGAGGGGCAACTGTACTAGAGCTCTGTTATTCATTATCACATTTGCTACAATACACTTCTGTTTAATATTCTATAACTATAAGCAGACATGAAATCCTGGTCATCCAATTTTTTTCCCCTATGAAATACAACAATAAACAGTATGCATTAAGAAAATAAATTTTCTTCAGAATATTATTTATTGGTACGCTACTTGCCTGGTTTTAAGCAGAACCCCCATTTTCCATGTTGACTGAAATCAGAGGTTGTGGAACACCATTCACCATCCTTAAACATTTCATTGTATATGCAGTCATGATGCCATGTCTTATTAAACAGGAAGGGAAATTCACAAGGTTTCCCATAGGAGTTTCCATCCCTGGTATAAGTTTCTAGAGGAAAAACAAGAAAAAATAGCTTTAACATTTGAAAAAAAAATGTGTGTATGTGCGTGCATGCATGGCAAAATGAACTAGCACTAAAAATATCCTTTGATTCATTTAGAACTAGACACTATTACCAATTGAAAACCACAATCAATTATATATAATTTTAGAGAGCATATCATGGGAAAAGTTCAACCTTTCAGCCTTATGCATCTTATGTAATAACTGTTGTATTAATAGACTCAGTTTAAATACAAAATAGTCAGAATTGGATCATTGTGTTCTAAAGCCCAACTTAGACATTCTAAAAGTGGATAAAATAAAGAAAAAGTACAAGAAAGGAAGCAGATAAAGTGTCTTTAATCCTGGTTTTAGGGGAAATACAGGGTATAAACAAACTCATAGGCAGGGAAGAACACACTGGGTGCCACCACAGCTGTTGCCAATTCTCGACCCCCTAAATGAAGAGTATGATTTCCTGCAGGACTAACCAGTTGTTTGTGGGCCTCGCCCCTCAACACAGTGGAAAGCAAGAGCAATGGAAGGAGTGCCTGCTCTCCACCAGCTATATTCTTATAGCCAGATGCAACTTTTGGGGAAAATTTTAGCAAAATGTCTTTTTGACCAGGCAAGGGGGGCAGAGGGGCTTCACACATGGTAGAAATGCTCTCCACACCTCCAAAGATCATTTTGGGGTATTTTGATGGGGGGAAGTGCAAAAACTTTTTTTCCCCTGAGGAACACTGGGGGGGCCTCAATTGGTCCACAGGTCACATTTTGCCCAACCCTGAGTTACATGGACACAGCCAGATGCTTATCCACTGCTCCTACTCTTCACCAACCACTAAACGGCCACATGTGGGCGGGGTCTGAAGGCAAAAGGTAGGTGCATTTTGAGTGGAAGAAGTCATTGTGTGAGGGAGTTAATTTCCTTCCTCGGCAATGACAAAAAAAAACCCCACCACACTTCTTGTCATGATGACCTGCCAGTCATCACGGAATCCCCATCACAAACTCACAGTGAACAGCATTGGAAACTTCCACTCCTTCTTTGGTCTGTTAAGGGGGTGGGAACCTCATTGAATAAACATGACGCCACATCACCTGACTAGATAGCCACTCTGATTGGGCAAAGCCAGAGCCAATCAGGGATTACCGCAAAGACTTTAAAAGTTCTGATCTTTCCTTTGTTTCAGAGCTGAGCACATGACTAGCTGAGATGGGCTCTGAGCCACATGGCCTAGGGGGCCTCATGGTCTGAGCCCATGGCAGAGAGACCACAGAATGGAACAAAGCCATGGAGTAATCAACAAAATACCAAACTGTGATAACAAAAGGTTGGGGGGAGCCAATCTTGCCCAAAGGCCTAAAAGGATCCAATTCAGAAAAGACTCTGAATTCCATCACAGAGACTGTAAGTTACCTTTGCATTTAGTAGTTAGGGAAATGTTTAGTTAGTTTATGTTAGATTATGATTTACAGTATTTTGTTAAGTGCTCTGAATGAAGGTATAATTGTATAAGCCTGTTGAACCTGGGAATGTTTTGCCTTCTCAAGTAACATAGACTCCTGGAACTGAATAAAGCTTTCTGTTATTTTCTAACCTGCCCTGAATCGCCTGCTTCTGGTCAGCTATCAAAACCTTCTCTAGATTAGAGAAAAGGGTTATTATTGTTTCTTTAAACCCAGCCTGTCTAGTTCTCACTGCCTAGATGTGGAAAGGGGTAAAGTCAGTGAGTGGTGGTGGCCTATCCTTATAGAAGGGATTTCTAGACTAGAAAACCCTTGCAAGTGTGTTTTTCAGGTTGTACAAATAAGCTGGAGGCCTTCCCTTCCTGTTGAAGAGAAGGGCCAGCTTATGACACTTCTACATACACCAGTGTTATAACAGTGTAAAGTCATCCCCCCACGTTGGTGGGTTAAGCATCTGTGGATGTACTGGTGGATTACTACATATGTTCTTTCTAGGCATTTTCTAGATCCTCCAGCAACATTTATGATATGCTTCCGACAGAAGGTGATCACACAGTTGCACTGGAGGACCTACAGATTCCTAGACAGAACACTTCTCTAGGCATCTGTAGGTCTTCCAGTACAATTCTATGGTATCCTTCTGCCAGAAGTTGTTCCTAGCAGATATTTTTCAGATATCAGCTGAGGTATGAGGGCAAGTTTCCTCCAACTTGGGAGGCTGCACTGGATCTCCCTGGGAATCTACTGGAGTCACAGAACCACAAAGGTTTCTGCAGCTGCAATTTGGTGGCTGCTGTTGAGGTTTCCACCATGGACACAGTTGTCACTAAAACTGAGCCTCCATCATGAAGCCTCTGGTAAAAGAGAGTGCCAGAGGTTCCACTAGCACAAGAAGGATTTGCTAATCCATAGGGCAGAATGTTGCCTGCTATTCCCAAGGGGAAGGTCCAAAACATCAAGGGTTTTTGTTTTGGGGAGGGGATTAAAGTGATGCCACTGCATATTTTGGCAGTGTATTTTTGTTGGTGAGAGACAGTGTGGTTTGAACACTAGGGTACAACCCCTGGAGACCAGGGTTCAAATCTCCACTTAGCCATGGAAACCCACTGGGTGACCTTGGAAAAGTCATACTCTCTCAGCCTCAGAGGAAGACCAAGGTGAACCTGCTCTGAACAAATCTTGGCAAGAAAACCCAGTGATAGGTTTGCCTTAGGGTCACCATAAGACAGAAACAACTTGAAGGCACACAACAACAAAATTTGTGGGCAACTGCAGTGGCATGACCAATTTCAGTGATGCTGTTTTTATGTCAGCAGTACCAAGTGGGGATTGCAAAAATCTACAGGCCACATACTGGATCCCCTGTATTAAGGAGAGGCTGCTACAAGCCCAGAATATTGTACAATGTTTCTAACAGCCAGCACTGAAGCTAAGAGATTCCTACCTTGTACACTGGTTCTGCCATGCTTTCAAAGAAAAAAAATCTTGCTCTTGTTCTACCAGTAGAAGTAGAAATAGAAGAAACTTACTTTAGGTTTATCCTCTTAACATGTTCTAGAGCAGAGAACAATATTGTCTTTAGGACTTCTGTACATAGGATCTTCCTTTCTGTAGCAGCTTCATGACCCTGGCTTATCAAGCTTTCAGTATCACAGTAGTGCTAAATAATGGATACCAGCGCAAACAGTGGAAGTTGAACTGTCTTGTTGCTTACTGTGAGTTTACTGTGGGAAATTCCAATATATTGCTGGTAACAGATTTCTGATATAGAGAGTCTGTTCAGACAAGACTCACATGTATGTATACATGTATGTATGTATTCTGTTTCTGTTTTAAAATAGCAACATGCAAAAACATGTACAGCAAAAACATTCAACCAGAAAGCACATCTGTTCCAAAACTGAAACTGAAAATATATCTTCACAGAAAGAGAAGCCACTAGGAGTGATAAGGGAGATCAGGCATGCCAATGAAAAGAAATTGCCAGTTTTCAAGCATGTAAACTTCTCTATTGGTTCCAATCCAGGTCAACAGGAATGCAAGAGTGACCGACCAGTCAATTTTACATGTTCCAGACAGCTTGACTGCTTCAGTACGTTTGTTTTCTATGAAGCAAAGAAAAGCTGTGCTTCAGGGAATTTTTGCAGATTATGTAGAATGATAGGAAAGCTCAGCACTATTATGATGTTTTGAAGAAACCCATTTAAAATCCTGTTTGTTTGGTCACTGGTGTGCTGCCATGAAAGTACAGGTTGCTCCCCTGCCACCATGCCCCACCCCCTGGTATCTGCAGGGTATATACTCCTGGACATTTGTAAGTGAAACTGCAGATAAAAGCAAACCCTATTAAAATAAAGGACTTCCGATACAAACATGCCATTAAGTTGCATTGGAAGACCTAGCGACTACTAGAGAGGACACCTCTCTAGTCATTTTCCAGTTCAACTCTATGGTACATGTCCCTATTTTTTCAGCTATGAATAACTGAAACTGCGGATATTGGTTCCATAGATATGGGGGGATCAGTCCCACAATGTCATCAATTCCACTGGAGTCAGCAAGCCTCAAACCATTATAGGTGAAAATATCCTTAAGCCATCTAGGCACTGTGGCCTTTATCAGCCAGTACAGCTCAAGTAATATAATAGCTACATTCTTGGAATCCTAGTTTTGAATTCAGTAATAACTGTTATTATTATAACTTTCTGAAGCAATCACATTTAGATGTTATACAAAAAAATTAAAAAGCAGCAAGAGTTGCAGTACAAAAGGAGGGTGGAATGGGAAGAGAATGAGAAAGCAAGCAAATCCCGGCATTAATTCTTCATAGTTACATAGTTACATACACATAAAAGATAAGCATGCCTAGAAATAGCTGTGTGACATGAACCTCATTAACCAATAATAATCAAGATCTTCTTCGTGGTCTCTGTGAATCACACAGCTGGGTTACTCCTGCGCCTGCACAGAGCTTCGGAACCTTCTAGAATCGCTAGGCAGAATGTGCTTTGATACATTTTTGGCGGTAACTCCGCCCATCCTAACGGTCCCTTATAAGGGCTTCCCGCCTAAAATCCCCTCAGTTCCTTTCTTTCCGCCGCGCTAGCAGCTTGAAGGAACCTCTGTTCACTAGGTGTTTTTTTCTCTGAGTGTTCTGGTTTGACTTGGCTTGACTTCTTGACGACGGTTTTCTCTTTCTCCTACTGGTTTTGGTATTGGCTTCTGATCACTCTGTTTTTTGACCTATTTCTGGCTTTTGACTACAGCTTTGGCTTTCCTCTTCGGCTTTGGTATTACCTCAGATATCGTTACTGACCTCGGACTGGCTTTGACTATGATTCTTTCCTGGTGATTATTATTGTTGTTGTGGAGAACATGTCTGGCAAAGGAGCTTTCAAGTGCTGTGTTATTTGCCAAGCAAAACTCCCTGCTGCGGATGGTCATTCCCGCTGTCTATTCAGCGGCTGGCCTGAGCTTCCGTGTGGCCAATTATTCTGCCTGCATGGGAGCATACCAGCAGGTCTTATGGGAAAGGATGACCCCCTTTTGCAAGACCTTCCAGAGGAACGGCACAGAATGGCGGAGGCCATTCAGTCGTAGGCCCTGTTCCTTGCGGGACTCCAGATGAACTTGGCGCAACATGTGGCAGATTGTGCAGCGAAAACCATCGCTGGTTCCATAGCGCTCCGCTGACATGCATGGTTGCACTCTTCGGGCCTCACACCTGGTCTTCTATAACATCAGACTGGTGGGTGCTTCAAATCATCCGAACAGGCTATTGGATAGAGTTCGATACTTTGCCCCTGACGGGACGGGTTCGATCAACACCGCCCTCCCCTCCCCTCCTCGAGGAGGTGCAGACCCTGTTGAAGAAAGAGGCCGTCGAACCTGTCGACCCCGACCTTCACCACCTCTGCTTCTTCTTGAGGTACTTTCTGGTGACCAAGAAGGACGGTGGTCTATGCCCAATTCTCAACCTCTGTGGGGTGAACAACTACATAGCCCCAAAGAAATTCAGAATGGTCATCTTGGCTTCCATCCTTCCACTCCTGAAGAGGAATGACTGGTTCGTCTCCATAGACCTGAAGGACGCCTACTTTCACATCAGGATCCATCCAGAACACAGGCGCTTCCTTGCCTTTCAGATCGGTGCCGAGACCTTCCAATTCAGAGTACTTCCCTTCGGCCTCTCGACTGCTCCTCGAGTTTTTACGAAATGCATGGCAGTTGTGGCGGCCTTCCTTCGACAGCAGGGTGTGGTGGTCTTCCCTTACATCGACGACTGGCTGATTGTGGCGGAGTCTCGACATCAGCTTGAACTCGATGTTGGCCTCACCTTAGATGCCTTAGAATACCTGGGACTTGTTGTCAACATCGAAAAGTCCCAGCTCCATCCGGCTCAAGTGATCCAATTCATTGGAGCCCATCTAGACTCGGTAACTGCAGCGGCATACCTACCTCAAGACCAATTCAATACGCTTCGGTCCCTGATCCACTCCTGTCGTCGGTCCTGAAGGCTCCCTGCTCACTCAGTCCAAGTGCTTCTCGGTCACATGGCAGCCACGACGTATGTGACCCGACTCGCCAGGCTTCGATTCCGGCCGCTCCAACACTGGTTCTTGCAGGTTTTCGACCCTCTCCGCAACTCTCCGAGCAAGATGCTCACAATGCCACGTGCAGTCCAAAGATCCCTAGATTGGTGGCTGATACTAGACAACGTCCTGTCGGGCATGCCGTTCAACCTCCCTCAGCCAGACGTTTCCCTGACAACGGACGCCTCACTGCAAGGATGGGGAGCCCACCTCAGCTCTTATGAGATTCGGGGGTCTTGGAACTGCGAGGAGCAAGCTCTCCATATCAATGTCCTGGAACTTCTCGCCGTCCAGAAAGCACTACGAGCCTTCGAGTCCCTGGTAAGAGGCAGGACTGTGATGGTACTGACAGACAACACATCTGTCATGTGCTACCTAAACAAGCAGGGAGGCACGAGGTCCCCTCAACTTCTGCAGCTCACGTTGGACGTCTGGAATTGGTGTGTCCACAGAAAGGTGTTTCTCCAATCCATCCATCTTCCGGGGGAGGAGAACACTCTTGCCGACGGGCTCAGCCGTTCCAGCCTCTCCATCCACTATTGGCGCCTACACAGATCGGTCGCCCTAGACCTATTCCGGACCTGGGGGGTCCCCTCAAGTGGATCTCTTTGCGACCCTCGAGAACTCTCAGTGTCCCCAGTTCTGTTCCAGGAGACGGGCTCCGGGCTCGAGAGGACATTTGCAGAGCTGCAACCTGGTCATCACCTTTGACTTTTATTTCTCACTACAGATTTGACTCCCGTTCTAGGAACGAGGCAGCCTTTGGGAAGGCTGTACTATTATCTTCTATTCATTGAGTGAGTTTTTCATGTTGCCAAGTCATTATTTGTTATATATGCTTTGATACCTTTGCATAAGATTGTGTGTTTAATGTTTAAACTCAGATACATGCATACAGGGTATACTTGGTGTAGGACATACCCGCCTCCAAGAGTGAAGCTTGCCAGTCTACACCCAGCTGTGTGATTCACAGAGACCACGAAGAAGATGGACAGGTTGCTTACCTGTAACCATAGATCTTCGAGTGGTCTTCTGTGAATTTACACAGACCCGCCCATCCTCCCCTCTATGACCTATTACACCATATAAACATGCTTAATGTTCCTGATGCTGCAAATTGCAGCGTCATTCAAGCAACTGAGGGGATTTTAGGCAGGAAGCCCTTATAAGGGACCGTTAGGATGGGCGGAGTTACCGCCAAAAATGTATCAAAGCACGTTCTGCCTAGCAATTCTAGAAGGTTCCGAAGCTCTGCGCAGGCACAGGAGTAACCCAGCTGTGTGAATTCACAGAAGACCACTCGAAGATCTATGGTTACAGGTAAACAACCTGTCCTTTCCCCACAGAGAAAATATAAATGATGCCTTGAGGTAATTTTCATTTTGTATCTGTTCAGACATACCTAATGTTTTCCACAGAGAACTACAAATTCAGAGTTTGTTCTGTAAGGTGTAATGCAACTATGTGTGTTTTCTGTACAGCCAGACACTCAGTAAGTAAATTGCCAAGATTTCCTAAGCACACCTAAAGTAATTAATGGGCACTAAAGTTAGAGGTGGCGGAGGATCTAACATAAAATCTTAGTACACTGACACAGTTTGTCATGTCTATTACTTCTTATACTTACAAGCTGTACATATTGCTATCCAAAAATACCTGCTGTATACATAAAACTGTATTTGGAAAAGCTTTGTGGGTGTTTTTAAAACTGCCATGGTTTGTAATTATACTTTTGTTGCTATGTGCCTTGAAGTCAAGTCTAATCATGGAGTCCTTATCTAGGGGGTCGTTTACACGGGCAAATATTCCTCTAAATATAGCTCATAGTTCCCATGGATCGCAGCACAGCATCGCCTCATTCAGAAGGGGGGAAGGTAAAACACCCAACTATAGTGTGGCAAGGGATGTCGCTACTTTTGCAGGTATATTTGCAATGTAGTGCATTATTGGCAGTGTAAACAACCATTCCGCTAAGAGCTACAGCAGAGCTGCATTGTGATTGGTTGATGATGCAGGGGTGAGCTTAAAAGAGGGGCAGGGAGGGAGGGAAAGACAGTAGCGATTAGAGGAAATTTTGAAAAATCCTCTCTGCTATTTTGCAAGCCAGTTTGCAAACAAAAAGGATTCCCAACAATTTTCATTCATTCATTCAATTTTCATTCCTTCTCATCCTCTCTGCTGTTTTGCAAGTATGTAATAGCTCATTTCGTCAGCTGTGATCCTATGCATGGGGGAGGGAGAGAAACCATTTCACAAAGGGCTGCAGCAGAGCTGAACTGCTATTTTCCCTCTCTCTCTCTCTCTCTGGCTTTCCTCTATTTGAGAGAAAATGCTGTTAAGCAAGGAGGTAAACCTTCCGTTTGATTTGTGGGAAGGGAGTGAGGGGGAGGGGGACTGCCTCTAAGCTGTTAAGCACGGAGTTTGGGCCAGGGCAGACATTCCTATGGCATTCCTTTCCTTCTCCAATGCTTGGCCATGCCCCCAGCACTTTTGGCTGTGTGAACCTCAAAGCAGAAAAAATCAAAGAGCCACAAAATATAGCTATGTAAACATATACTGTGTAAACTACCCACCACTGATGCGGGAAAGCGCAACTTAACGCAATAAAACCTGTCATGTAAACCAGCCCTAGTTTTTTTTTGTTTTTTTTTTGCAGGGGGGAGGGGAGCAGGTTTGACCTGTGAGCAAAACACTTCCAACACTGCTGGTTTCTCTCCTGTATGGGCTCTCCAATGCCTCAAAAGAGTTGAATCTTGAGCAGAATTCTGTTAACTCTAGCTATTCTAGGACATGCTAGATAATTTAACTTCAGAACTTAAAAAAAATAGTCAGTGATACAGTTAATATCTAGTTTTGCAACCAACTATAAAAATGGCAATTTCCTCTTTACTTTTGCTCTTTTGCTCTGAATGGTGCACTAAAGAGACAGAACTAGAGGAATACATGAGGGTTTGTTGCACAACCCAAATGGTGTGATTCTGCCAGCAAGTTTTTCTGATTGCACAACACAACCTCCCTTTGGTTGTTGGGTTGGAAGCGGTGTGTCATTGTAGTGCGATTTTTCATTCATAGCTAATCTCTGTTAATGAAATCAATTACACTGTAAATGCACCATGGTTCTTTGTGCAGTAACAACATTCTGTCGTTACTGCGCAATCTGCGGAGCACACGCTGGGGAGTGGGCGTTTACGGCTACCCCCAAGTTTTCACTTCTCTTTACCTAACTGCTTCTTCCCACTTGACTTCCAGTGGCCATCCCAGCTAGATCACTAATCCCTCGCCATCTCTCTTCAATACAGCCATGCTGGACAACAATCCCATGTACTTTCTTTTGTGTTTGCATTTTGCAACTATTCAGTATTTCCCTGGATTTCTAATCCTTTCCTCTAAAATAAAAGTTCATCTCCGTGGCTGTGAGTGGTATGAGAGAATGATATTGGGGAAATGTACAGAAGGGGGGGCAGGTGGAGAAAGAGAACAGGGACATTTAGCAGGATTATTTCTTGTCCTCCCTCTCTCTTGGGGCTCTCTTCTTAAGACAAAATGAGAATTGGAGGGGGGTGGAATTAGGAGCCTCTATAGTCTAGAGCTTTAGTGCACAGTGGTCAAAGTCACTATATATATATATATATATACACACACACACACACACACACAGAGTTGTCCCTCCATATCCATGGATTTGATATTCACGGATTTAAGTATTCACAGCTTGAAAATATTATTTAAAAAGTAATAATCCAAAAAGCAAACCTTGATTTTGCCATCTTATATAAGGGGCACCATTTTGCTATGCCACTGCATATAATGGATCTTGAGTATTCACAGATTTTGGTATCCACAGGGGGTCCTGGAACCAAACCCCAGCGAATATGAAGGGACAACTGTAATGAATTGAAGGCTCCCTCAGCTTGGCTCCAACACTGTTGCTCTGTTGGAAAAGGTCCCCCCCTGCTAGCTACTGTAGCCAGAGCTGCGAAAATCCCTCATAGCGAACAGGGAGAAGGGAGAAAGCTGGTGGGTGAACAGAGAATTGGGGGGGGTCTGGTTTTTTTTCTCTCTCTCTAAAGTTGTGTGGTTGTGAGCAACCAAGGAGAATTCCTGAGATATTTTTAAGTGCTCTGTGTGTGTGTGTGTGTGTGTGTGTATGTCATCACAAACCAAAAGAAGAAAATCCCAACAAGCGTGTGTGTGAGAAAGCAAGTGAGCAAGAAGCAAGCACTGAGGGAGTTTGCAGGGCTTTTGGTTCCTGTTTGAGGAGAAAAGTGGAGGGGACTCATTCCAGGCACCTTGGCTTGACAGCTGAGATGAGGCACTTTTCTGGAAGCGCAAATGGCACTGAGTGAGTGGGGTGGGGAGCTGAGTGATGTCCTCACACTAACGAGAGATTAAGGCATCATGAGACCATGCAATTGTGTGAATTTTTCCTTAAAAAAAAAACAACATGCATGTGCACCCCAAAACCAGGAAATGACGAATCAGTGGGGGGAGGAAGGTTGGCGCCCATGAGGGCAGAGCTGGAAGGCCAAATGCAGTGCCCTTGTAGTGGTTTCAGATGCTGTTGTAAGAGTATAAACACAACATTGAGCATAGAATCTGATACCTTTGGCTTGCGTTCATTCCTTATCAAGCAGAACGAAGCGGAATGAAGGCACAGTGCAGTAAACTTCCTAGGTAACAGCTCAGCGTTTTCTGAAATAGGGGCCAAACCATTGCTTCCTTATCCCCAAACTGTAGATGTAAGCTGTCATTAATTGTTACCTACAGCAGCTAGCAAAAACAGCCACTCAGTCTGCAATCCCCATTTTGTGGCTTCATCTGACCTAGCTGTCATACTTTTGTGTAGTTCACGCTTACTGCTCACATTCTGTACCATGATCAAGCATTTTCAATAATTCAGAAGCTTGCACACAATCTCATTGGTTTTAATGAAATAAATGTTTAACTGTGAATTTTATTGTTATGTGAAGACTAATTCCAGCCCCCGACTACTAACTCATAAGGTTTCCAAAGTGTCAGGGTCAACTATCCACTAGGCATTTAAATCTGAGGTCTTTAATTATGTAGAAAAGGGCAAGCGGACAAATACAAAAGAATTAGGACTTTTAACTTTGACAGCTGTGTGTGTGTGTGAGTGAGCGCCTGCCTTCAAGTTGCCTATTGACTTATGGCAACCCCATGAATTTCAAAGGGTTTTCTTTGGCAAGGAATACTCAAAGGTGGTTTTGCCAGTTCCTTCCTATGAAATATAGCCTTCAGCACCTGGTATTCATTGGCGGTACTTGTTAGCAGTCTCCCATCCAAGTACTAACCAAGGCCAACTCTGCTTAGCTTCCAAGACCAGATGGTATCTGGTGCCTTTAGGGTATTTAGGCTGAACTAACTTTGATAGGAACCACCATTATTTTCCTGGGTGCCAGGTGAAGTTTATCCCATTTTCTCAACTTTCAGTTTACACTTGCTCTCTTTCAATCCTTTTTCCCTATACTGCTGAGTTTTATATTATAGTGCTGTTAGTCTTACAATACCTTTATTGTTGTTTACATATTTATTTTTCACTTATTTACTCCCATAACTTGTGTTCTCTGGACGGCTCAGAGAAAAAAAAACACAATGTAATAACAATATTAAAACACGCATTTTGAAAATGAATAGCAGTATAAACTTTATTTTCGGAGGGGGGGGCGAATCAATTCAGCAGGGCAAATTAAACAGAGAGTCTAGAAATTTAGGGTAAATAAAAAGAGGTTCTCAGGACTCTGCTTTCCAGTGGTGAGCAAGGCCAAAGGTGGGACCAAAAATACCAACCTATTTCAGCTTAATGCTCTTATACTGCTAGTAACTATGCCTTAGGTAGAAGCACTTCAACTTTTTAGAACTGAAAAAAGCTCTCTGGAGCTTTGTCTAGATGAGCCAAATGAAACTGCCTCCTCCTGTTCTTGCACCCAGCAGTCTGGACAACATAGGGTTTTCGCCCCATTTATAGTCCAAACTATTCAAATCGCATCTGGGCAGTTCCAATGAAAATCTGGGGCAAATACCTCTTAAATTGGAATGGACACATGGTAAAAAAAAAAAAATTCCTCACGATTTGCTGCTGTTTTTCTGGAGAAAATGGTGAGTTCCTTTATTGCAATGGGGGCGGGATATGACTGTTCCTATGATACCTGGTACAACCATTTCCTGGCCATGTTGCATCTGCTGAGGTCACCATGAGGCACCTAGCTACATCACCATGGCCAGGTGCTTTGTTCCTGGCCTCGGAAGATGCAACCAACGTGGGGAAGAGAAGCGCCAATTTGCACGCAGGCCGTGGGTGTGAGAAAACCCTCCACTGAAATGGGAGGGCGGGTAAAAAGGGGGGGGATGCCTTGGGCTAGGGGCTGGAATACTTCAGCCAAAACATGGAGTATTCTGGCCAGTGTTGACAAGCCCTAGAGGACAACTGGAAAACCACCAAAATATGGTATCATGGGAAAAGGACTGTGGTCCCTAGGAGAGCAGCTTTCAACCCAGATCTGTGGTTCCCCACCCCTTTTGAAAGCCACCCTAAGGCTACATTACAATGAAAAAGCAGGACAGGTGCTTTTTTTGGAGAGGGGAAAGAAACCTATATTTGAAGAAATAATATATGGGATACCTATATTCCCACCAAAGCCCTGTCTCATGGCATTATATACCTTGCTTGGGATGGAGGAAAAGGGAGTTCAGCTCATTCAAATTTTTATAAAATCACAGAATCATAGAGTTGGAAGAGACCTCAAGGGCCATCCAGTCCAATCCCCTGCCCTGCAGGAATACACAATCAAATCACTCCTGACAAATGGACATCCAGGCTCTGTTTAAAAACCTCCAAGGAAGGAGACTCCACCACACTACGAGGCAGTGCATTCCACTTCCGAACAGCTCATACTGTCAGAAAGTTCTTCCTAATGTTTAGGTGGAATCTCTTTTCCTGTAGCTTGAACCATTGCTTCGTGTTCTAGTCACTGGAGCAGCAGAAAACAAGCTTGCTCCATCCTTAGTATGACATCCCTTCAAATATTTAAACATGGCTATCACGTCCCCTCTCAACCTTCTCTTCTCCCAACTAAACATGCACAGCTCCTTAAGCCGCTCTTCATAGGGCATGGCCTCCAGACCTCCCACCATCCTGGTCGCCCTCCTCTGGACACATTCCACCTTCTCAATATCCTTCCTGAATTGTGGTGCCCAGAACTGGACACAGTATTCCAGGTGAAGTCTGACCAAAGCAGAATACAGTGGCACTATTACTTCCTATGATCTCGACACTACACTCCTATTAATGCAGCCTAGAATCACACTGGCTTTTTTAGCTGCTGCATCACACTGCTGACTCATGTTCAGCTTGTGGTCCACTAAGACTCCTAGATCCCAGGGCTTAGCATGATGTCTGAAATGTGGCTACCAACAGTATTCTTTATAGTTAAGCCCAACATTTCTATGATTAAGTGCAAGCAGGGACATTATGCTTCTTTAAAGAGCACTAAGGGCTTGTCTACACTAGTGAAAAACCTTGAATCCCCCCTGAATCTGGCCCGATAATGACGCATGACATGCAGCCTTTTCCCCAAACCTGGTGTGATATGCTACATGACATACAGCCCTCCACTGGGCTTTGCTTTCATGGAGCTCAGAGCAGGCAATTGTGTGCCAGAAAAGCAGAGCCCTAGTGCTACTTACTGTCTCTGAAGTCAGAATGGGCAGCCAGCCTCAGGATGACAGGGCTGGCTTCCCATGGTGATTATGCACCAGAAAGGCAGAGCCCTGTTGCTCTTCTGGCCCACACCAGTGGCAGCAGTGCCACAAAGATGGTTGGCTACAAGCAGCGGTGCACCCACAGCTTCACGGGAGATAAAAAGCCAAATACAGGTAAGGTGTGGCACTTAAATCTGGGCCAGAGTAGTCCAAATTTCATGTAACGCAGCTCCAGGCCAAAGTACCGTAGTTCAAATTTCATTCGCATTTTTATCCCCAGTGTAGACAAGCCCTAAAGAGAAGCAATGAGTTAGTATGTAGTAGTTTGAGCATTGAACTATGACTCTGAAGACCAAGGTTCAAATCCTCACTCAGTCATTAAAATCCACTGGCTGACCATGGCCAAGTTACACACACTCAGTCTCAGAAGGAGGAAAGGGCAAACCCCCTCTGAACATATCTTGCCAAGAAAACCCCGTGATAAGTTCACCTTAGTTGGAAACTACTTGAAGGCACACAACAACAAAGAGAATCAATGCCAAACAAAACCATTTGAGCTAACAATTTATTGACTTTTTATTCAAAACACTGTTTCACAACCAAGCTATTCCATTCTTTTTAAAAAGAAATCACAATAATGTACAGATCTTGAGCTCTTCTGGAATCATAACACTGTCTAAAAGGGCAATGCCCTTTTATGCTTCTCCCTAACAATGGTATCTTCCCTGCTAGTCTTCCTGAAAGGGATCCTTTTTCTATGAGGCATGCGGCTAGAAGCACTTTATGCACATGTACGAGATTCTCTAGATCTTAGTCTATCTTATGACTTTGCTCCACCACAGACACTGTTTTAGTTAGCTGAATCCTGGGACGGTTTCAGTGTACACCTAAAAATATAAAGCATGAGCAGAGGGGAAACATGTTTCCAAATGCACTTATAGCAACAGTGAGTTAAGAATGGCTGCTATTTGCTGTCTCGTGTCCACTTTGAATCTGAGTAATTTGTGAAATGATCCTTACTTTTGAATGCTTTACAAGTTACACATATTTGCTTACATATTTACTTAATAAAACTCACACCCAAATCCCTCCTTTCTCCAGGTAAAATAAATGATGCAAAGAAAATACTTACCACGGTATGGGAGTTTACAAATCACATCACTGGAATTGTTTCTTCTCCATGTATCAGAAGAGTTTACATTCACAGTCAAAATTCCATCCTTTAAAGTCAGTTTGTTCTGAGATGCAGAATATACTGAGGCATCAGAGCATCGCCACCATAGTGTAATGTCTGAATCACAATCCACTATTTTCAAGGGATTTGCAGATCTGGTGGTATCTATTCCAAGGCACTTTTGGGATCCCAAGTTAAAAAGACGATGTTGGGAGACCCATGTCCATAAGGTCTCTTTTGTCTCTCGGCAGTCTTCTGCTGTTATCCGCTGGTTTTTAACTTGGATGCACTTGTTGGCTTTTTCATGGCGTATGGTGAAGATATTGTCATCTGATTGGGGAAAAGAAAATGCATTGAGATATAATATTAAAGTGGAAGCATGTTGCAGAACGCCTACAGAGAAACATAGGGAGCTGCCTTATACCAAGTCAGACCATTGGTTCACCTGTCTCAGTATTGTCAACACTGAGTGCTTGTGGCTATCCAAGAAAGGCCTTTCATGTGCCTTCAACAAACCTGCTTGTGATGGTTTCAGGACTGAGAGAAAGCCTTTTCTAAGGATCTCAAATCTCAGGCAGGTGCATATTGAAAAATACAATCTTTCAGACAGTATGGACCCAAGCCATGTAGGGCTTTATAGATCATAACCAGTATTCTGAACTATGCCCAGAAATGGACTGGTAACCAGTTAAAATATTGTAGCAGGGGCATTATGTGTTGCCTGTAATCAGCTGCAGTCAAGAGTCTGGTCCCAGCATTTTTGATCCACTGAAATTTCTGAACAGTTTCCAAAGGGAGCCCTAGGTAGAGTACATTCCAGTAATCTAAACAGGTTCCAATCACGGCATGTTTCACCATGGCCAGATCTCCAGGAATTGGACCACTAATTTTAACTATGCAAATGTACTTCTGGCTATCTCTGAAACCTGAGCATCTAAGTACAATGTTGAGTCCGGGGTAGAGCTGTAAAATTTCCAGAAATTTTGAAGCGAAACCAGAAAAAATTGCAAAGTTTTGGAAAAATTGAAAAAATGCAACATTAGCACTTTTTACAGATTGAAAGTCACTCTGTTACTTTAGGAACATAAAATATGACTATGTATAATTTGATTTGGCATACAAATTATCACAATTGGTATACTAAAGATTTTATTGCCTTAAAGATTTTATTCATCATGCTAAAATAAAACATTCTATAATCAATTTTCTTCCTCTTTTCATTTTTTCAATTTTTTGGAAAAAAACAAAAAAAAGGCTTCAGGGGGATTTTTTTTTTAATTTTTCCATTTTTTTTCTGGGCCTTCACAACTCTATCCAGGAGTACATGCAAGCTGGGATATGTAACTCCATCTGTCACAGGCTGAACCCCTATTTCCTAATCTGCCTTTGGAATGCTGGAGTTCCTCTGCCTTGTCTAGATTGCACTTCAATTTGTTCACCTTCACCCAGACCTTTAATGACAGGAGACACCAGTTGAGCACCAAAATGGAAAGAAGAGGTAGAGTACGGTGGTGCTGAATCCCAAAGGTCCAAACAACTTTTCTCAAGGGTTGCATGCATATCAGGACTGGGCATCTGCAGTAGGTCTGGGGGGAATTTTCTACCCCTGAGACCCTTTGAAGCTGCACAGACTTCTAAGAAATGCAAAGGGCAGAGGAGGAAGCAGCAAAAAATCCACTTCTGGTTTTGAAAAAGGGATCCCCCCCCAAAAAAAATACTGTATGTTCAATGGTTCAGGGGACCTCTACAACCTATTTAAAAGTTGTAGCACCATCCCTAGAGTCTTCTACAAGAAGCAATTCACCTTTTGGTGGGCAGAAAAAGTGGTCTGGGGAGTCGGATGTGTGTTGAAAGCCATAAAAAACAGCACTGGCTCCTTCTGTGGTTTGCATGCATTGCATTTTGCCATCCTCAATGTATATGTTAATAGCATAGAGAAAATCATGTTAATTTATCCCAGAGAGCCCCAGAAACCTTGGCTGAAATGGAGGTTAAGTTTATTGGAGAACTGAATATTTGGGATTTTGACAATCTTACACCGGAGAAAAGAACCCCAGCTTGACTTTTAGTTATTTACTTGTACCAAAGTGACCTTGAGATGATTAATTCTTCTGACTATGAAATGCACATTTGTGTGTTACATTCCATCCTGGCTAAATTAATAATATTTTTTTTAATTGTTGAATAAATAACATTAATTATTCTCTTAATGTAAGCTATGGAAGATACACAGGTCTTTATTTGAAACCATCTAAAATAGCAAATTGACTGGGACTTGAGATATTTATTCAGAAATTATTAGCCCAAGTGCTGGTGTTTTGTAAACAAAGCTTTTCTAGCTAGAGAAAAGCATGTTTGTGCACTCACAGCCCACTCAGGGCATATTCCCTAGAGTCATGCCTCTAGCAATTTGCTGGAAGAAAACAATTGTTCTGTGTTTAATGCATCAAGCTGAAATGCACTATGCAAGTTCTATTTGATTTCTAAAATGTCATCCACTGTTAGAGTAGGTTGTTGAACACTGAAATGGATAACTAAAACTATAACCCATAACAATTCTTAGTGGATAATTCTAAGAGAGGGATGCAAATAAAAGTCTGTGTTCAATCTATTAACTTGGTAGAAAAGTGTAGCTCTGAAATTTTACTGCCTGGTAGACACCAAAGCCACAATAAATCCTTAATATAGCAAGCACTATTTTGCTGTCAAAAAAAAAAACACAAAAATCACCTTGGTTTGTTTGGTTTTAAAAGCATCTTTCTATATGTGAATGTCTTTTGGAAACAGCCAGAAATTTATTAAAATCTTCTTGTACATTGTGTATTGCTCCATTAATATTATATAAAGTAAAAGACAACAAAACAAAACAAAACAAAAACCACACCTAACAAAATTTTACGCAATATAGTAAAGTAACCAAGACTCTTGTGGTTGGCAACATGCTCTGAAGAGACATTAGTGGAAACAAGAAACAGCAACTTGAATGACTTATTTTAAGCAGTACCCTCTTTCCTCTGGTATATAAGAACCACTTTATTTCGATTGCTCTCTGAAACTGATGTCTACTAAGAGAAACTCATTTGTACCTATAACCAGTCCTGTATCCAAGAGTAGCCATAAAACATATCCTGAACCTTTCAGGTCTGTTCCATGAGATTTAGAATCTTGTTACAGAAGTATTTCTTCTTCACATTCTCCACAGAAACAGCAATCAAAGAGTCTGCTAACTCCAACTGAGAACCATTTAAACTACTCTTTAATTCAAATGTAAAATTTGGCAAGGAGTTCAGTAGAGGAAGTAACATACCAAGGAAGACTGAATTAACCCAATTTGACTCAACCAGTCTTTCTGCAGGTGGGCTACACCTTGCCCTACAGTGAGGGCCTGCCTTCAAACTTATTTGGTCCTCATGGTTTTCTGCAGAAAAAGTATGTCTTGGGTGCAAATGAGGACAGTCCTGGCTGGCTTGGCCTACGCACTGATGTTCAATCCAGCCACAAATTTGCAGTAAGCAGAAGAAAAGTCTTCCTTTCCCCTCCAGTGCCTCTTAGGGACAGTTTAAGGGATGGTGTGATTGTATTATTATTATTATTATTATTATTATTAGGGTTTTAAACCTTGAGTTAAGTCTTGAGGGACTATGGTAACAAAAGATATTACAAGGGGGTCCCTGGTAAAGAAAATGTTAAGAACTACTGAACCCCTGCTATAAACAACTGAGCTCCCAGGGATGTATATTATAATCACTTACCATATATTCCAGAGTATAAGACGACTTTTAAACCTTCTCAAAATCTTTTAAAAATTAGGGGGTCATCTTATATGCCGGAATAGGGCTCCCCATTGAGGCTTCAGAAGGACAGGTGGATGGATGGATGGGGGGAGGTTTGCCAGCACCCGCCCTTCCTGAAGCCGCGATGGGGAGCCCTATAAGAAGACACCCCGCCCAGCCAGCCACCCCTCCATACCCCCCCGAAGCTGCAATCAGAACCCCAATTGTGGCTTCAGGGAGGGGGTGGCTGGAAAGCCCCCCCTCCAGCCACTCTTCCACCCTCCCTGAAGCCACGATCGGGTTCCCGATCGCGGCTTTGGGGAGGGGTGGCTGAAAAGCCCCCCCCCTCCAGCCACCCTCCCTGAAATTGGGCTCCCGGTCGCAGCTTTGGGGAGGAGGGGTGGCTGGAATGCCCCCCCCCTTAAGCCACCCTTCCACCCTCCCTGAAGCCGCGATCGGCTTCGGGGAGGGGGTGGCTGGAAATCCCCCCCTAGCTAGCCACCCTTACATTTGCCCCTCTCGTCCGCCTTCGATTCCTCCCCAAAGGGGTCGAAGGCAGAGGAGAGGGGCGAATATACCTGCTTTGCCTCACCCCCACCTGGTCTCCTGCATCTTCGCTCCCTCTGAGAAGGGAATGAAGATGCAGGAGATAGGCAGCGTGTGAGGCAAACCACTACATTTGCCCGTCTCCTCCAACTCGGTTCCTTTGGGAAGGGTGGATGGGTGGTGGCTGGAGGGGGGGGAGGCTTTACAGCCATCACCTGCCCTTCCCAAAGGCACGCTTGGGGTTCCCATCGCGGCTTTGGGAAGGGTAGATGGGTGGTGGCTGGAGGGGGGAGGCTGGGATATACAGTTGTCCTTCCATATTCACGGATTTGGTGTTCATGGGTTTAAGTATTCACACCTTGAAAATATTCTTTAAAAAATAATAATCCAAAAAGCAAACTTTGATTTTGCCATCTTATATATATATATAAAAAGGGACGCCATTTTGCTATGCCATTGCATATAATGAGACTTGAGTATTCACGGATTTGGGTATTCACGGGGGTCCTGGAACTAAACCCCAGTGAATGTGAAGGGACAACTGTACTCGCCATATGAGAGGGAGGGGTGGTCTTATACGGCGAGTATATCCCAAACTCTATATTTTAACTTAAAAATTGGGGGGGGGGTTGTCATCTTATACGCCCAGTCGTTTTATAAGCCAGAATATACGGCAGTTCATCAAGAATTGGTCTCGAGTCAGGAATGACACCAATATATTCAGAATAGTGAAATTTACAAGATCTAAAGGTTCTCTCCAAGCTAGTGATATAAGGGGATACCTCTAAGGTATGAATGGACATACCTCTAAGGACAATTAAAATAACCCTGTATGACACCACAGGTGGTTCTAATCACTGAAGGCTGGGGATGTGGTGTGGGCAACTATCCTCATGGTGTTTTATCTGAAAGCTTTTCTGGGCAATTAAGATGGCTACAAAAATGAGGCATGAGCCAAGAAGTCTTTAGCTGAACCTGTCGCATTCACCTGAAACACTTAACATTAAGTAACCTCATCTTCAATCACACTTTAGTGCAATATGGACATACAATGCAGATCTATGCTACAAAATTGTTGCAATGATTAATGGGACCACTTATCAGAAGCATGCTAAATATGCTCCAAGTTAGGATCATAATCATCTGTGTACTGTGACAGGCAGCATCTGAGACAAGAGCCTGGAAAAGTGGTATACTGGTTGGGAATTCTGGACACTGTGGTCTCCCCTGCCCTGGAAAACATTTCCAATCTCTGTCTGAAACTAACCGTGCTTCCAGGAAGGGTCCTACCATGCAGTCAGACCATGTAAAACACAGAATTTTACTGGAGATCCAGGCATTATGCTTTTCCATCTCTAACCCTCCAAGGCTTTCCCACTGCTTCTTCTATCTTTTTCTTACTATTAACAAAATCTCTTAAGTAGAAAAAAATGGGAAGTTGTACAATGCTTCTTGGTTGGCAGAGATAGGAGCTGCTTGAAAGCACCCTTCCTATTTGGCTGCGGTGGCAAAACTGTAGTGGCCATCAATGTAGTATTACTGATTTTGGATTTATGCACCCATCTTTCTTGTTCCTCAGCTTTTAAAATCCAGTTGTCTTTAAGGCCAGGGGAGTAACTGCAAGAGATTTATACAGCATCCCAATACTACTGTGTAATACAGCTTACTTCCATGGCAGCTGCGCATATCTGTGTTGTCAGCTCTGAACTAGGACAGACATCTGGAGGCAGGGCTGGTTTAAGTGCCCTGCAGCACCATCATTGTGGGACCCCCATCATAACCCTCCTCCTGCAAAAACATTATTAGTAATAATCTGAATATCCTGTACTGTGAATAGGTTAGGTTAGGTTACATTGACCAGAGATAAACATATGGGCCCCCCAAAATAAAGGGTTGCAGGGGGGGGGCAAAATTCCTTAAACTGGCCCTGCCTGGAGGCATCTCTCTGGGAGTAGGGGCTGGGTGCCAGTGTCAGCAGCATTCATGCAGAGAATAAAAGAAAGAGATCAAAGCAATTAAGTTATCAGCCAGGCTGCCTCCTCTATCCACAAGGTGTAAATGAGTACCACCTCACTTAAGTACACACCCATCACAGAGATGAGTCTTTTTAACATGAGAACTGTATCTTTTGTATAGGCAAAGTACAAACAAGTTTTCTTCAAACATAGAACTGCCTCTGGGCAAGATTTATGAGTTATAACTTCAAGTAATTGTTGCTGAGTATACAGAGGCTTGGCACCTCAACATCGCTTTGTTGGGCTTCTTTTAGTTTACCATTCCAGGACTATCAGCATTGTTTCTTTCTTTCTTTCTCTTACCACTCCTGCTTTCCTATCAAGCCGGATCTGTTCTAGCATGCCACACTAGTTGTTTCTTGCTAGAATGAAGTAAGTTAACTCGTTTTCTCTTTCTTAGGTTGTGGCTGAGGGCCTAGTTTGCAATCTGCAAGTATTTGGGGCCTACAACTACAGGCAACAGAAAGCTTGAATAAACTACAGCAGTGAACTCCAGATCCTGAGAGATGGCCTGGAAGACAGTCTAGTTACAGTGATTCTTCCTCCTCTCAGAGGAAAGATATTTGGAAGATCATCAAGACTTCCTAAATCTCAGTGTGAGGGAACCTGTGGTAAATTCAAGTGACCATTGCTGCAATCAGGTTTTATTGTGGACTCTGTGATTGGGAAGATGATCCAGTCAAAGAACTGGATTGGCAAGTTTCACCAAGTCTTTTTGCATCTGAATTTTGCAGGAAGTTTAGTAGTATGAACTACTTAATCCTGTCATAAACCTGCAGTGGGACAAAATGAAGTCTAGGCACTTCAGGTTTGCAACCACTACCAACTACAGTTTACATCCACAAAACATTGTTCTTGCAAAAACTTCCTTAAAGAACAAAATATGCAGGTAAGGCCTTGGGGCATGTTTACAAAGGAGTGTCACTCTGCAGATGCAATCCTTTATCACTAGTTCAAAAGCACACAACAGCCTCCCGGTATCTTGTCCTTTGGGGTTTTGTATAATCCTTCCTCATTTGCAGCATGCTAAATCTACTCTGCCATGTAGATTAGCAGGGATGAGATGGCACAATTGCTTTTTAGTTTACATGGAGATCTTGTTAATTAACACATCTCAATCCCAGCAAACAGCTCATGTGGATAAATTGACTACAGTTTGTTTTTAGCACCATATTGGCCCCTTTCTTAGTGAAAGTGGTGCTTGCCATGGGCCACATTACTTTATGCACTCTGTAAATGTACCTTTGTTCTCTCATGAGGTGTCCTGGCAAACTTAATCCTGTAGCACAACAGGATGTGCAGGATGTGTGTGCATGTGTGTGGGGAGAAAACATACTGCAATAATAAGATACCAGTTTATTGGGAGTGTTATCTGAGGCTCAGTGCCACCAATTGTGCTGTCTCCATGATCACATCTGTGATACTGGGATCACTCAAACTGGGCGGCTTCAAGCTGTCCTTTTTTTCAGATAACTACCTGTCTTTATATAGCCAATACACAGTGCTCTAGGTGACTTAAAATGAGCATGGTAACTGTGTCCAGTGGTATTATTATTATTATTATTTTGGCCTTACAAATTTAAACCGTGCAAGGAAGGTATATGCTGCAGAACTCTGTTTTATAATATTTAGAAGTATTTCAACTACAATAACAATAATAAACTGAAAATAAATCAATCTTAATTTAGACTCAAAATAAATTTGCCACCACCAATTTTTCCTGACAAAAGATTTGGTGCATTTAATCCACTGAACAACAGGTAAAAAAAGAAAGAAAGAAGGAAGAAAGAAAGAAACAGGAGCACTCCTTATTTGCAACATGGCCATACTGCCATCATGGCAGGGATGACAGAAAAGTTGTGTCTGTTGAACTTCTACCTGTCAGGCAGATGTTTTAGAAACAGCAGGGGCTTTGTAGCAAGTTGGAGTCTGTGGTCAAAGTTGGGAACAGTTTCATAAGCACTTCAGCTGGGTTTTGGCTCTTGGAAAAGGGGCCCAATGCTGGTATAGTGAGAAGAGAGAAAGGGGATGATGGTTGTGTAGCCCACCAGATTTGGGCAGAGAGGAATATGCTTTGAATGTAACAGTTGTCCCTCTGTATCCACGGATTTAAGTATTCACGGCTTGAAAGTATTCTTAAAAAAATAATAATCCAAAAAGCAAACCTTGATTTTGCCATCTTAAATAAGGGACACCATTTTGCTATGCCATTGCATATAATGGGACTTGAGTATTCACGGATTTTGGTATCCACGGGAGTCCTGGAACCAAACCCCAGCGAATGTGAAGGGACAACTGTATTAACACAAAACGGGAGAGGTTTTGTTGCTGCTGTTGTTGTTGTTGTCCCCTGAAGGGAACCTAAGCAACCAACCGGCTTTCTCCCTCCCCTCTCCCCGCACCACGAATCCAACTTCTCTCGTGATCCCGGTCGGTGAGTGGAATTCCCCGTCCGCGCCCACAGGCTTGAGCGCCTTTCTTTACATTAATCTGGCTGCTGGGAACTGGAGGCCGGCCAGCCTGCCAAGCCAAGCCAAGCTTGGAGTCCGTGAGTCATGCGGAGGAGCAAGGGCTGCTTGAAGCCTATAAACAACGCCCGGAGGAAGGGCAAAAGAGGGGCGAGAGCAGAGGACTCACTCAAGGCGCTTTGTCATCGCCCGCTGCGAAAGGAAAACCGAAAGCCAGCCTTAGCTCTGCTGGTTTCTGCATAGGCAGAAAGAAACCCCTCGGGCCCAGGGAGAGAGGGGAGGGACAGTGCGGGAGACCACCCACCCACCCATGGCTTGCCTCTAGCCCACTGGTGGGGGGGGGCAGAGATAGGGCACACGCAGTTCAAAGGGAAACGGCACTCTGCACATGCCCCGGCATCTATTTAGTTCTTGCAGGGTTTCAGGGCCCAGGCGTGGCTGGCCCCCCCCAAAAAACAACAACAACTAACTACAGTTGTCCCTCTCTATCCACGGATTTGAGTACTCATGGCTTGGAAATATTCTTTTAAAAATAATAATTCAAAAAGCAAACCTTGATTATGCCATCTTATATAAGGGACCCCATTTAGCTATGCCATTGCATATAATTGGACTTGAGTATTCACGGAGTTTGGTATCCACGGGAGGGGGGGTCCTGGAACCAAACCCCAGTGAATATGGAGGGACAACTGTATTATTTTTTTGTGCCGAGTCACTACTCCAAACTTCGTTCTTACGAAACATGCGAGGAAAAGCCTGTACCCGCCTTGTGGGCAAATCTGCCTCCCTTTTGGGTGGAGACGAAGGAGGGGGAAGTTTCTTTTTTCTTTCCCTCTGGAGGGCGAGGAACTTTCCGTTCCCCAAAAAGACCTTTCCAGGGAAACCCCAACCTTCGGGGGTGGGGTCCTTCCCAGTGGTGAGTTCCGCAGAAAAAAGTGAGAAAGCCCCTTCCTCCTCCGTCCTTGAAGGGTTTGCCTCTCCACAGAAAACTCCCGCCTTCTGAAATGTCGCCCCTCGCTTTGCCTCGACTACATTAAGGGAGTCCGCTTGCTCCCTTCCCGCCAACACCAACCCCTCGACAATTGTAACCAGGGACCCCCTCATACGCGCACACCCTCCCCACACACAGCCTCTCTACCCTCACAAGGGTGGGCAGCTGAGGCTGAACCCACACTACACAAATACACTTGTCCCTTCATATTTGCTGGGGTTTGGTTCCAGGACCCCCTATGGACACCAAAATCCATAAATACTCAAGTCCCATGATATGCAATGGCATAGTAAAATGGTGTCCCTTATACAAAGATGCCAAAATCAAGGTTTGCTTTTTGGATTATTATTTTTTAAAGAAGATTTCAAAGCCGTGAATACTTAAATCCGTGGATACAGAGGGACAACTGTTACATTCAAAGCATATTCCACTCTGCCCAAATCTGGTGGGCTACACAACCATCATCCCCTTTCTCTCTTCTCACTATACCAGCATTGGGCCCCTTTTCCAAGAGCCAAAACCCTGTCAAACTCTGAAACTGGATGATTTGCCATGGCTCCTTGCTATGGAACCTTGGGATTTGTAGTTTTGCAGGGTCTGTAGGTTTCTCTGCCAAAGCCTGCTGATGCCTTTCCAAACTACAAATCCTAGGATTCCATAGCAAGGAGCCATGGCAAATCATCCAGTTTCAAAGTGGGTTATTTGTGCAGTGTGGATTCAGGCTTGGAAACAAAACACCACCACCACGCTTCACGATGGGGCGGCTCTTGCCTCCTCCTCCTCTTGCTGCTGCCCCTGGGAGGCTGGTTGGGCTCACCGCAGCCCCGCGTCCCTTGTGGGGAGGCCCTTGGAGGTGGCCAGGTTGGCTCTCAGCTGCTGGGGAAGCGCCGAAGTGGGTTACCTGGAGCAGAGGCTGCGCCCGGGATGGTGGCGACCACCACCAGCAGCAGCAAGGAAGCCACCCGGCAGGTGGAAACGGAGCCCCGGAGCGCCCTCCTTCTCCTCATCCTCCAAGCAAGCGGGGGGGAAAGTTGCAGTGGCGACAAGTAGCAGCCACCTTCGCCTCTTGCAGGCAGAAAGAAAGAAAGAGCCCGTCGCCCTCGGGCGCTCCTCCTGAAGTTACACTCGCCCTCCTCCTCCTCGCTGCCCCCAGCGCCAGTGCCGACGACAAGCTGAGCGCAAGCGATTGGTAGCGGCTGGGGACCAATGGCGTTTTATTCCGCCTGGCTCCGCTTTTGGAGAGCAAGCTGTAGCCAGCAGGAGGAGGAGGAGGCGTTGCACTTGTTCCTTTTAAAAGGAGGGCATCAGTAGAAATGCAGAGTGCCTGGCCATCTCTCTCTCTATAGCAGACTTTCTCAAGCTATTTACCCTGGTGGAACCCTTGCAACAATGTCCAGGTCTCAGGGAAACCCCTGCCTAGAAATCATTATAGCTACAGCTCTGGAAAAAAATGTATGTTTATTTTGTTCATTGTCCCTCTCTCTGGCTTTTCTTCGCAAATGAAAATTCAGGAAGGACTCCGCGCTGATGACTAAAAAGGCCAATCTGAGATAAACAAGTCCAGTTGCAGGAAGCACAGTCTCAATATCTCAAAGAACCCCTAGCAACCTCTTATGGAACCCTAGGGTTTCAGGGCACCCTGGTTGAGAAACCCTGATCTATATACAGTAGGACCCCCTTATCCACTGATTCATTATCCACTGATTCATTTATCCACAGGACACAAAACAGCACACCAACTGTAGAGTCTTCTTAGAAAATGTGACCTCTCTAGTCATTTTCTAGGTCCTCCAATTTTTTTAAAATTTATAATTAGGTATTTATACCCCACTCTTCAACCACAAAGGCTATCAGAGCAGCATACAAATTGTTAAGCAATAGCAATTTACACATCTACACTGCATTAAGCCGTTTCCAATGTTTATTAGCTAATTGCCCCACAAGCTGGGTACTCATCTTACCGACCTACAAAAGGATGGAAACCTTAGAGCCCTCTGGAATCGAATTTGCAATGACTTTCAGTACAGTTGTCCTTCCACATTCATGGATTTGGCATTCACGGATTTAAGTACAGTATTCACAGTTTGAAAATATTATTTAAAAAATAATAATCCAAAAAGCAAACCTTGATTTTGCCATCTTATATAAGGGACACCATTTTGCTATGCCATTGCATATAATGGGACTTGAGTATTCATAGATTTGGGTATTCACGGGGGTCCTGGAACCTAACCCCAGCGAATGTGAAGGGACAACTGTACTGGCATTTAACCACTGCACCACCAGGGCTCCGAGGCAACTCTATGGTATTTTAAACCAGAAGTCCCATTATTTTCAATGGTGTTTCCTATTATCCACAGTTTTTGGTATGTACAGTACAGAGGTCCCCTAGAACCAGTCGCCAGTGGATACGGGGATCCTACTCTAGTCTCTCCTCCCTCCCTCGCTTCACAGAGGGCCACAGAAGGGCAGGACCTCTGAGGTTGAGAGGAGAAGCTAGCAAAAGGGAAGAACACCCTAACCCTGGAAAATAAAAGCGCAGAAAGAGCCAGCATGGCTCTCTATTGTAGGGACTCCCGCAATGGCTAGAGGAGCACCTGTTTGACAGGAAACTGAGAAACCTTCACTGATTCACAGACAGATTTGGATGTGGAGTTGATGTGTCAGGATCATTATCATCCATTTTTATTTTTATTTTTATTTATTTTTAGGTATTTATACCCCACTCTTCAGCCACAAGGCTCTCAGAATGGCTTACAAATTGTTGAGCAATAGCACGTACACATCTACAGTACATTGCTTTTATAGCATGCTAGGCACTCTCCAGACGGTTTCCAATGTGTGTTAGCTAATTGCCGAGTACTATATTTCTGTGATGCTCCAGCTGAGTGATAGTTGCTTTGTTTATTTATTTATTTATTTATTTATACCTCGCTCTTCAGCCAGAAGGCTATCAGAGCGGCTTACAAATTATTTTAAGCAACAGCAATTTACACATCTACATTGCATTAAGCAGTTTCCAATGTGTGTTTGCTAATTGCCCCCACAAGCTGGGTACTCATTTTACCGACCTACGAAAGGATGGAAGGCTGAGTGAACCTTGGAGTCCGCTGGAATTGAACTTGCGATGTGGTGGCTTGCAGTGCTGGCATTTAACCACTGCGCCACCAGGGCTCCAACCAGGGACCAGGGCTTTGTTGTTGTGTGCCTTCAAGTCATTTCTGACTTGTAGCAATCTTAAGTCGGCAAACATATCACGGGGGTTTCTTGGCGAATTTACTGCTGAGGCTGAGAGAGTGTGACTTGCCCAAGGTCACACCGTAGGTTTCCATGACCAAGCAGAGATGTGAACCATGGCCTACCAGTCCTAGTCCAATACTCAAACCATTACACCACACTGGCTTGCCAACTGCTTACAGTCAAAGATCATACTTTTTAAAGCTTTCTGGATATAAATTAACCAAAATGGTATCTCCCAGATAGATTAAGAGGACATCACTGAACACTGATGCTTGCATAAGTACAAAGAAAGAGAGAGAGAGAAAAGTTAAAAGGGCAATTCCATGCTCCAAGCATGAAGTGCATTGGCTGCAGCAGCCAGAATTTTGGAGAGCAGAAGTCATGACCACCATTTTGCCAGGTCCCCATTTGGGCTACAATACTAATACCAAATTTATTTTTGTGTTGCTAGTCCTGTGGTGCTATGTGCATTTCAAGTTGACTCTGACTTGTGCTGAGATTTGTTTTGACAGGATTTTCTTGGCCAGTTTTTTTCAGATGAGGTTTGTCATTGCCTTCCTCTGAGGCTGAGAGAGTGTGACTTCCCCAACATTATCCAGTGGGTTTCCTTGGCGGAGCAGGGGTTTGAACACTTGCCTCCTGCACTCAAACCAATAAACCACACTGACACTCATCCTTAAAATGCTTGCTACTATCCTTATACAGCCAAAATCTAGGCTACTCCAATCACAAGAGTAAGGTTTCATAGGCTTGGTGGTTGGTAAACACCAAGGTTTCTGGAAGTGCTAAATAACTGGGGTTATGGGATTTTTTGTTATGTGATTAAATAATTCCCTCACTGACAGGCCAGTGGGGACTAGGGTTGCACAGAAGCTTTAGAATACTGAGTTTAGGGGCCAAAAATTAGAGAGGGAGGGGGAATGGAAAAGGAAAGGATGGTTAGACCCATTAATAGGTGCATACCTCACTGCAACATGACATTAAAATTCTCACTAGTCTACACTCTCAACAGCAGTGTGTGTGTGTGTGTGTAAGAGAGAGAGGGGGAGAATTCTTTTGTCATAATGGGCCCACAAAGGCTATTACTAGTTAAACATAGTTTTAACAACTAACATGGCAGCAGTAGCGTTGGAAGTGTGTTTGGGGAGATAACGGTGTGTGTGCAGTGGCGAGGGGAAGCAAGCCTAGCCCATTCTCTGCTAGCAAGGCTCCATCATGCCTTCCACCATAATATTATATAATAGTAACCATTACAGCCCAGTTTCTGTGGCTGTAAAATAATTTGGGAGGGAAAGATCACCCTTTCCTTTGCTTTATTGTGCTTGAGTATTAGAATCCTACTTCCAAAGATAAACAAAACAACAAAAAACAAAAGAACAAATCACTGGTACTTCCCGTCTGAGGGGATTTTAAAATGTTTTTACTTGTCAAGTACAACAGATGTTAATCAGAATAATATGTACATTGATTGCACAATGTTGTCTATTTATCTTCTATTTTATTTTTATTTATTTTTATTTTTATTATGCTATTATGTTATTACGTCTATACTGTTATATTCACTTATTTTAAATGAATATATTTAATAAAAAATATTTTAACCATTATTTTAACATTTTCAGATTTAAAAAAAAATATTGCTTTTACTTCCAAAAGTAGTTTACTTCCAAAGTGGTTGGAATAAAATTCCAGTTGTCCCTTCATATTTGCTGGGCTTTGGTTCCAGGAATCCCCCATGGATACCAAACTCCGTGAATACTCAAGTCCCATTATATGCAATGGCAAAGCAAAATGGTGTCCCTTATTTAAGATGGCAAAATCAGGGTTTGCTTTTTTAAATATTATTTTTTAAATAATATTTTCAAGCCATGAATACTTAAATCCATGGATACCAAATCTGTGGATACAGAGGGACAACTGTACTTCCAAAGTGGTTTGTTTACAAAAATAATAATAATAAAAAGTTTAAACCCACAAAATGCAAACATGGTTAGCATGATTAAAACTACAGTACCTAAATGCTGGAGGTGAGGGGACATGTTTTGGTTTTCTCTGAAAGGTTGCTATTGTAGATCCTTTGTTGCTGTTAACTGATGTCAAGTCACCTTCGATGAGAGACCTCCAAGTTACCCTGTTATCAACAGTCTTGCTCAGGTCTTCCAAACTGAGGGTTGTGGCTGCCTTGACTGAGTCCATCCACATGTAGTGTGCTCTTCCTCTTTTCCTGCTGACTTACACCTTGTCAAGCATTACAATGGGCCCTCAATATCCACTGGGATTTGCTTCCAGGACCCCTGACAATGATACCAAAATTGTGGATACTGAAGTCCACAATGCCATAGTAAAATTATGTCCCTTATATAAAATGGTGAACAGCAAAGTTTGCTTTTCAGATTTAAAAATATATATATTTTCAAGCCCTGGTTGGTTTCATCTGTGGGTACGGAGGGCCGACTATACTGCCTTTTCTAATCAGTAATGTTGTTTCATGATACGCCCAAAATACGACAGTCTCAGTTTAGTCATTTTAGGTGCCATGCTGGGAGATATCACAACTAGGATGCCACCACTGAGAAAACCCCTTTCTCTGGCAGCACTCAGCCTTATTTCAGATGACAGGGTCATCTCCCAGGAGTAACCCGGCTGCAAATTTTAATGTATCACTAGATTATACTACTTGGAGATAGGTATTCATTTATATCCTGTGGCCCTAAGTCACAAGGGGGTTAAAGGGCAAAACCAGCACACTGAAACAGACTCAGAGTCAGTACATTTAGCAGAGTACAAGCATCATGTGCTTATCATACTCTGTGTGCAGCTATACGATCATTAAAAAATCCATATGGGTGGCAAAAAATACAAACAGCCTGTCGTTCGTATGCATACGAACCGGCTATACGATTTTTAACCCCCCTAAACTCCGTATGACTCCCTCTTCCCGAAGCTGGCTGGAGCGAGCAAGCCAAGCGGCAGTTTTAAATCTCCCACCGCTTTTTTTTAAAAGGTTCCTGGTTTGCGAACAGTCGGTTTTCCGTATTTACAATATAAAATAAAAATAAATAAACATATAAATTCACGGACTTACCAGACGCTCACTAGCTGGGAAACCAACATGGTGGCCGCTCCCAATTCCCCTCCGTGCTAGCCCCGCCCCCTCTACTCAGCCAGCCAATCAGATTACCCTGCCTGTTCGTATGTGTGCGAATGGACCGTACAGACCCGTCAGCCATCCGAACAGCATACGGATTTCTCTTCGTGATCCGCTTTCCCTCCCGAATGCCGCGTGTGCGTATTTCAGGGTGGAAAACCGGGGGGCCCCTCTTTTGCATTCGTGTACATCCGAACAGCCGTTTGTACCAAAGCACGAACTTCTGCACGCCGTACGTATTATTTAAATCGTGTAGATGGGACCTCTGTTTCAGTTAGTAATCTAGTACTGACAGTAGTTTTGGGCCAATCTTCAGAGTCAGCTGGAAATACAGTCCATTAAAGTAATCTTATTAGCAAGTTACCACAGCACGGACAACTGAGGCCATGATTGTTGATTTAATTTATTCATTAGTTAAACAACCAAAGATTTCTTTCATTGGATTAATTACTAATAAGAGGTTATTGCCTTAAAACGCAATGTTTTGGATCCTGCCTAAATTAGTTGCACTTCATTCCCATTGAAATTAATAGGGCAAGTTATCCCATATCTAACTTGTCACAATTCATTTTAACAGAACCTAACCTCATCTTGAGAGCCAGTGTGGTGTAGTGGTTTAAGTGTTGAACTACAACTCTGGAGACCTGGGTGCCAGTTACACGACAAAAATTCTCACAGTGCTTACTGTGACTTTGTGATCACGAATCCATCCCTCGCTGTTTATACGATTTATGTCACTGATCTGGATATCCCGGGTGGTCCCGTGACTGATATTTACACGTCCAAAGTTCAGGGAGGGGGTTAGGTTTTGGGGGGGGGTTGGCTGTCAATCAAGGAAGCGATTACTCGTGTTTTCACAACCTCGGTGACGCACTTCCTTTAGAGTTCCGCACCACGAGCGATGCTATTGGCTGGCTGGGGGGGGGGAGACAGGGGGAGCAGAGGTTTGGTATTCCCCTTGCTTCTTTAAAATGTTAACCCTTTAAGCAGAGGCAGAAAGCATTTTGAAAGACCCAGACTGAGATCTTTCGCTCAGACACAGGAAGGAGTGCTTTCCTTTTGAAATCAAGCCGAGTGAGGTGCGGGGGAGGCTTCCCCTTGCTTCTTTAAAATGTTAACCCTTACAGCAGAGATTTAGCAGCAGAGTTTAGGTTTCAAGCCAGCTACAGACAGGCAGTTTGAAAGACACAGACACAGAGAGGGGGAATTAAAGGGTGTTCATTCTCTCAGAGGCTGGAATATTTTACTGTGCTGGTTCAGACCCAGGGAGGTGATCAAGGCAGGGGATGAATGGGCGACCCTCTGCCCACCACGATCTCTCTGTAACATGCAGTTGAGGAAAAGGTAAAGCTGAAGGGTTTGAGTGTAGAAATCCATTTAAAAAGGTGATTGAGTACACGCGCGTGCACACACACACATCAACCTTCGTGCAGCTGGAAGGGATGCCTTTGTTTTCGGCTGGTGAGGCTGGATCTGTTGAACGGGTGACTGACCCCTCCTTTTCTGGTCCCTGATCTATAAGCCCCCAGTCACCATTTCTGGTCATCCCCTAGTACCGAGATATTTTGTCCCAGGCTGTTTACATTTCCGATTTTCCGAATCCTCCCGTGACTTTTTTAAAAACCAGCACAAACCGCGGGACTGGAAGTCCCGCAGGTTGAGGGATAAAAGGTGGCCCCCCTTCTGAAAATCACGTACCCGACCCGATGTACGTGTAAACTGCCAGGGATCGACACAAATTCTTCCTGGGACATTTTCATTGTGTAAACGGCACCCAGGGTCTGAATGCCTTGCTCAGCCATGAAAACCCACTGGGTGACTTTGGGCAAGTTGCACTCTTTCAGTCTCAGAGGAAGACAATGGCAAACCCTCTCTGATCAAATCTTGCCAAGAAAACCCCGTGATAGGTTCACCTTAGGGTTGCCATAAGTCGGAAACGTCTTGAAGGCACACAACAACAACAAATCTCAGCTTGCAAGTCTGGACCAAAACCAATTTATCTCAAGTTCCAAGCGTTCTGAAATGCTCCATAAGTAGCCTTGTAATCTAATATTCCAGATAAAATGGTCTGTGATCTTTTATTGTAAGATGGAGAAGTAAAATCAAATAATGAGGTCTGTGTACATAATAGGACAAACATTCTGCTCTTTGTGGGGCTCATAATAAGATATAAACCCGGAAAAAGCTATTTGCAATGAGGTAAAATTAAATTAGGAGGGGCTGTGAGGCAGAAGCCTTGTTTACAGTATACAGAGGGGGGGGGAATTAAATATCTCTGTGATTAACAGGATGGCCATTTTCTAGCACAACAAAGTTGTAAGTAACTATCATGAAACAGTCAAGTGCAGAGCAAGCAACATAAGCATGCACTAGGTTAATTTATGATAACCTAGTGGGGTTTTTTAGTGTAACATCTGGTGTTGTTTTAGTGGAAAATATACTGTGTTAAATTTGTGGTTAAAAGGGGAACAGCATAAATATGTAATACAGGTCAACCCTTGTAGTGGGGGATACAGTCCAAGAACCCCAAGGATACCTGAAACCTTGGATAATAAGGAACTCTATTATTTTAAATTAGACGATTGCGGGAAGTTGATAATAGAATAACACTGGAAGACACAGAAATGCCTGGAGAGAACATATTTTTTCAGACGTGGATAAGTGAAACTGTGGATACTGAATCCATGGATATAGAGGTCAACCTGTATAAGGCATGTGAAGACTGTGGCCTGCGTACCTGCTTCCATAACAGTATAAAAGCTAGCATCTACAACTATTATTTTTGAGTGACACTGCATGAGTTTCTGATACAAGGGTATTTTTATGAGTTTCATGTAAGAAGTCTGGACACTGGGTCTATGTAGTTGAGAATGCAGCATGCCACAGCAGTTTGGGAAGGAATTAAGCGTGGGCATATCCAGTACTCTCCCACAGTCCACTGATTACAATAGGAATGTTTTAGGCTGCTCCAGTTTTCTGTCTAAGGATCACTGTTAGGGCAGCCTCCTTCCTTGAGCTGAAGGCTCTGTTCCATCTACAGTATGCCACATGCATTTATTCTGCAGTGTCCTGTAGTTCCAGAGGTTTAGGGTGCCTATTCTAGATAAGACTTTAATAGTGCAATCACAAAATTTTACAGAGAGTCCATTTGGACCACAATTTCCTTCTATCTTTTACCCCTCACAAATAATACAGATGCACATTATCTTTGATTAATAGTGACAGGAGCCATCCACCTGAAAGCTGCCAGCAAACAGTCTTCTCTTTTGGTTCATGATGCACTAGAACTTTGCTAACACAGCTTAGCAGCAGATCAGATACTCTTCAGTAGCTACAGGGTATGAAATGGATGGGTTGAAGATGGGGAATGTCTATTGGGGGGGGATGTAGTGGAAAAAAGTAATTTCCCCTCATCTTTTGAAAATGGCAAATTGTGCACTGCATGATGCATTAGAATTCATGTGACTTTGCATTAATGCGATGTATGTGCCCTATTCAGAAATCTAACTTCTAGACAAATTGTAGAAGGGAGCTGATAGATAATCTGAGCAACCCCAAAGAGTGATAATTCCTGCAACTCAAATTAAACACACACACACACACCAAGAACAGAACTCTCAGAAAATCTAGAGCATATAGGGCAGGGGTTTGGCTGATTTGGGGGAGAGGGAACCAATATTTGGGCATCTTTCCCTTCAAGTGACAAAGGTTTTTCCAATAAATGACCTAAAAACCCACTAGAGTGTAAGAGAGACTTTGAATAATACTCCCATAAAATTACTGTGATAAAGAAGGATGTCTAGTTAAGATACTCACAAAGCCAGTAGTTAAATGCAACTTTGGTGGACTCTTTGTCTCAGAACCTCCCAGCTGGCATGGTCAGGAGCTAAGCTGGCTGGGAGATATGTATAATCCAAATAAGTAACTTTTCCAAACTCTGGTTAGGTATAGTTTTAGATTGTACTTTCTTAAATTAAAAGGATAAGATGTTTTATTTGTAAGGCTCAAAAAGGCCTTCTTCCTTAATCTCACATTAGAGCTACTGTTCTAAACATAAAGCAAAGGAGTTATAATTCCATGTGACACACAGTTTTTAAATGTCCCCTTTACAACCAAAGGCTTGGAGAATGCACACTCATTCTGGAACAGGGGTAGGGAAAACTGCAGGCTGTATGATTCCTTTTTGGCTACCTGTCATGTACTGGCATTCCTAGACTCAGTGACCAACAGCTTCAGAGCTCAAAACAGAAAGCTTTATTGGCACAGTACTTCAGAAAGCAAACCATACAGGGTCATTGCTAATAATGAAACTTAACTAACAAACAGTACTTTAAAAGCATATTCCAAACTGCCCAATTTGGCAGGCTACACAACCATTGGCTATCTATCATCCCCTCTCCCACAGTACCAGCGTTCAGCCCCTTTTTCCAGAACTGAAATCCAGCTGCAGTGCTTATCAAGCCGTTCCCAACATTAACCACATACTCCCTTCTATAGTTAGGCTACACACTTGTTAACAAGCACAGAGAAATGCAATCACAATTATCTACAAGGTTAAACAGCAGAACTGAACTTGGCAGGAAAAGGTTACGTCCAGGACTGATCCTGACACTACCTGAAGCCCCACAAAACCTCTCCAAAGCCCTCAGTAGAAAATGAAATTAAAAGTTATGTTAAATCAGTTACAGCTTTGGTTTGGTGCAATGGCTCAGCCCCCATCCGGGGGTTGTGAAGTGTGAAAAATGGCCCCCAGCCTTGGTGCCATTGCCCACTTGTGCTCTGGGGCAACCTGAGTTGAAGAAAACTGAAATGTAGACCCATAATTCAGTTAATGTAGCAGATGTTATATCATGCATCTTGTGGTGAAACGAGAGCTGATTAATTTAGAAAATCTAATTTGAAGGAACCTTTAATTAAGATTAGATTGCATTTTTTTTGTAAATTAGTAAATGTGCTTCCAAATAAATGTGCATCAAATTAAAAATGATTCTTACTGAAATCGACATGTCATTGGCGTTGCTGCCTGGTGCTGCTGCCCAGAGAAGGATGAGGGAGAGAGTCCCAGTGTAGGCCTCCATGGGGCACCCAGCTACCATTCTGGGGCCCTGGCAGGGAACTGCACTTCAAGTCATTGAGCACACAGTTAATTACAACATATTACAGCTGTAGGCAGCCTCCTTTCCCCCAATTACATCTCCCATAAGCCACAGCCAGCATGGCCAATGGCCAGATATGCTGGAAGTTGCAATCCATAATGTTTGGAGGACACTAGGATGCACACAGCTGTCTTGATGGATCGTCCAAACTGAGAAGGGGCTCAGGTACCTGTTCTAAGATAAGAACTGATCCTGTGTGCTGAGCCCATTCAAACTTAAAATGGTTTCCATTTTCCGTATCTTCCAGAATGATTGCTGGAGCTCACCATTTAGTAATAAATTAGGATAACTGGAATATAATATTCAGGTTTGTATTTTTTAATAAATAAATAGAATTTATTCATTCATTTGAGGAAGAAAAGTTAACATTCAGCACCTTCTCAAAAGCATTCTTTTACAAAAATTTTACTGAGTAATTAGGCTTTTAATGAGTACTTGCTTGCAGGAAGATTTCTTATGAGAATGAGTAGGTCCTCTAGTTTCAACTTTTGTATGTTTTGAATGATTTTATATTTGTTTATTATTTTGATATGGTAATTTTTAACTGTGCTTTAATTTCAATGTTAATTTTTTTAGCTAATTCTGTTTTATTGTTTGTGAGCTGTCTTGGGTCCCACACCAGAAGAAAGACAGCATAGAAATGCAATAAATAAATTATAGTTGTTGTTGTTAAGTTCTAGAGCCGAGACCTGGCATTGAAAATTAGATTTCTTGGGTTAAGCTCTGGTTTGCATTAAGGCTTGTATTTCATCTTTGCTCTACCTGGCCTCATTTAACCTCAGTCCATCAGTGTTTGCAATATTATTAAAGTCCAGTGTGCTGGTATGGCTTGCTGTATGCCTCATCCAGTCAGAGTGGGAGGTAGAACCATATCCTTATTTCATCAATGACTTAGTAATTGGCCCAGTCTGTCATCCCTAATAGCTGTTGTCAGACACTACACAGAAGCTCAACAGAGATAATAAGAGAGAAATGCATCTGAAGAAAGGAAAAGATAAAAACAATATAAAGGTTGAAGCACCCAGCACAGTCCTGCGAGGCACTGAGAAATAAAGGTGACCGTTTCTTCCGATTTGGAAACAATCGGGTAGGCTTTCCATCCCATACATAATGTTTTCCAGCACATTTTGCCTAAACTGAGCTCAGAGCTTGAAAGTAAGGTGTTACAGGTAACACTTGCCTGCAACAAGTGACTTGGGGCATGGCAACCAAGGCATAATGTTGCATCCCACAAGTAATGTAATGAGTGGGAACAAAGGCACTTTTTGGTTTAACAAGTAACATTTTCTAGTTACTTTTAAAACCCTAAAGGGCACTTGGGTCATTTTGGCGGCATTTTTAATAGGAGTTTTTCAAGTTTAATCGCTCTCTTGTATCGATCTTAAGTTTTATCACCATTGAAAAGCAACAAACAATACCATTAGTAACTCAACAGTTTATTTTAAAACTTGATAACAAGCAATCAAAATGTAATAGTTTTTAAACACTATAATGTATATTGGGAATGAACGACTTTTACCAAGCATCTTTCTAAGTTCTGCCTGGGTCTGTCTGTATACTACAACCCAAAATCAGAAATCAAATCAAGATAAAACATTATATATGTTTCCTTTTAATTATGGAATTAACCAGCTCTATTTAGTGTATTTTTCTCAGCTATTGGTTGTAGCATAAACAAAGGATGACATTTAAATTTACATCTACTAAATTCAGAGCAACAAACCAGCCAAAATATTATTTATTTTACAAGCGATTAACTCAAATTCAAATAATATGCTAAATATATATATAAAAATGTGATTTCTGCCAGTTAACTCAGTTATAGAGCACACAAATCAATTCTGAATTAATCCATTTGTTTAAAACACTGTGCTTATTTAAATTGCTGCTGATACGTTTTTCCTAACAACTGATGTTTCTGTTTTGCAGCTGAGGATTCAACTGGCATATTTTTCTAAAGTTAAGCAAGCAGTACAAATAATCTAATACTTAATACATTTTAAAAACTAATTCTTGGGTTTTAAACTAATTTTAATCCCAATAAAATTGAGCATGGAAATAAGACTCTCCAGATTATATCAAATTAGCATATAAGGTTAAAGGTAATTACTGGATGAAAATTTGATTAGGCAATTCAGAGCTTTGTTTTTGAAAAAATAAATTTAAAAAATGTTAAATAATAGAACTATTATTGTTTTTTCCCCCCTCTCCTCCCTTTATTCTGAATGGGGCACACAAACAGTCGTTTGTGGATTTCTGATTGCCTCTTCTTGTACCCATTTCAGAAATAATCTCTCGCCCAGAGAGTTAAACAAAACATCCCTCATCTTTAGTGATGAAATGCCATCATCCTCTTGAATTTCATCATTCAAGATCCATCAGGAACAAAGGCTTTAAACAAATCATATCATCTGCAGGGATGTTCCTGTGAGACACCCTTGTATACGCCACACATAACCAATCTTTGCAATTTTTCATCAAAGTTTATTTTCTTATTGCTTCAATTAAGAGTTGTTATGGAAACTATTAATACATTCGCACTGGCATACAGCAAAGTACTGTAATATCTAACAGTTCCTCAAATGTGAAATCGAAGGCTTTCATGGCCGGCAACAATAGATTTTCCTTGGGTTTTTTCTCCCGGGCTGTGAGGCTGTGTTCTGGAATAGTTTCTTTCTGACATTTCACCTCCATCTGTGGCTGGCATCCTCAGAGAATGGTTGGGTAGGTGGTTGTGTGGAGTTTATATGCTGTGAGCCCCTGTAGGGGAGTGTATGTAAATTTTTGTAATTGAATGGTTAGTTTCTGGGTATAGAAATGCAAGATAATGGTTAATGGACCATTATCTGCCTGGAATCCCCCTGTCCCTGGGTGGAATTCTTTTGTAAGTGTTGAGTTTTGATTCTATTGTATTTAAAAAGTGGGAGCCAGAATTTGTTTACTTTTAAGTTTTCTTCTTTCCTGTTGAAGTCGTCCAGGTGTTTGTGGATTTCAATAGCTTCTCTGTGTATTCTGGCTCCCAGTTTTGAAATACAATAGAATCAAAACTCAACACTTACAAAGGAATTCCACCCAGGGACAGGGAGATTCCCAGCAGATAATGGCCCATCAACCAACCATTAGCCAAACTAACAAGCCTTGCATTTCTATACCCAGAAACTAACCATTCAATTACACAAATTTACATATACTCCCCTACAGGGGTTCACAACATATAAACTCCATACAACCACCTACCCAACCATTCTCTGAGGATGCCAGCCACAGATGCAGGTGAAACGTCAGAAAGAAACTATTCCAGAACACGGCCTCAGAGCCCGGGGGGAAAAAAACCCAAGGAAAATCTATAGTTCCTCAAGTGTTTTAAGTGGAATTAACTCACAGGTGTCATCTTGTTTAATAATACCCTGGAAGAGATCAGCTTACGATACCCTCCAGATTTTTTGGATAGTCCAACACATCTGGTGGCAAGCTAGATTATGTGAAGCAGAATACAGAAAATACACCATTGCTGTCCTCTTAACAGTCCCATAGTCAAGTCCTAGATATAAAGGACTAAAACCTGCAAGTTTATACATAGAAGTAAATTCTATTGAGCCAGTGAAGCTTCCATCTGAGGAGTCATGTATACGATTGCACTATAAAAAGACCTTTGATGTTTCACAGATAGATTGGTGTTAGGAGTTTTAATGGATTTAGAATCTATAAAGGGTTTTCTATTACCTCCTTTTTTTTTCCTGCTACTCATTTCCAGTACTGTACCTACTTCTTGCACATCTGTCATTTAAGTTCCTATCCTTTCAACTTGGGAAGTAGGAGCAGACAGAGATTCCCCTTTGCCTTACTGGCTGAGTCCTCTCCACAACCATCAGGAGATATTATAGTCAAGATTGTTTTTAAACAGATTTTGTAAAAAAAAACAAAACCCTTTTTTTAATTTTGATGAGCGATTACTTCTTAATTTCTTTTAAAAATTGAACTGTAATTATTATGATGAACTTGTTTCAGCCATATCCAGGGATGGCAAAGATCCCTCCAGATGTTGTTGGATTGAAGCTCTCATTATTCCTCACCATGGACTCTGCTGTCCAGCACTACTGAGAATCCCATAGCATCAGGAGGGCTGCACGATTCTGACCCCTGGGCTATATTAAGTGTGACAACGTATGCCCTTATTATTGTTTGGCCATTGAACAAATAGGTATTAAAATATGCCTGGAAAGGTAGACAACATTTATCATGTCCCACCTCCTCTTAAGCATCCACTTTGCTTAAAAACATTGCCTTCTCGCTGACCAACATTTTCACATCCTACTGTCTTGTTCACCCACTCATCTCCTTCCCTTGTTTTTAGCTCCTGTTCCTTCCTATTTGACAATGTTGTCTCTTCCAGTTATCTAGCATGATATGCATACACAGGGCTCACGAGAGGAAAGGAAAGCTGGTATAAAGGCCACGGGGTCTGAAGGGGACTCAGGACCTGACTGTGTAGCAGATGTATCTTATCTACATAGTCTAAATTTCTCCCATCGCACAGTTCAAGGAAGCTTACAACTTTTTAAAACAAAGTACAACTAACAAAATGTTAAGACAAAAGTTTTAAAATATTTAAACCCCAATTTTGATTAAAAAAAAACACAAATTAAAAACAGTTTTAAAAAACACACTTAAAACATAATAAAATGCAGACATCCCATTAAAATCTTAATATGCTGCAGCAAGATAAAAACCAAAGGCCTGTCTAAATCAAAAGGTCTTTTCCTGTTGGCAGAAGGGCATCAAGGAGGGGAGCAACCAAACCTCCAATGGGAGTCCTACAACTCGGAAGCAGCCACCGAGAAGGCTCTCTCCTGTCTCCTCACTAAATGTGCCTGTGAGGGTGGTGGGTCTGAGAGAAAGCCCTCCCCTGCAGGTTTTAAAATCTGGGCAGGCTCATGTAAGGAGATACGGTCTTTCAGATTGTTTGAACCCAAGCTGTGTAGGGCTTTAAAGATCTTTGGGACAGAGGAGCCCCAAATCCTGTATGTTTTTGTAGTATGTGGGGAAATCATCATTGTAATGTAGTACAATCTTGTGTATTTCCATGCTAAGTACAGTTAAGGTATTTACCCTGCATGCTTCAGTTCTCCCAACTCCCCCTTCTCTTATTTCACTAGGCAATTTTCATCCAACTGGAGCAATGGGTCATTCATTCATATGACTTAATTTAAATATTATGACTCTTTAAGTGCTTCCTTCTTTAAGTTAAGTCTCCTTGCAGCTGAAGCCATGCCATGATGTTCTTGCCATGATGTTGTTTGTTTTCAAGTCACCATGTAGCCACTCCGCTAAAAGGGTGGGTGAGTCTATTCTACCCTAAATCCTCTTACTTAGTTAGGAACCTGTTTTTAATTTTGTTTTAATATGTAGATAAAGATTGATATACCTTCAGTAAACTTTTGATATGCATTTTTAAACTGACTTCTTTGTTTTTAATGAGTCTAATTGTTTGGGTGATCAGACCACACATTTAAATGTTAATTGAGCTGTCTCTGCATTCCTAATGCGTCACTCTGTCTTGAATTTGAAAGAAAAGGTTTTCATTTTTTAAAGAAGATATTTTTATTTATTTTTAAAAGCGCTAGATCCCTGGAATTTTTAAAATACATTTTTATTTTTAGACTCATACCTCCCTACAGTTTTGATCTGGTAAGAGCAGGAAGAACAGACACCAGCTACACTCTACAGGCCTAGGTGCCTGAGGTGAGCAATACACGAGGCAGGTCTACATCAAGCCTGCCTCAAGACTTGTGAGAAGAAGAATTGCAGGCTTCTGTAAGATTTCTAATTTATAATTCTCATAAGATTTGAAGCAGGCTTTATACAGGCCTGCCTCAAAAGCCAGTCTTGAACTGGTCTGGCAATAGAGAAGGCTGTCCTGTATTGTTGCTTGAAAAACTTGGCAACCTGGGATAGGGGGCATTTAAAAAAAAATCAGGGCCTGATCCTTCTCTCGGCAACCCTGTGTAAACATCTATCTATCTATATAATTCTCTTGGGTATGTTGCCATTCCCAGTGTGCTGATTGGCCGCTTAGGAAACATACTCAGCCAATTGTAGTGCTCTGTTGGCTGGCCAATCAGCAGCTTGAGGGAGTTTTTCAGCACCACCTTCTTGGCCTACAACCAACTTTGCCTGTTGAGCTGCAGTAACTAAATACTCAGCCAGCTCCCCTTGATGTCTTAATATGCATGCATGGGAAAAAATAATGTTGCTTTCTATGCGTTCCCCACCCTCTTCTTTCTTCTTTTTTCCTCCTGCCCTACCTTGCAGGGTAGGTTCCCCCCTCCTCTGCTCTTCACCCCCTTTTCATCCAAAAACTTGATCCCTTTCCCCCCTCCTTCTGTCAGGGTAATATTGCTTTAATAAGGGCAAAAGGAAAAATGTTGGAGCAACAGACCTCAGAGTAGCACAGCTGAAGTGGGTGTGTTCACAGCTGTGGCCAGGCAGAGGGGTGACTAGCAAACACTACTATACAGCCAAAGCACATGGTGCATTGTGTGTGGGTTGGTGTTGTGGAGAAAGAGGAGTGTTGCTGTTGAGTTTGTTAATGAGATTTGCTGTGTATATACTGTGTTTGTTTACACTGAAACTGAAGATAAAGACCTCCAGATATTTTTGGGTGAACCTTGCTGTCTGTGTGTGAAAGTGGGTCAGAGCTGTGGAACAGCTGCTAGCTGAAGCCTTTGTTTTTGTGCCCTTTCTGCTGTGTGGTTCTGCTGTTTTGGCTACTCCTGGGTTAGTTTGTCCCCAAGCTGTGCCAGGTACCTCTCAGTGAGCCTATGCTGAGTGGCCTCCTTCTGCCCCAAGGAATTTACAGACTGCAAAAAAACAAAAACAAAAAGAGGAAATAGTGGGAAGCTGCCCTGGGGTTCCAGGCCGTCTTTTTCCTACTTTGGGGATCCCTTGGGATCCTCTGGCTTCCCCTGGCTCTGCTTCCCATGGGGAGGAAGGCTTTCTTTGCAAATGCTGCACTGGATAGGCTGCTGCCTGCTAAAAAAATCCCTCCAGCCAGTGGGAGGAGCCAAAACCTGCAAGGGAGGGGGAATAGAACAGAGTAAAGTGGCCTCTCATTGGCCACCAACCTCCCCCCAATAGGAATCCAGCATGCTGTCCTCGAAATAGTGTTTGAGTGGAAGGCTGAGGCTCAGTCTATGGGTGGGGCAAAGGCAGCCTGGGGTGGGGCAAAGGCGAGCTCAAAGACTCACGCAAAAGTTAGAGGTGACCATTCCACCCCTTGCTGGAGAGACTCCTTTGCTCCTTTTTCTATGAATTTTTATTTTAACAAGTGGTAGACAAGGGTCCCTGGACCCCTGCCTCTCTAAAAGAGGCAGAGCTTTTGCATGCTACTTTTGCCAAGTATCTAGACCAGCGGTTCTTAACCTGGGGTCCAGGGATCCCCAGGGGTACTCAGTGTCCTCACAGGGGTCCACGAAGGCTTGAAGGCTGCTCAGACCACCTTCTGGCTGCAGTGGGGTGGCCATGTGACAGGAGCCAAGGCAAAGGCTGGCTGGCTTGGCTTGTGCACTGCCGCTCAATCCACTCCAGCCACAAACTTGCAGGAAGAAGCAGGAGAAAAGTCTTCCCTCCCACTCAAATGCCTCTGGGGGAAGATTTCATGGATTGTGTAGCTGCATGATTATTGTTGTTGTTGTTGTTGTTTTAAATCTAAAGTCTTGGGGGTTCATGGGGAAAAAAGATATTTAAAGGGGCCACTGGAAAAGAAAATGTTAAGAGGCACTGTTGTAACTGCATTATTATTGTTGTGATCAGGTATTATTGTTATTATTGTTAGGGTTTTAAATCTTGAGTTAAGTCTTGGGGGTCCATGGGAACAACAGTTCTTTAAAGGGGGTACCTGGTAAAGAAAAGATTATCAGCCACTGGTGTAATTGTATTAGTATTAGTATAGGTGTGCCCAGTGTAACATACACCGTTATGTGTCCTGCTGGGGTTTCAAGCGGTTGTTGCAGCGTGGAGCTTGGATTGGCAGTGTTCCTTTCACACAGTTCAGCTACACACTATTATTTTAGGGGGGAAATATTGCAATTTTTTTACATGTGGGTGGTGATTGGCTGAGGGGATGAGAGGAGGGAGGGGCCCTTGTGAGGCTGGGGTGTAGATGCAGATTGAGTGGCAGGTGTGGATTGTGAAGTGGAGAGGGAATTTGCATGTGGTTGGTGATCGGCTGAGGGAGTGAGGGGATTGATTGGGTATGTTTCCTAAGCTGCCAGTGAGCACACTGGGAAAGGAAACATTATATGGTTTGATGTGAAGTTGAAGGCTTTCACGGCCGGCATCCATAGGTTTTCTGTGGGTTTTTTCCCGGGCTATGGGGCCGTGTTCTGGAAGAGTTTATTCCTGACATTTTGCCTGTATCTGTGGCTGGCATCTGCAGAGAATGGTTGGGTAGGGGTGTATGGGGTTTATATACTGTGAGTCCCTCAAGGGTTGGTAGTTAAATTGTTTCATGCTCCTGCCATGGCATTTTTGCCATAGCCAAGGTCCTATTGTCATTCTATCCTCACAGCACATGCCCTCACAGCCTAGAAAAAACCCACAGGAAACCTAATATATGGTTTATTTTGTAAGAACTGCGTCAGTGAAGATGGACCTCCCAGCTAATTACGGTAAGTGGATTTTTTGAATAGTAGACATGACTTACTCTGTTATAGAAGTAGACCAACTTTTGATAGGGGTTTTGATACCACCCAAGGGGTCACATAATTGCCCCACTGCCCCTGCTGCCGCTGCGACAGGACCCAGGCAGTTAACTGGTGGCGGCGGCAACGGGGGCAGGGTAACAGAGCAACTCATCCTTAATGCACCGCCGGCGTATGTTACGTCAGGTACAGCTAGTATACTGTACTCACACTGTGTTTACAGTATGTAAAGAAATAACTGTACTGGCATAATTGTAGCCCCCCTGTGCCCTTATACCAACAGCTATTTCTAATCCTCAACCACCCTTCACACGTCTTCTCATCCCTATAAATAAGAAAGGGCTTTACATACCAGTCAGGTTGTTTTTGTTTTTTGGCCAGGGTTTCCTGCTGTCCTCAGCTACAGCAATGTGTTAATGCGGGTTCTGAGAAATATTTCCACTAATATAAAACTGTATTCCCTCTTCACACTGTAGATTCCCCATGTTAGGGAATGAAGGAAATCTGGCAAATACACTGTTTAATTTAAAGCTTACAGAAGACAAGGGAATTCTCTGTCAGAGAGAGATCAAAGTACTTATTAGAGGACCTGCCTTTCCTCTAGTGAGCTTCAAGCAGTGTAATGGCACTCCTCTTCAGCACTTTATCCTAACAACAATTCTATGTGGTAGGTAAGAGTGACTGAGGGACTGGCCTGAGGTCACCCAGTGAGTTTCCTGGCTCAACAGGGATTGGAAACAGGATTTCTCAAGCCTCAATCCAACACACTGACTGCTACACCATGCTAGTTCTCTGTCTGACATAGCCAGCCACATGTTTGCTGAAACTCTCAAACAACTCTGGCTTTGATTATGATTTTCACTACAAAAAAATGGGTTAATAGCCACGCTATTCCATTTTTTATCTCCTCACTGAAGACCATTGTTAACAAAACAAAGAAAAAAAATACTTCGGCTACACTTCAGACTTTCAGCAAGAAGCCAAGTTGCATATTTTTATTCATATGCAAACTTCTTAAGAACTAGGTGTATGGTGTCTTGATTTGGTGGCTTGTTAATTTATAATTGACCAGTCAGCCTAGGACTTAATCTCTTGCTATTTTGACATTGTTTTTCCACATCCCTACCTGTTAATAAATACTGATTGAGATACAGATAGATTACCATCATCTTCTGTGGGGAAGATCAATGGAAATAATTGATTAATTTGGCTTTCCTTCAAACTCCCAACTTCCTTAAATAATCCTTTCATACCTTTGATTAAGTCAAGGGCCTTCTTCCCTCTGGCCAGTTCTATGACTCTCTGTTTTGAACCATAGTCATTCGTCATATATAGAAATTTTGTCTCGCAACCTGTTGGGAAGTTGCATCATCATAAGCCAACTTACAATTGTGTAAAGATGAATTGCACTGTTGTGACATTCATATTCTCAGGAGGGGAGCTGCCATGTAGCCATGCCCTTAGGACCACTGTGTAAGTGCAGGCAACAGCATGGCTGCTACCCTGAAGCGCAACAGTCCCAGTGCACGTCTTGACACCCATGTCCCACTGTGCAGTGGGGGACCCTGTTGTGTAACAGGACATCTTGCACAGTGCCCTATTATGCATTGTTGCAATTCACTAGCATGGCTACATATTGTGTTAGTGACATAGCTCCATCATCATAAAGTTGCCTCTAATGGAGGATCTTGGCCTATGTGTCTTTGTGAACACACATGTATACAATCACTGTAGACTGAAATTACCCACTACAGGCTCAGTTTATCACTTATTTGAAATACTTGGGAACAGAAGTGTTCCATATTTAATGCTTTTTTAAATTTTGGAATACATGCATACATATAATGAGATAACTTGGAGATGGGACCCAAGTCTAAACACAAAATTCATTTACCTTTCATACATACATTATACACATAGTCTGAAGGTAGTTTTATACATATTTTTAATAGTTTTGTGCATGAAACAAAGTTTGTGTACACTGAACCATCGGAAAGCAAAGGTGTCACTATCACAGCCACCCATGTGGACAATTTTGGATTTTGAAGTATTTCGGATTTTGGAATTCTGGATTAGGGATACTCAACCTGCATTACATCATTTTTTCCTGCTTTATTTGCTTTCTTATTTCTTAAGAACAAATGTTTTGGCTGGAGGGAAAAGTGAATTGCATATCTCCAGTATTAAATTAACTTTTGGACTTGGAATTTCCACTCTGACAATTCTGTGGAGGAGTTTGCTTCTCCCAGATTTTCTAGCTTATTGGCCTCTGGCATAAACAGCAACACTTCTTCCATCTATGCATCTATATATTTTCTATAACGTTTATATCCAGGACTAACAGTATCCGGTGGATTATTATCAGGTTTCTGCAGGGCTCAGTTTTAATGTCCTCCAATCCCCGCCTTTTGACTTTGAGGCTTCTGGCACTATCATAGTAATGGAATGCAAAATCTCTCTTTCCCATTGCTATTTTTGTTTTAATTTTTCCCTGTGATCACCAGTTATTTTGCTATTCTTACTACCATGTTTAATCCTGTTGTCACCATGAATCACTTCCAACCGTCATTGTTACACAATGAGTTGTTGAGGGATGTAATGCACTTCATCTATTAAATCTGCTATGGAAATTATTACTACTAATTATAATTGTTAAGTACACCTCTAAGGAGCCTATGAAACAGAAAAGCATTTCTAGTATTACATTATGTAATGTTCTGCAAGTCCATGCTCCATTCATACCAGAATCAGCTGTGAAGGTTTCAGCTTGATGGTGTTTGATGTGCATTTAAGCATGCCAGGAGCAAGTTATTTGAACACTTAAACACACACCAGTGAAACCTGTATGTTAGGGGAAGCTGACTACAGAAAATGCAACTTTTCTTTTGTTCAAAAAGCCAGTGTCATTCTTTGCCATGGATCCTTACCTTGCCTGAAGCCTAGCAACATTCCAGCTTTCTAGGTTCTGCCACAATTAGAAAATTTTATTCTATGAAAATCTCAGATTCTCAGCTAGTAAAAATTAAAGGAATAATACATATTGATTGTTAACTTCCTTTGGCCAATGTTTCCTAAGCTTCCTGAATGTGATTTTCACTTCTAAATTAATCTTTCCCATTGGAAGCAATCTATCTACCAGCTATTTGTTTGGCTGGACATTTCAAACTAGTTTATTAAGCTGGATAAAGTGAGCTGTCTGATTATATGTATTTCCCTTTTTAAAATAGTCTCTTATTTTCTATTCTACCTCTTTTTTCGCTGTAATTTATTTTTAAAAATCATATATATTGTGATTTTAAATTATACTTTGGTGTCGTACAAATTTATATGGTATTATATGATGAGAAGAGCCAGCATAGTATAGTGGTTGAAGGTTTTGGATTAGGGATCTAGACACCATGGTTTGAATCCCCCACTCATCTACAGAAACCTATTGGGTGACCTTGGGCAAGTCACACACTCTCACCCTGAGAGGAAGGCAAGGGCAAACCTCCTCTGAAGAAATCTTGGCAAGAAAACTCTGATAATTTGCCAAAAGTTGGAGTTGACTTGAAGGCATATATGATGAAGCACTGAAGACGGATCTCTTTCGGCAGGCCTTTCCTAATTAGATCCCGGCCTCAGGGGATCCTGGCCTTTTTTTAGTCCACTGGCCATTTATTGTATTTTATTGTATTTATTGTTTTTAAATGTGATTTTAGATCAGTTGGTTTTAATTTATAATTGTTTAATAATTTTTTATGGGGGAGGGTGGGGGTGGGGGGTGTTTGGGGATTTTATCTGCATTGTATTTTAATTTTTGTAAGCCACCCCGATTGTTTTGACAGAGGGGCGGGGTATAAATAAATATTATTATTATTATTATTATTATTATGAAGGGCAATTATTTTAAATGATAAAGAACAAGCTTTATGAAACCAACAAGCACTTCAATAAAAATTATGCAAAAAAGTACACCAATTTTATGCCTTGAGAAGGTAGTCAATTCTGCTGCTAATCAATGTTCGTTTAAGTGGGATTAGCTATGGCTTAGAAATTGCTGGAATCACTCTCAAAGCCAAAGATATTTTAAAAAACATTTTCATAGGAAAACCACAATTTTCTACTTAAAATTGATTGCACAAAACAAAACATTAGAACAACAGTCTGATTTCTATTCTCTGGTTTTATTTGTAAGATGTTCTAAAAAGCACTGTGTGGCTGTTTTTGGAAATCTATACGCACCTTTTTCTGGCCCTAAATATTCAGTGGTTGCTGCCAGCAGATAATTATTGGATTGAAAAGCAGACTAGGTATTTATTGATTCCTATTCGTACCTATTTAAATAGCTGTACACGTATCCATATTCAGAGGCAGACATATTGCAAACATTAGATTTTATGTAATTGACTAGAATACTTTATTTATGGTTGATGTTATAAAACTCCTATTTGAAAAATCCAACAGACCTTCTGATATGGTCTGTTGGCATCAGCCAGTAAAGCTTGTACTGTATATTCTTATCTGATCTTTTATTTGTAGGGGGGAAAGAGATTTTTCACATCACTATGTGGCCTGTCTCTGATTCTTCACCCACCAACCTGGGAACCACTTTTGGGGTAACAGCATATGGCTAAAAGTATCTACTGTAGGGCTGGAAATAATGGATTTTTTGTTTGTTTAAAAAAGCCTGATTGCCCTGTAGGTTGAGTTCACCCACAAGCTGAGATCAATCCCCTGAAAATCTATAGATTCTACTGGTTCAATGCACTGAAAGGACTGAGCATAATTCTTGGGTGGGTGGGGGGAACCAAACCTTCCCACATGAGGTAAATGTAAAAGGAGACAGTGTGGTCTAAAAAGGCATAGTGTAGAACTCCTTCTAGCTTCCAGTATAAAATGCCAAAAAAACTGGTAAAAACAAAAAATGAAAGCTTGTAAAAATGCAGAACAGGGCAGTAGTCTTTATTTATACACTGCATATGTTCTTCTTCTTTTTTTTGTAAGTCTAGAACAACTTGCAAGCATTATCATCTGTGCTATTTAAGTCTGATTTTAAAATGTCTTTAGCGGGTAACCCTAGTAAAAAATAGAGAGTTACTGTGTAACTGAATCATATATCATAATATGCAAAAATTTTGCTTAGCTTCGCATTGATCCTCTAAAATGCTATAAATTGGGCATTTAGTGAAGAAGATGGAATATGTTAAATCAGATAAAGATTTGTGCCTGCATGTAATGCTGTCATTTTGCAATAATAATCCCAAAGTTAAAGTGATCTCAACTATACACAAAGGAGCAAATACTACCTCACTCTTATACATACATGCACAGCTAAAAACACCTGCTTCCCTGATAAAACACTTTGTTGTTATGTGCTGTCAAGTCACATAATGGGAACCCTATGAATGAGAGACTTCCAAAAAGTGCTGTTGTGGTGTTTTTTTCCCAATAAAGATGTTGTTAATATGCAAGAAAACAAAGTCTCATATCTGTGTTGTATAGTACAATGATATCGTCATAAGCATGAAAAATAAACCACAGCATGATCAACACATAAAGAAATTACAAAGTCAAACTACAAAACAAGCACTGAGAGCTACTGGATAAACAAGGTGATCATAGTGTCAGAGGGGATAAGACACTTAGGCATGGGTAGAGGGACCAGGGAAAATGTCCGGGGAAGAATCTGGGAGGATATTGCACCGCATTCTACCATGGTGTGAAGGGGGGGGGACAGCCCCGTTCACGTTGGACAGGTAATCAATTAGCAGAAACCAGCTTTCGACGAATCCAGCAGAGCCAGTGAGACCCGCTGATCTCCGCATTACATCTGCCAACTTTTCCATTAGCCACAACTCCCATACTTTGTGCTGCCAGGTGTTAATGATGGGCATGTCTATTTTCCAGTTCCTAGCTATCAGAATCCAAGAAACTGCGAGGAGGAAAGCTACAATTTTCTTATATTTGAGATTTTTGTTGGAACCCCAAAATAATGACAGTAAAAGTAATTCTGGGGAGGGGGCAATTTGTTGTTTGGTGATCTTGCCGATAATGTTTAAAGTTAATGACCAGAAGGTCTTGACCGTGGGGCAATCCATCCACATATGGAGAAATGTGCCAAGGGCACCACAGCTTCTCCAGCAGGTGGGCGGGTAGTTTTAGTTATCCTGGTGAGACCCAATGGCATCAGATGCCACTTATATAGAAGTTTCAGCAAAGTTTCTGTCAAAGCTATCGAGCGGGGGTCCTCAAATTGAGGGAAGTCCAGATGTTTGCCCATTCAGTGTCAGTGATTTCAGTGCCTAGATCCTTCTCTCAGCCCACTTTGAAGTGCAAAGTGTCACCGAGTGATTCTTCAGTGAATCACTGGTAAATCCGGCCAGCTCGGCCTTTCAAAGGAGACCTGGGGGATGTACACATATGTTCAAAAGCTGTGGGAGACTGCAGGAAGAACCCTGTGGTGGCTAGGCGATTTAGGAAAGATTGAATCTGGCGGAGTTGAAACCAATTGGGAATGAAGGGGGTTAGATTTTGCAGTAATTCAGCTTCTGTTTTGGGTTTGACATTTTGAAAAAGATCTCGAAGCCTATATACCCCTCTCTCTTCCCAACAGCTAAACTGCCTCAGCTTGTCAGGATAGAAAAAGAGGGGGTGAAAAGCGAAAGGCTGTGTAGGGGACGGCGCTGGTGCTAGCATGTATTTCCACTTGAGCCATATCAGTGATAATGTCCTCAAAAAAGGATTAGCAATCCTTTTCAGTTGATGAGAAGAGCTGTGTGAGTAGAAGGGTTTGAGGGAGATCGGGTCTCTTGATCTATTTCGATTGCCACCCACAAAGCTGTCATACTTTTTTAAAGGAGAGAGACAGTTTGGGCCAATTGAAAGGCAGCAAAGGAAAGCTCCAGGTTAGGGATTCTGAGACCTCCCTTTTTACGATTAATATGCCAGATGCATTTCAGAAATCGTGGTCTCTTTTTCTCAAATATGAACTCAGTCAAAAGCTGTTTCCACTTATGAAAATAGGATGAGGGAGGGAGGAGAGGAATACTTTGGAAGAGGAACAATAGCTGGGGTAAGGCAAACATTTTGAAGATCGCTATTCTACCTAAGAGCGAGAGGTGAAACAATGTCCAGATTTTTAGGTGGGCTTTGAGCCAGCGGGTGACAGGTTTATAATTTTGGTGGATCATCTGATTAAGGTCTTTAGTGATCATAATGCCGAGATACCTAAACCCAGAGGGGCTTAAGTGTAACTGGGTGATTTTTTGCCATTCCAATTGCAAAGATAGGGGGACATTTAGGCAGAATAGCATTGACTTAGAGAAGTTGACCCTAAAGCCCGCATATCTGTCAAAGTCAGCCAAAATCTTCAAAGCAGGGAAAGATTCTTCCGTTCCACACATATATAGTAGCACATCATCAGCATAAAGGGAAAGTTTATGTTCCTTTCCATTAATCTCTGGCCCTTTTATAAGCAGACTGCACCTGATGTTGTCAGCTAAGGGTTCGATTGCTAAGGCAAACAGGACCAGGGACAAGGGGCACCCTTGCTTTGTTCCCCTCTGCACTGGGATGGGTGAAGAATCAAACTTATCGACATGAATCACTGCTTGTGTACCATGGCACACACCTCTAAGATAATTAGTGGAAGTGGGACCAAACCCCATCCCTTCCAAAATCTCAAACAGGTAAGACCAGTCCAGGTGGTCAAACGCCTTAAGGGCATCTACTGATAAGAGGAATGTTGGGTGGGAGGATTGCTCAGTGTGATGAATGATGTTAAGTGTCCTCCTAATGGCATCAGTCATTCTGCGCCCCGGGATGAACTCCATCTGGTCAGGGTTTACATAATGGGATATAAAGGAGTTGATTCTGGATATCATAATGGTTGACATTATTTTAAAGTCTTGATTGATCAGGGAAATTGGGTGAAAGGCTGATGTTGTGGGCTTGGTATCTATGGATTTAGAGATGGGGATAATACAGGAATGTTTCCAAGTGTCCGGAGGGACAGAAATAGTTAAAATCTCATTGTATAGACCGAGCATGTGGGGGTCAGATCTTCCTTAAGGAGCTTGTAAAATGTGGAGCTGAAATCACCCAGGGGCCATTTCAGGTCAAAGCTTGCAAATAACTTGGTCAATTTCAAGCACCAATATTGGCTTGCTGAGAGAAGCCTTATGATCAGGATGAAGCTTCGGGAGATGCAGGGAGCTCACAAAATTTGACAGGTCTGGGGAGGACTACTCTGCACTGTACAAGTTCCTGTAGAAGATTTTGAATTCCGACAGAATTTATTTTTGTATGGAGGTTATCATACCTGCCTTGGTAGTAAGGCTGGATATCAGCTTCCGTTCTGCCCTCCTCTTCACCAATCTAGCTAATAGCTTAGAGTTTTTATTACTGTGGTCATAATAATATGCTTTGGTGAAGAGGAGGTCAGTCTGGATCCAATGCATATTCCACTCTTGCAGCTCTGAGCGTTTTCTATTGAGATTGACTAGATCTTGGTCACATTGAGACTGTTTATGAATTTTGAATAGCTCAGCGATGTCCATATGTAATGAGGCACTTTGATTTGATCTAATTTTCTTTTGTTTTGCTCCCTCCTGTAAGAGGAGACCATGGAGCACAGCCTTCATAGTGTCCCATAATAAAACCTCCAATGTGGTGGAGGCTCTGTTATCTGCATAGAATCGTTTTAGTTCTACTTGGAGATATGACTTAAACTGCTCATTTAGTAACAATCTGGGGTTGAACATCTAGATCCTGGTGGGTTGCACATTTGGATTTAGGATCCATGTTAATAGCAGGGGAGTGTGGTCAAAGTGGAGAATTTCCCCAATTGTTACTTCTCTAATTCGTGGGAAGAGGGATTTACTCATGAAGAAATGGTTGATCCTAGAGTAAGACTAATGACCAGCCAAGTAGAAGGTGTACGACCTGTCTGTTGGGTGAAACATACGTCACAGATCTATAAGGCCCAGATGTGCAAGCATTGCCTCAGGAAGGAATGGGGGTTGAGAAGATTCTTTGCCCACCTGGAAAGACCTGTCAAGACCATGGTCTGAGACTGTGTTTGAGTCTCCCCCACCCCCATCACTGCACCTTCGGCATAAACTGCTAAAGTGCAGAGAAAACCCTCCAGAAATATTCCCTGGTTGGTATGTGGGGCATAATAGGTGGCGAGGATGACAAATTGGTTGTACAATAAGCCCTGGATCATGATATACCTGCCCCTGTGATTCCTCTTAATATCAAGTAGCTGAAAGGGAGTACCTCTATCAAATATAATTGCAACCCCTCAATATTTACCTGACCCTCCTGCCACAAATTGAGGGCCAAACTTTGAAATAGGCAGCACCAGATTGTCAGATCTACTGTGTGTCTCCTGAAGGAAAAGCACATTGGGTTTATATGGGGCTATTTCTTTCATGATTTTTTGCTGTTTGGTGTGGGACCCCAAATCTTTGACATTAAATGAAAGGATCCACAGATCACCCATTATTGTCTACATAATGGGGCCCATGAATCTAGAGAACAACCTTTCAAGACACAAGGGGAAACCACAAAAGTGTATCAGGTGTGTAGTAGAGGGGTTCCCAAGCCCAAGCCCACAGCCTATCAGTGCAACTCATAAAAAACATAACAACTGTAAACTGAAAATTCAACAACTTATCCAGAAGGAGAGAGGTCTGCAAGACCAGTGCCTCCCAATCAGACCTTTTATCAGCCTGATTTCCTTCGGAGAAAACTATCAAAGGAGGGGGGAGGTGAGTTCCATGGCTTGAGCAGATCTTGGAGTAAGGCTTATGAAGGTGAGCAATTAATGGAGTGAGGGAAGATAAGACCAGACTAGTGGAGATGGTGTTGCAGACAGCGCTGGTTGCGGCCATTAAGAAAGCATCTTGCTGAGTGACACAGAGGCTCACTGAAGCCATCACAGTGAAGTGCTGCACACGGCACTGGTAGATCTACAGCGAGACCAACTTACTGTCTAAGAGTGACAGATGGCAGTTGGCTGGGAGGGAGACAATGTTGCAAAAGTCAAGGCAAACACCAGTTATGGTTGCCAACATGTCGTTTTCACACAGCGACATGGAGAAAACAATATGGCTGATCTCTCAATCCACCAATCTGGTATCTTGCCAAAATGCAGATCACAGATGCTTGATGAGAAAGGGATTTCATGGAGAGGTCTGTGTCATCTGGGTGATCCTCTTGTTCTTTTTCTGATGGACTATGGTCCAGGTTAATGAAGAGTGGTCCTGGGAGGGCAGTTGGTCATTTCTAATCTCCCTCTCTAATGGTTTGGGAACCTGTATGTCCAATGCTATCAGCAACTCTAGCAGTTGTATTTTAGAGGACGCTGACATTGTAGAGCCATCTTTGGTTATCATAATGTGGAAAGGAAACCCCATCTATATTTGTAGCCTGCTTCCAGCAGGAGAGAGGTGAGTGGCTTAAGCTATCTCCTCCTTTGTAGGGTCTCCATCAAGACATCTTGAAACAGGGAGATCGTGGACCCTTCAAAGGTAAGTGATGCAAGGGCATTTAGCTTAGACAAGACCTGCATTTTCCTTTGAAAAGAGAAAAAACGAATTAGAATGTCTCTTGGGGGGGGTCTTCCCATCATTTGAGGGGCCATAATCACTTGGTGGGTTCATTCGATGTCTGAGTCCTTGAGGTTTAGGTCTGGACACAGGTCATTAAGCCAAGCCAGAAGGAAGACCTTGAGGTTACTCTTCTCATCTCCTTCCATAAGCCCATGCAAGAGGATATTTAAACAACAGCTCCTGTTTTAAAGATTGTCTACCTTGCCCTGAAGGTGCCGATTGGTTTCCTCAAGCTGACAGATGCGTGAGTTATGGGCCATGGTGGCCTGTAAAACTTCATTGGCTGTGGTCTTGATAGCCGCAACTTTACCTGTCAAATTCATTAGTTTCGAATTGACTGGTTCTAACGCCAGGGCCAGTTCCCTGTGGAGATCTTCCATAAACAGCTTGCACTGCCTTGAACGTTGGATTGAAAGGTCCTGGTCCGTAGGCTGGATAGGTTCCGTCTGGTTACCTTTCCCTGATTTGTTCAAGCCAGGAGCCATGATGTCATCCGGGCCAGCAGAGCCACCTGGTAGAGGTGATCGACATTCTTTAGTTGCTGGGTAGTAATTGGCTATGGACTGCTCAGTCAGGCATTTGACCCTTTGCATGTAGTATAGCGAGCAAAGGTGGATCAACTTTTTGTGAATAAAACTCAGTTTTTATGAAGAAAAAGCCAAGATCAGGAGGAGCACGACAACTACAAGTCTGGCATGGTCAGTTTCTAGCCATGCCCCCCCAAAAGTGCTGTTGTTATTAACTGTTGTTAGCTCAGGTTTTACAAACTCAGGGCCGTGTGTGTGTGTGTGTGTTTGTCAATATACCTCTACAGTATTGTGGTCTTCCATGGCAATGACCATGTAGCAGCTTTACAGATCTCACCCAAAGAAGCTGACATAGAAAATGTCGCAGAAGTAGCCGCAATACATGTCGAATGTGTCTGAACCCTTTGCAGAACAGGTTTAGAACTTTGTTCATGAGCCAAGGCAATACAAAGACACAGACAACTGGCGATAGTGGAAGAAGAAACCTTCTTCCCCTTGGAAGACTCAGTGACTCAGCAAAGGAAACAAAAAAAGATTCAGATTTTCGAAAAACCTTAGTCCCATCCAAATAAAATTTGAGCGCTCTTCGCACATCCAACCTGTGCCAATTCTTTTCCTGAACAGTGGAAGGATTCAGGCAAAAGGACGGAAGAACCAGTTCCTGAGCCCTATGAAAAACAGAATTGACCTCTGGAACAAAGGAAGGATCCAAATGTAAAACTGCTGAATCCTTGTGAAAAATGTACAAGTCTTTCTTAGTACATTAGTTTTTCCCAACTCAGAAACTCTATGAAACATAGTGATTGCTACCAGAAAAACAATGTTGAATATAAGAAAATGAAGATCTATCAATCTAAGAAGCTCAAAAGCTGCTTCGGTCAAAGCCCGAAGAACCACACTTAAATCCCAAGATGGGAAACGATGAATCACAGGGGGGCGAAGCAAAGAAACCCCTCTAAGAAAACTGTGAATATATGGATTGACATGCCAAAGACTTGTAGAAATCACCCTTCAAGATAGAACCTAAGGCACAAACATGCGTCTTCAGGATATTAGCAGAAAGACCCTTCTTAAGACCGGCTTGTACAAAAGCCAAGACTACACCTACCTAGGCACCTTTAGGTTTAACCTTCCTACTGCAACACCACCTACAGAAGACCCACGAATCAGGTAGATTTGTAAATCTGAATGGTGGAAGGCTGTCTAGCAGCCAGAACGGGGTCCACCACATCTCAATCATAGCCTGCCTTAATCAATCTCTGCCACTTAACCTCCAGGCATAAAGTTGTAACCAGCCTGGGTTTGAGTGAAGCAGACCTTGCTGAAACAGAAGATCTGGCCAGAGAGGAAGAGACCAACTCTCCCCCACCTGAAGTTCCATGAGGTCAGAGAACCAGGGACAACTAGGCTACCAAGTGGCTATGAGAATTACCTCCACCTTTTCCATCCTAATCTTTCTGAAGACCTTGGAAAGAATTAAAATCAGAGGAAAAGCATAACACAATACCTGGGCCCAAGCAACTGCGAGAGCATTGAATGCTAACACTCCCTTTGTCGAGAACCTTGACATAAAGCGAGGAAGTTTGTGGTTTTCCACAGGCGCAAAAAGATCCACCTAAGGGGAACCAAAACATTGCACTATCATCTGGAACACAAGCAAGTTGAGACTTCACTCCCCTTGATCCAGATCCTGCCTGCTCAACCAGTCTGCTTGCGAGTTCATCTCCCATTTCAGATATTCTGCTCTGATGGAGAGATGAGACTCTGCCCACAGAAACAACCGGGTGGTTTCGGACATCAGACTGAAGACCCCTGAAGAAACCCCTGAAGACTCGAGACACTTGATGGTCGTCTGAATGTACTGAGCAGCTCTTTGAGGAGATGACGCACAAATCAACAGGTCGTCCAAATAAGGATGGACAAGAACTCCCTGGACCCTGAGATAAGGTATAGCCATGACTGATTGTCCTCTGAACCAACGCGTCTGAGTAAGTATCTTCCCAAACATGAGCGAAGCTGGTTAGTTGGCCCCCCACCGGAAGTGACAGTCAAAGAGGCCAATTCCCCTTCCTCTTTGTCAGAGGCACAGAAACCTTTGAGTCCTCTTTCTCCCAACTTGTAATCACAGAATGATGCCTCTTTTTCTGAACCTTACATGGTGGGGAGAATTCCTTGGTCTGAGCAAGAGAGCCTGAAGAAACCCCTTGACTCAAATGAGGCAACAAAGCCTCATAACGCCATTTTTCTTTGGCCTTGGGCCTGGAACTGTCTGTATCTGAGTGAGGAATAGGCAGCGATGACACTGAGGCTCCTCCCCCATCCCAGGGTTTTGGTGGGAAGTATCGACATTAATTTGCAAATGGCTGCCCAAAGACAGTGGCCTCCTACAAGCGCCCATGCCACTGCATGCTGAGCATGGGCTGTCTGTTTGTCCCTCTTGGGGACAAGTCTTTCCTAGGCTTTGATCAAAGCACCTTTTTAATACTATGTTAAATTTAATTGGCTGTTAGCCCTGCCTGTTTGTATTGGAGGTAGAGCCAGTACCCAGTGTTAAGGATTGCTTCCCCACACTGCTGGAAAACAGAGCAGTCTGTAGCAACCTAATTTTTTTTTTAAATAGTAATGGCTTTGAAGCTTCCAAATTAACACGTTTTTACTACCAGTATTTTTATTTCTTCGGGGGTGGAGGGGGTACGTGTGAATGTACTTCAAGTCGCCTGTTGACTTATGGCAAACCCATAAATTTCATCGGGTTTTCTTAGGCAAGGAATCCTCAGAGGTGGTTTGCTAGTTCCTTCATTTGAAATATAGCCTGCAGCACCTGGTATTTGTTGGTGGTCTCCCATTCAAGTACTAACCAGGGCTGAACCTGCTTAGTGTCCAAGATCAGATGGTATCTGGTGACTTTAGGGAATCAGTGCGCACTATGAAAAGTCAGCTGGGTTCCTCCTCTAACAAACTTTTCTTTTGCACAGAAAGCTTTTGTTTGTTTGTTTGTTTGTTTAAAGAAAGAAAACATTTTTACTTGTTTTGTGTTTTTTCAGCTCAGACAGGATTTTACAAATGTATCACTGCTAGAACTCTATAAATCACAAAAAGTGCATGGTTTGCACACATGTGCGGGAACTAAAAGCAGAAACCATAGCAAGGAGGAATGAACAAACCCAACCCAACCCTGCAAATACACAAGAAAACAGATATACTCTAGTTCCCTTAAATAAGGCCTCGTCACCCAGAGAAATGAGAACTATGTTGTTTAAATAATAAAAATGTAGCATACTGTCCCACTAGGTCTACTACTCACTAAGCAAGGTATCTAATCTCCGGGAACTATTTTAAAATGGAAAGGTAGGTGAATTTTGATGGATGGCACTCAGCCAGGAGTGCCTTTTTCTAGTTTAGGCTGGTGCACAAACTGTCCTTTCCTGATAAAACCAGATCTGGCCTTAACTACATCTGGATTAAATTACTGCAGTACACTCTACCTGCAGCCATCTTTGAAAAATAATTGGAAACTAGTTGGTTGTGAATGCAGCAGCCAAAATGCTGGTTGGTGCTCACTTACATCATAGTACCAAATCTCACCCACCCCTGTCCCACAATTTCCACTGAATGAATACAGAGCAGGGATAATATGATCTTGACAATAAATAAATAAAATGTATCTATATTAGATGAGTGTACTGGATAAACACTGGAGGAGGACAGTTTATGTGAAAGGGGACAATTTACCCACACCACAAATTATTAATGTGCAAACATACTAACAAAGGCTGCTGCCAAACTGCAGAAATACTGCAGTTGACACTGCTTAAACTATCATGGCTCCATCCTATGGAATCCTGGGAACTGTAGTTTGTTGTGGCACCAGAGCTCTTGGACAGAGGCTAAATATCTCACAAAACTACAAATCCTAGGATCCCAGAGCACTGAACCATGGCAGTTAAAGCAGTGTCAAACCAAAGCCAAAAGCCAAAGCTTCTGACAAAAAAGCTCCGTTTTGCAAAGTCTTTTATGTCCTCCAGCCCCCTTTTTCTTCCTCATCCTCAAACTAGCTTTAAGTTTTTTTAGCACCATTGGCATTGCAAGGATGGTGAAGGAAGACTGGAGAAACACAGACTTTCACAACTGAATTGCAGGAGTATGTCTATATTAAGCAATGCAAAAAAGTTTGAGCTTGGAATGAGTAGGATTCTGCTCTAGCTGATCCTACTGTAGTTGTGTGTGCCTGTATACAACAGGCAAGGTAAACAGCAGCTTTCTCCAGGATTCCTACTGAGTATGCGTAAACAGTAAAAAGGAGAAAAAGGAGGAATTCAGATTAGCTTGTCACCCCAGCTACTCCCAGCATGTTAAAAAAGCACAGATTTATAAGTTTGGCCACCAAAATGGAAATCGTAAGAAAAGTGGATTGACCTGATTGTTTCATTTCACATGCATATATTATTAGTTCGGAATAAATGTTTGCTGAAACATGTTGAAGTGCTCTTCTTTTTTTGTGGTGTAGGAACCGATCTCTATTTTCTCCATGTTATTTCTGCCTCTGGTATCAAATTTTCTCTTAAAGAAGCAATACCCAGGAACACATCTACTTCTTTAATTGATGTATAATTGTTTTAATTTTGTACCTGCAATTTTACTAGAATGAAATAGCACTGGGAGTAGACATTTTGATTCCTTGCAGTGGAAATGGCCTAGTGGACTTGTTTCTAGCACTATCATACAAGCCATTTCCCCAGAAAGAGTCAAGATCAAGGTGGCCTTCCAAAGAGATCTAGTCCTTGATCTCAACTCTTTTCTGCTGGGCTGTGAATATATTAAGTTTCCAATCTGCTTCTGGATATGTACTTGCTCCCAGTATTTTCAGTCCCAAGCAAGGGCTGTTGCAAGATTGTTCCATTATAAATCAAGGGTTGCTTCTATTTTAAGGACTTTATCACACAAGGCTGCCAAAATCGGAATTACAGCAGGATAGTAGTGTCTGTGGCCATATCTTATCACATAACACCTATAGCTGCTTCATCTTCCATCCATTCCTGGCATGTTCCTTTTCACTGATGGGCAAAACCTGTCAACACCTCCCATTGCACTGCTTTGCCACTTGATTCACATGTGATAAGTTCCTCCCATTGCAATTCTGATATTCAGGCAGACACGTGGTATTAGTGGGCATGATTCTGCTCTTTTCCCCATCCTGCCCTTCCTATTCCCAAGCAGACTTTTTCTTTTTAAATGTATTTTCTTTCTTTTTTTACTTAAATCAATTGCTGTGACTGTGCGATGTGCTGAAATATATACATATTTTCATATGTATATTGGTCATATTTACATGACCAAAAGACATGATGGAAAAGACATAGGGCAGGAAAGTGGTGTTATGGAGGCTGTCATGCAGAAGACTGAGCCCGGGACTATAGCATGGCACTTTTCAAGAGCTGTGCGAAAATGACTGTCCCCAAACCAGTATGTTTGCATTTACTACACTAACGTGATTGTAGCATATTAGCAGCCTGGTGTGATAAAGTCCTAAAACTGTATAAATGAAGCACATGATGGTCTGTCTTAAACTGGAATCAGTTCACCACGTAAAGTTTATCTAAGGAGGCTGAGGAGCCTTTATTTAAAACACACAGACAAATCATAATGTGTGTTAAAAGAATTTTCCCTTGACTCTCATAACTGTATCACTAAAGAGATATCCAGGGGTAGCTGTGTTGGCCATATAGCAAAATACAACAACATCCAACATCCACAAAACAATAATACCTTTATTGGGCCAACCAAAAATGCATAAAATACATCATGCAAACCTTTGAAATTCCACTGGCTTCTTCATCAGGCAAAGGTTTTAAAAATGATACAGGAGGGGAAAAAAATGGGGATGTTAGAGTCACAGGCCTACGTTTTGTCAAGATGTTTTTGTTGTTGTCAGTTAAGATGATCTGGAGGGATATCAATGCAGGGAGAAGTCACTCTTTGGCCATGTGGCTACTGGGAGACAAAGATTCATAAAACCCAAGTAATAAAATTTCAACTCCATTTGCCATTTTTGGATTTTGGTTGTTGTTGTATCACTGAAGGTAATCATTCCTCTCCAGATCAGAAATGAGGACATTTTCTTCAATGGCAGCAGGTTGAGAGTTTCCCTCTGCAGGACAGGCATTTCTGAATTGATGTAGTCTTCTAAAGTGATGACTGGGATTGTGGAAGCACCACAGACATGCAGCTATAGCAGTGGCAGCTATCACCAAAACTGATAATACTACCAGGATCACAATTCTACGAGTTGATACTGGAAAAGGAGAAGGGGCATCTTAATAGCAACCGATATAAAACCACATACTTCAGTTCATTTGATTAAAATATATCAAAGTTAATATGAAGTGTACCTTTTACTGACTGTATCATAATCTCATGAAAATCTGAAAAATAATGGGAGAATTAATGACAAATCATTCAACAATGTGCAAAAGTTATCTTACATAATTCATTGATTATAGGATTATACAGAAATGGTACAAAATTTTGAGAACCAAGAAAGATTTGGCTAAGCAATAACATCAGTGTCTTAATTACAAAATGCTTGAGTTTAAGGAAACGTTGCCATAAAAGTGTTCATTCTTTAGATTTTCCTTGGGTTTTTTTCCTGGGCTATGAGGCCGTGTTTTGGAATAGTTTCTTTCTGATGTTTCGCCTGCATCTGTGGCTGGCATCTTCAGAGAATGGTTGGGTAGGTGTGTGTGTGAAGTTTATGTGCTGTGAACCCCTGTGGAGTATATGTAAATTTGTGTAATTGAATGGTTAGTTTCTGGGTATAGAAATGCAAGGCTTGTTAGTGTCTGTTTGGCTAATGGTTGATGGGCAATTATCTCTGGGAATCCCCCTGTCCCTGAGTGGAATTCCTTTGTAAGTGCTGAGTTTTGATTCTATTGTTTTTTTATTGCATTGTATTCTATTGTATGTCAGAATGCACAGAGAAGCTATTGAAATCCACAAACACCTGGACAACTTCAACAGGAAAGAAGAAACCTTAAAAGTAAACAAAATCTGGCTCCCAGTTTTGAAATACAATAGAATCAAATCTCAACACTTACAAAGGAATTCCACCAAGGGACAAGGGGATTCCCAGAGATAATTGCCCATGAACCAACCATTAGCCAAACAGACACTAATGAGCCTTGCATTTCTATACCCAGAAACTAACCATTCAATTACACAAATTTACATATACTCCCCAACAGGGGTTCACAGTATATAAAATCCACACACACACCTACCCAACCATTCTCTGAGGATGCCACCCATGGATGCAGGCAAAACGTCAGAAAGAAACTATTCTAGAACACGACCTCACAGCCCGGAAAAAAAACAACCAAGGAACATCTATGGATGCCGGCCGTGAAAGCCTTCGACTTCACATTGTCCATTCTTTCACAACCAAAATGCTCTTGATTTTTATTAATCTTATGATTCAGAGTTCTGTGTATGTAAAAATACTGGATACTGGCACACTAGTCCTAAATTATTTACTTGGAATAGAACTAATGGTTGCTAATTTCAATGATAAGAACACACAATCTCATAAATCCATTTCTCTAGAAAGGAAATTTAAGGTTTATTCCTGGAGGAGAATATATTATGCAACAGCATGAAAAATCTGACAAAAATGAAACTGAATTTTTCCCTTTTGTTGTCTCAGAAAAAAGGCAAGTTTTTGCTATGAGTTCCCACTGTGAACTGCAAAGTATGTCACTTGTGCTCTAAGGAAAGTAGCATGGGATCAATTAAACATTTAAAGCAGTGATCACCATCACTATAGCAAGGGTTTTAAAGTAATTAACTGCATATGATAACAGAAAAAGCAGAAGAAAGAAGACTTCTGTATATACATGTGTAAGTTGCTTTTAACATAGGTTTCATACCTGTATGGGTTTTACATACAAATCCTTTTCTTTCTTGGCAGGGGGATACTTGCCAGACTCCATCTGTGGCTCTCAGGGCAGTGCAAACATTTCCCTTTGTCTGGCCCAGCAGAGGTTCATTCATGCCCCAGTTTGAATAATGAACTGGAGAGCCATCAAACCAGACTACTGTACTATCTAGAGGTACAAGTACTGAAATCATTATAAAGCCTGAGCACTCTGACAATGTATAAACAAGATCTAGTCATTTCATCCATAGACACTGCTTAGTGAGTTTCTCAAGAAAGGTCTCTGAGCAGAATGCTAGATTTCTATCAGTTCTTCCCCCAAACTGAGTGGTCCTTGGCTAAAGAGGTATGGGGAAGGTTCATGTTGTCTAATGTCTTCTAGGTACAACTGTGGATAATAACTGCAAGCTGGTTACAAGAAATTAACTATACTGGAGGTCTCTGGAATCATTATGAAAATTAAATTACTTTGGGATTTCCACCCCACTTCCATTTCCCCCTCCATTAATTGTATTTAATGCACTAAGTAAAATTAGAGCATTAGGGGTAGAATGGGATATAAACTAAAAAACAAACAAAATTTTTCCTGTAAGTGCAAATTAACCTCCAGTAAGTCTAGAAGCAAAGTATCTAAATTGCTGTTTAAATGTGCGCTTTCTGCAAGCGCGCTGATGACTAAAAAGGCCAATCCGAGATAAACAAGTCCGGTTGCAAAAAGCACAGCAGAAGGTCTCCTTGGGTGATGTTTTTGGGTTGTGATTCTTTCTGCGTTGTCGTTTCTCTTCAAGACTTGTTCGTCGTGAGTTCTCAAATAAGGCTGCAGCATTGTGGATAGTGCATCTCCATGCCTCCCGATGTGAGGCCAGGGCGGACCACTGTTGGTGATCAATTTGGCCAAGCCTGAGATGTTGTTTCAGGGAGTCTTTGTATCACTTTTTTGGAGCGCCCCTCTTACGCTGACCCGTGGCGAGTTCACCGTAGAGTAGTATTTTTGGGAGGCGATGGTCCTCCATCCTAGAAACGTGCCCTGCCCAGCGCAGCTGTGTTCTCAATATCATGGCCTCAATGCTGGTGATCCCTGCTTGCTCAAGGACAGCAACATTCGTCACATAGTCAGTCCAGTGTATATTTAGGATTGTGCGTAGACAGCGCTGATGAAAGCGCTCGAGGAATCGTAGGTGGTGGCGATAGGTGAATCTTCGTTTGCGAAGGAAAGCCAGAGAGAGGTTCTCACCTAGAATACCATTTAATATTTAGAATGTTAAGAATCTCGCAACGGTTTTATGAACAGGTATAGTTTGAGGCATCATACTATATCTTAAGTACATCGGGTACTGATGTATCTTAACAATACTTGTACAGTATTTTCTTCCCTATCTGGAATGAAGGATTGCTAGTTTATGGCAGGCTATGCTTCTGAGGACTGGAATGAAGAGTTGCTAGTTTATGGCAGGCTTATGTTTCTGAGCCGCTCCCAAATAAGCTACAGTAGGACCTGGGAAGCATCATCTCCTCAAATGCCAAGACTGACAAAGAGATTGATCACAGATTAGCAAAGGCATATAGTGCATTTGGAAGACTCCACAAAAGAGTCTGGAGCAATAAACACCTGAGGCAAAGCACAAAAATCAGTGTGTATAGAGCCATTGTACTGTCTATTCTCCTTTATGGGTCTGAAACATGGGTCACCTATCGCCACCACCTACGACTCCTCGAACACTTTCATCAGCGCTGTTTATGCACAATCCTAAATATACACTGGACTGACTATGTGACGAATGTTGCTGTCCTTGAGCAAGCAGGGATCACCAGCATTGAGACCATGATATTGAGAACACAGCTGTGCTGGGCAGGGCACCTTTCTAGGATGGAGGACCATCGCCTCCCAAAAATACTACTCTACGGTGAACTCGCCATGGGTCAGCTTAAGAGGGGCACTCCAAAAAAGCAATACAAGGACTCCCTGAAACAACATCTCAGGCTCGGCCAAATTGATCACCAACAATGGTCCGCCCTGGCCTCACATCGGGAGGCATGGAGACGCACTATCCACAATGCTGCAGCCTTATTTGAGAACTCACGCCGAACAAGTCTTGAAGAGAAACGGCAACGCAGAAAGAATCACAACCCGGAAACATCACCCAAGGAGACCTTCTGCTGTGCTTTCTGCAACCGGACTGGTTTATCTCGGATTGGCCTTTTTAGTCATCAGCGCGCTTGCAGAAAATGTGGGATGAATCCTTCCTGAATCTTCATTTGCGAAGAAAAGCCAGAGAGATGTTTCTGAGCCGCTCCCAAATAAGCTACAGTTGGACAAAACAGAAAAAAACAAATTTATCAAGAAGAAGGGGTCACAGATTGAGAAGAGACAAAAACCAGCTTCCCTTCCAGGACACAAACATAGAGCACACTAGCTGGTAGTGTTCTAAGTGAGAAATTGGCCCATTACAAAAGAGGAAATGGAGGAGGAACTAAGTGTTCATGTAGTCAGAATGTGGTAAAGTGTAGGATGTTTGTTTACACCTTATAAGTTAATGGTAGATCAGCCAAGAAGAAGGTATATGCAGTTCCCTGCAGGGTGTGATGTGACTGACCTGTTCTTTCCTTCCCCTTTACTTAAGAACACAGTGTAAGAAGAGCCAAGCTTGATCAGACAGAAGGCCTACCTAGTCCAGCCAGTTTCCTTCAGTGGATCACTAGAAAGCTCACAAGCAGGCCATGGCCGCAGCAGCGCCCCCTCTGCACATATTCATGTTTCCCAAGAAGTGATACTGAGAGACATACTGCCCCTCATAGTGAAGATAATTCACATTCATCACCTCTGGAAGCCATAACAGCTGGTGGTCATCCTTACTTCTGGTAACAATACTTACTATCAGTGAGAAACTGGATATTCAGCCAAATCAGTTCAACCAAAGATCCCAAAAGATACAATTCTTTCAGAATGAAGGTGTTTTCATTTTCATCTTTAATTGTTAGAAGATGGGAACCTGAAAATGAATACATATCAGATCTGCTGCTGCATGCTCCTGTTCAAATTATAAGGAATACTTCAAAATTTTAGATTTAGATGTACTTATTATGTCTCATTTATGCTTAAGTTTACATCTTTTAACAGAAAAATGTCAACCATCTAGCCCAATGTCATGTGAACCCTACACATTGCTCGTGCTATTTGATTACTCCTATCTACATTGGGCCCTTGGTATCCACTGGGGGTTGGTTCCAGAAACCCCCATGGATACCAAAATCTGTGGATGCTCAAGTCCTATTATATACAATGACATAATAAAATGGTGTCCCATATATAAAATGACAAAATCAAGGTTTGCTTTCTGGAATTTTTCTTTTTTGGAATATTTTCAAGCTATGGATGGTGGAATCTAACAATACAGAATCTGTGGATACAGAGGGCTGACTGTACTTAACTTGCTGCATTTCTACATTGTCTCATGGCAGAAGCTCTCCAGTTGGTTTGCAAAATAAAACTATGACCATGAAGTACACACATATAACATGTGAAATTAAAAACAAAACAAACCCTCAAAAAAACCCAAAGTAAAGACAACAACAGAGGATAACAGCAGTGCAAAGATATAATACATACACATACACAGGTAAACTGAAAGATGAACACCAGCAAAAAGACTACAAGATAGGCATGAGGTGTGGGGGACAGTATTCTAGAATCAGTGCCACCACTGAAAAGGCCTTCTCTCTAGAGGTCCTCAGAGTCGCTTGCTGGGTGCCTAGCTTGTTGGTATTCTGGCAACCAGAAAAAGACATTTTAAAAATTCCAGGTCCTTTTGTTTGGATTCAAAATTACTTTTGACTGGGTGATTTTACACTGGTTTTATATACTTCATTGTTAATAGATTGCTGCCAATTTCCCCTCCACTTTTTAGATGCATTTTGAATCTTGCTGACTGCTTTATGCTACTATTATAATTTTACAGCTTTTTTATTTATAGATTTTTGTATAATTTTGGTAAACCATCTGGGAATATGAGTAAAGGGCAGTATTAAACACAAATAAATGGGAGTTTCTAATTTATGTATATGTAAATTACTATAGAAAGACAACTCAGAGAGGGGTCTCCAGTGAAGAACATAGACTCAGATGAAAAAAATATATAATTTAGGGATCCTGCTCCTAAGCTATGAACAGTTCTGTATTTTGTTCCCATATTTCTTGACTAGGTAAGCCCCTCTGATAATTCATTTGAAAAGAAGGATATACATATCTATATATCTTCAATTAGTCTCTTGATGCTGATTACTCAACAACACAGACACATTCTTGGATCAGATAACAATGCCAGATAAATGCCTGCTACACAAGCAAGGTAAGTGAACAAGGGAAAACATGTCTTCACATCTGCTCCAGAGAAGTAGTATATTGTTGCAGACAGTGTATTGGAATAAGCTCATGGACACCAGCCTTCTGGAGCAGTTACTACCCTAAAGGCACTAGATCCTACAGGATTTTGGAAGCTAAGCGGGGTTAGCCCTGGTTAGTACTTGGGTGGCAGACTCCCAAAGAATACCAGGTGAATTGTCCTTGCCTAAGAAAACCCGATGAAATTATGTGGTCGCCGTAAGTTGACAGGCAACTTGAAGGTACACACACACACACGCGCACACACACATGGAACTCACTGGGTGACCCTGGACTAGTGGGTACCTCTCTGTTCAAAATGTATCATAGGGTTGTTGTGGGGATAAAATGGAGGTGTGGAGAACGATGCCATTCTGAGTGCCTTCAAGTAAAATTGGAATAAAATGAAAGGCATAAGCAACCTGGTGCCATCAAGACCCTTCAGACCACAACTCCCATAATATCTGAACACTGGCTGTGTTGACGGGCTGATGGGACCTGTGATTAAAAATATATGTAGGGCTCCAGGTTCCCTTTCCTTATTTAAATATTCAATCTCTCTAACTACAATATCTGACCAATTGAAAGGATGTGCCAGAAGTAAATCAACCAGAAGATGGTTTTATGTTACTCCTAAAATAACTTGCATAGGCTATCAGTTTACATCCTTAGAATTTGGACCCCCTCCAAATAACACTGAAGCACTCTCTGAAAGTCTTCAGCAATTGGGAAGAGGGGAGATTGCAGAAGGGTGTCTCCACTATTCTGACCTTGAGCTGCAGAAGAGGATTGCACTAGTGTCCTAAACTATGCAATTGAATTACTGCACTGCACGAAGTGAGAGAACACACATTCTCCTTTAGAAACACTAGATTTCAAAAAAAGCAAGAGGCGGCCCAACAGTTCTCAGCAATGATAATTTGTGGTTACACATCAAGTGCCCAGTGCATTCCTAGTTAAAAACACACATACACACAAAACTTCACAGTACTGTAAATTGATTATATATATTAACATGTAAAGACACATTATTTTGTCAAGACGTGAGCTACAGCTAGCTTTCTGTGGACTGTGTCGTCATGTCCAACCATATCAACAGCAGATTAAAAAAAATTACAAATCTTAAACTTGGAAAAGGATATTGACAGAAATAATATAAGGCTATTAAATCTCTGCCAATCTGTGTAGTGATCAAGAAGTTACCTTGCTTTCTGCAAAATTCAAATGCTTCATCAAAGTTCAAGTTCTCAAAAACTGTGGAAAAGCTATAGCAACTACTTTCAAATTTTATCCAAGGTACAGTCTTTTCGTCACACCAACCCTTATTTGCTGTTGGCTTCCTTTCTGTGAGAGAAGGAAATATTTAAACGTAACAAAAACAAGAACCACCACTACCCCAAATTTATTTTCTAAAGGTTCCACAAATGTTACATTAGTTTATTTTAACAGCTACATAATATGCCTGTAACTGTAAGTTTCATAACTTAAATGAGAGGACTTTATGTGTCTTATGCCCTGGGCAGAATGACAAAATCTGGAAGGAAATGGGGCAACTCTGCTATTAGCTGATTTTTTGCTTTCTTAGGGAACTTCCTCCAAGAACTTCAAAGCATTCTGCAGGGCCACATCACAATATTTACTATAAGTATTCTTCACTAGACAATTTCCTTGTTATTTGATTGTCCCGTGGCCCAAAAAAACTCTCCAGGGTCAGTGCTACTAAGCTAACTAGGCCAGTACTGTTGTTCACAAGGATTCCCATGGAAAGTCCACAAGCAGAACATGAGTGCAATAGAAGCCTCTGGTTTATGTTTCTCTGCAAGTGTTGTTCAGAAGCACAGTGTCTCTGATACTGGAGATAACATGTAGTGTTATGACAATTGGCTGTTTATAGGATTACACTCTATGAATTTGTCTAATCCTTTTTAAAACACCTCTGATTGGCAGCTAACACCACATACATCATGTTTGTGTATGAGGATTACTTCTCATTGGTATTTGGGGATCACTTTCTTCTTTCCTTAGGTAGACATGTTATTGCAAAAGTTTGCATTGTAATACTGGTGAAATGCATATTAGCCCAGAGTTTTTAAACAAGGCATTTTCACCATTTCAATGTCTGCTTTTAAAAAGCAGGAAAAAGTTATTTATTCTTCTCTAGAAGTCTCTGAGAAGGCACAAAAAACTCTAAGGTGCCGTTTACACGATGAAAATGTAGTGAGATGAATTCGTGTCGATCTCTGGTTGTTTACATGTACAGTGTGATGGTCTCAAGCTTTTTGGAAGGGGGACTACCTTTTATCCCTTAACCAGCAGGACTTTCCGTCCTGCAGTTTGTCCCGTTTTTAAAAAAAAGTCACGGGAGGATTCAGAAAATCGGAAATGTAAACAGCCTGGGACAAAATATCTCATGAGTAGGTGGCGACTGGAAACTGAGTTGGGCAGGGGTGGGCACATAGTCATGAGAAGGAGGGGTCAGTCACCCTCCCAGTCCCCTAATTTTTTTTTAAAAATGGATGGCCAAGGCTTGTGCTTTTCTTAAAGGCTTGTGTCCCTGTGCCAGCAATCTCTGTTTAAAGGGACATGTTCTCTTTAAATGGATTGTCTCCCCTGCCCTTCCCTGTTCTTTTCCCCTCCCCATCTCCCCTCTAGGCTAAAAGCAAAGCATGCACTGGTCTGTGTGTGTGTGTGTGTGTGTGCGCGTGTGCTTGCACCTGCCTCAATACATTGCCAACCAGTCTGCTTCTCGGCTGAAAGCAAAACAGGGGCGTGCGGTGTGTGTGTCTGTCTTCAAGCTGCCTAGATGGCTTTGCAAGTTCCTTCCTCTGAAATATAGGCTACAGCTCCTGGTATTCAAGAGTGATTCTTGCAGGTTCTTTAAGACAAAAGTTTTATTTTTCAGTAACCTCTTTGGATTTACAGCCAAGGCAAGCCCATCAGGTTTTTTTTAAAAAACAGGAATTGTGCAGAGAGGGTTGCCTTTGCCCTCCTCCGCTGACCAATGCAGACGCTTGAGCAAATATGTGGCAGCCAATAGCATCGCTTATGGTGGGAAACTCCACAGGAAATACGTCACCAAGGTTGTGAAAAAATGAATAATCGCATCCTTGATTGACACCTAAAAAAATAATATCCTGGAACCTTTTCCTGTGTAAACAAAACAAAACAAAACCACGGGATACTATGTCTTGGGATCTTGCTTTTGTCACGGAAAAGGTTGTCATGTAAACAGCTATACCTGGAATATTGCTCATCCAGGGTAAAATCATTTAAACAACAAGGGACAAACTCAGGATCACGAAATCCCGTTTCTCCCCGTGATAAAAACTGTCGTGTAACTGGCACCTAAGACTCTGTGTGAATCACACAGACTATGTCAGAATAGGCTATTTGCTGGGAGTGTTTTTAAATTCAATATAACACTTGATTTACTGGTTGAAATATCTCATAACTAGGCTTGCCAGAGTTAAAACTGGAGAGGGTTCTTGTACCTTAAACAGTTGTGTAGCAGAGGCAGTTTCATCTGGTGTTGCTTGTTACCTGGTTAAATGATGAACAACCCCTGTTGAAACTCCCTCTGCTACATAACTGTTCAAGGTATAGGAGCCCTCTCCAGTTTTTTATCTGGCAACCCTAGATACAGCTGTGGGAACTGCACTTGGGCTGTTGGAACTGCACAAGGTGGGGAGGGTCTGTAATTGAAAAGTTCCCACCAAAATTATTTATTCTCCCCTAGAAATATCTGAGCAGGCACAGAAAACTCTAAGATTCTGTGTGAGTCACACAGACTATGTTGAAGAACAACAGACTTACTGGGTGAAATGTGACAAACTGCTCCATTCAAGAGACTCTCACAACCAGTACTTCTCCAGCGTCCATTAATATCTATATTAACACAGCTTCCTGAAGTCTGGGATTCCTCATCTGCCCAGAATGTAAGAAAAGGCTTGGTACCATCTGACCATTCAAAGCTAAGTCCATTCTGTCAAAAGAAGTATCTGATTAACTCTTGCAATGGTTGCATTTAAACTCCAGAACCGGCTACCTCAGGGAGTCTGACTGGCCCTTCTTGTTGCCTCCTAAGATCTAAGAAATTCTAGAAGATACTTTCCTTCTAGGAAGCATTGAATCTGCTGGACTGAGAACTTTATTAGCTACCCGCCCTTTTAAAAATCTGTTTTTATCTCCTGTTATTTGTTTTAATTTGATCTTGTTTAACTATGCACAATTTCTCCACAATTATAGCATGTTGCTACCACTGACTGCTATGGTACCATTCTATGGAATCCTGTGATTTGTAACATTTAGAAATACAGCAGGACCCCCGTATCACCAGATTCATTATCCACAGGACACAAAATAGCACACCTACCATAGAGTCTTCCTAGAAAATGTGTCCTCTCTAGACATTTTCTAGGTCTTCCAAGGCAACTCTATGGTATTTTAAACCAGAAGTCCTATTGTTTTCAGTGGTGTTTCAATATCCACACCACCCTCCGAACCAATCCCCAGCAGATATGAGGGTTCTACTGTAGAATAAATGTATTTAGAAATTCTCTGCCAGAGAATTCTAATGCTTCACCAAATTACAACACCCAGGATTCCATAGTATGCAGCCATTGCGGTTAAAGTGGGATCATAATGCTATAACTATGTAACATGAAAGAGACCTATATTGTTATTTTTGATTCTGTATTATGATTACAGTGAAAGAATGCAATAGCCACTCATTTAAATATAATTCATAAAAAAACCTTAGTGCTAAGGAAACTATGCAGATTTGCACAGCCTAGAGACACAATATCACAGCAATATTTTCATTTTAAGAAAGTTACCTGATTTTTTTCAGGAATACTCCCTTGAGTTCTTATTTATAGGCCAGCTACATGTTATATCCACTATTGGGGATGCTGACAAAAATGACATCCTTTTGACAAGTTGGCTACTTGTTGTTGTAATACCTAGTAATAGTTCATCTGTAAGAAAGCACCATGTTTTTTGGCTTTCATGGCCCTACTCCATGTCATTGGCTACTGCTGGTGGAGATGATGAAACTCCAAATATTGTAACATTAAGACAAGGAAGCAAGAAGTGCTGAATCAAGGGATCCAAAGACATAAGGGTTACATGGGGCTGATCCCGACACTGAAAGACCTAAATGTCAACCATGTTATAGCCCCTCTGAGCTATATGGTCTCCCTAAAATTACAATTCAAATGTACCTCCTTGTCTGTGGGTGCGGGGTCTACTCTAACGGAAAAGGAGGCTTTTCCTTTATATGTTTTCTGCACGTAGCAGTGATTCTGCTAGCATTACCCAATAAAGCCCCAATTGAGCTCACTTTAAGATCATTTAGTATAAACTGATAATTGATAAGCCTTCCATTATGCAAATGCAGATCTACCTTCATGGCTGTGAGCATGTGGAATCTCCACAACTTGATGTTCCATTTGGATGTACGGCTTGGCTTGTTCTGTGCTCTACTTGACATATCCTGCATTTTGGTTACTAGATACAAAATTGTTCTATTTTTTAGACTTTTCTAATAATCAATGTCCACTAGGATAAGTGCGTATCAAATGCCAGCATTCTCAGTAGCTTGGAAATACCTCTTTCCCACAGACATTTGTAGATAGAGTCTTGTAATATCTCTGGATCTATCTCAAATTTCAGCTTTCTTGATATCTAAGAAGTAGATTTGTCAATCTGGAAAACATTTTCACCTAAATCAAGCTTCAAGTGCGAACTAGAGAAGACCCAATAAATCAGTTGCTGAATGTTAAATCAACACTCATGATTTCATGGGTCTATCTAGATGGAACAATTTGGGGCCTTTGGAGTCCTCAAATCTGAGGGACATACATACAAATGTCATTTCAGATTTTTCTATCTGGGTGTTTCTTGATTAAATGTAAGCTAAATATTTCAGGGTTCCATGTCAGTAAAAAATCTGGACAAACCTGAAATACCCCATGTCCAGATGGACCCTATAAAAGCTTCTCATTGACAGTATGGCTTTCCCCCTAACCTCCTTGTAAGGAACCTGTGATTGTTAGGTAATCTTTCTTCTGCTCCCATCCTCTGGGTGTTTATTTGACTTTGTCTGTACAATTTTGATTTCATTAAAACACACACACACACACAAACCAAGTATGTTGGGTTTCCTCTAGTTGAATGGGGGAGAAAGTGAACTTTTCTGATTCTTCATTGTGGTCTCTGTGAATCACACAAGTGATCTAATGGTTTTAAGTTAGAGGAGGGTAGATTTTGATTGCACATTAGAAGGAACTTCTTGACTGTAAAAATCGTTCAGCAACGGAACCAATTACCTAGAGAGGTGGTGAGGTCTTTTCTCTGGACGTTTTCAAAAAGAGGCTGGACAGGTACCTGTTGAGGATGCTGTAGCTGCATTTCCTGCACTGAGAAAGGAGTTGGACTTGATAGTCTATGGGACCCCTTCTAGTTCTGTGATTCTATGATTCTAACACCTCCTCCAGAAGGTTGAGGAACCATGCAGAAGAATGGATGGTGGAAGTACATGGGGACAGCAGAAGGAGGTGTGAATCAGTGAAAACTGTCTCTTTGCTCTCCATCTGTGTCTATGTGACTGAGCTATTTGAGTGGAAGAGAGCAGAGTGTAAAAGCAGACCCTGCTTTTACACTCTACTCTCTTCTACTCAAATGTTCCAAGCCTCTGAATTAAGAAAGCGGCTGAAATCAAAATTTGTTCTTCCATACAAACTCACTGTATATCTTTACTTGAATATAGATTTTGAATGCACTTGGTGAACCATATGAAACAAAGTTTTCAAATACTTACATCCGAAGTGAACAGTCCAATCCAGTGACTGTAGCCCAGTCGGTTTATAATTACAGTAAGGAAAGCCTCGTGATAGTGGTCTGCAATGCTGACTAAATCAGCTCCATTTTCTTTGCATGTTTTTAAAGCCATATACCAAGTCATATTTCCACTGATTAAAATATATGTCCTGTTTCCATATTCCAAAGTATTTGGTATGGGGTACATCACTGAAGGGTCTACTGTATATCTAGATGTATCTGTGGCAAGGAGAAAATAAAAGATCAAGAGACACTCAAAAAACCATTTTAAACTTCCCAGTTATGCAGATACTTTAAAGAAATTCTAGGTTTTCAAATAGGGTATAACCATCTCTGGAAGAAACGTAAGTTCAAAGTGCTGGTTATGACCTATAAAGCCCTATATGACCTAGGACTAGGCTATTTGAAATACAGATTGCCCTCCCTCGTATCCATGGGGATATGTTCCTGGACTTACCACAGATACGCGAAACCATGTATAACAGCGAACCACTATAGAATACAATAGCACCCCCCGTATCCGTGGGGGTTTGGTTCCAGGGGGCCAAGTGGATGGTGAATTCCATGGATAATAGTGAATGCCATCCCTGGGGAAAGGTGAGATCGCCCCCCCTTCCCCTTTGCCATGGCCCTGCTGCAGCAGTGATCACAGGGGTGAAGGCGAGATCACTCCTCTGCCCCTTCCCCCTCACCATTGCCCTGCCATGGCAGTGATCATGGGGGTGAAGGGGGAAGAGAAGGAGTCGAGATCTCCTCCCTTCCCCCTTCGCCCCAGCAACAGGAGCCCTTCCAGGGGAAGGGACAGGGGAGGTAAGATCCCTCCTCTCTCTCCTTTCCCTCCGCTATCGCCAACCATGGGTAATTGAATCCATGGCTGGCAAATCAGTGGATTCGGGGGTGCTACTGTACCGTAGAAGCACGCTGGAGAACCTAGAAAATGCCTAGAGAGGACACCTCTCTAGGCACCTGGTGCGACTATGCTCAACGTCTGGCAGAGGAGATGCCTAGAGAGACCTTCCCCACCACCACCACAATTGCTGGTAAGTGAAACAATGGGTATTGATCCTACATAAACAGAGGGCAACCTAATGGGGATATAGGAGGAATTTCTTTGATTTCTGCTCCCAGACTCTGCAACTCCTGTATTTGCTGGGAGGCAAATACTTTTTAAAAAATCAAGCTGGCCTTTGGCAAATAATCTGTATTTAAATTGAAGGGAGCTATTGTTTCTTTGTAGTGATGTGTTTTCAATTATGCCAGGGTTTCAAGGGTACCCCTTGGCTGTTTCCTGTGCAGCCACCAAAACCAGTGGGACCCCATCCACCTTTCTCTGCAGTCCAGCTGATCAACTGGGATGTGGAGTTAAAATATTGTTCCTTGGCTTCTGAGATCATGGGAGGATGGGAATACCACAGACAGGGGTGGCTGGTTTAAATCTTGGTTTAAACCAAATGACTTAAAAATACACTCCTGGTTTGTTTTAAATTGATTATTCATATTTTTAAAAAACTTTGGCTATTATTCCTATTTTCCAACCCACTTATTGGAACAACAATGACTGTTTACATTTAAACATTTTAACTTTAACAGTTTATTGGCAGTTGTTCATTGTTAGACCAGTATCCAGTGTCAGTTGCTTCTTTTTAATCACTTATTTTATAGTGTAAGAAATGCCATTCAGAAACAAATCCTTCAATTAACATCAGTTCAACCAAAACAGCTTGCTTTAAAATATCACCTTTAAAGAACAATTATTATTGCAGATAGTGGCCATATAATCTGAACTGCATTTTGCTACTTAATTTTCTGCTTAGTTCTATTCTGTGTTCAATGCAACAAACAAACAAACAAACAAACAAAAAACCAACCTGGTTTAAAACAACAACAACAGATTAAACAAACAAAAAAAGCATGGCATTTTGGGCTTTTTTTTTAACCCCCCCCCAACCCTGACCACAGAGATACGATGGGGAAAAGAGAGATTACATACACACACTGTATGTATATGCCTGTATGCCAGTGGTGTGAATTATTATAGGACTGCAACGCCCAGCACACTCAGCCAGAATAGCAATGGTGAGAAATGCTGTGACTTGCAGTCCCAACAACATCTGGAGGGCCATAATTCCCACTCCTTGTGTAATTGCAATATGTGCATATGTGGTGTGTTTTCACATATGCGTGATGTCTCTGGTTTCTCACATGATACTAGCTGTGATACCAGGGAGGTTACGTGTCCTATTCTAGACACAGATGGATGATTCTAGTATACTTGTAGGATCTACCCATTAACAGGAACTGTTCCAATCACTCTGTATGTAAAAGGACAAGTATGTGCAAACAATCAACATGTATGCTCAAACTGAAGTGAGCTACTGGAAGTCTGTATAGTTTTGGTTCTAGAAATTTTTGCTGAATGAGTCATCTACATACATAACACATCGGAGATGATAAATCTTTGTGAATTTTTTTTTAAGTAGCAAAGCAAAAATTCTGTACCTTGAGCCTTCTGGCAGACAAACCCATAGCTTTTTCTGCAATTTTCTAGGTCCCATTTTCCCACTGAATTAAAACTAGGGTTATTTAATATCAAAGTACACAGTGGGACTTCTTCCTGAGTATCAGAGCTGTTATCATGGTGATTCTGAAATTGATATATTATAGTAGAAAATAAAGTGAGAAGCAATATATAATACTTTTAAAAATCCATTATGTATATGTAAGGTAAGAATAGCAAATATGCAGAACACAAGTCTGACCTGCAACACTATGTTGCAGTGTGAAGTCCTGTACTCCATGCTACTCCTCTGTCTCCTGGTTTTCTGTTCCCCCCTCCAGAATTCTATGGGGCTTTCCTACCCTTAGATAATTTGTGGGGGGCAGGGGGAAATGTACTTCTGTAAAACATCAGAGTTCCCACAAGTCTGCTGATACCATTTTCTTGTGTATCTGTGGTACTATTTTGGCTGCAAAACCAGCATTTCTCAGCTCTGAACATTAGAAATTAGGGGAATGATTAATGATCTAATTTAACAGTGAGATCTTTCAGGTAGAGCAAGAGATATTCCAATTTTCTTTGAATTAAGAAGTATAATGAAAAGAGCCAGTGTGGTGTAGTGGTCTGAGTGTTGGACTAGGATAATGGGGATCAGGGTTTGAATTCTCACTCAGCCACTGGGTGACCTTGGGCACATCACAAACTCTCATCCTGAAAGGATGGTAATGGCAAGCCTCCTCTGAAAAAATTTGCCAAGAAAACCCCATGATAAGGTCCCCTTAACATTGCCATAAATTGGAAATGACTTGAAGGCACACAACAGCAATGATGAAAAGATAAACTAACTTTCTTTTTTAAAACACTAAAATCTTTAAATCATGTGTGTGTTTTTCTTTCAATGTGAGCAAATAAGTGCAGTAAATATTTGCAGGGATAATTTTGGGTCCTAGATACATTCTTATTGCCTGCTGCAATATTGCCTATTGCAATCTTATTTCACAGAAGACAGTATCACTAGACATTGTTGTGCACATTTTATGAAGATGTTGCCCATGGAGGGTTGGAATTTAACCAACCATGGTTCAGGTCTCCCCCCATCCCCCCAAGCCTTTCCTCCTGTAGGTGATTCTGTGTGTGTGTGTGTACACATGTCTGAGAAATCCTTGTTCTTATCTCTAATCAGTGATAAAAGTGACTAGAATAGCTCCTCTTCACGGGAAGATCCCACAAGCATACTAGAGCCTTCCACATGTGCCACCACCAGTCAGTCTTCTTCCCAGTCAAGAGGGACAGAGGTATATAAAGTGGGATGCTCCCCAATAGTGTTTGCTAGTGCACTGCTTTGCTCATCCTCCTTCATTCCCAAATGAGGAAGGGGAAGGAGGATTGAAACGTGATATATCAAGCTGGTGTCTCCAAGCATCATACCGTGGATTGCTTCCTTTCAAATGCTGTTCTGCAAGTGGTTTGCCAGTTAAAAGGATATGATATGCACTGTGATTCATCCTTTCTTTTGGCAAAGTATTTTCAAATTGAAGGAGAAGAGGAAAGATCACACTGTATAGTTGCTGTTGTGTTGTTGGGTGCTTTCAAGTTGTTTCTGACTTATGGGAACCCTAAGTTGAACCTATCACAGGGTTTTCTGAGGCTGGGAATGTGTGACTTGCCCAAGGTCACCCAGTGGGTTTTCATGGCCAAGAGGGGATTCGAACCTTGGTCTCCAGAGTTATAGTCCAACACTCAAAACACTATGCCACACTGGCTCACTGTATAGTATTCCAATGAATGAATGAATGAATCAATGCCTTTCTAGCCTAGTTTTCTTCCAGGTTACAGTCTGTTCCACAATAATCCCAGTTTCAAGCCACATAATATCTCCTACATATTTTAAAAAACAGTAAGCAAGGAGGCCATCAGATAGGCTTTGTGTGTCTCCCTGACCCTCTTTTGAGCACTAATACTTCACTGCTGGCTTCCATGTTGGTGGAGCAGTGAGTCTGTTTGTTTTTAAATCCTACCCCCAAAACAGATTCAGGAAGATGGATAGGTTCCTTAAATTTTGATCTAAAACTTGGGGCAGATTCAGAATACCCATGATATGGAAGCCACCAGATGCTGCTGGGAAGCGTAAACATTTTGCCACATTTTCAGTGTCACCCAGTCACCAAAGGGATGATGAATATCAGTGCTTCTTAGTTATCTGATGTAAGAGACCAGCAGGGTTTTTCCCCAGTGTGCCAGGGACTGGTACCATATTTGTTCCCATTGATTACAACTGTTGCTTTCTTTCTGTTGCCTGGAAAGAAAGGACCAGTAACCGAAAACTTGTAGACAGGCACTGGGTCCATGAACCACCATGCAGAGTAGCAATGATTTATATAAGATCCTTGTATACCTGAATAATGCTAGTTTGTCCAACATATGACTGGTGAACCCGTTTATCAAAAAAATTGAAAAGGATACAAAAAAGGACCAATATAAAAAATCATACACATCGAATTTCTCATAAAACGTCATAAGCACTTGCCTGCATTACTTTTACTGGAGACCAGTTGGAATATTCTACTTCTTGTCCATTAACCCATTTTGCATAATCATTGTTCTGAAGACCAATCCAGACATTATATTTATGCCCGAACAGGTTCATTGTGATGAAAGCTAGGAAAAGTAAAACACAATTCAGAAACAAATCATCTATAAAGATACACATATGCATGCCTGCACACACACGCATACAAAGTCAAACAGTTCAGGGATATAGTGTTTGTTAACTTAGTAAAAACAAAAGTGAAACAAAATTATGTTTTTAAAACTAATAATAATGCTGAATTAATACAGAAGTGAGAAATGAAACTGTTTCATGCAGCGAGTTGAAAAATCAGAATACTAAGGCCTGTTCCTAGTGTTTCCACTGGGAAATTCTGTCTTCCTCTTTCCCCATCCACTCGCATCTTCTGCTTCTTCTTTGTTCCAAAATGGACATTTGATCTATGCAAATATACTCAGAATCTAGTTCTACTGAATTTACTGGAGTTTACTCCAGTATCATAGAATTGCGATGAATGCTTTCTTTGGGAGGGAAGAGGAAAAGTCCCTGTTGCTTTCTCTGCTCCAGTTTGGACCTCTGCTGTGCCATCCTCTTTGCTCTGGTAATATCCAAAACCTCAAATAATTTCTTTGTGAAGGATAGCTTCAATTGCTGAGGACTTTATGGATAGATGGGAGAAAGACACAGCAGTGGATATTTAAAGGAACTAGGCAAGATACTGACATTTCCCAAATAGGTTTAGCACCTTGGATAGCTCATTTAAAGTCTAAAGCCTGGAGTAGATTTACTGCCTCACTGACATGAAAGCCACAAGCTGTCATTATTTACTTTGAGCTAACTAATTTTCCAAGCACAACCTTTTTGATAATATTTATTTTCTTCTCTCTGCCCCATAAACCTGAAAAGTACACCTGGAGGGAAATTGGGAGACAGATTCTTCAGTGGTTGTTCCCAGGCTCTGAAACTTCCTAGGAAGGCTAGTCTGACATGTTACCTGTTGTCCTTCTAGTTACAGGTGAACACCTCCCACATGAACTTGCCTGCAATCTGAGATTCTCAGAGGAGGCTCTGTTGCATGTTCCAACACCTCATGAAGTTAGGTTGGTATACAGTTGTCCCTCTGTAGCCATGGATTTGGTATCCACGGATTTAAGTATTCACGACTTGAAAATATTATTTAAAAAATAATAATCCAAAAAGCAAACCTTGATTTTGCCATCTTATATAAGGGACACCATTTTGCTAAGCCATTGCATATAATGGGACTTGAGTATTCATGGATTTTGGTATCCACAGGGGGTCCTGGAACCAAACCCCAGCGAATATGAAGGGACAACTGTATATGTGTAGCAGGGCCTTCTGGGTAGCAGAACCTAAATTGTAGAACTTCCTACCCAAGTAAGTTAGGCTGGCTTCATTTCTTTGAAGCTTTTTGTGGAGAGCCAAAACAATGCTGTTCCACGTGGGTTTTAATGTTTGAAATTGTTCTGTTTTAAAATTGCAGTTTAGGATTGTTTTTAGACTGCTTTTCAAACTTTTTAATCAGTATTTTCATGTGTTTTAAAATGTTTTTATCTCTCTATTTTTTTTCATCATCTTGGGAGCTTTTGTGGGATTGATATCTTAAATAAATAAATAAAGATACATACTTTTTTGTATCAACAGGCCTTTGGGAAATGGCTAGTTATGGAGGAAAAATTTCTGATAAAGTACTGCACTGTCTATATGTCTTGTTTTTTAATGGATATATTAGAACCAGCATGGTGTATTGGTTTGAGCACTGGACTATGGGCTTGTCTACATGTGGGGCAAAAACTCTGAATGGAGTTTTGCCCGCATGTCCTTGCATTCCCCCTGAAGCCCTGCACATCATTATATTCTGCAGGGATGTGCTCACACAGTCCCTGCAGAGTTTCAGCCACCGCCACCACTGCTGACACTTGCTGCAACCAGTTTTGAGGCTCCAGAGACAGTTCCTGTCTGAAGGGAGAGGTTTCCTCGCTTTCCCAGCTCAGCAGCACTGCCTCCTCCAGCTGCTCTCTCATTTGCCCATCACTTCCTGAGTGCTTCCATCGCTTTAAGAAAGAAAAGACGTAAGCATTCAGGAAGTGGTGGGCAGTGAGAGCAGGCAGAGGAGGAAGCGCTGTTGAGCTGGGGAAGGGAGGAAACCTCTCCCATCAGCTGGGAATTGCCTCCAGAGCCTTAAAATTGGTTATAGTAAATGTCAGGAGTGGTGGTGGTGCTGGCAGCTGCAGCAGCAGATGAAACTCTGTGGAAAACCCAGAACCCCACATAATACGCATCCTTGTAATATACCCCAAAATGCTGCAAATCTGGACCATGCCATGTGTGGCTGGATAGCCCCAGATTCAGGGAAAAGGCCATGCCACATGTAGTCTGATCACAGCAGATTCGGAGGCATTCACATGGGGATTTGGGGTGTTTGATAGTGTAGACAGGCCCTATGACTCTGGTCCCTGCTTAGCCATGGAAACCCACTCGGTGGTCTTGAGTAAGAAACACTCTCTCAGCCCCAGAGGAAGGCAAAGGAAAACCCTTGCTGAACAAATCTTGCCAAGAAATCCTGTAACAGGTTCGCCTTAGAGTTGCCATAAGTCAAAAATGATTTGAAGGCACACTACAAGTAGTATAGACTTCCAAGTACAAATCAGGATGGACCCATGAAAATTAAACTGGTATGACTCTACTATAACTGTGTAGTGCAGAGCCAACCTATGCTTCATGCCCATGTGGACAGACTATGGCTAGACAAACACACAGATGGACACACATCTTTTCTGTTTTTATCTCATTCTGTCTAAATGTATCTTTTCTAGTTAAAAATCAAAGTACAGCTAGAGTGCAAGATCTTTATTTCTAGACAAATCCTGAACAGGAATATTTTGGAGCTATAGTAGAAACAGCAAACATTTGAATCTAGCATGTTCTTTTCTGATGGGGAATTGTGGCTAGTCCTAAATGGTCAGATCACGGCTGCCTTTTTTTTACTGTGGAAAGATGCATAATGGAAAACTCACTGAAGCTACATTATTTAAGAACTTAAGGATTTAAAAAAATTCTCTCCCTTTTGTTCTGCAACAATGCTTATGAAACAACTACTGAGGCCTTAACAACTGTTAAACACCATCCTTGGTTTTTTTCAAAGTTTGCTGGATATCTGTGGATTTTGATGGTGATCTTATTCATAAATAATTCAAACTATAACATATGTACAGCACATTTACAGATTTGCATAATGGTATAAAATACATCTGTACCTTGTTCAACTTCACTTTCAATTGAAGCAAGTGAGGCCTCATAACGACTACAGAATGTTTGGGCAGAATACCAACTTTTCAGGTGGCCTGGATCCTTTGGAATCTGCACCAGAAAGCACTATTCACAGAAGGAAATCATTATTTAACTGGAATTCTTAGAATGACACTTGTGATCACAAAATGGAATAATATAATGCAGTTTTTACTGACAGAGAAAATTTAATTCTTTTGTCCATGGGCCTGAAATTTAGAAGTACAAACAATCACTGTTAAAGAGCGGGTACAATCTGCTTCCCTGTGATCATCTACAAACCTCTCTGTGATGATTACAGAATAACGTGACATAGATATTGGTGCCAACAGAGGATTTTTCACCATAACAAACGCCAGTTTCAAAAGAGAAATTTTCCTCGGGATCACAGCTAAATAGGAAAGGACTGAATTCCTCCTCCAGAACTGCTGTGATCTTAATAATTATCAGCAGCTCCATTCATCCTGGCTGACAACTGCCATTTTTTTTACAAGTCTGTAATCAAAATTCAAATTCAAATGTTGTTATGTGCCTTCAAGCTGACTGATTTATGCCCACCCTATCCTAGGGTTTTCATGAAAAGATTTTTCAGAGGATGTTTCCTATTGCCTTCCTCTGAGAATGAGAGTGTAACTTGTCCAAACTCACCCAGTGGGTTTCCATGGCTGAGTAGGGATTTGAATTCTTGCCTCTCAGAGTATGACTCTCAAACCAGTACACCATGCTTGCTCACCATGCTGGCTCTAAAGACACATTGCTCTCAGTTATCTTATGGTTCTGAATCACCCAGAAGGGATTTCAGTTGCATGAATGGACAAGAGTTAGACTGAAAATAATGAATACAGAAGTGTATGGCAACAAGTACAGAATACACATTAAGCATGCCAGTGCATAAAAATGAAAAAAAAGTAGATTAGAACAAAATTAATAGAAACCACAGTTTTGCAAGCGTAAGGGGAAAATTAAGTGTGCACTGAATCACAAAACCATAAATGAGGAAAAAGGTGAAATGAACAGAATAAGCAAACTGGAAGGAGAATTAAGGTAGAGGAGGGAGAATTCCTTCCACTTACTTTTAGGTAATGGGAAGAAACGGTTGAAGCAGGAGAAGGTTCAGCCAATACCATGCATATGCAGAGGTGCTGACTGGATAGGGGACTCTGGCTTTTGACTGGAACAGTGCTGAGGGGAACCCTGCCTCAACGGCCATTTCCCAATACCTGAAGGTGTGTGAGAATTAGTCTTTCCCATCAACTGTCATGCTATGACTGCTAGAAGCTTCACTTAAGAAACCACATCAGTGTCTGCAGCTGGGCAAAGGAGAATTGGGACCATATACTAAACAAACAAACAAATAAAGCTTGTAATCAAAATTTCTTCCAGGGCAGTATGCATTAAAAATGAACTAATGTTCAGCTTCTAACCATGAAGTGAGGCATACATGCAGATGTATAAAAAATTATCCTCAAAAGCATCAGTTATGCCATATACCATGTACTCACCAATATGATAAAATGTGAAGGGCCAGCGCTAAACTCTAAAGCAGGGGTGGGGATCATGCAGCCATGGGCAGGATCTTGCCCCAAAACTGTTTTTGTAGTTCCTAGAGCCACTCATTGCCACTACTTTTTTTTGGGGGGGGAAGTCTTCACAGGGTATGATTCTCCTCTAAAATAAGGCACATCTTCCCATACCTTGTCTTTAGCAAACCTGCACTTTCTAACATCTCAGAAGTGGGTTAGAAATAAATCATAAGAAGGGACATTACAGTACTATCCAGTTTTTTTGGGAAGGACTACTGCAGCCTACAGTAGGCTCAGGGGTGGTGGGAAATGGCCTCCAGGAGCTCTGAACTTGTCCACCTCCTGCTTTAAAGGTGATGTTGCTCTTTTGACAATAATTGACATAGCAGACACTTGAGCAAATTAATGGTAAACAATTCAGCACAGTTTAGCACGAGACGGTTGTATGTGGAAAATAACTCTGAGTTGACAAAGTTAATGGGTAAGAGCCAAGGATCAAGCTTCACCCCTGCTCAGACATGAAACATAGCTTCATCCGAGATCGTTTGAGTTTCTTTGGTTTCAATGTCCTGGCAGCCAAACTCAAGGAAAGCAGGACTAGCCTGATTAAGTTTCTTAGTACAACTTCCCTGTTTTCCTTCCACCAGTGTAATCACTGCTGGAATTCCCCTGAATTCATAACTCTTTTGTATCACTCTGCCTGCTGTTCATTCTCCAATTTATCAACTTACGGCACCAAATACAGAGCTTGGGAACATTTCCTTTTCTTAGATTACAACTCCCAGAAAAGTAACTGGGGATTTGGAGGGTTGTTGCCTAAAGGACTAACTTTTCCAAAGTTCTGCATATACACTTCCTCAAAATTGACAGTAAGGACCTTACTCCAGTTTAAAGATCAGTCATGCAATGGCTATTTCCATAATATTTTATAACTAAATTCAAGGTGTGATTTTTTTAAAAAAATCTTGCATATTTTAAAAAAACTACACCTTGAGTTTAGTTATAGAATCTCTCTCTGGCTTTTCTTCGCAAACGAAGATTCAGGAAGGACTCATCCCACGCTTTCTGCAAGCATGCTGATGACTAAAAAGGCCAACCCGAGATAGACAAGTCCGGTTGCAGAAAGCACAACAGAAGGTTTCCTTGGGTGATGTTACCGGGTTGTGATTCTTTCTGCATTGCCATTTCTCTTCAAGACTTGTTCGGCGTGAGTTCTTAAATAAGGCTGCAGCATTGTGGATAGTGCATCTCCATGCCTCCCGATGTGAGTCCAGGGCGGACCATTGCTGGTGATCAATTTGGCCAAGTCTGAGATGTTGTTTCAGGGAGTCCTTGTATTGCTTTTTTGGAGTGCCCCTCTTACGCTGACCCATGGCGAGTTCACCATAGAGTACTATTTTGGGGAGGCGATGGTCCTCCATCCTAGAAACATGCCCTGCCCAGCGCAGCTGTGTTTTCAATATCATGGCCTCAATGCTGGTGATCCCTGCTTGCTCAAGGACGGCAACATTCGTCACATAGTCAGTCCAGTGTATATTTAGGATTGTGCGTAAACAGTGCTGATGGAAGCGTTCGAGGAGTCGTAAGTGGTGGCAATAGGTGACCCATGTTTCAGATCCATAAAGGAGAATAGACAGTACAATGGCTCTATACACACTGATTTTTGTGTTTCGCCTCAGGTGTTTATTACTCCAGTTATAGAATAACACAGTTATAGAATAACACAGAAATAACCACGCAATGAATGGATCTTTAAACTCAAACAGGAAAAAGGTGCTGAGGAGGAAGAGCAATCTGAGTGGAGAGTTTACAGAAAAGGAAATAGACCCTTTCAACAGATGGAACAGGCACAGTTGGTGGGAATGCTAGGGAGAGCATTTTTAGGTGTTGTCTAAACTGCGGAAATACTCCTCACAGAATGTGAGGAGAATATGATCTCAATGGGATTCTGCATAATTTCAATGTGTTGGGAAGGAAGGGAGCCAAATCCACTAAAAACTCTGAAGGAAGAGCCTTTACGGCTTTCCCCGAAGTTTGTTAAAACAGCGGGGGGAATGCACATTCCTGCTCATTGGGACAAACAATTTGATTTGATTCACTTTCCCTATACAAACAGAAGTTTAATGCTGATTGGTTAGATGTGAGCAGGGGCGGAGCTTGCTAACAAGGCAAGCACCCAGAGCTATGTTGGATTTTTGCCTTAGTGAGTGAGTGCTAAGGTGATAAAAGTTTTTTTTGTTTGTTTGTTTGCTTTTCTGTAACGTGAAAAGTCACTCTTTCACACCTTGGAATGGTGTTTAAAAAATATTGTCCGGAGGCAGCAAATTGAGGTAAGTAAAAACACAAGCAATTCACTTGCGGCTACCATCTTGATTTGTAGGTATGCCCATTTGAACAGCAAACATGGAGAGCTTTGCATGCCTGCAATCTGTCAAAAAACATATCAAGACAAATAGCAGCTGCTACAAATTGCCATCACTGCGCAGCAATCCACATTTTTATTTTTGCCTTGTATAGACAACATCTTAGCGGCTGCTCTTAGACTCTGGAACTCCCTTCCGAAGTAGGCCAGAATGTGATCCTTCCTGCTGTTCTTCCGTTGCCAGGCAAGGACCTTTTTATTCCAGCAGGCTTTTAAAACAGAAAGCTTTAAAAGAATTGGCTGAGGCTGATTCAGTTTTACACTGAACTGTTTTAATTGCTTTTTATCTTTTAAGTGTAGATTTAAATCACTTTAATACTGTCAATAGTTTAATCCTTTTCATTTAGTTTAATCCTGTTCATTTTTGTATGCTTTTTTTGTATGTGTGTGTGTGTGTGTGTGTGTGTTTGCTGTATGGTGTTTTTAAATTGTAAGCCGCATTAAGTCCCAATTTTGGCAGAAAGGCAGTATACTGTATTAAGGAGGAGGAGGAAGAGGAAAAAAGTGCTCCATTAAATATTTTAGTTAAAAAAAAAAAAAAGGATATACAGTATAGCCAAACCTGGGTAAATCCATAAAAAACAAAAAATAATTAATTAATACTCTTTTTATTTATATCCCATGTTTCTCACGATGCAGGATTCAAGGCAGCTCATAAATTAAAAAACAAAGTACAGCTGAAAACTACTGATACAATTTAAAAAACAACCCCACAATGAAACAACAATTCTGTTTGAAAAAACACAAGTTAAAAACAATTTAAATAGGCATTTAAAACATAATAAGGCACAGACACAGCACATTAAAAGCTCTATCTACTACAAGCTACAAACCAAAGTCTTGCCTAAATAAAAAGGTCTCTACCTGCAGATGGACATCAGGGAGGGGAATCTCCTGAGGATGGGAGTTTTCCCATCTTGGGAGCAGACACCATCAAATTGTATGTGAAAATCTTTTTCTTTTATATCAGTAGCATCTGAATGTACTATTCACCTCCCGTATCCGCCGAACCAATTGGTTTCAGTTATCCACAGCTGAAAAAAAATTAGGGGCACACACCATAGAGTCATGCTAGAAAATGCCTAGAGAGGTGTCCTCTCTAGGAATTGCTAAGTCCTCCAATGCAACTCTATGGTATGTTGTACCAGAAGTCTTATTTTAATAGTGTTTTCTATTATCTGCAATTTCACTTATAAACGGTAAGTCCAGGAACGTACCCCCAGAGGATACAGGGGGCAATCTATATATTTATCTTTTAAAGGTATGTTTTTACATGTTGTAGAAAAGATTTTTTAAAACAAACATGATATTACCTTAAATCCAAAATACAGCCACCCTTTTGGACATGTTCCCTGATGCATCTGCTCCTTTGGCAATTCTCTCTCAACAGTCAAAATCTTTTTACGCTTGCAAATACAAGGCAGGGATAGAGTACAATTTGCAAAGCCCCAAAGTCCTATGAAACACAGTTATGTAGTTGTTAACAAAACTAAAATTACCATGTAAAAACAGATCTAACAAAACTGGCTGAATTTTCTGCACCTTTCATATATCATTATGAGGATTATGGATGCTGCCACAATGCAGAAATAATGAATAATAATAATAATAATAATAATAAATTTTATTTATACCCCGCCCTTCTGCTAAAAACAATCAGGGCAGCTTCCAACAATTAAAACATTATAATAATGACTAAAAACACCACCCACCCCCACCCACCCCCATAAAAAGACATTAAACACTATAAAATTAAAACCTTCTAACTAAAAACACATTAAAAACAAATATATACATAATTTTTTTAAAAACAAAACCCCCGGAGATTCAGCTTCTGAGGCTGGGATCTAATCAGGAAAGGCCTGGCGAAAGAGATCTGTCTTTAGTGCTTTTTTAAAGCTACTCGAGCTTGTCATCTGATGGATCTCGTTTGGCAGGCCATTCCATAAATTGGGGGCAATTACTGAAAAGGCGCTCTGGGAGGTTGCAGACAGCCTACATTTTTGTGGCTGAAGCAAATTCCTCCCAGAGGACCGGAGTGCACGGGGAGGATTGTATGGGAGGAGGCGGTTCCGGAGATAAGTTGGACCCAAGCCATTTAGGGCTTTAAAGGTAATAACCAACACCTTATACTGGGCCCGGAAACTGATAGGCAGCCAGTGGAGAGATTTTAATACTGGAGTTATATGATCTCTCCGAGATATTCCCGAGACCACTCTGGCTGCCACATTTTGTACCAACTGAAGTTTCCAGACCAAGCACGAGGGTAGCCCCATGTAGAGTGCACTGCAGAAATCTAGACAAGAGGTTACCAGCGTGTGCACCACAGTCTTGAGGTCCCTTACTTCCAGGAAAGGGCGAAGCTGGCATGTCAGCCGAAGCTGATAACAAGCGCTCCTGACCGTCGCATTCACTTGATTCATCATCTGAAGCGATGAATCAAGGAGCACCCCCAGACTGCAAACAGAGAGCGTGACCGTTCAGGACTGGCGGTTGCAACCCAACTCCTGGTTTCGGGGCCGCTACCTTGAGCACCTCCGTTTTGTCCGGATTTAATCTCAATCTGTTTTTCCTCATCCAGCTCATTGCTGCTTTAAGACAGTCATTAAGAGGAGAGATGCCATTGGAATTCGAGGCCGATGATCGGGACAAGGAGAAATAGATCTGGGTGTCATCAGCGTACTGATAAGACCCAGTCCCATAACTCCGAATAATCTCACTCAGCGGCTTCATATAGATGTTAAACAGCATCGGGGACAGGATGGCACCCTGCGGAACGCCACAAGTAAGCTTCTTTCTGCTGGAGCAGCTGTCTCCGAGCTGCACCCTCTGGGACTTGCCCGAGAGGAAGGATCAGAACCACTGGAGTGCAGTGCCTCCAATTCCTAACCCACTCAGGCGATCCAGGAGAATGCCATGATCTATCGTATCGAAAGCCGCCGAGAGGTCCAGAAGCACCAACAGGGACACATTACCCCTGTTGATGCTTAGACGCAGATCATCGGTCAAGGCAACCATGGCAGTCTCAACTCCAAATCCCGTCCTGAAGCCAGTTTGAAATGGGTCTAGATAATCGGTTTCATCCAAGAGCACTTGGAGTTGAAGAGCAAATGCCCTCTCAATCACTTTTCTCAAGAATGGTAACATAGAAACTGGCCTATAGTTGTTCATGTCCAGGGGGTCTAGGGAAGGTTTTTTCAGGAGCGGCCTAACGGCCGCTTCCATTAAACAAAATGGAACACACCCTTCCCTGAGGGATGCATTGATGATGTCCTTAAGGAACACCATCAAGGCACCCACCCCCCCGGATGGCCAGCCATGAAGGGCAAGGATCAAGAGGGCAGGTCGTCTTCCTCACTCTACCAAGTAGCTTGTCCACGTCCTCAGTACTCACAGATTGAAATTGATCCAGTAAACTTACATCAACGGAGTTGCTGGACACCTCGTCAATTGTTTCTGTCAAAATGCGGGCATCTAAGTCAGCTCTTATCCGAGAGATTTATCTGCAAAGTAGTTGTTAAATGCGTCACAGCAGGCCGTTGTTGGGTTAAGCAATGGGTTCTGTGCAGGTATAACCTGCGTCATCTCCCTTACCACCCTAAACAACTCTGCTGGACGGGACTCTGCAGATGCAATACGTGCAGAGGAGAAGGATCTCTGTGCTGCACGTATTGCCTCTCAATAGGACCGAAGAAAATTCCTATGTCGAGTCCTGTCGGATAAGAGTCAAGTTTTCTGCCAGTTGCGCTCTAGTCCTTGTCCAACCCACTTCATTTTCCTAAGCTCTGAAGTATACCATGGCTTACAGTTAGAAGCGGGTTGGAAAGGACACTTGGGAGCGATCGTGTCGATAGCCTTGGTAAGATTGGTTTTCCAAGTATTAACCAAAGCTTCGACAGGGTCACTGGCATTACCAACTATTAAACCCTCCAAGGATTTCTGGAATCCTATTGGTTCCATTAGCCTTCAGGGGCAGACCATTCTAATGAGTCCACCACCCCCGGTGGGGAGGGAAGAGACTCTTACTTCAGTCTTGACCAGGAAATGATCCATCCATGACAATGCGGTGGTTTTAATAACCGCTGCCCATGGATATTCCTGTTCCGTACTAAAGACCGCATCAAGAATATGACCCGCACAGTGTGTGGGCCCAATGACCAATTGGGATAGGCCCATGTTTGTCATGGTTTCCATGAACTCCCGAGCTGCACCAGTCAGATTTGTCAAGCTGGTCTCGAGTGGAATGTTGAAGTCGCCTAAAAGTCTGGGCGACTCCAACAGCAACTCTGAGACCAGCTGTGTCAGCTCGGTTAGGGAGTTTGCAGTTTGACATCACTTTGCCATGGCCCAATGCTATGGAATTCTGGAATTTATAGTTTGGTGAGATATTTAGCCTTCTCTGTCAGAGAACTCTGGTGCCAGAACAAATTACAAATCCCAGGATTCCATAGGATGGTGCCATGCTAATTAATGCGGTGTCAAACTGCATTATTTCTGCAGTGTGGCAGCAGCCTATATGACATTATCATATTACATTATAATGTATTATAATAATATTATATTATATTGTATAATATTATTATGCATTACTGTATTATTATTATTACATCGTGTATTACTACACTATTATACATCATCATATTATATTATATTATATTATATTATATCATATTACACCCAGTGAGTATATGCCCATATTCAGAGAGAAGCATACCCATGGAGTTCCAGCATATTTATCAGACTATACACCCGGAACAGGCACTGTTAATGCAACACTACCCCCCCATATGTATGTGAATGTTTGTAAACTGAGTATTTGTGTACACCGTGCAAAAAATAAAGCCAGTTTGACTTCATTCCAGCATCCTCCTTCATAGTTGGTGGAATCCGCCGTTTTTATCTTCTAGAAGAGCAGACACTACTGGAAGAATGGAGGTCAGCTCCCCTGCCTCTTATTCACAATCCCAATCTGCCCAGAGCCAACTCTCTAGTACAGATGTGGAGGCAGGACATTATGGCAGCATGGGGACAGAAAGGAATGGGGAAGTCCTGTTCCTCAAGTGGGCACTGTTGGGTGGAAGTCTAAATGTTTTGCTGCAGTGATAGCACGTTTCATGATACAAACAGCAATTTGTTTGTATCATGAATAAGACAATTTAGTATTCTTAGTGGAATGGAACATTTGAATCATGTTATCTTGAAAGCATTACACAGCTTATAGTAGGCATTAGGACAAGGGTGGGCAAAGTGTGGCCTGTGGGCCCATGCAGTCTACCAGGTCCATTTTTGTGGGCCCCCCCCTGGCCAGGGGTCAAAAAATTATTTTTGCTCCTAATATCCAAAAATGATCTCTAGGAGATGTAGATGACATTTCTACATGTTTTGAGCCTCCCTTGGACCCTCTTAGGGGTCAAAATGAACTTTTGTGATTTTTTTTCGCCAAAAACAAATTCCAGAATGTTCTCTAGGGGCCCAGGAATGCCCCAAAACATGCCTCAATATTCCATAGAGATTTGGGGGCAAAAAAGGGCTCTTTTTGCAGGAGCAGGTGTGGCCCTCCAAGTTCTCCTAGGGGGCTAATGTGGCCGCATAGTCTTCCACAGTTGCCCACCCCTGCATGATGGGAAATTAACACTGCTATAAGCACATTCCCCCACCCCCGGAAATGACCTTTGCCCAGAGTTGCTTGCCTCAGCAGCCCAGACTTGCAAATTAATTCCCAATTACCTTCCAGTGGGCAATCACAAACAAAGCACCTAACTTTGTAAGTTAGGGAGATGAGAAAATGGATGTGCAAGGATAAAGAGGTCTTTCATCACTTAAGGAAATATTACTTCTAGATATGGGCTCAGTATATCGCCCAGTTTCACCTTGAGACTCCCAGAAGCTTCCTTCCACATAAATCATGCAAATTTTTGTAAATAGCTCACAAAAATTCTTTGCTAAGCCACTTCTGCAAATTGGTGCTTCACCAATTTGTAAACACCATCCTTGTTTGGCTTGTTTCCTCATTTAATTTGGACTACTGAGCAATTTCTACTTGCAAAAACAAAAAGAATATTTTTGCAAGGGGGGGGGAAAGGGGGGAATCCAAATGAAACCATACAGCACCCAGAGGGTTTATAATCTTGATGGCAAATGTAGAACCTGGGGCCAAAAATATATCCTTGCTATAGTTCTAAGCAAACAGCTCCTTTCCCTCTGCCGTATTTGGCCATGAAACATATAATTGATTACAAATCTACTTTGTATCACCACTAGGAAAAAAAAGTGGCAGAAATGTTTGACTTAAGTATCTACTTCACTATCCAAAAATAGCTCAATTTTCTCAGTGATTTCTATGGGTCAAAAGTGAAACTAGCAATCCAATCCAATGTATGTGTCCTCAGCAGTTAGCTGTATTAAGTTCAATAGGGCTTATGTACAGGACTGCAGCCTAATTCAGACTTTAAAATTATTTTGATGCTGAACAAGTTTTTTTTTCTGGACACTGCTTTGTTTATGTATACCTTATTACACAATATAAATAATTTTCTAATATTTTATTTAGTGAGAAGTCCTACTGATTTCAGTGAAATGTGCTTTTGATGTGATGAGAATATCCCCTAAACTGCCCAAAACAATTTTATGCAAGACATACTGAAGTTAGTACAGTATTTTATATAAAGGGGGAAATAATTCCTTTTTCTAATCACGTACAACTCAGTTTGATCTCATATGTTAGTCAGACACCTTTACTTCCTCATGGAAGCCAGTATGAGTCAAATATAGTTTACATGTCAATAGTTTCACTATACCGTAGATGGGGAATTCATACTGTACTATAATTGAAAGCATCTGTCTATCTGCCTGTCATTTATGCAATACAAGCCCACATGCTTATTCACAGAGTTACCAAATTTACTGCACTATCTATTGGGAGAAAAACAAAAATCACAGTTAAGATTTTGGACCCAATCTGTCAACTACTTCAGGTACTTCCCTTAACAAATACTTCAGATTTTTCTTCGTTTTTATTTTTTTGGGTCTAGAAGGCCCATTTATTCACTGCTTGTGACTAGACTTGATATTTATGCTTTGACATCCCAAACATTTCTGACCATGTCTGAAATCAACAAATTTATTCTTTTCTTTTTTTTAGAAAATTGCTTTTTTTTTTTTTGGGTCTATTTAGTACAGAATTTGATGTGAAACAAAAGATAAAGATTACAGGTGCTGCCACTTAAACTTAATAACCAACATCAAAATAATGAACATCAGCCTGGACAACACTGGGTAAAGTTCCTAATATAAAGTAATGCAGCACAGATATGTTCTAACATCATTTAGATGTGTGTCCAGTTTTATACCTGTAATTTCTAAACAGCAACTGATATGCACGCTGAATCTTCTGGATCTTTTTGACTACAGAAGATTTCAAATATGCCACTGGTGACTTAAAACCTCAAATTTCAGCTATGTCAACACATAAATGTTGAGAATGAAGCATAACAAGAGTTTTGCTGGTGACATGTGGAAAAGAAAAGGAAAGAAATCCCATAATGCTGTGATTGTGGTAGATTTTGAGAGAATAAATCACATCAATACTCGCTGGTGGAAATGTTCTGAGCTGGATGCAAATTGTTTTTAACCAAAAGGTTTCATGAAAATCATTTAAATGTGAGAAACAGAAAATATAAAATGCACCTGTTTGGGAAGAAATGAAACCACATTTTTCTCCCTGAGCATACATAAGACTCTTTCCACCTTGTTCCCAGTTCTGGTATAATAGTGGTGAGCCATCTGTCCACCTGCAAAGGCATTTTGATTATTTATTTATTGCAAATGACAGGAAAAGCCTTTATCCCAGGACTAGTACTGGTACCATATTATGAGGTTGGGCTCTCCATTGCGGACAGCTCCAAGAATACCAAGCTCCCTGTCTTTCCTGATTTTTTTAAGTGAAAAAAGAAGCAAAATCTGGGAGGCTAGCATTCTCCAGAGGAATGGACCAATCCCAGAACCCTTTATTTCTAAGAGTATTTCAGTGAAGCCATGCAGAAATTATTAGGAAATCAAAATGGTGGAAGACTAGAAAAAAAAGAAAAGGGTAAGCTGAGCAGATGTTCCTGGAGGACTAATAGATGGGTGCAACAAGGGAGGGAAGGGAGGGGTGTTGGGGGATGGGAAGTGGGAGGGGATGTTTGTATGCATTTTGCCTAGTTTGTTTGCTTTGTTTGCTTGGTATGTTTTAGTGTGATGTGGATTTTGCCTAGTTTTTGCTTTTGGTGTGGCATGTGCTCTGCCCATGCATGTGTTGCCTGTTTTTGTTTTTTGTTTTGTTTTTACTTTTTTGCATGGGGATGTGTATGGTTGCAGAGTGTTACTCTGAGCATCATCAGTTTGATTTCTTTGAAATGGACAATTACATCCTTTGAGATTGGGTCTCAAAACTCTGTCCTTACTTTGTAAGCAGCTTCTTGACAATATTATGTGTTTCTGTGTTTGCCTCATGTTAAGTGTATCTAGCAGAAAACTGTGGTCTCAAAACAGCATTTTTGTGTTTTGGAACTCTCCCCCAAGACTTATACTTCTTTGTGTATTAACTTTTCTTTCCTCTCTTCTAGTACATGTTTTGTGATTGGTCATGCCCACCATGGTAAGCATTTTGTACAAATGCTTACAGCCCTCACAAAATTCTACAGCTGCCCACTAGCCTAAAACGTTGGCCACCTGATGCAGCACCAAGATGAAGCTAACAGGAGTTGGATCTGATCAGTGCCTGGATGGAGACCATCTCAAGAGCCCTCTATATTCCATCTTGAATTGAGGAAAGGTGGAAAGTGAATAAGTGTAACAAACACTGTATTTCATTGGGTAGTTCAATCAATGAAAGGAATAAATATGAATATAATTTCCTTTATCCAGTAAGATTACTGAATAATCATCCGTCAAAAGTGTTTCACTTTCTAGGGAATAGGTTCCACTGAATACAGTGGAACTTATGTCTATGTAAATATAGACAGGATTGCACAACAAAAGACTAAAATTAAGGAATAGGATCAGAGAGGTCAGTTCTACAACATTCAGTGAAGCTATAATATACTACTGTCTACATGACTGTCAATGAAGCTGTAATAAATATGCCTATACTATAATTTTCCTCAGTTTTAAACAGATGATACTGGAAAACTGGGATTTTTTGTTGTACAGTCAAAATCTTTTAACCACAAGGCCACTACTTCAAGCAACAAGGAACGTGTTTGTTGGGAATCATTTCAACACATTTTCTGTTCAGTTATATTTCTAATCCAGAAGTTGTTACTGTAACTGTAACATATTTCTCTCACAAAAAAAAAAAAGAGAGAGAGAGAGAGAGAGAGAGAGAGAGAGAGAGAGAGAGAGAGAGAGAGAGAGAGAGAGAGAATTAACAGGATTTCCAGATCTCATTTCCTCTGAGTCAAACTGAAATGTATTTGCAAGATTGGCCAGGGAAAAACAGATGTATATGACAGTACAGTCTTACCGAAACGTGCTGCTAGGTACTTTAGAATGCAATGCAATCCACCAATTTTTATTCATTTTTGATATCTGTAAAATAATTGTTAAATATTTTGTAAATTTCTTGTGTTTTTATATATGACATTCTTTAATCAGCTTCTCTGTTACTTATCTGCTATAGAGCATGGGGAAATTGTTGTTGGACTGCAACTTTCATCATCCCTTAGCATTGGCTATGCTGGCTAAGGCTGATAGATGTTGTGGTCCAACAATATTAGGAGGGCCACACACTCCTCATCCCTGTTTCAAGGAAAGAAGCAAAACAATACACAGAATAGTAAAAACCATGTACTGTATAGCATAAGCCAATGCACTACCCAATACTTAACTACTTTCAAGTTCCATCGAGTTCAATATATTTATGCCCAGTAAGTATGTATAAGACTGTAGTCTGAATGTGCCATAATGCGTTGCTTATGCCATAAAATCTGAGGACTGCAAACTAAACATGTTATTCACCATAAAATAAGTAAGACCTAACCTATTGCAACTTGCAAGACAATGAATATTCTGGCATTTCAATTTACTTTACTCAAACCTCATACTAATTGATTTCATTCTGGTATGACGTTTGTTCTATACAGTAGTTCCTTTTTTTTTTTTTTTGCACTGTAATTACATGAAAGGATTACCACTTGAAAAATTTGTAAATGATATATGGTATACCACAATGACAAAAACTACTAGTGTCATGAAAGTAAAACAAGGAGTTGAGATAGCACTGAAATTATTTCTAAAATTTTATTGGGGGCTATACAGTTACAGGATAACTGCCACTGGGAAAATGGGTGGCAGAAAACAACACTTTAAAACACAGTTTTATACACAAAATTTTAAATAATTTTGTGCATGAAACAAAGTCTGTGTACACTGAATATTCAGAAAGCAAAGGTGTTACTATCTCAGCCACTTATGTGGACAGTTTTGGATTTTTGAGGATTTCAGAATTCCAGATAAGGGATACTCAACCTGTAAAGAACTCCAGTATGACAGTATTTAAGACTTCAATAGCTTTTGCTAGATGAGCTTCTTACTTATTATCCTGCTTTTCTCCCAATATGGGCTGCAATACTCCCAACTGAAATGAGTGGGGTTTACTTTAGTGTAGATAAGTATAGGGTTGCACTGTAGGGTGACAATATTTATATTTATCACCAAAGTATAAGTTATATTTATCCTCAGTGATAATCTCCCTTTCATAAACAGTTCCTGACATAGAAGTATCAATACACCTTTGCAGAAAAGAACATACTGGTGGAAACAAAAACTACATGTGCAACATCTTCCACTAGTTTCTTCATGGCCCACAGCATAACATCTGTTTTACTGCAGACTGTCTGATATCAGATGGCTCCTAAGCCACTGTGTCTCAGCTCAGTCTTGGTGGAGAAAATGGATTTGATTTCATTATTACACAGATCAGGGAAGGGCAAAGAGTGGTCCTAGAGCTGCCTGTGTCATTCCCCCTGATGTTTTCATGGCCCTCAGCCCCTCTAGATTCCCCATTACACTTGTTTGCTGGCTGAAAGAAGGGTGAACTGCCTCCCATGTTCACAAGGAGCAACAATGAAAATCACAAGGAGCAACAATTCCCCTTTTAAATGGAGGATGCAGAGTTCTGAGCTGTTTACCATAAAACCCCCAGGTTTTCCATGTTGCATGCCCAGCCACTTATTAAAAAGCATTTTTGGCAGTTCCTGCATCTCCGGGAAAGTCCGAGGGGCAGAAAACTGGCTCTCAGACTCAACACAGTTGCCTACACCTTACAGAAACACTAATACAAATACAGTACCTGTGTTTTTTAGTGATTTTTTTTACACAATTCCCAAACTTTTTAAAATGGGGAGGGAAGAGCTGTACCCTGAAAATGTACAAATAACCTTTGTAGAAACATTACCTTTTTAATTCTGTTTTGAATGAATTCCTGTTCTTCAGAGGAATCTATTGTTGCAATATCACCATGAAGCCAACCACAGACAAACTGAAAAGTGGCCCATTCTGATGCACTGTCATAAAAAAGGTATTCTGTTCCTTGATAATAAAACCATGATGGCTCTAAAAATAAAATCAAATACAATCTGTATGAATAGATGCATGGGGAAAAAAATCTGTGATTAATACAGTTTTGTTGAAGTGTATATCCCAGAACAGATGCTCCACAGTGATACAACTGCTATCAGTTCTCCATGTAGATACTAAATCATATCATGCTGCTGTATGAAATTATTTGGTTTTCAGAGCTAGGTGTGTTTTAGGAAGAGTAACACTTCCATGTACAATCCCATACAATATGGGTGAGGTGGGGTGGCAGCCTTACAGGTTGGACTGCCACCCCTATCACCACTGATCATTGACTGTATTGGCTGAAGCTTAAGGAAGCTGGAGTCCGACCATGCCTGGAGGCCACACTTGTCTATTCCCGCCTTACAACTACTACCTATAGTGCTCCAATGTGTTCATTTTTCATCCAAAATATAAGCAAGCACCATAATAAAGGCATGATACAGACAAAGCTAAATCTATTTAAGTCCCAATAATTTCAGTGGGAAAGTTATTCATATGCTAGGTTTTCTTCAGTGTCCTTTTGCTGGATCATGCCCTAAAAATATATTACCAGCAATCACTGCTATAGCTTCTTGGAATATTTTTTTTACATGCTGAATCTGCTTGTAGATTAGGGATGGGGAACATATGGCCTTCCAGATGTTGCTCTGTTTCATTTCCCATCATTCTTCAACATTGGTTATGCAGGCTACATCTGACTGGAGTTGCATTATGACAACATCCAGTGAGCTCCACATTCTCTACCTTTGTTGTAGCTGCTCTGATACAGGTCTGAGTCATGAATCCAACAAACTCCTGGATCAATCTTTTTAAAATCCATGATATTTTGAAATTAAGCTAGTAAAACGTGGGCCAGTGTCCAGCCTGGGGATCCACTGTTAAGTGGATTTGTAATTGGTTGACTAAACCAAACCCAAAGGGCACTCACCAATGGTACAGCTTCATCCTGGAGAGAAGTGACTAGTGGGGTGCCACAAGGTACTCTACTGGGCCCAGTGCTATTCAACATCTTTATCAATGACTTGGATGAAGGAATAGAGGGTATGCTTATCAAGTTTGCAGATGACACCAAATTAAAAGGGGTGGCATATACCCCAGAGGAAAGGATGGGAATTCAAAATGACCGTAACAGATTGGACAGCTGGGCCAAAACTAATAAAATGAATTTCAACAGGGAGAAATGTAACGTGTTACACTTAGGCAGAAAAAATGAAATGCACAGATATAGGATGGGCGACACCTAGCTTGACAGCAGTCCATATGAAAAGGATCTAGCAGTCTTAGTAGACCATAAGCTGAACATGAGTCAACATTGTGATGTGGCAACTAAAAAAGCCAATGTGATTTTAGGCTGCATCAATAGGAATATAGTGTCCAGACTGAGGGATATAATACCACCACTCTATTTTGCTTTGGTCAGACTTCACCTGGTGCTAGGATTGGTCCCAGATGTGACCTTTTCCTGCCAAGTTCAGTTTTATTGTTTAACCTTGTAGGTAACTGTTTTTTCTTTGTTTCTCTGTGCTTGTTAATGAGTATGTAGCCTAACTGTAGAAGGGAGTATGTGATCAATGTTGGGAACAGTTTCATAAGCACTGCAGCTGGTTTTGGCTCTTGAAAAAGGGGCCGAATGCTGGTACTGTGAGAAGAGAAAAAGGGGATGACGGTTGTCCAGCCCACCACATTTGGGCAGAGTGGAATATGCTTTGAATGTATTATTTAGCAGTTAAGTTTCATTCTGAGCAATGAGCCTGTAGAGTTCACTTTCTGGATTATTGTGCTAATAAAATTTTCTGTCTTGGAACTCTAAAACTGCTGGTCACTGAGTCTGGAAATGCCAGTACAGTTGCCCCTCCACATTCGGGAACTCAACATTAGCGGTTTTGGATATTCGCAGTTTTGGTAGGTCCCCCCGCCCTCCCAAAACCGCAACACGGGGCCTCCGGAGGCCCCGTGAAGGTCCTGGGAGGGAGAGGGGATGGCTGGGAAGGCCTCCACGGGGCCTTACGAGGCCCCGTGATGGCCCTGGGAGGGAGGGGGAAGGCTGGGGAGGACTCCACGGGGCCTTGCGAGGCCCCGTGAAAGCCCTGGGAGGGAGGGGGAGGGCCGGGGAGGACTCCACGGGGCCTTGGGAGGGTCTCCTGAGGCCCCGTGAAGGCCTAGGAAGGGACTGGGGAGTCTGGAGAAAGCGACTATGGGGCCTCCGGAAGCCCCATGGTCGCTTTGGTGGGGGAGGGGGAGGGCAATCATTATTCGCAGATTTTTCACATTCACGGCAGTCTGGGGAACCTAACCCCTGCGAATGTGAAGGGACGACAGTACATGACATCTGGAATAGTGTTCAGTTCTGGGCACCACAATTCAGGAAAGGATGTTGACAAGCTGGAATGTGTCCAGAGGTGGGTGACCAAAATGGTGAAAAGTCTGGAAGCCACAGCCTATGAGAAGCAGCTTAGGGAGCTGGGTATGTTTAGCCTGGAGAAGAGAAGGTTAAGAGGTGGCATGATAGCCATGTTTAAATATTTGAAGGTATGTCATACTGAGGATGGAGCAAGCTTGTTTTCTGCTGCTCCAGAGACTAGGACACAGAACAGTGGACTCAAACTAAAGGAAAATAGATTCTACCTAAACTTTAGGAAGAACTTCCTGATAGTAAGAGCTGTTCAACAGTGGAATACACTGCCTTGGCGTGTGGTGGAGTCTCCTTCTTTGGAGGTTCTTAAACAGAGACTGGATGGCCATCTGTCAGGAATACTTTGATTGTTTATTTCTGAAAGGCAGGGGGTTGGACTGGACGGCCCTTGTGGTCTCTTCCAACTTATGATTCTATGAACAGTAGGAGTGTAAAATGAAGGGTGTGGTTTTTTTTAAGGGAAGCTTTAAAAATACATGGGTAATCCAAGTACAGTAAGACTTCCAGTTACCAGTGATTGACTTACTATATTCCTGTATTTAAGAAAATGCACCCCCTCCATTTTGATTACTTTTAGTAATTTGTATATTCCATTCAATATGTGCATGACAAAGAACATTGACTTTTCACATACCATTAATATACCATTGTGGAATCTTCGGTTTCACACCTATAACAGAAATATTCAATTTGAAAATATTCAGCAGATTTTATGCCAAACGTATAGTAGGTTTTAAAAGAATTTATTTAACATTTATCATTTACTAAACATTTACTTCCAACTGGTCATTGATACTGAAAATTCTAAACTAGTGAACAAAATGTAAAGATGCAAAATTTTATAAATATGGAAATCCTGGTAGCTATATACAGGTTCAGCTGGCATAAGCAATGTGCATCCTGCTTTAGGATGAGATCATTCTCTGGTGCTCTGTCAACTGTAGTGCATATGAAAACAGATCAGACCAATGAAGCAGCTAGCCCCATAATGACTGGCAGCAATTTTCTAGGGCCTTAGACTAGAATCTTTACAGTCCCGTGCTGTTTGATCCTTTCTTAATGGGAGCAGCTGGGTGGTTGCACCAGGGACTTTCTGCACGCAAAGGATTATGTTTCACCACTGAGATAATGTCCTCCTCATTCTTTATAAAACTGTCTCTTTAGGAACGACACCAATAACAAAATATGAACAATATATTTATTTCCTTTGTTACCTTTTCCTATTTTGCATATCCATTCACGTTCTGAACTGCAACGCAATGGCAAGATAGTTCCATTAATTTTATAGGCAGCACAGTTCCTTGCATTATCTTCAATATAAAGGTTCTCTAAAAAGGCAGATGCAACCTGTCACAAAATGGTGCATTAGTCTCATGGATGATTCCGAGGCAACATTACAATATCACAGCAACAATAACAAAAAGATTTTGAAGGAGATGTTTTTCCTTTTGTGCACATGGTAACAGGAATTTCTCATATTACACATATTCAGATACAAATATTGAAATTCAAAAATATATGTGTACTCTGTCAGCTATCATGTACACAGGTGGCTAAATATCTACAGTAGCACCCCTGCATCCACTGAGTCACCATCTGCTGATTCAATTATCTGCGGGTGGAGACAGCGGGATGGGTGGGAGAAGGCAAGCTAGCCTCCCCATCCCTTCCCCAGGATGATTCCAGTGCTGTGGGTTCTGGTGGCAGAGCTGGCAGGGGGTGGATGGAGAAGGGAAGCAGGAGGGAACTTGCCTCCTTTCTCCCTTCTCCAGGGGGGGGGTCCAGCGGTGCGGCATGGCTGGTGGTGGCGGGTGGATGGAAAAGGGAGGGAGGGAGGAGGGAGATCACTTCCTTTCTCCATTCTCTGCGGTGGGAGGGGGTCCGGTGGTGCGGCATGGCTGGCGGGGGAGATGTACGGAGAAGGGAGGGAGGAGAGAGATCGCCTTCTTTCTCCCTTCTCCATGGGAGAGGGGGGGGGGTCAGGTGGTGGCAGTGAGAGTGTTCACTATTATCCACGGATTTTACTATCCGGGGTGCGGCCCGGAACCAATCTCCCCACAGATACAGGGGTTCTACTGTACTTTTCCCAAAACACTACACAAAAGAGAATGTGAGGAAAATTAGCCCCCTAGTTCTGCTTATATATAGGTACTCTTTAAACTGCACAGTTCAAATAATAACAATAAAAACTGAATGGCTAGCAATTCATGATGGTATATAGAAGCCATTTAAAATCTTTAGGTTCTTTACAGCAGTTCTGAAATAATGCCTCCTATATTCACATTAACAGGTACAATAACTGTCAAATAAACATTTTGATAATTGTAGTCTAAAAAGCCCTAGCAACGCAGTGGTTAAATGCTAGTACTGCAAGCCACAAGGTTATGAGTTTGATCCCAGAGGGCTCCAAGGTTGACTCAGTCTTCCATAGGTCGGTAAAATAAGTACCCAGCTTGTTGGAGGCAATTAGCTAGCACACACTGTAAACGGCTTAGGGAGGGCTTCGGCATTGATAAGTGGTATATCAATATCAATGCTATTGCGAAAAAATTTACAGAATTTTTGTCAGGATGATTAATTCCTTGTTTATTTTAATTACTTCTGCCTTGTCCTGTCAGGAGTTAGAGGCTGGACTCCATTATAAACTGGCTGAACAGCTGCAGAACCATGCTGAGTCATAATGGCTGACTGCATGAATGACCAAGTCATCCCTAGTCAGGCCACTAGAGGGCAATGTCCTGTAGATATATATATGGGAGAGCTCAGAACAGAGCTCACTTCTTCCTCTCTTCTCTTCCTGTGAATGCTGAGGGCTGGCGAAGCAGTTTCTCCTTCAATTGTAAATATTTGTATATAATGCAACTGTTTGACTTTGAAGATAAACGTGCCTCCTGCTTATTTGGACATCAAACACTGTGTGTGAGTATTCTTGGGAACGGATTGCTACTGAGTCTGCTGAGATAGTTTTTGGCTTCTGCTGGGGACTGAGTGTCCTATCATCCCCTGACATGTCCCTATCACACATATTTTAAATTTATTTTGAGTGTCATTATTTATTTAAAGTTTCATTCAGGCATGGACTGCCTTATTGGCATTGAGTTAAGTTCACACTGAGTTCAGGCACTATTAGACAATATGGCTACAAAGAAACTTTCTTTATAGTGTGGTGTAGTTGCTTGAGTATTGGACTATAACTGTGAAGACCAGGGTTCAAATCCCCACTCAACTATGGAAATCCACTGGGTGATCTTGGGCAAGTCACAGTCTCTCATCCTCAGAGAGAGGCAAAGGCAAACCCCCTCTGAATAAATCTTGCGAAGAAAACCCTTTGACACCTTAGTATCGCCAGAAGTCAGAAATGTCTTGAAGGCATATAACAATAACAATAACAACAACAACAAAAAACATTGTACTGGTGCACACCGTGCTGAGTTGTTGTTCCTTTGGCCCTCTTGCTAGTGCAAACAGCTAAACAATCCAGACTCTGCCCATTATTTCTTCAGTGTAAGATCTGAACTAAAAAGTTTGGCATGTTCCTCTTCTAATACACCAGAATATTAAGCTGGTGCAGCCACCACAATCTGAATTCAGGAGGAGTGACTGGGTAGCATGCACCATTATATTGCTCATTATTCAGAAGGCAACATTCACTAGAACCCTGTCTTATCACTGCATATGAATGTGACCATAGGCTGAATCTTGTTTTGAATGAGCAGGAAATTTATCATCTGGGAGCAGAATAATGTGTTGTATCTAATGGAGAGGTAGGTGAAGTGTGGCCTTCAAGATGATGTTGGACTACAACTCCCAATGTACCTGCCAACTGGTTATGTTGGGCTCCTGGGAATTGCAGTCTAACAGAAACTGGAGGACCACACTTTGCCAGCTCTGCCTGAGAAGTTAGCGCTTCTACTCATGCAAGTCAAGGCACCTGATTTTCACCACACTTTCCTAACCACTACAGCCTTTTGAGCCATATCTATGGCAGATGATCCCACAGCCCTCAGGAACAGGGGCTTAAGAGGTTAACACTAGGTTAAGCCTCCTTTGAAGTAATGAGATATAGATATAGATATATATTTTCAGAATCAGCATGGTGTAGTGGTTTGAGTGCTGGAATATGACTCTGGAAGACTAGGGTGCGAATTCCCACTCAGCCATGGAAACCCACTGGGTAACCTTGGGCAAGTCACACTCACTCAGCCTCAGAGGAAGGCTATGGAAACCCCACTCTGAACAAATCAAAAACCCCTGATAGGTTTACCTTAGGGTCATCATACATCATAAACATCTTGAAGGCACACAACAACAAGAATATATATTTACAGGAGTTCCATCTGACCAGTCCCAGGATCCTCCAGACAACGGGTTCCTTTTGTTAAGTCCAATCCAAAACTGTCTTCCTTCACCACTGCAATTAGACAGCATAAAAAAAGGTCATAGATAAAAAAACATTAGCAACCATTGTTATCTTGGCATACATCAAAATAGAGTGTGTGGTTGGAACTGTGCTAAATGATTGGGGTTTGGATGGTTTTCTTTTTTTGCAGATAATTTTTTATTAAATTACAAACCATACAAACATTTAGTCATTGTCAATCATCAGCCTCCATGTATTTTACCTCTTTCCCTGACTGTGACAAGAATATTACTGTACATTGTTTTCTCCAACATGAGATATTGAGCCACTGCTGAATGCTTCAAGGTGGACACAACAAGTCTCTCCAAAATCTCCACTGCGAGTTTACCAGTCCATAGCCTCCCAGACTGGCTTGTTGTTCACATAGTCTTTAAAAGGCATCCAAGTCTTAATAAAAGTATCCTTCTTTCCCTCTGGAGTGCTTTGTATCATTCTGGACTGCTGATATATTTGATTTATACCTGACCAAATTTTTAGCTTTTTGAAGCTAACTGATTTTATGTATTAACTGATTTTATGTATGAAAAAGGAAAAAATGGTATATAATGATGGTGGTGTCTCCAATTTGATGAGCTGGAAGTCAGTTGAATGTTGTATGTGGTTGTAAGATGTTTCTTATGTGTATATGGGTGAATTTATAAAATGTTTAAGTGTTTGTAATGTATAATTTGTGTAATATATCTGTAGTAAGTAATAACAATAATAAATTATATATACATAATGAACCTAAGGGGGACATAAGTGGAGGAAGAGTGTTGACAGGGAGGCTAAAACACCAAAAAAGAAAAGAAAAAACCCCCCAAAACAGAACAAAAATGAAAAGCCTGTGACATTTTGATGCAAGTGCTGTTCTCCCTGATTTACAATGTTATAACAAGAATACCTTATTCTTCTTGGGGGTTGTCTAGATGATGAAAATACTCCTCATAGAATTTGAGGAGAATACCTTTTGTCCTTGTCCCAACATGCTGCGACCAAGATTTGCAGTATTTGGAAGCAGGGGGGGCCAAAAACTCCATCTACCTTCGCTGTTTCCCCTGAGGTTTTTCAAATAACGTGAAGGCTTGCACATTATTGCACATCTTGACATCCAATTCAGGGCATTCTCAAAGAGGGCAGTAATGGACAGTGGAACGATCAGACATGTGCATAGGACAGGCTTCCTGGCAAGGAAGTGCCTGGAAGCACCATTTTGGAGTTTCGCATTATCGACCATGCACTTTTTTGCTGCGTTGAGACAACCAAACAACTTTTTTAAGCAGAAGGTCACACTTGCACATTTGATTTACAGTTTTTTTTTTAAAAAAAATACTGTACAGTGGTGACAATGTGTGGAGAAAAATAACACATTGTTATTTCCTTGGCCACCATCTTGATTCACAGGCATGGCTGCATGTGCACATCAACCGTGGATAGCTTCGCATACAACTGATTTGGCCAAAGGACTGTGGAAACAAATGAAGGCTGCTGCAAATTTGTGTTAATGTGCAGTAATTAGCATGGTATCTTCTCATCCAGACAACCTCTTAGATTAAATTCCAAGTTGAGGAGAAAAAATGTCATTTTCTCTGCCCATTCTGATTAGTATCTGAAAGAAAGTACAGTTGTCCCTCCGTATACACAGATTTGGTATCCATAGATTTAAGTATTCACGGCTTGAAAATATTCTTAAAAAAATAATAATCCAAAAAGCAAACCTTGATTTTGCCATCTTATATAAGGGACACCATTTTGCTATGCCATTGCATATAATGGGACTTGAATATTTACGGATTTTGGTATCCAGGGGGGTCCTAGAACCAAACCCTAGTGAATATGAAGGGACAACTGTATTGTCTCACTGTCTGGTGCAAAAACTCTCCAATTTTCTCTTCTAAAAAACAGGAGGGAAAAACCCAGACATACATGTGAAACATTGTGTTCAAAAGTTTATTCAGGAAATCCTCTTCAAAGGCATGTGTAAAACTGGCAAGATGTGCTCCAAAATCTTGACACAAAGTTTCTGCTTCAGCCCAAGATCTTTTCATTAGTACTTTTTCACTGTGAAATACCTGCATAATAAAATAACAAAAAAGATAGTCTGAAATGAAGATGTTCAGTCTAGGTGAAATATAGGTTGTTCCTTTTGTTTTCTCTACCCAGATCCAGTGTGCAGCGTAATGGTCAGAATGCTGGACAAGGACTCAGGAAGTCTGGATGAATATCCTACTCGGGCATGAAGCTCACTGGGTGACCTTGAATGAATTGCCATCTTTTCAGCCTGATGTACATCACAAGGCTGTTGTAAGAATAAAAATGGGAACGAATACCATGCATGCAAACTTAAGCTCCATGGCCTAAAGGCAGGATGTAAATGTAACAAATAAAATACTATATACTGTATATCATTCTGCAGCTTCTAAAATTTCACAGCTGAGAGCAGACACAAATGTATAAAACCCCTATAACCAAGGATCACTACCTGCAGGTCCAATGACAGTGAGTTTGGGTGCTTGTGAATTTGTTTTCATCCCCACCCCTTGCCCCAACTAGGGTTACCAGGTTTTTCAAGCAGCAAAAATGGACCACCCTTTCTGTTGCCTGACCAGCTCAAGAGCCTGGAACTCCTGTGGCCGTCCTCTACTGTCATGAGACTTAGGAAACGCTTTGTATAAGCTTGCCTCATTTGTCTCAGCTGTCTGAGCTTACAGACTTGAGAGTAGGAAAAGCAAGTGCCTGTTGCACTCACAACTGATGGGTCTCTAGCAGCATTTGGTTATGAGGCCATTCAAGTTTTGAGTGTTGTCAGGTCAACTTTGACTTATGACAACTCAATGAATGAAAGACCTCAAAGAGCCCCAGTCATCATGCCCTGCTCAGTCTTGCAAACTCCTAACCTGCAAAATTACGTTGTACAGGCATACGTCTGCTAACAAAGTAGATGTGTTCCTGAGCATTACTTCTTTAAAAGAAAATTTGGTACCAGAGGCAGAAATAACATGGAAAGTATAGGGTTAGGTTTCTTCACCACAAAAAAGAAGAGTAGTTCAATCTGTTCCAACAACCTTTTTATTCCAAACTATCAACATGCACATGTGAAATGAAACAACCAAGTCGGGGAAGCCTTGCATAAGTAAATAAATGCATGTGGAATGAATCCAGGGATTATTTTTTTCTTTCATCAACTTCCACTTTTCTTACGATTTCCATTTTGGTTGGCAAATTTATAGACCTATGATTTCTTAACAAGCTGGGGGTACTGCTGAGGCAGGCTTGTCTGCTGTTCCATTTTCTCTTTCTTTTGTGGTTCACACATGCTCAGTAAAAGATTCTAGAGGCTGCTGCTGTTTATGTTGCCTTTTGTAGGCAGGTACACATGGCTGCAGTAGGACTGGCTAGAGTGGAATCCCATTCTTTCCCAGGTTAAGCCTTTGTTTATTGCACTATTTGCTGCAGACATGCTGCTGCAACCCAACATCAAAAATCTGTGCTTCTCCAACCCTCCTTCACAACCATTGCAATGCCAGCATTGCTGAAAATTGTCCAGTTAGACAAGGATGGGGAGGAAATTGGGAGGGGGGCAGCATGTGTAAAAAGACTGTAAATAGGAGCTTCTTTACCAGATGTTTTGTTAGCTAATGTATGCCTGTATACCAAATACTTGGAGGTTGGTTTGTTGTGAGTGTGGCAGGTGTGTGCTCTTCCTGCTCTCACTGAATCACAAATTGTGGGATTTGGGCCTGCTTTGCCTCAAAGGCAAAAGCCTGGATCCATCTTGGGAGAAAGGCAGGATATAAATCAAATAAATAAATAAATAAATAAATAAATAAATTTTCTACTGGCTTCCATTGCACCCAGTTATCAGTCCTGACCACCCTAGCTGATCCCCAACCATTAAAGACTGATAAAAGATTGGTAACAGAAAGGTAATCATTCTCTGCTTCTCTACCCCCATTTATGTTGCATCCATTGATTCTCTCTGCACTAGTTTTATTTCAATGCCTAGATGCCATTTGTTCTTCTAGTTAAATATAAATAAGGAAACCCCCCTCTTTCCCCAAATGACAATATTGTATGGCAGTTCAAAATATATCTCAGCATCTGGAGAGTGTGAAATGGCAGGCTGTGCACTGCATGGTGCCTTCGTTATTTATGCACATGCATTTACATGCACAGGCAGAAGAGACAATGGGCATCCATCTCCCACTCAGAAATTCTAGAAACTCCATCGAGGCAGCTTTAATCCCAAAGAAGGGCAACTCCAGCAGCACTTACTAACAGAATTTGAATAAGATACTTTTGAATTTTCTTTTCCCAAGGAACAAAACAGGCATATTGATTTATTGGGAAAATCAAAACTATCCCCCTGTTTGCAGGATCAAGGAAATGCATGTCATTCTTTGTGGCGATTTATATTGCTGCAATGGTGCTTTATGCCAGCATAAAGCACTTTTTGGAGTGACTTGTAGTGGTGGCAGGAGAATGACAGAGAAAGCAGTCTTGATTGACAGATAAATCTGCCCTGCCTGCTCCTGAGGAGTCATTTTACTGCTGTAGCTACACCATTGCCAATGCCAATCATACTGACCAATGAAATCATGGCCTTAACTTTTGTGCTATGTTTCAGCATAACACGATGCCCTATGTCCACCCCACTAAGACTTTCATTTTCACCTTGTAGCAGTTGAGGAGATTATGGGTCGATTCCCATCCAAACATACAAGAATCAAAGGGCTTTTCAAAATGAGGTTCCTCATGAAGGTCCTTTTCTCCATAGAGTTTAGTCTCTTGCTTACACAGTGACATAGCCTTGAAGCTTGTGCAGTTTTTCACTTCCCAAACACCAGAGGGTTCCCCTTGCCGTACGACAACACATCCTCCAGGATATCCTACAACAGAGATTTGGGTGGAGGGAGCATTTTAAGAATAGTACTGTAAATACAATGTGGAGTTGGTTTGATACAGGGAGGCAGGCTTTTTCTTTCCAGAAGACAAAAATAGAAGGAAAGTCACCTTCAGGAGTTGTAGCCGCGCTCTGGGTTTTGTTATATTTGATACTAAGTCTTATGTTTGCACAGTATCACCACTCCATGTTTTAATAAATATCAAAACACATTTTCTTAAAAATGTCATGCTCCATATGAATGATGTATAATGCCTTTCTCTTTGCCCCAAGCATTCAAAATGGTGTCGAAAGAACAAAGAAATGTTCAAACAAATAGAATGATGGCCTGGGGATACAGTGCTGCCTCAGTGCCTATGAAACTCCTGGTTCTGTGTATTTTCCACACCTGCTCCAAGAAGCATCCCAGACCTTCTTGTGCAGTCAGATGAACACCCATGCTCAGCTCCACTGCTCTTTGAGACACTGCTGGCTGACAAACCACCTGCTATGCTGGCTGGACAACATCTCCGCACCCTCCCCAGCCAAGAACACAAGCAGGACTTTCTGCTCTGCCAGCGCTGAATTAGATCTCAGCTAATTTTTAACCAACTTAGCAGGAACCTTTCCTGCTATAGCAAAAAAAATGTTGATCATGTCATGTTCTAGAAAAATGAGCCCACAGTAGCCACTTGTTAGGCAAGTATAAAAAATTATGACTAACCCCAAACATTGTAGCTGTGTCCATGACTGCTCACATGGTATCTAAATGCCATAGTTTTACATGTTCCTAGTTATATTTTAACTTAACAAACTTAATTAATCAATCCCCTAGACCTTTAGGGGATAAGTGTCACTACCTTTTTCTTTTGTTGGAAAAGTCATTTTGTTGGAGAAGTCATTTTAATCCAGGTGCAATCTATAGGTTTGCCTACTACTGTATTATATGCATGCAATTCTGTGCACATTTATCTGTGAGCAAGCCCTACTGAATATATCAGCTTAGCTGATAGTTTACCAGCAATGCCTTCACTGAAAACATCTGGGAACTGCTATAGGCAGCATTAGAACTTGAACTTGTGTTCATACGTCTGAGTCCTTACTGTGTTAAAAATGTGAATGCTAAGATAGAAAAACTGTTCTGCTCTTGGCCATTATCAAAGTGATAAGACTTTGTATCAATCCCTTCCTTTCCCTGTACTATCCTGCCTGTTACAGACATGATCATGGTTTCTTCTAGATTTAGTTAGAATGCCTGAAACTGTGCTGAAATATTGTTTGGATGTAAATACCAAGATATTCACAGAACTCCCATACAACACTACTGTCACATAAAAAACTTTTCTCAAAGCATTTCTGTATTGAGATACTACTGTACAGACAGAAGTCCTAATTTTATAGCGAAAGGATATAAAACACCAAAGAACTAACAAATTTTAAGTCCGCTCGTATTTTCAATTTATTCAACCAGTAGAGGTCACTGTTGAGCGATCATTCTCCTTAAAAGCAGTTATGATTGACCCCAAAGTGTGCAGGAAGTAAATAAGTAAATGAAACCACTAAATGATGCTCCTTTAAAATGATGTGTTTTACCTAATGGAGTCTCAATATGCAGAAAAAGATGTCAACAGTGTTGTCCTCAGTAGATACACAGCGGCCTTGCAGGAAGGTATAAAATGTTTATAGACACAAAAGACAGTTTTCTGCCAGCCTTGCAAATTATGTACTGAGAAGGCAATTATAACAGTGAGACTGACAAGGTCTTTGACCAAAAGAAATTGCTACTCAGACTTGTTTATGAGTTGCCAATTAGGATGAAATCAGGTGATTAAGCCTGCAATTCTAAACACATTTACATGCAGCCTTACTGAACTCTGAGAAAAAGCAGCAAAATGGCAGAAACGTTTTGTCTTTCCTTCTGCCTTCTTGCATGACATCGGCGTCCTTCTAGGGTTCTTTCGTTCCAGTCCTGTGGGGGACCAAGCTAAAACTGCACCTTTTTTACAAATGGGTTCTTCTGGTTAGCAAAAAAAGCATGGTTTTACCTTGGTCGCTTATGGGACTGGAATGAAAAAAATGTGGTGCCATGTGGGAAGGCAGCAGGAAAGTCAGAACATTCCTGCTGCTTTGCTGCTTTTCCTCAGAGTGCAGTAGGGTCTAAGAAGCAAGTGGCACTGAATACAGTGGGCTTTATTGCTGAGTAAATACAGTTAGGATTGCTTGTTTATTACTGTGATTACTGCGGCTATAGTGAAATACAGTGGAATCTACTCAGAACTTGCTGTTGCATCTAACATCCATGCCAGGGTTGGCCAATTTTCACTTCCACATCATTCTGAGGGCTGCACAGGTGCTACCTGGCATGCTGGAAGTGATGTCATGTCACTTCTGATCACTATTTTACTGGAAAAGGCTTTGGGGGTTGAAAAAGCAACCTGTGATTTTGGGTGGTTTGGAACAGAAAACCATCCAAACGTTATGCTGAAAAAAAAATTTACAAATGGGGGGGGGCTTGGAGGACTGGCAGGGAGATTCATGTAGTTTGTGGGTCACACTTTCTCCACCCTGATCTATTCCAACAGCCCACCAACAATGGAATCAAGTCATGAAGAAAGCTGTCCTCCATCTTGAGTGAAACTGGGTATCATTGTCCAGTAAGTTATTTTTAAAATGTAAATCGCTGTATAACTCATTACCTAGTGTCATGATTCATACTGTTACACACACATAAACACAACATTTTATAGCTTTTTGCATTCCTTCTTAAAACTTTTAAACAAAAATGAGGACTGTTAAGAGAATGGCATAAAGTCTAAAATATTATGTTCAAAATGAATTTTTAAAAATCTGTTAAAGAGTTGCTTATAAAAATAACTAGAAAATGTTAGTCATTGCACTAGGGTTTGGGGAATTGTGTCAGGTCTGGGGGCTAATTTCCTGTCCTTCAGACCCTCTACTGGCTGCATGGATTGCCAATAAAACAAAATGAAAACACAAAACCACAACTGTCTGGAAGTCCACATCTGGGACCCTTTCACACTACACAATGTGTTATGATTCCACTTTAACTGCCATGGTTGCATCCTATGAAATCTTCACATGTGGAGTTTAGAGAGGGCATTTAGAATTGTCAGCCAGAGAGCTCTAGTCCCTTTCCTGACTATAAATCCCAGGAGTCTATAGAATGCACCCATGGCTGTTAAAGTGGAACCACAGAACTATAATTTTGTAGTATGATTGGACCCTCTATTTGTTTTAAGTACAGTGGCCCCTGAAGCCTGTTTTAAAGGCAAATTGTTCCTGGAGGCTTCTAATACAGACAATTCTCAGTCTCCATCACTCTTCCCCCCCCCCTTTTGTTTCTCTTTCTCTGGCCAGAAAAATGGCCATTCAGGGAGTCTCGAAGGGTTGAAGGCCACAAAAACAGCCTCAGGTGGCCCTATGCAGCCGCATTTTACCTGGATTACACGTTCAGAAGCAATGTTCCCACCTGTCATGTTACTTTTGAAGTGCAACTACACTGTCGTTTAAAAGAGCAACTTACTTCCATGTTGCTACGCTACTTGTAATTCAGTACTTCCAAGTTTTATGTTTACCTAGTTGCATTGATTGGGAGAAAGACATGCTTTATCCCACCCCCATGCTTTTTTTTTAACCTTATAGTATAAGATAAGACTGACAGCTATGAATTGCTTATTCTTAAGAAATCAAATATGCAAGATATTACTAGGAAGTGATGGTTCTTCAGGTACATTCCAGAGGTTAAATTTTAATGTTACAGGGCTTAATCCAACTTTAGTCCTACCTAGAACATACATTCTGAAATCAATGGGAGTAAGGCTAGCTGTGGCTAACAAGGGCCAATCATTTTAATGGGTTTACTCTTGGTGGAACTAACACTGCATTTAACCCATGGTCTGGTCCAAATTAAGACAGCCTGGTAAAACACGAAGACATAGAAACGCAGAAAAGCAGAAAGCAGGTGGTGAAGGAATTTCTTCCTGCAGGAGGCTCAGTTAGACCCCTCTCCCCTTTCCTTCTGCTGATAAAGACCTTATTTGGGCTGGCATTCAGCCTATAATTCCAACCTCAATAGGAGTACAGTGTCTATATCAAGGGAAGTAATAGCACCACTCTATTCCGCTTTGCTCAGACCTCACCTGGAATATTGTGGCCAGCTCTGAGCACCACAATTCCAGAAGGATATTGACAAGCTGGAATGTCTCTAGAGGTTGGTGACCAAAATGGTGTGAGGTCTGAAAGCCATACCCTATGAGGAGTGGCTTAGGGAGCTGGGTATGTTTAGCCTGGAGAAGAGAAGGTTGAGAGGTGACATGATAGCCATGTTTAAATATTTGAAGGGATGTCATACTGAGGATGGAGCAAGCTTGTTTTCTATTGCTCCAGAGACTAGGACACGGAGCAGTGGACTCAAACTACAGGAAAACAGATTCCACCTAAACACTAGGAGGAACTTCCTGACAGTAAGAGCTGTTTGGCAGTGGAAAGCACTGCCTCAGAGTGTAATGGAGTCTCTTTCCTTGGAGGTTTTTAAACAGAGGCTGGATGGCCATCTGTCGGGAATGATTTGATTGTGTATTCCTGCATGGGAGGGGGTTGGACTAGGTGGCCCTTGTGGTCTCTTCCAACTCTATGATTCAAGATTTCATATAGATCTTGAAAATCTTATTTTTGGGGTAAATAATATTCAATGCCTGCTGAGTTTGTTTGTTCTGTTAACAAAAATAGTTACATTATGTCACTATGTCTCTCTCTCTTTTCTTCGCAAACAAAGATTCAGGAAGGACTCATCCTGCGCTTTCTGCAAGCGCGCTGATGACTAAAAAGGCCAATCTGAGATAAACAAGTCACTATGTCAATATTGTTAAAAACCTAATTAATTTTTTTAAAGGAAAAAAGGCCTGTGCTTTTATCATTTTATTATGTTTTAATTGTGTTTTAAATGGTTTTAACTTCGTGTTTTTAACACAATTTTAACAGAATTGTTGTTTAATTGTTTTTTTAAATGCTGGAAATTTTTTTTAAGGCTGGGCCGTTATGTTTGGTTTTTAAATTGGATATAAACCACCTTGGGTCCTGTGCGAGTAGAAAGACAGCATATACATGAAATAATAAATGAATAAATAAATAATACACCCCCCCATCCCCATCAGATATTAACAAGAACTATCAGTGGGTAATTAGGAATAAAACTCACTAGGTTCATACTTTTTCCAGTTTGTATAGCTCTTAAGAGAAAGATTTCCATCTCCAGTTAGCCAAGTGTATTCTCCTGTATTGTTCTGATCTTGCAGTGCTATCCAAAAATAATTGTTATCTGTTTTCACCATGCTGCGAATCATACTGTTGAGAAATTCTTGTTCAAACCTTTAAAAGAGTTAAAAGGATAATAATAATGAATCAATGGATTACTTAAATCACAACTGAATAGATATTTCTTATTTTCTTACTCCTTTTGAGAAATACAGAAACCAGACAGTTCAACTGACAGGCCTATCCCAATGAACAGCCTATTGAAATGAATAAATTCCACAGGAACAACAGATTAAACCTGCAACAGTCTGATCTTAGGCTGCATTAAATACCACTGTGGTACAAATGGTGGGAAGGGGGTGTTGAAGCTAAACTAGATGTCTGAGTACTCCAACTAAATCTGCTAGACCAGTTGCTCTTAACCTTTTCTTTACCAGGGACTCCCTTTAAATATCTTTAGTTGCTGCGGACCCCCAAGACTTAACTCAAGATTTAAAATCCCAACAACAACAACACAGTTTTTACACCTTCCATTAACCCTTCCCTCAGAGGCACTGGAGGGGAGGGATGACTTTTCTCCAGCTTCTTCCTGCAATTTGTGGCTGAAGAGGATTGAGCAGCAATGCTCAGGCCAAGCCAGCCAGCCTTTGCCTTGGCTCCTGTCATGTGGGCTGAGCAGCCTTCAAGCCTTTGTGGATCCCTTGTGAAAACATTGCAGCCCTCTGGGTCTCCGTGGACTGCAGGTTAAGAACCACTGTGCTAGACAAAACAATCTGTTTGATCCATCATCTGTTAAAAAAAAAAAAAAAGCAACATACCAGATGTCTCAGGGTTTTAAAATGTGTTTTGGAATATAACTTAAAATGGCAACCAGATACCGTAGCTTGCTCATATTTAGAGCTCTGAGTTACTAGGTATAATTAGTTGTAATTAATTCCTTTCCCCAATACCTAGGTATAACCAAGTTATATTATGCCTATAATTTTTCAAGGGTTAATGTTTCTTCTCTTGCAGTGTAATGGTAACACTTTAATTACTTATTATGGTGAAAGGGAAATGACCTCATGGTGGAGGAGGAATATCACGTCATTCCAAGTGGTGGTTCAAACATGAGTCATGCTATGCCTCATGCTGCTGCTTCTTGTTTTATTGTAGGCATTGAGGAAATGGGGTATAGAGTTTGTACCACAGACCAGTGCATGTCTAATACTTTAAAAAAAATAACCTAGGGCTGATCTACACGAGCCAGGATATGTCGGCTCCCAGCTGAAGTATCCTTGGCTGCATAGCTGACCCGTTACTCCCCCACTGCCTTGACAAAACAGGCTGGAATCCAAACAGGAATGCTGGCCCATCACTGCAGCCACCATTTTCCTTGCTCTGCTGGGTCCAGGAAGCTTGCCCACACCATGGAACAAGGCCCCCTGCATGTGACCAACCTTGGTCACATGCTGTAGGCCTGCTACCTGGACCCAGTAAAGTAAGGGTGATCGTCAGCTAGAATGACGGATTGTCCTGCAGGGATGGGCTCCCACAGATACACGGGGCCCGACCTATTTCCTCCTAGTGGAAATGGAGTAAAACATTTTTTTAAACCACTATTTTGGGCCATACCCTGGTTTGCCTCCTTCTGAACCCTGTTTTTGCCTCAGGGGTGGCAACTACTGCCTGGGGGCAGAACAGGGCAAATGGCCAGTGTTGTATGGACTGCAGGGTTCCCAGAAGGGGGCAGAATGGGGTAAACAGCCTGTGTAGATAAGGCCTAAACCATCCATTTTAGTTACTTTGCAGAAACTGGAAAGTAAAGCATCACTATTTTAAAATGACAGCTGCAGTGGTCACTAACTACACTGAAAGGCACTGGAAATATAACCACAACTAGTCACTTTTCAAAAGTAACAGTCCTAGGTGCTGTAGGCTATATTTCAGAGGAAGCAACTGTCAAAACCACTTCAGAGTATTCCTTGCCTAACTAAACCCTATGAAATTTATGGGGTCACCATAAGTCAACATGCAACTTGAAGGCGCATGTGCGCACACACGCACACACACACACACTTTCTCAACTGATGCAATCGATACACCATTAGAATAAGGCCATACTGAAAGGCATTCAGAGTGGAATTCTATTATAGCTCTAAAACATACTTTCTGGATGAAATTACAAGTACTTTTTTGGATGATTCTTCTGTACGTCAAGGACTTTTTGCAAAAGTTTCATTGGCATGATATACTTATTTTTATTTATTTAATTAATTTCAGGATTTTTAACAAAAAACTCATTTGTACCCCAGACCTATATTTTCCACAAAGAACAATGTGTTTACATTTTCCCCCATTTTGGGACAGCTATGAAAAAAACTAGATTTCTTTTCCCCAAAAGTTCAATGATTAATGCTGCAAATTTGTAGCAATTGATCATTTTTAATGCAGTGTAAGGAAAAACTGATGCTCAGGTGCAAAGGTTTAAACAGGAATTGGGTTTAAAGGTCAAATTGAAGGACCTTGGTCAAATCAAAAACTATTTGGGAGTGGATTTCCAAAGTTTTGAAAATGGTGATTTTAAGTTCAGAAAATTGAAAAAGTTCAGAAGGTTAAGATGAGTCAAGTTCAGAAAATTGAAATTTAGATCTTTGTAACATGTCTCAATGTAAACCTGCACGAACTCTTATGTGTTCTGATTTCATAAATATAATGGATACTAGGTTGTTTGAATGTCCTGAACTTTTTCATTCTGTAATTGGAAGTTTATTGTATATTGCAAGATGGTCACGCCCAGATATTCAATATGCTGTAAATGTTTTCTCCAGAAAGGTGCCAAAGCCAACTCAACATGACTGGCAAGGTTTAAAGAGATTGTTAAGATACTTACATGGAACCATAAATTATGGTGTAAAGATCAGTTCACAAGGTTTTAATGAGTTGAGAGCATTTGTTGATGCCAATTTTGCCAATGAAATTTCAAATAGAAAATCTGATTCAGGGATAATTTTCTATGCTGGTACTGCTATACACTGGGGATCAAAAAAGCAATCCACCATTGCTTTGAGTTCTGCAGAGGCGGAATTTGCAGCCCTGTCGAATTTGGTGACTGAATTGGTCTACCTGAAGCAGATTTTCAGTGATTTGGGTATACCAATTTCAGGAGCCAGTAAAGTTTTTGAAGATTCCCAAGCATGTATAACAATGGCAACAGCATAAGGTGTGAAAAACAGAACAAAACATGTTGCTGTAAAGTTTCAGAATGTTAGAGAAGCTGTTCAAGATGGTTTGATTGATCTGGTGTATTGTCCCAGTGAAGAAAATGTAGCAGGTTTGTTTACCAAAGCACTGGGTCAAATTAAGCATGATCTTTTGTGTGACAAGCTGGGTATGATATCTGAAGTGTGAAATATATTTGCCTGGATGAAGAAAATTAGAGGGGTGTCAGGGAAAATAGATATTGTAATTAGAAGTTTGTCTCCCTCCTTTGGGTAATTTTATTCACCAAGGCACTGAAGATGCCAGCTTGTCTACTGGAGCTCATAAATCTGTCTCCTGATGTTATTCTGTCCTTCGGGGTTTGAGAGCGAGAAACGAAACTAAGAGTCCAGTTTCTTGTTTCACTTCTCAGAAGGATTGAATATTTTGGAAGGGTATATAACTGGGAGGAAATTTTAGAGCGTGTGTGTGTGTCCTGCATTTGGGGGGCTCCTTTTCTTTCTCTTAGCTCCTGAGGAATTTTGGAGCATACAGAAGCATGGATGAATGTCTTCTGCTATCTATTTTATTTTCATTTGCCTGTTAATAAAAGCCATAAAAGAGATTTGATATGGCCTTTTCTTTTGCACCAGAGGTGTACATGCCTTTGCTCAAAAGCCCATGCTATTTCGCTGCAAGCATCTCTGCTCGGATGGGCAGAGAGTGAACGCACTTTGAAGCCTTTTATGACAAGTCTGTCCCAAGACAAGCTAGGAGAAGCATTGACCGCCTCTACACTCTTGGATCTTGGTGCTCCTTTGAGGGGAAGCACTTGAAGACTGCTTCTTTTGGGTTCTCTTAGGACAGACTAAGCTCTCACCTTTCATCACTCTACTCAAAGAGGGGATGGTTCCTTTATTGATAAGAGTTAAGGTACAGTACTTAGACTAACCCATGGATAAGTCAACCCAGGTTTTTGGGGTCAATTTTTTTTTGACTAAAATGTCTAGACTTAGACATAAGTATATACAGTATGTAACAAACTGAGAGCCAAACTAGATATGTGGTTAAATACGTTCTGTGCAAGTTAATAAAAATGCAAATAGTAGTCATGTTTGCAACTGATTATGACTTGGACCATAATAGACATGGAAGGGAGTTTAACGCCACCTTCCCCTCCTGTGATTTGAATAAAAATTACTCATTTGAAGCTATGATTTCCATTGGGAGAAAATCCCACACTGACAGTTTAACATTTCTAGCCAATATTGTTGAAGCTACTTGAATTGGACTTATTAGTGTTTTAATGTGAACCATTATTTTTATATATGTTGTGTTAGTCATTCTGACTGTCCTTTTTAGGGCCAGAGATGCAGGATGTAAATCAATGTACCGTATAAATAAATTCATGGAAAGCATACACGGCTATAAGAGATGCTTTACATATATACATATGAATGCACTGAACAAAGTATACAGTCGTCCCTTCCTGTTAGTGTATTTCCCCTTTGCGGTTTTGTGTATTCGCGGATTTGATTAAACTCTCTGAGCCTACTCAGTGCCCAGACTCTGAAGGAAGGAACACCCCCTGCTCTCTCTTTGGAGGGGCTTTACACTGCGTCAGGGAAAGCAGAAAGTGATGGGGCTTCTTTCAGGCTCTCCAGGCATGGATTAAGCCCTAGCATGGACTTTTGGAGCTTGCTTTCTGCTGGGAGAGGTTGCAGGAAAGAACAGGATATTGCTCTCTCTTCTGTGACAGGGAAACCTCCCATGGGCAGAGAGTAAGCTCCAAGAGTCCATGCCAGAGCTTAATCTGTGGTGTGTGCTCTTTCTTGCAACCTCCCATTCTGCCATGCAGGAATACACAATCCTAGAATCCTAGACTTGGAAGAGACCCCAAGGGCCATCCAGTCCAACCCCCTTGTGCCCTGCAGGAACATGCATCATAGAATCATAGAACCATTAGAGTTGGAAGAGACCCTGAGAGCCATCTAGTCCAACTCCTTTCTGCCCTGCAGGAATACACAATCCTAGAATCCTAGCATTTGAAGAGACCCCAAGGGCCATGTAGTCCAACCCCATTCTGCCATGCAGGAAGACACAATCCTAGAATCACAGAGTTGGAAGAGACTCCAAAGGCAATGTAGTCCAACCCCACTCTGCCATGTAGGAAGACATAATCCTCGATTGCTAGAGTTGGAAGAGACCCCAAGGGCCATGTAGCCCAACCCCCTTCTGCCCTGCAGGAATACACAATCCTCAAATCCTAGAGTTGGAAGAAACCCCAAGGGCCATCCAGTCCAACCCCTTTCTGCCATGCAGAGTTCAGGCTCAATGTATGCCTGAAAGAAGCCCATTCTCCCCCTCCCACCCTATCATGGCAGGGTAACCTCAAAAGCAGAAGCAGCACCACGGCGGACAAAGGTATAATACTGACCTTGAATAAGTTCACCCAGGCTTTTTAGGTGGGTTTTTTTTTTGCATACTTTTTTTATTTGTGTTTTTTTTTCACTTTTGTGGTGGTGCTCTACCCATAACCCCTGTGCATAGGAAAGGACGACTGTATTTCATTTATATTACATAACAAATAATAATGCATTTATGAGGATATTATTAGCTCTGAGTCTTTGGTGGAAGCATAGATTCCATATATATAATTTAACCTATACAAATAAATTTCATACTGGCCAAACAAAACAATGTCTTGTGTGCTCTGCTTCCTTGGGTTTTGTCTATATGGTGGGGGGGGGAGATGAACATGTCCGAAAAGGCAGCAAAAAGAGCCCCCCTAAACTCCGCATGATCCCCTAGCCAGATGGCCACGGCGTATGATTTACTTGCAATTTTAAATCTGTGGCTGCCAATTTAAAAAACAAAACAAAAACAGCTTCCCAAGGTGTGCACAAGCAACACTTCATATTTACAAATAAATAAATAGAAAAGAGTAAAAATCACAATTTGATTGACTTACTGGACCCTCACTTAGCCGAAAATCCAACATGGTGGCCACAGCTGCTTTCCCTCTTTGCTAGCCCGACCCCCTGTACTAATCCAGCCAATCAGATTGCACTGCCTGTTCATATCTGTGCAAACATGTTTTTCAGAAAATCCATACGAAACCCCGGACGCCACATATGTATTATTTTGTCCATACAGACAGGACTTGTTTACAAGTTGCTCTGTGATGTACATTCACCTTTTATACTGAACAAATATGAGTTTTCCTAATCAGCATAACCATGATTCAATCATAGTTTCTCTGCTACAGAGCTGGGATGAGTGCAAAATAATCAAGATCTGCTAGTAAGGTTCTAGGACAGTGATGGGCAACCTTTTGAACCTGGTGTGTCAAACTTCGCCAAAAAACTGAGCATAACTCGGGTGGTGTGTCACTTTGAGGGAAAAACATTATTTCGCGATATTTATTGTTTAAATAACATAAATGTATAATTGTTATATATAATTGTATTTAATAAACCAAAAACTAATTATTTAACTTACCTGCTTAGTGACTTCTTTGTTCATCTGTCAGTCGGTTTCTTTTATTGGTCTTGATATTATTTAACTTGTGTGGGGTGCCATAAACTGAGATAAGTGAGGGGGAGGGGAATTCTTTAACTAACCTGCCTATTAGTGACTTTTTTGTTGCTGAATTTCATTGGCTAATTCTTCAATTGAAGGTTGGTATTTTGTACACTTCAGGCCCAAGCAAGCGCTACTAACTTCATCTGTCAATATGTTTCTTTTGTTGGTTTTGATATTATTTAATGCAGAGAATAAGGCCTCACAAAAGTATGTAGAGGGGAAAAAGTATGTAGAGGGAAAAGCCATTTCTATATTTTTCAGGGTGCTAAAGGTGTCTGGTAGTTGGTTCCAGGCACTCCAAGTTTCCTGTTCGTAGTGGCACTCTTCTTGATTCTCCAAGCGGCGGCTTTCCAGAATCTCAAGCTTTGACCTCAAGTCGACAAACACCTGAGCCCAGATACTGTCTTGAAATTCTGCAAGTTGCATCTCCAAATCATCAATTTGCATCCATTGGAAACCATTTAATTCCAAACTACTGTAGACTACTACATCAGGATACTTAATTATTTTCATGGTCTGTTCTAGACTTCTAAATTGACTAAATCTATCGCTAAACTGGTCAAGTAATGAGTCTAAAACATGCTGGTACTTCATATGCAAAAGTTCCATTTCATTTTGTACAGCTGCACGGGCCTTCTCAAAATACTTTGCTACTCGAGGAAAATACTTACAAGTTTTAATTTCTACATGTTATCATGTATAATAAAATCCTCCACTTCTTTTTGTTACAAAGTTAAATTTCAGGATTTAATGAGTATTCTAACTCTAAAACTTCTTTAATTTTTGTATGTACTATTTTCCAATTTTTTTTAGCTGTCTCGCAAATCCACCATATGTGGATTAGGGTTCCTATAGCTAGTTCACATTTCCAGCACTTTATTGCACCTGTCTTGTACATTTTATTCAGTTTAACTGGCGTTAAATACCATCTGAAAAACATTTTGACAAAGTTCTCTTTCAGATTCTGTGATAATGTGAATTTTTGTGTGTTTACCCATGCCTTTTCCCATCTCTCAATTTCTATGCTTTTCCTATTTCTTGGGCCCATTTTATCATGTGTTCTCTCACGTATTCTGCTTCTAATTCTCTATTCATTATAATATTTCCTTATATGGTGTTTTGAGCTGTCCATTATCACTTTGTCTACTTCATTTTTTTCTAATTGGAATCCTTCAAGCTTCAGATGCATTTTATATTTTTCGTAAATTTGGTGATATGCAAACCAGCTTAATTCTATACCTTCTTTCTGCAATTCTTTCCTTGTTTTTATTTTTAATACTTTTGGTGTTTCTTCAGTCAATAACTCTTGGTATTTAAGCCATTTTTGTTCTTGCCCTTTAGATTTTTTAAAGAGAGCTTCTTGAGTTGAAATCCAAAGACGTATTTTTTGATAGAAAGTTTTCTTTATCTTTAACCATATATTAAGTAATGATTTTCTAACATAGTGATTATTGAACTCTTTGCTTCCCCTTTTTTGTTGAACCAAATATAACCATGCAACCAGTAAATTAAATTGTGGCCTTCCATTGCTAACATTTTTTCATTCTCCAATTTAATCCACTCTTTTAGCCATGTTAATGCACATGCTTTATAATATTGTATTAGATTAGGTAATGCAAATCCTCCTTTTTTTTTTTCTTCTGTTAGCAATTTCATCTTGATCCTTGGCCTTTTCCCTTCCCATATGTATTTTAATAGTACTGTATTCCATTTTTTGAAACATTTCAAATTTGTTATTATAGGCAGATTTTGGAACAAGTACACAAATTTCAGCAGTACTGTAATTTTTATTGATGATATTCTACCTAGAAATGATAGTTGTATTTTTGGCCATCTCTGCAGATCTTTCTCTATTTCCTTCCACATTCTGTTGTAATTATTATTGAACAGGCCTGCATTTTTTTTAGAAATCCACAATCCTAGGTATTTAATTTTATTTGCTACTTTGTAGCCTGTTATTTCTTCTGTTTCCATTTCTTCCTTTTTTGCTAAGTTCTTAGTCAAAACTACCGTTTTATCCTTATTCACTTTAAAGCCTGAGTACTGTCCAAATTCATCCAAGGTTTGTCTTAATTCTTCCAGATGTTCCATTGGTTCCTCCATGAAAATTATTAAGTCACTTTGTGGAGCCTTTCATAAATTTAAGGATGGAATTAGATTGGCTCTTATAAAGTTGTAAGCTGCCTGGAAATGTATGCCTTCCTTTCATCCTCACTTTTTTCCAAGAGCTGGGAATGATTAGTTTCAAAATGTCTATTTATATTCCACGTTCTGCATATTCCACTACTGTTTCATTACATAGAATGCAAAATGATCTGCCATTTTTTTCTATAAAGCTATACATCTCAGTCCATGTCTCTTGAAAGGGTTGGCCACTGCTACTACTACTTCCTTTACTTAACCTTAGGTTTTTATTTTTTGGGTTCCCCATCAGGGGGGCAGTGACAGAAGATAGAATTATAGATAGCGCTTGTTAGGCCTGCAGGCAAATAGGGGTTAACTAGCCTTACAAACCACAAAATGGTGCATGTAACTGTCTTTTAAGGAAGGGCAGGGTTAATAAGCAGAAATAGGGGTTAATAAGGATGCACAACAGTAATAGTGGTGAAATGGAGTCTGCACTATGGAGCAAGATATTGTTCCTTATGTGAATTAAACTGGCTGCCACTATTTCTAATGGTGGGAAACGGCACCCATAGCATGCCACAGGCCCTCCCCTCTCCCAGCCTTCCCCTCACTTATCTCAGCAATGATGGATTCGAAATCCATGACACCCCCGAACAGTAGGCAATGGTTGCTGTGGGGCTGCAGAACCATTGCTGGCCACCCAGCAGCTGTCTGCGCCACCCGTCCAACGCCCCTTCGGTGCCAGGTGTCCGGTCTCGCAAGTCTCGGGGGGGCAGGGGGTGTCCGAGGCAGCCGCCCGCCACCCTTTGTTCTGCCTCTATCTGTGCTGCTGGGGCCGAACTGGAGGCTTAGCACCGGGGCCAGCCTATTTATACCGGCCCCGCCACCAGCCTCTATGTCATCTGGCTGCGCTGGAAATGTGGCCGGATGTCCCTCTCCTCCATTCCAGGCAGCCAATTGGGGCGCGGCTGACCGGCCCTGATTGGCTCCCTTTTTCCAGCCTTCCCCACAGCAGCCAAGGCTGCCAGAAGAAGGCCAACATGGCGGCCTCCTCAGAAGGGAGAGTGCTGGCTGGGAAGCCTCCCCCCTCCAGCCCCTCCCCTCCAGTGACCAGCCACCCACCCTTTCCAAAGCCACAATCGCTTTCCAAAGCCACAATCCAAAGCCTCCCCCCAGTGGCGAATGGGGCTTTGTAGCCCCGCCCACCACTTTCATTCCCCTCTGCCTCCCTAAAATGACAACCGGGGCTTTGAAGCCCCGATCGCCACTTTAGGGAGGGTGGTGAGGTTGCTGGGGGGGGGGGAAAGGGATGGAGGAGGCCTAGCTGCGTGTCACCACAAATGTTACGCATGTCAGTGGTGACACACATTTCATAGGTTCACCATCACCGCTCTAGGACATTTCTGCTAGATCAGCAAGGATGTCCAAATCCCAGTTGACTAACAAATAGCAACAGCTAAAAGGCTTCCCCCTCCATTCTAAAAATGAAAGTAGAGTTTTGTGTGAAATAACTTGTGAGTTGATATTATTCACATATCTCTGAGCTAACCATGTTCTCTTTTAAAATTCTTGATGCATGTCCATCCAACCAAGCTGCTATTTCGCAACTTCTCTAGTTGGTAGATCTTAGGGTTGTAGTTTTTTTTAAACTACCTAGATCTTTCAAGCCTAAAGTCTGTCCATCCGAAACAGGCGTGGCTCCCCACTCCTATCTCTTTAGACTGAGGGATTGAGGGTCCCTTGCCATTTGTCGGCTAATCTGTCTGAGATCCCACTATCAAATTCTGGCCACTTGAGTGTCCAACTTGTGATATTGGTGAAATGCAGACATCTGTTAAATAAATTGGAGGACTGGGAATCTACTAACCATGCCATTCACTCTGAACAGGCTGGCTTTAGGAAAGTACTATTGACCATTGTTTGGCTATTTTTTAGCCTAACAAGGAATTTCTTGTCCTACCAAACATTTATTTGTTGCTTTTGTTGACTTAGCATCAGCTTTTGACTTGACTGATAGAAACCTGTTGTGGTATAAACTGCCCAACATTAATATAGATAATCACCTATCGATTCTAATCAAGGAATTCTATTTTGACACCATAAAAATTTTGACTGTGGATTTTGAGGGTGATTTTTAGACCTGGGAGAGCTGCAACCTCCAATGGAAAAACTGTCAATCCAAGAGGCCTCCAAGACCCCCCAAAAACCAACCCCCCCAAACAAAAACAACCATTTTATGGATCATTTCCCCCTGTATTTCTGTGACATTGGGGTGGGGGGATTTGTAAGCACCTATGGCACAGATGCAGTTCAAATACCCTGGCGCAAAGCAGTATGTTTTTTTTTTAAATCCCCACAAGTGGTTGTTAAAGCAAGATTTTTACAACTAAAAATTTTAACAACTTATGGCAAATAGCCGCCTGTGCAACAAATAAAGATATATTTGCCAGAATTCTTAGCAAGCACCCCTGTACTTCCTGTAATGAAGATTCTATAAATCAGCACTGAAGGAATAAAAATGTCAAATTCTTACATGCATGAAAAACTGCATGCCACTGAACATTCCAAGTCAACTACTAGGTATGTGATAAATTCTGCTTAGTTTTATCTAGACGAATATTTGACTACAGACTTAAACACTGATTTAGTAAGATTAATGCTTGTTCTATCTTCTGTGGTGCCACAAAAATGTTAAAGTACTGTACTTTGTTTGGCTTTTTAAAGCTTAAAATTATCTACTACAGTTAGTTACCTGCTGGTTATTGTTGCAAGTGACGGGCAGTAGTAGCCACTAGAAGAGTGTCTAAAGCTTCGAAGAGTTATGTCCACATTGTAACAGTAGCCACCGTGTCTCTCCCATCCCTTAAAAAAAAAAGTCATTGCTATTATATAGATGTTTATGCAATACTTTAATGTCACCCAATTACATATCATAGAGACTGTTGGGGGAGAGAACATATCCAGTGATAGAGCTACACACCATACAAAAGGTCCCTGGTTCAATTCCTGACATCTCAATTGAAAGGGTTTAGGCAGTGATTGATGGGAAGGACCTGTGCCTAAGAATCTGGAGAACTGCTGCTTATCCTAACAGGCAAAATTGATGAATAATCTCATGGGTTATGAGGAAGGTTCTTATAATCATTTTCTGCACATCTATTTAACCATTAACCATGTATCTATAATGCCTTCAGCACAATCCAGTCATAATGAAACATTTTGTACTGGGAGTGTTAAATTCTATTTAACAGACTATGTAGTAATAGGCATATTTACCCATAAGAAAGACTCTGAATTCATTCCATGTGGCTTGCTCCCAGGAAAAAGGACACAAGCTTGCAGCCTTTAAATATATAGCTTTGGTTGGACTATATACTATAGTATGCATAGGGAAAAAGAATGGCTGCAAATATAAAGATAATCCATATTGCTTTAAAGTTAAATTTCCCTCTGAAGGGTTAAATTGTTAAGTACAGTAGGACCCCCATATCTGCTGGGGATTGATTGGGGGGGGGCGTGGATACCGAAAACAATGGATTATAGTGAACACCATTGAAAACAATGGGCCTTCCAGTTTAAAATACCATAGAGTTGCCTTGGAGGACCTAGAAAATGGCTAGAGAGGACACCTTTTCTAGGAAGGCTCTGTGGTAGTTGTGCTGTTTTTTTCTGTCCTGTGGATAATTGAATCATTGGATAATGAATCAGTGGATACAGGGGGTCCTACTGTACTTAAATAATTGTGACTGCATAAAGCAGTTACTGACATGACCTTATTCACTAAAAAGTCCTGCAATCTGGAACAATCCACAATAAAAATAGTTAACTATGGTTAAATGTATCAAGTACAAGTGTTGTGTTTCTGAAGCCCAATGAGTTAAGCAGTCTAGACTTCTGTCCAGTGCAGTATGCTGTCAACTTCACATTATAATAACAAGAATGTCTTTACTGAATTAAACACTAATCTTTGTATATTTTGAGAGAGAGGCCATTTTTAATGAGAGGTGGAATTTACATTTAGCTGAACTCTGGCAATGATCAGATTTCAGTTTCACAGAGAACTAGAATGTTACAAGTAGAAAAAGTAACTTCAGAAGTGAAGTATTTTTCTAAAGAATTTTAATTTTCAATTGAAAAACCTGATTTGTCAAAAGTGATACAGCAATCAGGGCCGGTGTGTTTGCCTATGTGCCTTCAAGTCATTTCTGACTAAGGCGAACCTACCATAGGGTTTTATAGGCAAGGTTTGTTCAAAGGGGGTGTGCCTTTGCCTTCCTTTGAGGCTGAGAGAGTGTGACTTGCCCAAGGTCACCCAGTGGGTATTCATGGCTGAGTAAGGATTCAAACCCTGGTCTCCATAGTCATAGTGCAATGCTGAAACTTCTACAACACTAGCTCTTTTAACAGAAGAATATAAAGAATATAAATAAAATTTGGAGTAATATTACTGGGAACAATGGTTTTATTGTTGTCACTAAAACACCAGTATCCCATTAGTGTTATGTGAGAGGCATTGGCATAGAGCAGTGGTTTTTAACCTTTTCTTTACCAGGGACCGCCTTTAAATATCTTTTGTTGCCCCAAGACTTAACTCAAGATTTAAAACCCTAATAATAATAGTTAATAATAATAGCTAACAACAACAACAATACAATTACACCATCCATTAAACTTTCCCTCAGAGGCACTCTTGCTTCTTCCTGCAAACTTGTGGTTGAAGTGGATTGAATGGCAATGTGCAGGCCAAGCCAGCCAGACTTTGCCTTGGTTCCTGTCACGTGGCTACTCCACTACAGGGAGAAGGTGGGCCAAGCAGCCTTCAAGCCTTTGTGGACCCCCTGTGAGGGCATTGTGGATCCCAAGTTAAGAACCACTGGGCTAGAGAATGCTGGAAAAGGAACAATGCAACCAGACCTTGAGAAGGGTGCTGGCAGGGGGATTCTGGGAGGTGTAATCCAAGAGTAACTTTCCCAGGCTCTGAATGCAGCCTAGAATCATAGGGCTGGAAGGGACCCCAATAGCCATCCCATCCGATCGGCTTCTGCCCTGCAGGAACACACAACCCAAGCATTCCTGACAGATGGCCATCCAACCTATGTTTAAAAAAAAAACCAAGAAGGAGATTCCACCACACTCCAAGGCAGCAGTATATTCCACTTCCTAACAGCTCTTTCTGTCAGGAGGTTCTTCCTAATATTCAGGTGGAATCTCTTTTCCTGTAGTTTGAACCCATGGCTTCATGTCCTAGTCTCTGGAACAGCAGAAAACTAGCTTGCTCCTTCCTCAGCATGACGTCCCTTCAAATATTTAAACATGGCTATCACGTCACCTCTCAACTTTCTCTTCTCCAGGCTAAGCCTACCCAGCTCCCTAAGCTGTTCCTCATAGGGGGTAATGGCTTTCAGACCTCCCACCATCCTTCTCAGTATCTTTCTTGAATTGTTTTGCACAGAACTGGAAACAGTATTCCATGTGAGGTCTGACCAAAGCAGAATGGAGTGATACTATTACTTCCCTTGATCTAGACACTACTCCTATTAGTGCAGCCTAGAATCGCATTGACATTTTTTGCTGCTGCATCACACTGCTAACTCATGTTCAGCTTGTAGTCCACTATTTCTTTTCTTTGAGGAAATCTACACCATTTTGTTAATTGCTAATAAACAAAAAATATTATGTTAGTGCCTATAATATAGTTTTTAAACTAAATTATTGGTGGCAAAATTATGTAATACAGTAGGCCCCTCTTATCCACTGGGGACTGGTTTGGGGGTGGGGGCGTGGATTCTGAAAACCATGGATAATAGTGAACGCCATTGAAAATAATGGGACTTCTGGTTTAAAATACCATAGAGTTGCCTTGGAGGGCCTAGAAAACAGCTAGGGAGGACATATTTTCTAGGAAGACTCTATGGTAGGTGTGTTGTTTTGTGTCCCATGGATAATGAATCCATGGATACGGGCGTTCTACTGTAATCTGAACATCCTGTACGGTGAATAGGTTAGGTTACAATGACCTGAGATAAACATATGGGGGCCCCAAAATAAAGCATTGCAGGGGCCCCCAAAATTCCTTAAACCAGCCCTGACAGCAATCTCCATATAATTCTGACACCCTTCTCCAATTAGAGTCCAACTCAACAGATAAAGATCATTTATAATTTTAAGTTTATTATATGATTTGACTGTTACTTGTCCATATATGTTCAAAGTGATCATAGGGAAGTAGTCACACATCAGTTTAATTTAACATAACCAAACTTCCTTCTCAAACATTAAACTGTCATCATTTTGAATAACCCCCTCTTTCTGGCAATTTATGTGGATCAGGACAATACTGTATACACTTGGTTCTATTTTTTTCCTATTTTCTTTTTAAAGATCAGAAGAGACACCTGTTTTTAATTATATTGGTAGGATATTATTAGTGTAAATACAGTTGCCCCTCCACATTTGCGACTTTCACATTTGCGGTTTTGATCATTCGCGGAAAGCTGCCTGCACACACACACCCCTGCGGCTCAACACCCCACTCCCTTCCCAAGACAGCCAGGGGCTTCTCAGGAAGCTCCTTGCTGCCTTGGGAAGGGGGGTGGGAACCAGCTGGCGTGCTCGCGCTACACCCCACTCCCTTCCCAAGGCAGCGAGGGGCTTCTCGGGAAGTTGCTTGCTGCCTTGGGAAGGGACTGGGGTGAAAAACCGCTCGCCGGCAGGCTCATTTCTTATTTGCGTTTTTTTCACATTCACAGGGGTTGTCTGCCCCTAACCCCCACAAATGTGAATGGAATGACTGTAGTGCTCATTTGACTTCACCATCCTAGGAAATGTCAGTATGAGGTCATTTACACGGCAAAATAAATTCTCTAAGAATTCACAGTCCTAATAGTTCCCACATCTTTCAGATCAAAGTCACCATATTCAGAAGGAGGGGGGCAAAAAACCCATAAGTCATGCAGTATCAGCTTTTGCTATTTTCCATGACTTTTTTTCATAAAGTTCACGAAAATGCGCACAATTGGTTGTGTGAAGTACCATTTTGCAAACGGCTGTGTGAACTACCAGCAATCTTCACAAAACAGCCACAGCAGAGCAGAGCCGTGATTGATTGGACTAACAACGGAGAGGGCGGACTTGTAAGAGATGTGAGGAGCCTCAAACAAAAAGATCCAGCCAGCAGTCCCTCTCCACCAAAAAGCTTAGGATCAGGGGAGAAGGAAGCAGCAGCAGCCAGTCATGCCTCCTTTCTGGGATTCATCAATGGTTCGGAGCTGTGCCTGGATGGGTGGATGGAGGGAAGGAAGGATGGTTGGCTGGCTCTGGCAGTGGGTCTCCCCCTGTCTCTCACTCTCTCCCCTTGAGCTTTGCCTTCCTCTCCTCCACCTCATTCCTCCTTTCTCTGCTGTTCTCTGGCTGGAGCTCATCTGTCTGCCTTCCTGCTTGGCTGCTGCGACCTCTGTGTGTATATTGTGTGTGCGTGAGAGAGAATGAGAGAGACTGAGTAGCAACCTGCTCAGTCAGCTGTTCACTCCCTCGCCCTGCTGTGATCGCATTTGTTGTGTGTGTGTGTGTGTGTGTGCGTGTGTGTGTGAGAGAGAGAGAGAGAATGGGTGAGGGGAAGGGAGCTTGAGGGAGACTCCATTGCTTCTGGCGGCTGGGTGATAATCGCCCCCAAGACCTGTCTTCCTGCCTGCCAGCTCTCGGCAACGGAGGATGGCTCCTCGGTGGCTGAAAGGCTCCCTCCTTCCTCCCACTCATCTTGCTTTGGGAAGATGAGGGATGGAAAGATGCCAGCACTTTCTCTCTCTCTCTCTCCCTCCCTCCCTCCCTCTCAGGTTCCCCCAGATGTGCTTGGGAGGCCACACACCCCACCTTTGTCTGTGTGAACCACAAAGCCAAAAATTAAACAGATCAATCAGTTTTGTACTAAATCATATAAACTATGCGACACTGGTGCAAAAAAGCGCTAAAGCGCAAACTATCACAATAAAAACTGCCATGTAACAAAGCAATATAGCTAATCAACAACTAACATGACCACAAGCCCCACTTCAATGAACGGTTGGAATTCAAACTATTTTTAAGGTGAAATATGCTGAATTTGGGGGGCTCTTGATTCCTCACTTATTTGCTTCAGCTGACTGCTATTCTGTTTCAATAACTTCAAGGTAAATTACCTGAATTTATTTAACTATTATTTTTAAAATACTGGCTTGTATCCAGACTTTGTAATCTCTCCTCTTGGGACTCTGCTAAATTATCCTTTATCCTGGGGATGTCTTCCATAGGATCCCTGATATCTATCAACCCAATGTCCCCCATTGAGGCCTTTAAATGGTGTAGGACTTCGCAATGCCTAGAGCAAACCCATTCAAATCAATGGGGAAATGTTAGTAATGACAAAGTCCCACTGATTACAATCGGTCTTCTCTAAGCATTATTGAATACAGGTTCAACTTGGTATGTACAGTGGACCCTCCATATCCATGGGCTCTGTATCTGCAGATTCAACAAACCGCAGATTGTCACACCACATACCTAAAAGGGTGGTGATGTGCACGCAGATGTGCTGATGTGCCTCATGTATACTGCCACCATTTAATAATATGGGACATGACCATCTGTGTTTTTTGGCATCCACGAGGGCTTTTGGATCTGAGGCCCTGCAGATATGGAGGGCCTGCTGTATATCTTTTCAATCAAATGTAAGACACACTTTTTAGCTAGATGCGGAGAGAAGTGCCTGTCATTAAACTGTGCTAGCATTGATTAAAGGGCACATTGGCAGGGCTCTGGAATCCCCAAGTCCAATCCCTAAGACATTAAACAGATTATTGTTTTTAGTGTAATAAGCTTCTGTAAGAAATTGGGCACTACCATACATCCCCACACTGTTTAAGAGCTAGCTCAGTTCTGGTTATTTCAAGCCACAGAATAGTGGTTGTTGCAGAACAGCTAAACATTGAATCACCACCATGTCAGATGTTTACAAGCTCAGTTCAGTGAACTAATTTCTTTACCTGGACAACAATGGTCTAAACTGGTATAACTGGCTACAGGCTTGGCTTCCTGCATAAAATGCTGACATTTCAAATGATGCTATGTAAGTATTGTGACCTTAGTATAACCCAAATGTTGTCAGCTTCATAAGCAACATTTCTTCCTTTCCTCCTCAAAAAGCATCTGACAGCTCCATAATACCATTCCAAAAGCTGGCTTAGTAGGCAAAGTGCTTAGATCATCACTGGTTAGTGTTTAGACAGCTAGCTTAAGGAATTTGACCTTAGTAACAAAATATTTGCCCTTTGTTAGCAGTTTGTAGATTGGGAGGGCAAAGAAAGAAAGAAAAAACTACAGTAATTGAATTAGTAATAAAAACCCATGGCACATGGCCAGCTGAGGAATATGCACTTTGCTTCAATGTCTAAGAAAGATATGGAATCATCAGTTTGTCAGAATTATTGGAATGACAAAAAAATAAACACAAACGAGACAAGACAGCTTTCTAAGCATATATGCCTGAAGCCAAGAGCAAATCACCCACATGCTATGAATGAAGGGGTCGCAAGTAATGTGCAGCCACAATAAAAAAAAGGGATACAAACTTGAATCACAGAATTCAAAGCTAAAAATTAAACTGAATTCTCAATGGCTGTCTGTTCACACTTAAATACAAAAAGTAGTTTCAGTCTGCATGAAATATAACCTTATGAATTAATTACATTAACATCTATTTTATACTATGAATTAATTAATTACAAATAGAGGGACATTTTCAGTAAGACAGACACTTGATCCAGAGACTCCTTGTGAAAGAGACACAGCACTTCCTCACACCATTACATGATAACAAAAGTAGTCTGTTGGAATCTGATCTGTTATGTTGTGCTACAAGCCATGGTTTGTGAAGCAGCTACAGGCCAAAATTTGAGTCCACAGGTTTGTTGTTGTCCTATTAACTCTACCTTATTAAAACAGTGGCTTGCTGTGACATCTGAATCCACAACTGTTGCCCAACCCTGGCTTGTTTTAAACAAACTAGAAATAGGGCACAGAAGCCTTGTTTAGTTTGTCTGTTATGCAATTTGTGGCTTAATAACAAATCATAACTTACCATTGGGGCCACCGGAACTGGGGTGTGTGTGTGTCAGTACTAGCAGGCAGGCTATTAATTCTGTGCACTTGCAGGTACAGGTTAAGTATCCCTTAATTAGAAATCCAAATTACTCCAAAATCCAAAATATGTAAATAAAAATATTAAAATGAAAATAAACATAAACATATTAAAAATATTGTATAAAATTACCTTCAGACTATGTGTATAAGATGTATATGAAACATAAATGAATTTCATGTTTAGCCTTGGATCCCATCTCCAAGATATCTCATTGTGCAAATATTTCAAAATCCCCCAAAATTTGAAATCTAACAATGAATTTTTGGAAAGAGGGATGAATATAAAGTCCCTCGGTGGAGGGAATCACTGTTATATATGTTTGTTAGTTTTATGTAGTAATTGTATGTTTGTTTTTTTTAATTTAAAAAAAATTAATAAAATTATTAACAAAAAACAAACAAACAAACAAAATTTGAAATCTAGAACACTTCTGGTCTGAAGCATTTTGGATAAGGGATACTCAATCTATACTTGGAAGCGGGGAGCAAATTAGTTTTCCCATCTCTTATCACTGAAACATTCTTAACTACAATGAATTTTACAAGTAGAATGTGTACCTGGAAGTGCCCTTCCTATATACTGTTTCGCTTACTCCCAAAGAAGTGTGTATAAGCAAGATTGCAGGCAGCCTTTATTATTCCTGGAATAGCTCAACAACAACAGCTGTCTTAATATTTCTTAGTGCTTGACCATTCAGTACACTTCTGATCTATTATGCCCGAGCAGGCATAACTATGCAAGAGTCTTGGTGATCCAACCTAGTCCTGGGGGGAATCAATCCACCCCCAATTGTAGGGTCCTTGCTTTCCAGGACATGTGAACATGTTCACATATCTTCCAGTAAGAATGTATTTCACTGTTTCATTAAATTTGAATTTAAAGACTGGCTATTCAGGGGGAGAAATATTGATACATATAAACATGCTTTCTTTTAAGAGGACTGGTTCCTAAATATTTTAACAGGACTTGTACTGTTACATCACACAATTCTTCAGGCTTGGCCTTGAAACAGTTGTGATATAATTATTTTTTTTCCTTGGGAGAAAGTGAACAAAAGCAATCAAAGAAGTAAATTGTTTGTTTATCATCATCATCATCATCTTTATTTCTATCCCGCTTTTTCCCAATTTGGGACTCAAAGCAGCGTACAATAAAAAATGACTATTAGTCAGTGAATCTTCTTCACTTCTGAATGAACGATTAGTGCAGTTTAAGGATGTTAAAAAGTTAATTCAGCATGTTAAAAAAGAGAGAGAGAGATTTTCTGCCCTGAAATTCTGTAAAAGCCATGAGAAGAAGCATTCTGTTAACAACTATTTGCACAGATGTTGTCATGATGGAGTGACTGCAACTCCCATCATGGAGCCAGAACACATCTGCCAGAACATTTCCCATCATCTGTATTTACCATTTCCTGGTCGTCAAATGAAGGTAACACAGGGTTCTGAGAGTGGGAGGTGGACCTTCATTTGCTAAGCATGACATCATGTCACTTGACTGGAGAGCCAATCAGATTGGGCAATGCAGAGCCAATCAGATTTGGCTAATGGAGTTTTGAAGAGATGCAGTCCTTTGTTTGAAGACATGTGGTCCTACAGGTCTGAATGGAGCAGGCCTGATACATGATCCTGAGGCCAGACGGAGCAGACCTGATACATGATCCTGAGGTCTGATGGAGCAGACCTCCCATATATGGCTCTGAATTCCATCATCAAAGCCAAGCTAGGTTGGCTTCTGAAAGGATGAGGCCTACTAGCCCATCCCAATTGGGACACAGACTGATGTTGATGAATCTTCTAAATGTGAGTGAAATTTTTCTTAGAGTTAGGAAAATGTGTTTAACTAGTTGCGTTAGATTATGGTTATTTTCATCCTTTACTGAATGTAACCTGAACTCAGAATGCTATATCTTGTAACTTTAAGTTGGCCTGGAGAGAAAATGCCTTTTCTCCATATTATGATTACCTCTGTTAACTGCTTGTTTGCTTGAAATAAAAATAGTTTTCTCTCTTTTTCTACTAAGCCTGTGTCCACGCGTCTTGTATGGTCTTAGCGATCTTGTCTCTTCTCTAGGGGTAGAGAAGGGGATTTGGGAATCCTTAACAGAGTGAGTAGTTCACGGGTTAACCAGAGAACTGTCCCAGTTTCCCACTGAACTGGGTTTCAAGTGAAGAGCAGTGGGTGGTGGTGGTTACGGAAGAGAGACATAGTTCCAAGGGATTTCTAGGCTAGAGGAACTCCTGAGAGTGTGTCTCAGATTGGACAAACACACGAGCCTTTCCTCCCAACTCTGTGCTGGTGTGAATACACAGAGAGGAGGGAGGGCCCACGTGACAGATGGTCTAAAAAGTGCTGTCTCTTTTGATGCAGAAAGATACGGGATTGTCAGTCAGAACTGCTAAAAAACCAAGTGATCCCTGAAAAAAGTTTGACAAACAGCTCCTCAAGTGTCCTAGGGGCCGTTTACATGGCAAAATAAATCCTCAAAGAATTTGCAAAGAGTCCTAATAGTTCCCACATCTTTCAGCTCAAAGTCGCCATATTCAGAAGGAGGGAGGCAACCCCCCCATAAGTCACGCAGTATAAGCTTTCACTATTTTCCCAAACTTTTTTGAAAAGTTAGTGCACTATTGACTGTGTGAACTACCATTTCACTTACGGCCGTGGAAACAGTCAGCAGTCTTTCCAAAATTACCACAGCAGAACTAATCGTGATTGAATTTACCCAAAGAGGGAGGGAGTGAACTTGCGAGAGATGAGAAAAGATCTAGCCAGCTGCCTTGCTATCTAGCATAATTACTGTTCCTCTGCCCATCCCTCCCTCCCTCCTTCTCTCTCTGTGTATGCTCCATCAGCTGATCTATCGATAGATCGTTGTTTTGTGTGTGTGTGTGCACGCACGCAGCGCCGGCATGAGAGAAGGAGAGAAAAGAGTCTATTCAGATAGGAGAAATACAGAGCAAAGAGAATTCTTTTCCTTCCCTTCTTTGTTATTAATCCTCCCCCCTCCTGGGTCTCCCTGCTTTTTTAGTTGCTTTCTGGTTTCTCTAGCTCAGACTAAGCTGTGAAAGGCGATACTGTTGCTTTGTATACAGACAACTTACAGTCTCTTTTCCCTTTCTGAGGAATGCCTGCAATTAAAGCCCTTTCAGTCATGGTGGAGCTATTCCCCCACGCAAGCCCCTCGTCCGTCAACTGTGTGTGTTTTCAGTGAGTGGCTTTAAGAGGCAGGCAGGCACACCCCCTCCACTTTGCCCATCTGAACCAGAAAGCGAAAAAGTAAACAAAACAACTGAATCCCCCATAAATCGTCTAAACTATCCGGCACTGGTGCGAAAAAGCACTAAAGCGCAAACTGCCGCATTAAAAACTGCCATGTAACTGACCCCCTAGCGCAGTGATGGGTAACCTTTTGAGCTTGGTGTGTCAAACTTTGCCAAAAAACTGAGCATAATTCGGGTGGTGTGTCACTTTGAGGAAAAATCTTTGAAGCCCCGATTGTCACTTTAGGAGGTGGGGGAGGAAAGTGGCAACCTGGGGTTCGAAGCCCTGAATGCCACTTTAGAGAGGGTGGGAGGAGGGAGGAAAGTGGTGACCGGGGCTTTGAAGCCCCAATCACCACTTTAGGGAGGGTGGGGTGTGTGAAACATCCTTCTCAGCATGCGGCTGCGTGTCATCAGAAATGGCTATGCGTGTCAGTGCTGACACGCGTGTCATAGGTTCGCCATCACTGCCCTAGCGTCTACACAGTTTCCATATAAGTGGCTTTCCCCATCAACCTCAAAAGTGAGTCAGAGTTGTCCTCTCTATTCAACTGAATGGAGCGTCCATGCATGTGCATTTGCATACAGATATGTCTGCTTGTGCAGGAACGATCTGCTTTGAGATGCCAATTTTGCAACAAAACCTGATTTTGGAATGTCCATACCTATGATAACTACAGCAACAAAAACCTGTTTAGGATGCCACAACTTTACTTTGTTAAGACAGCAATCTTATGAACCACTGATTTATATCCAATTAGTCCATGGATGGAAGGTGCTTTGATCCAACAGGCAGTAAAATGGGGAATCTTGGTGACACTCCATGCCCATTTCAGTTCCACCACCAGAGCTGATCCAGTGGTTTGAGGAACCCTTAGAAACAGTATGGAACAAGGTGGGAAGAGGGGAATCACCACAAAACTGTCTCTTCCTCTACTGATGGAATCCTCCACTGGATCAAAGAGGATTCTACCAGTGGATACAACCCTTGCCTGAGAATACACCCCAATGGGATTTATTTATTTCTGAGTAAAGAGAGCCAGCATGGAGTAGTGGTTTAAGTGCTGGATCAGGACACTGGGAGGCCAAGGTTTGAATGCTCGCTTGGCTATGAGTGATCCTGGGCAAGTCACACATTGTCAGCCTCAGAGGAAGGCAATGGCAAACTCTCTCTGAACAAATCTTGCCAAGAAAATCCTGTTTGTCTTAGGCTTCCCATAAATCGGAAATGACTTGAAGGCACACAACAAAACACACATTGAATTAGGCTGCGTAAGTTTAAAAAAAGATATGAAAGTCTAACTATGCCTGACTCTATCCAGATATATTTAAACACATCCAATATTTACGATTTTGAATGAAGCATAAAAACATTAAATATACCTCTGGACAGCTTGATCCCAGCTCAGAAATGAGATTTCTAGCAGTTCCTGCTCTTTTACAAATATAAAAGTATTTGTCTTTACAACTCTTAACGTTCCAGCGTCCCTCCTAGTAAAAAAACAACAACACATAAACACAATTAGCCTAAATGCCTCATATCTTCAGGAAAGCATAATAGCATACATATGAATATAGAAAGAAAAAGATTTGGAACTTTATGGAAAACTCTTCCTTTTTCAGATCCTCCCCCCCCCCACAGAGTCTCCTACTGTTTAGTGTATAAGTAGTCTCTGCTTCATTAAGTAAATGTTTATTTACGTGACCCTAAGCTGTGTTTTTATACTATTAAAAAAAGCTTTGTAATAATAGAACCAAATGCTGGTGTGCCATCATTATACTGTAGTCTTTGATTTCACCATGGAATAGGCAAAGTAGGAATATTGATTCGCTCTTAATGGTTGTATGCACAATGCCAATCCTGGCTCTATGGAGATTATTAAACGTGCTAAATATGGAGTGATAACGACACCAGAAGATTGCTAAAGGGCTTCCCTTTCAGACGACGTTCCCATGTCATCATGCTCCCGTTCTGCTGCCATTCCACCAGCACTGCTTTTTATTGATGGGCCAAGCCGTCAATGGATCCCTGTTCTGTTTCTGTAACGGAATGTTCTGCAAGTGAAAAGGTGCCCCATTATGCTGACGCAATGCCAGCGTCAATGGGAGGTCGGTGCCAGAACACTTCCGTGCGAGATCAGGACATCTAGGTAAGTGACATACTCTTTTGTACCCTCCCTGGGTTACTTGTAAAGTTTTAAGTTATTTAGGTGCTTAGTGTAACTTTTTGACGTGTATTTTCCTTTTACTTTTTGAATTTCCCATGCTCTCGTCTTCTCGCAAGAGCAGCTGGGATTTCAATCCAGGAAATGAAAGGAGTTCCATTCGAGCTCCTTTCACTTCTGGCTGCCCTGCTGAGGCAAGGAGCCATGATTAAGGTAGGTTTGAAAATGTTTTATTTTCTGGTGTTACAGGGACGGGAAAAGGGCAGGAGAGGAGATCATGAGACAGGAACGCTTTTTTGTTCCTGTTTGAAAATCTCCTATAACTTGAACAGAAGAGTGAGGTAAGCAGAGCTATTCTGCTTTTATTTTACTTTTGAGTCACTAGAGGAAAACACACACACATATCACAATAAAGTTAAAACAATAAATCTAAGACAGAAGAAAAATGATAATATATTCATTTAAAAGGAAAAGTAATTTTTTAAAAAGGAAACATACACTCTGTTGAGCTGAAACACAAAGTTGGCTTTCTCGCTGATCAACATTCGGCTCTTGTTTGTGCCAGTAAGTGAAGGTGACTGAAGAGCCATCAGACCATTCAAACTCAACTGGGGTCTTGCTACTACTCAGTCCAATCCAAGTTTCTGTCACATTCTCTGCAGTATACAATTAAAGCTATTTTAAGATCAGGTGGACAAATTAAGTCACCTGTAACAAACAGCATAATTTTCCAAAAGGAGAAGTTTTCAAATTTTAGTAAGCCATGGATGCCCTTTCACCCCCTAGACAGAGACATAATTTGACGCTTGTTGAAAACATCTACTGATGCTGAATGATGGGAAGAGTCAGAAAAAGTAAAAGGAAGTAATTCTTCACACAATGCATTGTTAGATTAGGAAATATGCTATCACAGTTTTGCACTGGAGTAAAACCTGAATGGCTCTAAAGGGAGAATGGAAAAATTTATGGGGATAAGACTATACGTGGCTGCCAGCCATGATGGCTATGTGTTCCCTCCAGTATTAAAGGCAGTATTCCTCTTAGTACCAGGCACCTTGGAATACAAGTAGAAGAGTGTTACTGCATTAATGTCATCCCTGTGGCCTTCTAGTTGGCATCTGTTTGGTGGCTATGTAAAAGGAAAGTTGGACTAAATAGGTGATTGATCTGATTCAGAAGGTTCTTGTCATGTCCTTACACACAGTATTCTTTCTCTGGACTACTCAATCATTTCCCATTCTCTTTACACTTCTGGAGATTGCATTGGTGTTAGATGGCATATCAGTGTCATCTCTCAACAATTTAGCTGTAGAGGTAAATGTCATATCTTAGATGCTTTAACAACTTGAGGCCAACATAATCTAGTATTAACTTCTGTAGCAGAAGAGGATTTTGCTGCTCTACTTAATTTCTTTCCATACTTGATGACCCTACTAGGCAACAACACTGAATTTTCAACCTTGAGTGCACCTGCAACCACAGTGGTAAAGTGACTAAATGGGATCTAGATGTGGAGCCTCTTCATACATTACTGACATAATACAGAAGACCCCTGTGGCATCTTGTCAAAGTAGAAGCCAGAACCACATATTTTCCACCAAGTAATTGATTGGTGCCCTTCTGTCCAGTGTGGTTTGGTACTTCCTCATCTTGAGCTGGAGGGTAAGTGATGGCCCACAACTATGGGAGAGGCACACAAATCTATGAATGTGACTATGACTGCAGCAGCAGAGTGGTGGACTAGGGACTATTTATAGTGGGACCACCTAGGGTACTAAGGCATTAGTAGCTGCTTGACACTAAAACCCTGAGTGGTGCTGACTGTGTAGGAACCCCCGCAAAAGTGAGACTTTGAATTATATATTCATACACTTGTGTGCATGTCTATGTGCCTTCAAGTCACCTGTTGACTTATGGTGACCCCATGAATTGTGTAGGGTTTTCTTAGGCAAGGAATACTCAGAGGTGATTTTGCCAGTTCCTTTATCTGAATTATAGCCTACAGCACCTGGTCTTTGTTGTTGGCCTCCCATCCAAGTAGTAACAAGAACTGACCCTGCTTAGTTTCCAAGATCAGATGGGTTCTGGTGCCTTTAAGGTATTAAGGCCCCACCACGCACTTGAAGCTTCTTTAAAATGCAAACTGTTGGTACCTTAAACACAATGTATTTAATGTGAACCAATTAAGAGAACTCACCAAGGAAGTTAATGAGCATCTCTGTATCAGCTAAAGAGGTTATGCTAATGAGAGTGCTATTATAATCGTGGCAGGAGAGTAAAGCTTCATCCCAGCTCTTTTCTTCTTTATGCAGTTTATAGCAGAAACGATTATATGGATACCAGTTATAATCGCAGTCAGTAGGATAAAATCTCCATGAATCTTTTCAATTAAAACATATAAAAACAAGGTTAAATTAGTAAAATAATGATAATATCCTATTCTTGCATGTCTTTTGAAACAAGAATTTTCAAATACAGTAATGTTTTTGATATGCTAAAAATACATATTAAAATGTTTTTAAATGGGAATTTTCATGCCGATTTTTTTGCAAAAAAATCTCAGATTAATGTAGAAACAGAACCAATGTATGTGCGAACACATGTGAAAGTGGCATGGATTGGAAACACATTAATTGCCTATCTCCAATCCTAACTTAATCTTGGGCCATTTATTTATGTATATACCTAAAGAGAAGCCAATTTCCAAGTTTCTTTCTGGATTTAGTACAGGGTTGGGAAGAATGCATTCCTCACTATTACCTTTGCTGGCTATGGCTGATGAGAGTTGCAATCAAACACCACCTGGATGGCTACATGATTCCTACCTCAGCATTGGAATTATAACTACTGTAAATAATCTAGTATTAACTTCAGCAGCAAAAGAGGAAGGGCTATGCAAGCAGAAGCATGGTTTCCATTAGGTGAGATCAAGTAGCTGGGAGCAAATACCTTAATGGTGGACACCACAGTGGACCCATTACTTTCTCCTATACAAGTAAGCAGCAGCCATTTGCTCCCATGGGGGAGGGCAGACTTCAGGCTTGCAGACTGTACTTTCTTTTTAAAATTATTTTTAGTATCCTAAAGTCCACATAATGGAGCCAGGAGAAAAATGGTGGCTCAAGAAACGCATTGTGGCATGCCATGAGCCAAACACTGGAGATAATCCATGTACATCTGAGCTACTACAGATCAGAGTTTCTAACAATTTAATTTAGACCCCAAATTTGCTACTGCTGAACAACTGGGAGTTAGAGATCCTTGCAGGTCTGTTGTAAATCACACAGAGATCAATATTCTGCCCACCCTTGCTGTAGGGTAAAGTGCTTCATTAGGAGGCAAACCTGTTTCCTGCTGCTGAACTTGGATAGTCTTTCACTTACAAAGTTTGCAGTTATGGGTCTCTAGATTAGTTACAGTGTTCTCCATCATGGATATCTTAAATATTCAAGCCTACTAAAGGACATCAATAGACAACTTCAGTCATTATCAAGGCACTATAAATTGTACTTTGACTTTCCACATTGACTATTACTTTAAATTAATAGTCAGCACATTAGCTAATAACAGACAGCAATTTAGCAATAATACTGTATGGATTATTATCTCTTTGTTTCTGGAATTAATATCTATTCTGGATTTATAAATCTAGACTGTCTTCCACCTATTGGAGTCCAATTTAGGGTCTTACAGATGCAACAGTGTATGGTAGAGTTCCTCTTCCATCTGCTATGGTTGTCCAGACTTGACTTGATATAGCTGCCATATGTCCTCTGCCATTGCTATTACAATGTTTGTAAGGGTAAAGTGGAGTAGTAGTTTGGGATGTCCCAGGAGTAGGGTCATTCCCCAGGTATGCATCAGAATTAGAGTGGATGGATAGGTGTCAGATTACAACCAGTCTTGGAACTGGCATAGTTATTTTTCTCCTACTGGAATTAATGAAGAGGCAAACATATTAAAAAGACCAATTGGGAAGTGAGAGGGGCGGAAGCTGCCTCAGGAAATGTCAGTTCCTCTGCTAGTGTCATTCACCCATGCTCTTTCTGTAAAATTGCTTGTCCGTGTATGGTAAAATCTTTCTATTGATTTTAGAGAATTTATATTTAAACTACAAAGGTGAATGAATTCTTGCAGGTTGCAAGAGTTGGAAGAGGAGTTTGCTCTTTTGCAGATACTAATGATTTTAAATGCATGCTAAACTAACTTGCTCTGAAGCTAAGCTTTAACTAGAGACTGGAACACGGAGCAGTGGATGCAAGCTCCAGGAACAGAGATTCCACCTCAACATGAGGAGGAACTTTTTGACAGTAAGAGCTGTTCGGCAGTGGAACACACTCCCTCGGAGCGTGGTGGGGTCTCCTTCCTTGGAGGTCTTTAAACAGAGGCTGGATGGCCATCTGTCGGGGATGCTTTGATCAAGATTTCCTCCGTGGCAAGGGGTTGGACTGGATGGCCGTCGTGGTCTCTTCCAACTCTACAATCCTATGATTCTATGATTCTAACCTTCCAAAGAGTAAAAAAGGAGGGGGAAAACACTCATGTTACATGGTCAGAACCAAAGGGTACATGGAAATCTACTTAACAACAGGCGGAAGGCAATCTTTGTGCCCATAGTGCACCTACAGATTACAGCTGGATGAACAGTAAAAATTTGTGCATTTATGTTTAATTGCAATCCAACATGTATTTTTTAAAATATTGAACGATAAGGGCTTTTAAAAAATTACTTATTCTCATATCCTAAAACACATAATACCAATCTGGAAGCTCAAACGTGTACCCTGAGCTCAAGGCACGCAGCAAGTGTACTTTCATCTTTCTTGAGTCAGCTGCAGAAAAGAGCAGGGCAAAACAGAGCATGCTGATTGCCATTAAAAACTGTAGAGTCTATGAATTTTTCCCTTTTGTAGAAGTAAGCCATGTCAATTTCACAGGAAGTTGAAAAATTCTGACTATGCTTAGGATTCTGACTATGGAGCAGAACTAGTAACTGTGATGGAGGAAATGGTTCTTCTAATCCCTCAGCTTTTTTTCAAAGATCCTTCTTCTAATCTTTGGCAAAAGAAGAATGCTTAGGTGTTCTGCTCAAAGCTGGAATGTGTCCAGAGGAGGGTGACCAGGATGGTGGGAGGTCTGGAGGCCATGCTCTATGAGGAGTGGCTTATGGAACTGGACATGTTTAATCTCGAGAAGAGAAGGCTGAGAGGGGACATGATAGCCATGTTTAAATATTTGAAGGGATGTCATACTGAGGATGGAGCAAGCTTGTTTTCTGCTGCTCCAAAGACAAGGACAAAGAGCAATGGGTTCAAATTACAGGAAAAGATATTCCACCTAAACACTAGGAGGAACTTCCTGACAGTAAGAGCTGTTCGGAAGTGGAATGCACTGCCTCGGAGTGTGGTGGAGTCTCCTTTGGAGGTTTTTAAACAAAGGCTGGATGGCCATCTGTCGGGAAAGATTTGATTGTGTATTCCTGCATGGCAGCAAGGTGGACTGGATGGCCATTGAGGTCTCTTCCAACTCTATGATTATATGATTCTATACCCAGGGTGCCAACTGTATATTCCTGTTTTCAATGGGAATCCTGATCTTATCTTGTAAATCCCAAGTACTCAGCCACTTAAAAACTAAGAGGCATCAAGGTGCAATATATGTGTGTGTGTGTGTGGCTCCTTTTTGAAAAACTGAAGCAAGAAGTAAAAGTCCCACAGATTGAGTTATGTTGCCAGATACAGACTCACCAAATCCTTCATGCTTTGTAGTATTTAAATATTTTTTGCATACGTATGGTAGCCCAGATTCACATGGGTAACTTTGCCAGTCTTGCAATTTTGAGCTAAACGCTTTACAGTGATGTTGTCCCAGAGAGCCATCAGTGGGATCTGTAAGCATAATTTAATAACAGTAGCATGTGTGTACTGAGAGCTTTCTAACACTCCTTTTCACCTAAGCACTGTATCCCATTCCACCAGCATCCTCCAAGTCCAACGTTACCAAGAAATAGGATGGGGCTATGTACACAGAAGTAGGCTTTGTTTCCAATGGGGCTGAGTTTACAGAGGCAGGAAACAAGCTTAGCTTCTTTCCCAATGGTTGTCTGTAAGCATATCCCTTTAGGACCAAATTATTTTCGTCCACCCCTGTGGAAAAAAGTGCTTGGGGTAAGAGCAAAACCTTGTGTCCAAACCTAACATGGTCTATCCCTCACCAACAGGGATTCCACAGATTGCAAAAAGATCCTTTGTAGACAAAAGCATGCAACATCTGATAGGGGGCCATCTTTTGCACAGAGCTACTGAACTGCTGAACTTAAAGGAAGTTCAGGAAGTGCCCCACACACAATATATAATGTTATCCACAATGCAAATAAGGCCTCCTGTACTTGAGACTACTTTTAAACCAGATGGAGTCATGTGAGCATCTTGGCAATAGATTAGCCTACTCAGGCTTTATTAACAAGCATATTTAGGGCTCAACTACTATGTCAAATACATAACATACAACTGAGCCTCAGTTTCTTTCTTCTTACATTCAAGTAACTGTGCATGGATCTGTTGCAGACTGAGATGACTATGCTGATTTTCCATAATCGTACTTCCTTCTGAAGGGACTACAATGCCACAAGTTGAACTTTTTTTATTTTTTTTTTAAGATTCTGCATGGGATGGTGGGGGAGCAAGTGGAAGAGTTTCATCATCTCCTGCCTCCACCCATATGCTCTTACTCCATAGTGGCACCTATTTGGAGCACAGGGTGCTACAGTTATAAGATGGTATAATATGCAATTACTTGGAAGCAAAATAAATAAAGTGAGGCATGGGGCTTGTCTATGTGGACAATATACCCCATCTTGCCCCCATCTTAGAGACCTGCTGATGATGCAGGGCTTTTGCCCCATTCTGCCCCTGGGCAGTCCTCACCCCCCCTGGGGGACAAAAAAGCTGAGACAGGGGGAAGATGGGGTAGGGCCTGATAAAATGGTGTAAAGTAATACCTGTTTTAATCTTGTCCCACTGCCAAAAAATAGATTGGACCCTGTGTGTCCACAGGAGCCCATCCTGGCAGGCCAGACTATTGCTGTAGCTGCCAGTCTGCCTTGCTTTTCCAAATCCAGGCAGGACTCCTACATCATGTGACCAAGGCTGGTCACATGAAGGGGGCCTTGTTTACATGTTGCGGATTGGCTTCCTTGCTTCCAGGACAGCAGTGGAAATAGTGGCTGCAGTGATGGGCCGGCATGGTTGTCTGGATTCCAGCCCATGTTGTAGAGGTACCAGGAGAAGAACAGGCCTGATCCATGGCCAGGATACTTCGGTGGGGAGCCAGTGTATCCTGGCTTGTGTACATGAGCCACAAGAGGCACGTTACATGTAGCATGTGGCTTGGCCTTTGGTATAGGTAATTCTCATCTTGTTCCATTTATGCAGGGTTCTGAGAGCAAAAACACACATCAGCAACTAGATAGGGTGCATACACATTTACAACCTGTACACCACTCTTTAGGCCTTGAACAAACCCTTTCAAATGAAAATTTTATTTCATTTCATTTAGCTAACACACATTGGAAACTGTTTAATGCACTGTAGATGTGTAAATAGCTGTTGCTTAAAACAATTTGTAACCGCTCTGATAGCCTTGTGGCTGAAGAGCAGGGTATAAATAAATAAATAAATAAATAAAACAAATAAAAAATATATGCCTCCTTTCTCCTGGAGTGGAACCCAAGGTGGTTCACAAAAGGAAAATATACACCTTAAAACATCTACACTTAATCTGACAAGGTTTTTGCTTTTAGGATATAAATTTTTTTTACACACTTCAGCATGACACTGGCCCTAGGTACTTCATGAAAATCTAGTAACACCAAGCTTCGAGTTTTCAAGTCTCTCACTACTCATGTTTATTTCTTAGAATTCAACACAAACACTGCCTATGGTCCTAATTATTCAGCAACACTGAATAATTCATAATATGACACTGTGTAGAATATACATAGCAATGTTTGTCCATGATTTTCAGGGCCACAAAGACAGCTCCTCTTTAGCATGAGGGAAGATTTGCAAATGCACTACTATACCATTTCACATGTTCTAGGAATCTGCATTCATGATCTGAACCCTGTTCAGTCCCAAATCACAGAACATGACGAATTGTTGCTTAGGGGTGTTGCAGCTCAGGAGAGGTGGCCAGGAGGCTGCAGAGAACCTCACTAATGGTATGAACAACAGCAAGACTGTTTTGGAAGTGTATTTAAAAAGAATGAGAAGATAAAGACACAATCATATGCAAAAGAGCAGATGAGGTAAGCCAGCTTCTACCTTCCCCAATCATCATTTCTGCAGGAAACAAGAAGTACCACAAAAGGGAAGAAGCGCATTTGGTCCATCACTAAGCCTCCTGAATCTGCAGTATCTCAGATCAGACAAGGCCAGGGGTTTGGAGAGTGTAGCCTGTGGGCCATATGCAGCCCTAGGGTTCCATTTTTCAGCCTTCAAAGCCCTACCCCCAATTTACAGTTTTCTTTCAGATTAAGATTTTTTTTAGTTACTCAAACTGCTATAAAAATGTGACTTTCCTAACAACCCCCATTACTCCCCTCAGCCCCTCTCTCCAGTTTCACAAAAAACAGTCATATGGATGCCGCCGATTTAGATCAATGTCTTTCTGTAGTCAACACTGGCTAACTCTTTTGTCAGCTCTGCTCCTACTTTAAGTTCAGTTGCAAAGGCCACAGAATGCTATAATAAATGGTGCTACAAAGTGGCCAGATGGAGGGTCTGGGTACCTGATCTCCAGTTCACCAACGCCAAGGGTGCTCCATCTGACCACAGCCAGCCAGCAGTTTCATCAAGTTGATTTAAGCCTATCCACAACAAGACTTCTTTTGTACTCAGATGTTCTGTAATATAAAAAGACAGATAAAGAATATGATATTAGCATACCAATTTAGACTATCCCCATTAGCTTTAAGTTCTCAAACTGGTGGAAGTGTGCCTCTTCCACACTTCCTGCCTACAGGGAACACTGGACAACTGCTAGGGGTACAAATGCAAGCAATCTGCAACTTCTGCTGCCAGAAGACACCAACATACCGTATATTCCGGTGTATAAGACGACTGGGCGTATAAGACGACCCCCCCAATTTTTCAGTAAAAATATAGAGTTTGGGATATACTCGCTGTATAAGATGACCCCCCCCCCACCACCCGGGAGCTGGTTAGGAAGCTTCCTAGTCACCTTGGAGGTGTGGCTGGCTGGGGGGGGGGAAGCTTCCTAGCCAGCTCCCGTCCTTCGCCAGTCCATTCTCTTTGAACTGGCTGCTGGGGGTTCAAAGCGAGTGGGGTGATAGGAAAGCAAACCCAAGATCAGCTGGATTCAGGGAAAAACCTCTCAATCCTGCCGATCTTGACACTTGGATTTCTGACCCCATTCACTTTGAACTGGCTGCTGGGGGTTCAAAGTGAGTGGGGTGATAGGAAAGCAAACCCAAGATCAGCAGGGCAAAAACCTCTCAATCCAGCCAATCTTGAGGCAGGGAAGACCTTTGCCAGCCAAATCTCTTCCCTTTCCCAACTCGCGATGGGCTCCTCGTGAGTTGGAAACGATGGGAGCTGGCTAGGAAGCTTGGGCTTGCTTCCTAGCCAGCCTCCGTCCTTCCCAAGTCACTACAGGAGCTGGCTAGGCAGCTTCCTAGCCATCTCTCATTCTTCCCGAGTCTGATCTCCGACTCGGGAAGGACGAGAGATGACTAGGAAGCTTCCTACTCCCCGCCAGCCAGCCATATACCTGGTGTATTAGATGACCTCCAACTTTTGAGGATATTTTCAGGGGTTTAAAAGTCGCCTTATACGCCGGAATATATGGTAACTTCTCTTTCTTTTTCTGCCAAGGAAGAAATGCCTGTCTTCCTTGATGTGATGCAAGATAATAGGAATAGTCATGTGGGTGAGAGTTCAGAAAAACATTAGCCTTCTTTAGCCATCCTTGGACTTGTGTGCTGTCCACTCTCTTCTCTAGCATAAAGAGGAAGATGAAGAAATGGGAAGCATCAGCTACCTATTTTAAACTAACCATGGTTTATTATGTCCAAACTTTTTGGTTTGTTTAAACTATAATTTTTTGAAACAACCTTTGGTTTATGATCCTGGCTTGACATAATCAATGGATGGTTTCACTTAGCAGTGTGGAGTTAAACTTACCAGTTAGACCAGAAATATACTTCTGTTCTGCCTTATCTGTGATGCTTAGCAAATCTGCTCCTTGCCCCTGACATGCAACACGTGCCTCGCTCCAGGAGAGAACAGAAAGGAGATTGAATTGGTAACAAATGTGAGTGTCTGCATTTATCTTCCAAAAAATGTCACAGCCAGACTCTGTGTGAGGAGGGGGTAAGGAAGAAGTGAAATCAGTTAAAACAGCATGATATTATGAAGCAATTAAGGAAGATAACACTCTAGCATATCAATCTAGCTTAATTAACACCAAAATGAACAAATGGAAAATGCTATGATGATATGATTACAAGTTCATTTTCCACATTCTGCTGTCAAAACTATATCAGGAAATAGACGCACTCAGAAATTTGAAAAGAGAAGGAAAAACCAACTCACACACACATGACTGAACTACTCATGTCTTGATAATGTCAAAAAGTAATGCAAGTTTTAACTATGAAACTAAAAGTGATTTTATTTAGTGAGTAGGGTTCAGTACAGCTGAACACTTACCTCCTCACCTTTTCTTTCTCAATGTCTAATTATTACTTCTATGCCTACAGACTAACAGTCTTTTATACTTTTATTTTGGCTTTTGTATTGTCTTTAATTTGTGTTGTTTTAAATGTGATATTCCCTGAGTCCTATTATTGGGAGAAAGGCAAGGTATAAATGAATAAAATAACAAAAGCAACAGCAAACAAACAAAGTATCACAAATGGTGGTGCATATGAAGGAGATTTTGTTTTTAAAAATAAGTGGCTTACTATGTGATGCAACAAGTGCAGGAATGAACAGTTTCAGCCTTCAGATTAGCTAACAATACCAACAATTTGAGGTAACTGACAAGACTGCAAGCAGATTGGATGGCTACTAGAAAGATGATGGATGTTTTCCTAGGGCAGGGATGGGGGCATGTTTGGCTGGATTCAAACTCGCACCATCCGTCTCCATTGGCTATGATGGCTCAGTCAGTAAAACTGGAGTACAGCATATTCCCCATTCCTGTCCTAGGGTATCTGTATCTGAGGTGCACTGCACAGCTTCTACAACTACCTGAAATTTCTTCAATTTTCTGTCTTGTAAATTTGCACTAGAAAGTGGCAGGATATCTGCTAGTTTACACTTACAAAACAAAGACAGTGATAAATTCGTTCAGATTTCAAGAACTGTAAATTTCTCTTCTAAATCCAAATCTTTCTTCTTTATAGTTGGAGCACCATATCCACGGAGGTTCAGTTCCCGGATTTGCCGTGGATACTGGAAACCACAGATAACCACAAACCCTATTAAAAGTAATGGACTTCTGGTAAAAAAAATACCATGGAGTTGCCTTGGAGGACTTAGAAAATGTCTAGTGAGGATGCCTCTCTAGACATTTTCTAGGATAACTCTATGGTATGTGTCCCTGTTTTGGGGTCCCGCAGATAAGTGAAACCATGGATATGGGTTCCGTAGATGCAGGGGTCTGACTGTGTTTTAAATGTTCATTCCACCCTTTGAAGTATCTACATTCACAAGGCAGTTCACAAAATCTGTAACAAATAACAATATACTAACATTCCAGATCATTAAAACAGTAGAACAACAATAAGAATAGACCAATATCATTGTTAACAGTAACAGATAATACAGTAATTAAAATACAGCACCATAAATTTACTGGTCTGCAGACAAAAAGTCTTTAGAGAGTTCCTAAAGGCCTCAAACAGGGGACCATATGTATTTTCCTGGAGAGGGTATTCCAGAGCTGTGAGGCCACAACAGAGCCCCCTCCTCATTTCCCTGGCATTTGCCAGCCTAAAAACTTTCAATTACATACCAAAGACCAGACTTTTGTTTGATCATGTCGAACACTGGCTGTATGGGTCCTGACAGTCATTATCATGCTACACATCTGAAACTGATATGTGGCTAATTCTTACTGTAACTGCATATTGATGGGAACAGTTTAAAAAATTATGAACTATGACAATGTTTCTCTGCTTTTCTACCTCCTCTAATAGGACAGTTTTAAAGACATAGCAGCAGAATTCAGTCTTTTTATGCAACTAATTAGGGACACACATCAGAACTGGGAAAAGCCCAAATCAGAGTGGAATTGGGCTGCTTCACTTTTGGTTCTTCCCGAAGTGAAACAGGCTTCCCACTGAACCTACCAGAAGCAAAGACCCCAGCCAAAGCTTTGTGCAGGATGCATGATTCAGAAAAGCAGGGGAGGGGCAGCAAAAATATGTAGCTTTCTTTTCTGTGAAAACATCCAGGATGATGGAGAGAAGGGAGGGAGGGAGGGAAGGAGTGACTGGCAGATCTATCCTCTTAATTTATGGGCACATTTTATCTCCCTTGGTTCCTTCCCTGTGGATTGCTGCTCCGAAAATAACTGTAGAAGCAGAGGTATACTAGCAAGGCTTTGGAAGGGTACGTGCAATGGCCAAAGAAGGGGATTTCTAAAATTATGGGTTGGGGAGAGTGACTCATTCTCCCTGAACAGTTTGGGTGTCTCCCCATTTTTTGGACAATTTGTATGAAACTGGCACACACCACAGAGGAACATCCAAACAAGAAATCTACATTTTCAGGCGTAGAAGCTACAAATGTGAAAACCAGCTTCATGCAGGGAAGTATAATGGCTTTGGACAGCCCCACCGTTGCTCCACCCCAAAATCACACTTCCAAGTGTTGAATTGTGCTTTTAGCTTCTACTAATCACTGTAATAAACTTTGATACTTCTTCAAGTTTAATTGTAATTTTCCCCCTTTTCAAATGATTCATGGACATCTTCTTGTTCTCATCCAGGTGACCTTGAGACAGTATAAGGAACATAGTGTGTAAAAGTTGACTGTCTTGACTGATAACTTGCAATCTCTTAACCTGATGGAAGAATACCACCACATACCAGAATTTGGGCAAAATCCCCATTTGTTATCTTGTTCATACTGATTTGTTGTAGCACACCAGGGATATCCATCTTCTCTAGAATCTCTGATACACTCATGGTGCCATTTGTTGTTGTATTTAAATGGAAAGACACAAGGCAAACCAAAGGAATTTCCCAACAGGGTGTATGTTTCTGAATGAAATAAAATGCAGAGATAAATTGCTTGGAAAGAGACTAGAAAACAATAACACTCTTTACTTTGTATTCTCCCCCCTGCAAAAACACACATGTTTTAAAAAGTCTGATAATGTAACACTCCTATGGATCTGTACACATGGAAAAAAGCTCCTGTAAAATCAGTGGTTTATTTCATGATAGTAATGGTTGCAATGGTCGCCATTCATCACTCTTTTGATAATAGTACCACAAAACTGACTGCAAATAATTCATGCGTGCAATCAGAGCATATTTCCAGTCATTCCTATATTAACAGATGGAATATCTGAAACATCAGGAGATATAATGTGCATGGATGCATAAGTATAGAAATGTAAACATTATTATTGATACACAAATAGATTTGTGACTGTGAATGCAATATTGCCTGACACAAGCATCAAGGCTGCGGACAGACCCACCATATATATGATCCTAAGGATCATTGAGCTTATACATGCATCATGAATTACACATAGGCAGATGGACAATGATGACAGTGGGAGTTCTTTGAAATTAGCAAGCTAAACAATTTTTAAAGAGCAACGGAAGTGTTTTCTAAGCAGAAATAGTATTTATGAAAGATGTCACACTGATGGAGACTAGAATCCTTTTTTGCGAATCAAGCCCATAATACATACTGGCCTCACAAGGATTCCCAAAACTGAGGTCCGCAGCTAGAATGCTTCTACAAATGACTTCCACAGTTTAAACCAGGAACAGGTAACCACTGGCCCTCCAGATGTTCTGGCCTTCAATTCCCAGACGCCCCCAGCCAACATGACCTAAAGGATTGTGGGAGTTGTACATCTGGAGGTCCAAAAGTTCCCCACCCCAATCCATGTGAGAATGGCTACTTGCAAGCCAGGAATGACACAAGTTTTCTTTGAAGCCAGATATGACATAGAAATCATTCTTATGTTATGACCATTCTCTTATAAAGGAGTTTTCCTTCAAGTGACTCTAGAGAACAATGTATAAGAACAATGTACATGTTTCCATCTAAGCCAGACATCATTATGTTGAGAGAGTTGAGGAATGTTGCCTTGCAAGCAGATGCAGGTCCTACACATTTGGGTCATGAACTCTATTCCTAGAGCCTCCTTGTAAATGAAAATTATAGTATGGTAAGTAGCCCTGACAGGCAGTTTCCATCATCACTCATGGTGTTATCTGACAAACTAACCATGGTGAGGGAACATCTACACTGATTGTAGATTCAAAAAATTCACTGATTCAAAAAATGTTGTTAAATGAAAATATATATAGAGGCAGATCCAGAAAAGTTCTGAACTGCACTGTTTTGCCCTGTAGTGCTGGAACAGAGAAGTGGAAGAACCGTGAGAGTCTAAGGCTTTGCATGGGTGCCTTCCTGCTGATGTATGTAGAATTATCACCATATTTCCATTATTTTATTTATTAGTGAGCCAGTGTGGTATAGTGGTTTAAGTGTTGGAAAAGGACTCTGAGAGATCAGAGCTCAAATCCTCACTCAGACATGGAAACCCACTTGGTGACCTTGGGCAAATCACACTCTCTCAGCCTCAGAGGAAGGCAGTGGCAAACCCCCACCCTTTGAAAAAATGTTGCCAAGAAAACCTCATCATAGGTTCACCTCAGTGTCACTATAAGTTGGAAACGACTTGAAGGCACACAACAAACAACAATCCCAACCTAAAACTAAAACTATATTAAGTTAAGACAGGTTAAAAATATTAAAACCATGTGTAAAGACAATTTGGAATAATGCAGTTAGGTCCCAAAGGCTTTAATAAAGATTTATATAATCATAATAATTTAATAAATAATATTTCACACTGAAACAAAGCCAGCATTGGTGACTACTGGACCTCAAAGGGGTGCCACAGCTGAGAAGGTCCTCTTCAACAGCCATTACTGGTGTGTGGCCCTCATTGTTGGGGCACAAATGAGGGCCCCTACAGCAGACCTCAGTCCTCAGGCTGGTTTATATAGGGAAAGGCACTCCATCAGGTTTTGAGGTTCCAAGCCATTTAGATTTGTCCACCCTGGCAACTGCTGCTGATATGTGTGAAGAGAAGCAATTATGTTCTTTATTATAAATACAATTATGTATTCGCCTGTACTTGTTAAAATTACTAAACTTCTGAGATGGTACATAGGCTCCTTTATTTATAGCTATTTATAGCTATTTTTCCTTGGATTTTTTCTGGGCTGTGAGTCCGTGTTCTGGAATAGTTTCTTTGACTTTTCACTTGCATCTCTGCAGGCTGGTAGCTCTGCAGGTGAAACGTCAAAGAAACTATTCCAGAACACAGACTCACAGTCTGGAAAAAAACCAAGAAAAATTATGGGTGCCTTTCCTGTTTGTTTGTCTAAGTGGCATATAACTATGCATACACATCTGAGAAATAGGACTGCCTCTAAAGAAAGCCCAAATTACATTGTTACTAAAATACTTTTAAATTTGCAGTAAAGGAAATCTACCCTTATAAAAACTGAGAAGTCAGCTACAGCTGTAAAGGGCTCTGTTTAACAGTCTGTCAAATTAAGTATGTAGTATTAATGGAAACACAGAGAGAGAAAACAGATATTTGTTTTACCTTTGAATGCATTTCCACAAAGATTTCCATCAGGTGACATGAACTGCTTCCATCCATAGTTGGAAATGCTTTTTGCCACAATAAATCTCCCACTTTCAACTGATAATTTATACTGAGATGCACCCACCAATCCCTTCCCCTGGCAATTCCACTGCAGTAAATGTTGAGCTGAATCACATTCAGACATGACCAGTGGCTGCTCTTGGTTACTGATGTTGAGTCCCAGGCAAGTGCTTCTCCCAATGTTGAAAAGGTGCTGTTTAGAACCCCATTTCCACAACATGTATTTGGAAAACTGACTGCAATCTTCAAGGGTGAGCTTGGATGTGTCAGCTTTAACACACGTGTTGAGGTAGTCACTTTGGATAACAAAGATCCCCCTTTCTAAGACAAAAAAAAAAATCAATGAATTATTAGATTATTATCAATTGTATAGAAATAGTACTTGTGCATGAATGCGTTCTAAAATAAAGTAGAACTGTCTTGTCTACCTGTGGCTTTTCTAAGACCATTCTTATTGCATTTTCAACTGACCCGGACTCTGGGTTAACAATTTATTTAAAAATTTATTAGCTGATTTTGCACAGAAAAACACCAATAAAGCAAGCATACTGTCATGAAAGCACTTTGCAGTGGACAACTCTGGATACTGGAGATTTCTTGCATTAATTCCACTGTGAACATTAAATTCACTTTGAACATAGTCAGAGAGAAACAAAGAAAAATGGATCAGAGATATACTGTATAGCTCCTGCTTGTTCTAGCCACTGAAGACATGACAGGACTTGCCCCTGTCAAAGGACAGACAAATCAGAATACTTTTTTGATTTTACAAAAATTCTAAGCCAGTACATTGAAGCAATAGCCAAATACTGTACTTTTCTTGACTTGCTTATCCTTCAGAAGCCTATGACTTCCCTCTAAGAGTGCCCTTACAGGAAAAAAATGGAGCCACTGTAAAACAGTACCTCCAAGTCCCATCCCAGAGCGGTGACTCAGAAGGATACCATGGGTGATGGTACCAAAAGCTGTTGAAGGGTCCAGCAGAATCAACAGGGACACACTCCCCCTGTCCAGTTCTCTACATAGGTAATCCACCAAGGTGACCAAAGCTAATGTTCCTAGTGTTGATGCTGTCTCTAGGGTGCTTCTAGGTAAGGCTTTTATCATGTAATTACCTTATCCAGGGACTCCAGACTTTTTTTTTTAAGGTCAGAGGCTCAACACTGGCAGGCAATTTGTTATTAATTTTGCATACTTACAGGTACTTTTTTTTAAACAATGAAAACAGAGAATACATTGTAATAAAACAAGAACAACCAGCTGAAGCAATATGACCCCCATGAAAGCAATGCCAAAATAATAAATGAAATCTTACGACAATGAATAGATAAATAAAATTAATATATGAATCAAGGGGGAAAACATTTAAACTCGTATAAACTGAAGGCAAAGATGACTATGAGGTCTCTTTTCACATCCTCCACTACAATACTTTAAAACTAAAAGCTGTGAAGATAGAAGTTACAGAATTGCCGACATAATACTCTCAAAAGGAAATGTAAAAATATGTATATCTATCAAGCTTCAGGTGTAAAAAATGAAGTGCAGGGCACTGTCAGGCGGAGGACCAATTACTTCTGCCATTCATAACCATCCTATTATCTCCAGCTATGAAGACTCTTACAAGCACAATATGTACATAGAAGACGTCTCCATGTATTCAGTATAGCTTAATCTCCAGTAAGTGTGGACAGATGGCATGCAGCCTTTGACATTCATGGGAGGGGTCAACTAGAATAGTCTTGATATTGTGTGTCTGCATGCTATCGTTTAGTAACCTCTTGTTGATAATTCCTGAGGGTGATCAACTACATAGGACTCTTGGTGGTCCAATTTGCCTGGTCATTTCACGGGGCACCAGCCCTGCCCAGATTAAGCCCGTCTATACGAGCCCAAAAAACCTGGAGTGCCCTGCAGTAATGGCATTTTGCAGCAGCTGCAACTTGTCTTAATGGTTTTTTGCCCCCCACCCCAAGCTTTGCATGACCACCAGTCAAGATGGTGGCTGCGAGTGAGTTACTTGCATTTTCACCCACCATAACCAACTATACACTGGGGCGATATTTTGCCTTTCCAAAAACCCACAACACCCAGTTTTCTTGCCTTAGTGCTTGCTCCCTAAGGTGAAAAATCAACATGGCAACTCTGGGCGCTTGCCCTGTTGCGAAGCCCCAATCCCACACTCATCTGGCCAATCAGCTTTGTGCTTCCTCTCCTATGAGAAAGCGATTTATATTGAATCGCTTGTCCCAACTAGGAGGAATGCACATTTTGCCTGCAGTTTTTTCAAAACTCTGGAAAATGCCACAAAGGCTTTCCCCGCATAGCATTTTTTTTGGGGGGGGGGGCTCCTTCACAAAATGGCAAAATGACACGGCTTGCGATTTACGGTTCTCGCATTCTGTGAGGAGTTTTTTCACTGTTAAGACAGCCCCTTAGGGAGGGCTCAAGCCTCTCTTTCAGGATCCATAACCTTGCCTCATTCATGGATTTTTAAACTGAGAGCAGGGAAAAGTCAAAGTCCACTTGTAATCCTCCCTTGTTTTCCTATTGCTTCTCCCATCTTTTGTCTTTTTTAAAAAAATGCCTTTTCATTAACCATGCTAGGACCTGTATAGCTGGAAGCAATGGCACTTAGCAAAACAGAAGGGCAAGCCATTTTAAATCTCTTTTAGCAAGAAAACCAAAACCAAAAATAAATTAAACCAAGCCAAACCACAAGAGGCTTGTGGTACCTGAAAGGCTAACAAAATTACTGTTGTGTAAAATTCTGTGTGTTTATGGAGGCTTGAAAGTTGCTTGGCCTACCTCCTCCCTGTAGTAAAGTGGCCACATGACAGGAGCCAAAGCAAAGGCTGCCTAGCTTGGCCTGCACATTGCCATTCAATCCACCCAGCCACAAACTTGTAGCAGGAAGCAGGAGAAAAGTCTTCCCCCTCCCTCCAGTGCCTCTGAGGGAAAGTTTAATGGATGGTGTAATTGTGTTATTGTTATTATCAGGTATTATTATCAGATATTGTTGTTGCTATTGTTCCAAATCTTGTGTTAAGTCTTCGTGGTCCGTGGCAACAAAAGATATTTAAAGGGAGTCCCTGGTAAAGAAAAAGTTAAGAACCACTGGTCTATGGTACTCTGTTAACAATTTTTCTGCTACAGTTCACATTAGCTGTAGCTTCCAAGGCTGATGCCACACTGCAGAGATAATGTAGCTTGACACCACTTTAACTATCATGGTTCCATCCTATGGAATAATGGGATTTGTAGTTTGTTGGGGCACCAGAGCTCTCTGACAGAGAATGCTAAATATCTCACAAAACTATAAATCCCAGAATTTCATAGCATTGAGCCATGGTAGTTAAAGCAATGTCAAACTGCATTATTTCTGCAGTCTTGCAGCAGCCCAAGTAATCTTCAAGGGCAGCTCCACTCAGAACATGTTACCTTAGTCTAATTGGGAAGTTACCAGTGAATGGACTACTGTAGCTAAGTTATCCCTACCCAGGGTAACTGGCATTATTTGGTAGCTGGCTTTATTTGGAAATGGCAATAAGTACAGTGAGGTAAAGACACCTTTTGGAATCTAGGAGTACTCCCAAGCTACACTCCTGCTCCTTGAGGGGGAGTGCAACAGGGCAGGTTGCTTACCCAGTTCCTAGATGCTACAGCCAATAATCCACAGAGCTTCTGCCTTATTGGGATTCAGCTTCAGTTTATTGGCCCTCATCTAGCCCAATTCAGCATCCAGGCACTGGTCCCACACCTGTGTAGGCCTAACTAATTCCAATGGCAAGGAGAAATAGAGTTGAGTGTTACCAGCATACTGACACCATGCCATTCCCAAATTTCCAACCTCATCCCGGCAGTTTCATATAGACATTAAACAGCATGGGGCACAAAACAGAATCCTGCGGCACCCCACAGTTTAATGGGAATGGGGCTGAACAGAAATTTCCTCTCAGTGCTACCCTCTGGCACCAACTCTGCACAAAGAAGCAAAACCCTTATCCAGAATTCCAAAATCCAAAATATTTCAAAATCCAAAATTGTCCACATGGGTGACTGAAATAGTGACACCTTTGCTTTCTCATGGCTCAGTGTGCACAAACTTTGTTTCATCCACAAAAGTATTGAAAATACTGCATATAAAATACCTTCAGGCTATGTATATAAAGTGTATATGGAACATAAAAGAATTTCTCATTTAGACTCGAGTCCCATCTCCAAGACATCTCATTATGTATGTACAAGTATTCCAAAATTTGTGGGAAAAAATCTGAAATAGGGAAAACTTCTGGTCCCAAGGATTTCAGATACGAGATACTCAACCTGTACTGAGGAAAAGCAGACAAACTAAGAGGCCCAGGGACAGCTTGCTTTTTGCCTGAGACTCCTTGCAAAGGTCAGAATTCTGTCCTCTTTTCTCCTCCCTCTTAAGTGAATGCAAACTACTTTTGCACTTTGAACTCAGTTTGCAACAATTAAAGTAAGCTGAAGAAAAAGGGAGGAAAAGGAGGAGGAGAGAAAAACTGGGATAGTTTTAAAACAGCTAAACAGAAAGTTAAAACAGAAAGTTTTAAAACAGCTAACTGCCCTGGTGGAGCAATGGTTAAATGCCAGTACTGCAAGTCACCACCTTGCAAGTTTGATTCCAGAGGGCTCCAAGGTTCACTCAGCCTTCCATCCTTTAGTAGGTCGGTAAAATGAGTACCTGGCTTAGCTAACACACATCGGAAACTGCTTGCAGTGTAGATGTGTAAATTGCTATTGCTTAAAACAATTTGTAAGCTGCTCTGATAGTCTTGTGGCTGAAGAGCGGGGTATAAATAAATAAATAAAGTGGGACAGCACAGGATTAATCTGGAGCAGTGTTTCTCAACCAGGATTCCCTGGAACCCTTGGGTTTCCCAAGAGGTTGCTAGGGGTTCCTCAAGAGATTGTGATTGTGGGAAGAAAGCAACAGCAATATATAGAATAATGTTCATGCAGGGGGTTCCCTGACACCTGAAAATTATTTCAAGGGTTCACCCAGGATAAAAAGGTTGAGAAAGGCTGATTTGGAGCATCCCTGCTAAATCAGGGCAGTAAAAGGATAAGTAATTCCTACTACACCAATAATCCAGTTTGAAACTGGATTATTTGTCATGGCTCCTTCCTATGGAATCTTGGGATTTGTAGTTTGGTGAGGCACCAGCAGGCTTTGGTGGAGAAGACTAACGACTTTGTAAAACTACAAATCCCAGGATTTCATAGGAAAAAGCCATGGCAAATAATCCAGTTTGTTTAGTGTGGTTTTGGCCCTAGTTACGTGTGTCCAAGACTGCGGGCCAAAAACTACTGGAGAGAAAGGCAGGACACAGTGTAAGGCTCACTCCCTAGCGGGGAACTCAAGGGCTGACACTGTCTGATAATCTGATAATAACAGGATAGGAATGAAGGAAAGCACAAATCCTAGCCCAGAACGAAAGGGGAGGAGGCGAAAGCGAGAGACAAAGAGCAAGCGGGAGGGCCGTCCCAAAGCAGCTGCGCTTCCAGGAAAAAAAGGGAAGGGCGCTGGGTCCAAGTGACTTACTCAAGAGGTCGGGCATTTGGTCCTCCGTCCAAGCTGGAAGCGCCTCCTCAGCCAAGCTGGAGCAAGCCATCAGCAGGGAGCAAGCCAGAAACCGGAGGCACTTCACACGAAACATTGTAGCCTCGCTGTTTAAGCGCTCCCCCGACAAACCCCAACCCTTCCCCGTAGAGTTGGCAGAGGAGCAACACCGCCCTCAGGGGTGGAAACAGCGGCAGCAGCTGTTCCTATGGGATTGCTGGGAGGGAGAGGGGAAGAAAGGGACTTTGGCAAACAGCCCCTGTCGCTCCAGTCCGAGGAAGGGGAGAAAGAGGGAGGCGTTTCCCTCCTCCGACTCCCACTCTCCGCTTGAAGGAGAAAAGAGGAGCAATCCCTCCCTGTTGCTTGGTTGGCTGCCAGGGGAGGCGGCTGTCAAGCCAGCGGGACGTGCGAGCGGCTCAGGAGCGAAGAAGCCCCGTCGAGGGCAGAGGAGTTGAAAGAGGAGCGCTTGGCCAGCAGCCCTCCCGCGCTGAGGGGGTGGGAGTCTGCCTCACCAGTGGCTCTTGACCTTTCCTTTAACAGGGGCCCCCTTTTAATATCTTTTGTTGCTGTGGGCCCCCAAGACTTAACTCAAGATTTTAAACCCTAATAATAATAATAATAATAATAATAATAATAATATACAATTACACCATTCATTAAACCTTCCCTCAGAAGCCCTGGGAAACGGAAGTCTTTTCTCCTGCTTCTTCCTCGAAGTTTGTGGCTGGAGTCGATTGAATGGCAATGTGCAGGCCAAGCCAGCCAGCCAGCCAGCCTCCTGTCATGTGGCCACTCCACTGCAGGGAGGAGTTGGGCCAAGCAGCCTTCAAGACTTTGCAGACCTCCTGTGAGGACATTGCTGACCCCTGGGGGTCCCTGGACTCCAGGTTAAGAACCACTGTACCTCACCATTTCCTAGATTTTAGGGAGAAAGGCACACCTGCGTAATGTTTCTGGCATTGTTAAAGCGCACTTTCGCATCAGGAAAAAAAAAGTGTGTTCATTAACTGTACATGGTTGCTTACTCTCAGAAGACTGCTTCACTGAGCTTAGTATGATCTGTTTGCTTGCTTAAAGTGTAATCTTGTACACATCTATGTTGAAGTAAAAGCTGGTTGGTAATTTAGGAGTACACAAAAAAGAAAAGAAAGGGAAGGAGTCTTGTAGCCCCTAGATTTGAAGTGTATTAATATCATGACTAGTTTAATTCTATTTTAATGTGCACTTTTGTTATAGTTTGTATTGCTTTTTTCATCTGTAACCCACTTTGAGTTCCAGTATTTTGGGAAGGTGGAATAAAAGTAAATATAGTAATAACTATGGTTATTGTTGTTATTTAAGGCTATTACATTTAGTGAAAACTCATGCATAAAGATATTTCAAATATACGTTGGAAGTGTGAACAGCATATAGAGACATTTTACCATATGTGGTGGACATGTGAAAAAGCAATAAATAAATAAATAAATAAAATGGGTGCAAATGCATACTTTACTACAAAAGATTTTGAAGGTTAATATTCAATTTAAACCTAAACTGTTCTTATTGGGACTGACAGGTGAACAAATGGAGAGAAAATATGGAAGTTTGCTATGATATATGATCACCGCAGCAAGACTGTTATATGCACAAAAATGAACTAATACCAACAAAAGAGGACGGGCTGTTAAAATGGAATGTTTTAGCTGAAATGGATAAATTATCTGCTTTGGTTCAAGAAAAAAATTGGTGACATTTTTAAAGGACTGAGAACCCTTGACGCCCTTTTTGCAGAAAAAAAAAGAATACTGGTAATATGATAACTGTAGGTTTTTATAAGTAGTAGGTTTGATTTAGTAGAAGAAGTGTATGAACTATAGTACTTTTTTTAGTTGAAAAAGGAAGATCTTAAGATGTATAACCACTGCAAAGAAAGTGGACTTCCACTGCAGCCACTGGAAGTCATTGTAATTTTTCCTTTTTTTGTTTCCGTGTTTTTCTTTTCTTTTTGTATTTCTTCTTGTTGTCTCTTTTTTATTTTTTATGAACAGCTGCAGCCTTCAGTATGGAAATAAAGCTGAGAGCCACTCAATGGACTGTGTTGGTATGCTGAGAGAATGAATACTGGTGCAGAAATCTGCAGTCTTGTGTGAAGGAAAGGAGCAATATTATGTTATTAACAAGGTACAGTAATTCATATTACTTACTACTTCACTGCTCAACTCTGCAGTTCTGGACTGGTGAAAATGAATATACCATAGGTTGAGGTGTAAACCAAGTTCAGTGCAAAATGTAAGCATTTGTCTACTGCAGGCCTCAAGGCGTATTCTGTCTTCACACTCCTCTGACATGGTAGCTGCTGCTCATATTAAATTTCAATCATTGAAATTTGGAGAGGCAAAATATTTATTAAATTTGTTGTCTGCCCCATTTCATGGGCTTGAGTGGGTAATTCTCTGTACAGTAGGACCCCTGTATCCACTGATTCATTATCCACTAATTCAATTATCAACGGGACATGAAACAGCACACCTACCATACAGTCTTCCTAGAAAATGTGTCCTCTCTAGTAATTTTCTAGGTCCTCCAAGGCAACTCTATGGTATTTTAAACCAGAAATTCCATTATTTTCAATGGTGTTCCCTATTATGCACACTTTTCGGTATCCACGCCCCCCCCCCAGAACCAATCCCCAGTGGATATGGGGGTCCTACTGTATTTCTTATTCTGTTCCCACATACTCCTAGCTATCAAGTGAATCAAAATGTCTTATATTACTTCTAGAGAAAATGGATTATGCTTAGGGGAGCACCCAGGGCAATAGAATCCCAAAGATACTGAATGCAAATCTCTGTTCACATTTGCTTTTTGCTAGTCTCTGCAAGAGACTTTTTGATTGCTTGTAGCAGCATGTTAAAAGGAGAGTCTATGCATGGTGCTGATTTTCATATGACAAGCAGAGCAGCTGGAAGTGAATGCCTGTAAAATTGGCTGTGAGAAAAGACCCAAATTCTGCAAATAGTTGTCATCCCATCTTTCCATACTTCTTTGTGCTTTTTGCAGATTACAACTTCTAGAGTAGATTTATAATTCTTAAAACTCACCCTTTAAAAATTTAATGGAATTTTTTTTTAAATGATCTAAGCATGTCTTTCTCGGGTCTAAATGTCATTTTCTGTATTGTACAATGTTTTTTTTGGGGGGGGGAGGACCTTGGTGAGCAAAGAAGCTACTATGTGAAGTCGAAGGCTTTCACAGCCGGCATCCATAGATTTTCCTGGTTTTTTTTTTTCTGGGCTGTGAGGCCATGTTCTGGAATAGTTTCTTTCTGACGTTTCACCTGCATCTGTGGCTGGCATCTTCAGAGAATGGTTGGGTAGGTGTGTGTGTGGAGTTTATATGCTGTGAACCCCTGTTGAGGAGTGAATGGTTAGCTTCTGGGTATAGAAATGCAAGGCTCGTTAGTGTCTGTTTGGCTGGTGGTTGGTTGATGGGCCATTATCTGCTGGGATCCTCCTGTCCCTGGGTGGAATTCAGCACAGCACACATACTACTGCTACATAATTTAAATAGCAAAGGCTTGTCTGAATAAAAAGTTCTTCATCTGCCAGCAGAAAGAAAGCAGGGAAAGGAACAGATGGAGCTCCTGTTGAAAGAGTTCTACAGCCTGGGAGCAGCCATGGAAAAGGGTTCCTCCCATGTCATCACCAAATGTGCCTGTAAAGGTGGTGGGGCTGAGAAAAAGCTCTTCCCTGCAGATCTTAAAATTCAAGTTGGCTTGTATAGGGAGGTATGCTCTTGCAGATAGTCTGGATCCAAACTGTGTATAGCTTTAAAGGTCAAAATCAGCACTTTGCATTCTGCCTGGAAACAGACTAGTAGCCAAGGAAGTTCAAACAAGGAACAATTCAAAAAGGATATTGACAAATTGGAGCATGTCCAGAGAAGGGCAACTAAAATGGTGAACGGTCTGGAGATCATGCTTTATGAGGAGAGACTTAGGGAGTTGGGTATGTTTAGCCTGGAAAAAAGACGGTTAAGAGGCGATATGAAAACCCTGTTTAAGTATTTGAAGGGCTGTCATGTTGAGGATGGAGCAGGCTTGTTTTGTGCTGCTCCAGAGACTGGAACACGGAGCAATGGATGCAAGCTCCAGGAACAGAGATTCCACCTCAACATTAGGAGGAACTTTTTGACAGTAAGAGCTGTTTAGCAGTGGAACACACTCCCTTGGAGCGTGGTGGGGTCTCCTTCCTTGGAGGTCTTTAAACAGAGGCTGGATGGCCATCTGTCAGGGATGCTTTGATCGTGATTTCCTGCGTGGCAGGGGGTTGGACTGGATGGCCCTCATGGTCTCTTCCAACTCTACAATTCTATGATTCTATAATTCTAAGTCACATAACCCCAGTAACAATCCCCAATCAACAGCTTGGCTGCAGCATTCTAGTAGCTTGTAGTTTAAAAAAAATGGTGCTCCAGGTTTTTGTGGTTGCAAAGAAGTGATACATAGTGTGCTTTCTGCTCTCATGTATTTTTATCATGCATTTAATGCCTCCCTTTCTCTCACTGAATTTGACCACAGGTGACCCAGCCCCGGATAGTGGGACTGTATCCACATTAAGAGAATACCTTCTTTTAGGGCTTCTGGAGACCATACGTGGAACTGGGGAGCAAAATATAAGCAGGCCATTCGAGACCACTGAGAAATTACAGAAATATTTGCTTATGTTTTGTCTGCATGCCAGATGATATATAAGAGGTATTCAAAATTGGATAGGGGAAAGTAAAAAATAACAACAAACCTATAAAAAGGTATATTAGCTTTTCCTCTTGGTATGCCTGAGATCACAGTCAGGCAGCTCAAAACTATAGTTTGTACTACAATGCTTAGAACAACATTAATCACTTGACAGTTTGTAGATAGATGGATTTCATTTGATTCATGTACCAAGCCCACCTGCTTCCATTGATCATTAGAGCTAAGAGAAAATGCGTATTTTTTTAGCATACTGGAAGGCATTGTTGGAAAGGAAGCTGGATATATTCCTGACCACAGGTCCTATGAGCAGAAGAGCTAGTATCTTCATGTTTCATGACAACTGACATATAATGAGAAGACCCCACAATAACATAAAAATCAAGGTTGGCACGCTTTTCGGTAGTTACAAGATCGTAAGCCAGACTTACAATATCACAACTTTTGAGATTCAGATTTTATGGTAATTGATGACTGGACATGACCCTCCAAACCTACCTTTTCAGCCCAGCAGCACCCTACCTTGAGGGGCTTTTGAGGAGCTGCAGATTAGGTCACTGGGAAGTGATATCTGCAGCACTCCCCTGGTAGCAGGGCATGTTGAAAGAAGCAGTTGGGTCAGGATCTTGAGAGGTCTCTCAAGTTGCTTGTTCTCAACACTCCCTGTGACCAGGAAGGTGCTGCAGGCATCTTTTCCCAGCATCCTGTTGTGAAGTGCTACAGTAACCATTTGGTTGGGTAACCATTTGCCTGGCTGAAAAAGTAGGTTTGTGGAGGTAGGCTGGTGGCATCATCAGAAGGCGCTATGACGATGAAGCTCCATCATTGTAATTATGTCTAATGATGCAGATCCTCTGAATATGACTAACTACTAGCAAACTCCTCAATGTAGCAAAATAATAGTAATTATTTGCCACCATCAATGTCATTTGACCAGTGGATACCAATTTATTTTAAATTGATAACCTATCATTGATGTAAGGAGCTCAAAAAAAGAAAAACCCAGTAAGTTAAGTTAAGAAGAGGGGGGGGGGTCATCCTTGCCCAGTTTCCCTGTGAAGTAGAAGAAAACACTCTCAGTGATGACCATTTACTCTAATGCTGTTTCCAGAAATGTATACCCCTCAAAAACTCTACAGTTATTCCCATACATAAAAATAGGTGCTTCAGGAGCCTAGATTCCAAGCAGTCTAAGACTTTGTTAAATATTTAGTATTTAATAGACAACTTTTAAATACTAGTTGTATTTAAAATAGTTGTATTTAAACTTTCATAAGAGAAAGCCAGTGATGATCTAGTGGTTTGAGTGTTGGACTAGGACACTGGGAGACCAAGGTTCGAATTTCCACTTGGCTGTGGAAACCTACTGAGTGACCTTGGGCAGGTCACACACTCTCAGTCTCAGAGGAAGGCAAGGGCAAACCTCTTCTGAACAAATTATGCCAAGAAAATCCTGCCTTAGGGTTACCATAAGTTAGAAATGAATTGAAGGTACACAACAACAGCAATATTCATAAGAGCAAAGCAGTTTTTAATTTCTTATGGGGGCATACTAGGTGATCTTAGGCAAATTGATGTTTATAGATTTTTTAAAAAAAGGTTTATATACATATGTGTGTCATGTGTACTAGATCTACTACCATAAATTATGATGTGAGATTGTGTCATTCAGATTATTTCAAGAGTGAGAAAAGAAGATTATAGATAAATCTTTTTCCAGCATTTACTATATTGAGCAGAAAAAGAAGAATCCTGGATCTTGTTGTGTTATGTCTCATCCTTACAGATAAAAATTTGTCTGTGACTATGCTTCAAGGCTTAGAAGTTCACAATTTGTGAAAGTCTTTGGCAAGCTTATGCTTTTTCATCATGTTTGACATGAATAATCATGGTTCTTTGGTAGATAGCAATCTATCTTTGCCAATTGGTGACAAAATGGAATGATAGTAAAAAGTTCCTAAAGTATGGACCATTTTTCTGAAAATGTAGAAAATGAAGATTTACAGAGAGGCTGGATGTAGGTAGGATCTGCTATAAATTACACACCACAGATACCCACTATAAAGCCAAATCAATTTCAGCTTTCACATCCTACTGTGAAATATAAGCAGACATTCTCATGGTGTGCTTGAGAAATATGATAGAGTGGCAATATAGCCCCTGTCAAAGACAGAGAAGGAATGTGCTCCTCATCACAGCAGGATATTAGTAAGATAAAAATATATATGAATTTATATTAGAAAAGAAAAATGAGAACCAGCATAGAGAGAAAAAACCTGTCACCATATCTCCAACATTTTGCAACAGTATAAAAAAGGTAATTATAATTCATTGTCTTCTGAAACTAACCACAACAAATAATTGTAATAAACCTGGAAAGTAAGTTTCAAATGCCTACATTTATTTGGAATTCCTTAAAACTTGGGGAAAATGAGCAGCATTGTTAAGCACTGGTAAAGAGGAAGAAAATTCATGAGAATGTATTTTGTCCATTTGGGCCAATCAAATGCTCAGTTAATTATTTCTTTATTTACAACACTTTGGAGATTGTCTTTCTGAGCGATTTTTGCCTTAGGTCTTCTTCTACCACTTCCAGCGAATTTGAGGATTCACAGTGTGGGAATTTGGGTCTAGGGTTACGCAGGACTTAGTTTTGATATTGCCCAAACCAGTCATTACACAAAATGGAGATACAGTGATTTGGAGAACTGATAAGAAGATCAATGTATTGCAAGAAAGTAATCTAGACTATATAGTAGACTGTGGACAAAGACTATGCAATACTTATTTGCTGTTGGCCCCATATATGTGGTTCTGTGATGATTACTTTCAATAATGTCAGCACTGGTAAAATGGTCAGTGTATTGGAGTAAGACTCGGGAAACCCAGGGCTCCTTGGGGTTTCCAGGGGTTGCTTATTATAAGGGATGTACCTTATCTGGGGGCAGAGCATGCTTGTTCCTTACAGGGCTCACAGGTGTCCCTTATTATATGAGATGTCCCCTATTTGGGAGTTGGAAAACGTTTTTCATATAAAAAGATGCCAAAAAAAAAAAAATCCTGTACCTTGGGAGTGAGCCCTTCATAAAGACAAAAATGTGTGGATCATGTAATTTATGAATGTGGACAATATGCTAACTTTACAGAGAAAACATATGGCTAAGTTAACTGAAATCAATACTTTACTTTCATTTGGTATTTAGGCACAAATATGTTAACAGCTACTTCCTGATTGCCAACATTGAACATTGCATGTCATTAATTTTGACTGTCCCTTATTGTTGTTTGAAAACCTGCCACTACTAGGGCTCATCTAGTAGAAAACCTGCCACTGCTAGGGCCAGTAGAAATCTGTTTCTAGATTTCATGGCTTTAACTGCCTTGGAATAGTTGTTCCTGCTCCCACATCCAGTCATGTTCTGAATATAAAATCCTGTATCCTATACTTTGGGTGTGGGCCCTTCATAAAGACAGAAATGTGTGGATCATGTGATTTATGAATGTGGGCAGCATGCTAATTTTACAGAGAAAACATATGGCTCTCCACACACACACCTCGCTTGAGGTATGGTTAACTGTGATGTGGGCAGGGTGGCCTTCCCTCCTTTGTCATAGCCCACATGAATTCAACACCTCCCCTCATACCCCTCTCCCAGAATTCCCATTCCTGGTCTGGCATGTTTATTTTTAAACATATTTTTATACTCATAGTGCAAAAACGTCACAGAGATAAAGTGGTATAGTCAGCCCTCCATATCCACAGATTCTGCATCCATGGGGTATTGAACACTCCCAAAACAGAAAAATGCTCTGGGTTGAAAAAGTCACATCTACTCCCAGAAATTCACAATAGATAGGAGGTACATCATATATTGTAGATACTTTTAAAAATCTTGCTAAGTGCAGGTACAACTCCCACCAAATCCTGAAGCTTTTGGCTAGTCTGGATGAGTCCAGAAATAGATTCAAATCCTCACCCAGCCACCAATACACTGGGTAACTTTGGGCCAGCCACTGTCTTCCTAACCTTGCTCTCAAGTAGGTGAAACAAGGTGGGCTGCTGATATTTCTAATATTCCAGGAAGAAGATATAGCAGTAGATGAAAGTTTTGATAACATAATGATTTTGATGGCTCTTGATGCTTATTTTACCTTATGGAAGAAGATCCATGCTTTTTCCTTTGAATCAGGAATGGAGAACTTCTGAAAGTTCCACATCTGGCCTAGGAGGCTATTGGGGTGAAGAATCTCTGCTGAAAATGAATCTCTTGAAGATGGAGCACTCTTCTAGCACCATGACTGAGGAACAATGTGCAGCTAAGTAATCCACAAGTTGAATAACCCAATTGAGGAAAATGCTGCAATGGCTCCAGCTGGCACCTGAGATGGGGAGACCCTGTCTGGGGAAAAGCTACAAAACCAGAATCCTCCCTGGAGAAGACCCAGCTGGTGCTTCAGCAGGGTATGGGGTGACAGCAGCAGGTGTGGCAACACCCACACATCTGTATGACAGAAAGGGATCTGGCTTCCCCCCAAAAAACGTGTTTCCCACCCCTGCTCTATTGTCTTGTAAAGTACTTCCATGAAGTTGTTTGTGATGCATCAAGACTGTACCGCATGTGAATCTTGTTAACACTGAATTAACAAGTCTAAGTTGTTCTTGTTGTTTATTAAAAGTAGGAGGAAAAAAGAGGACAAACTGAATAAAGAAAAGAAGAAATAAACATAACTGGATATTTGACCTGATATTCCTTGAATTTCTTTCTTGTGCTCTAAAGCTAAAAGTTTTGAAAGGCTCCTTAATTACAGTAATGCTGATGATTTTTCAACATTTTTAAAGGCAATGAAAACTATTCAATTTTAATAATGTTGAAATACAATTGAATATTAAAAAAATTAATGCAAGCCATTCACACATAGATTTACACATAGGAAAACAACTGCAAAATACCTGAAGGACTCCAGAAGAGTAATAATATGTTTTGGCCTTACATAAGGTCCAGCCTTAGGTCAAAACTATTTCAGTAAAAACAACTAAGATATATCCAGGGTCTCTATAAAATATACAATACATTCATAGTATGAGTCTCTCTCTCTCTCTCTGGCTTTTCTTCACAAATGAAGGACTCATCCCGTGCTTTCTGCAAGCGCGCTGATGACTAAAAAGGCCAATCTGAGATAAACAAGTCCGGTTGCAGAAAGCACAGCAGAAGGTCTCCTTGGGTGATGTTTCTGGGTTGTGATTCTTTCTGCGTTGTCATTTCTCTTCAAGACTTGTTCAGTGTGAGTTCTCAAATAAGGCTGCAGCATTGTGGATAGTGCGTCTCCATGCCTCCCGATGTGAGGCCAGGGCGGACCATTGTTGGTGATCAATTTGACCGAGCCTGAGATGTTGTTTCAGGGAGTCCTTGTATCATTTTTTTGGAGTGCCCCTCCTACGCTGACCTGTGGTGAGTTCACCGTAGAGTACTATTTTTGGGAGGCGATGGTCCTCCATCCTAGAAATGTGCCCTGCCCAGCGCAGCTGTGTTCTCAATATCATGGCCTCAATGCTGGTGATCCCTGCTTGCTCACTGCTTTGGAGAAGCACCACCACCCAAATATCCCTCTGTGGTAATTTCCTCCTGCCAGTGGAATCTAGCTAAAAATCAGCTGGTTTTCTTTTATTGCTAAACCATGAGGGACACTTTCTTTTAGGGATGGGTGAAAATTTCATTTTGGATAATTTCTGACATAAAATCACCAACAATGGCAAAATCTTTCATTTTCAGGATGGAAAGAATTTAAGATTCAATAGATTCAATATTAGGATCTGGGAGACTGAAGCTGACAGGTTTTATTTTCCATTCCCTGTCTTCTAGTTGACAAATTATGGATTACATTTAGAAGAATGCAGCCATATATATATAGAACAACAAATGCTGCACAGCATATTTGCTCAAGAAAAAGTCCCGCTGTGTTCAATGGGATTTGTACACACAGTTAGGAGTCAGTGCTGTTGAATTCTGTGGAGGTTACTTCTAAGTAAACACGTATAAGATTGCACTGCAAACATATTTTAAGACTGCAGCCTGGTTGTGGGATGTCCCTCAGATCAGCCACCAGTGCTTTGCTGCTGGCCCCTCCAAGGTATTCCTGTTAAGGCTACTAACATGCTCATATGCTGCTTTTCACCAGTATTAGTTGACATCTTCCAACACTGAGGGGCTTGGCAAAGAAAATGGCATCGACAGATCAAATTAATTCATCATTTGAAGGGTCTCATGTAAAACATGTATTGTTTCAACTCTAAACTACTGTACTAGTATCGTATGTAAACAAACCTCCATTCAAACAAAAAATGTAAAACAAATGTAGTAAATGTTGCTTTATAATTTCCCCAAAACTAACGTTTCTTCTGAAATATTTGAACTTCTAATAAAGAAGTGTAGCAGATCCTGGTTGCCTTTCTTTTTGTTTGTATGTTATATTTTTAAAGGTTGTTGTTGATCCTCTGTACAGTGGGTTGGTTCCCTAGAACAGAGGGGAAAAATAATATTCAATAGATTATCTCACATTTGGTTTTGTTGATTAAACAAGATAGAGGTAATATGGTCTTTTAAATAGTGCTTTGCCACTTGGTAATTAGTTTGTGAAAAAGTTACAAAATTATTTTGTGAAAGACAATTTTGTGATGCCTTCATAATATACTGAATAAAGGATGAATAATTATCTCTCTGTGTAACAAGCCCCTAAACTCTGAAGTAGCTCAACAGTGCTCCCTAGAGCATCTGGTACATGTGGCACTCTCGCAAGCAGGATGTCTTGTTGTTGAACAGTCATCTTGTTCTTTTCTTCTATTTTCATCCAAAACTTAAGAGGTGTATGGAATTAGGCATTTTGTGCACAAAGTACATTCTCCCTCTTAACCAACTCCACTGATAGGACTATGGTGCCAAGCTTACTCTTACACCCAAGTGATGATCCCTTGTGATTTCTCTCTCCCCCTGCATGTTCCTCAATGGGTCACAGCTGGCTAGTGAGGGAACTGGGATTGCAGACAGCTGAGAAGAGTGAGTAGGGCCTGGGAGCAAGGAGTGGTGGGTGAGATGGCAAGGTCCTGTGGACCACATCTGAGCCATGTACTAGAGGTTTAAACACATAGCCATGTTAGTCTGGAATATCAGTAAGCAAGGGGATTTTATAGAACCTTTGAGACCAATTTAGAGAAAGAAATTGTAGCATAAGCTTTTGTAGATATGGTCTACTTCCTCAGATCCATGGTTAATGGCAAAGTGGGAATGGCAGGGTGGCTTTATGGGAGAGAGAAGGAAACAACCATGGTTAATAAATTGAAGAAAAATGGTATCACCGCTGGCCTTAATATTGGCATATTCTTTCAAACACAAAGGCAACCTGAGGGAATTAGCTGTTTCCTATATTGACCAATGTTAAGCACATAAGATGAACAAAACTGATTCAAACCAAGGATCTATCAAATCACCCATCTGTTCACACAGTGGCCAACCAGCTGTCTATATGAAACTCACAGGCAGGGCCTGAATACAGCTATACTCTGTCTCACATTCCATAACAAGATCTGACTATACCACACACTGACCTTAAACCTTAAGGCTTTAAGGGATACAAATATATTCTCTCCATGTTTTTCACACCTTACTTTAATGACATGCTTGCCATAGACAAGATGCACATTATTTACTGTGACCTTTAATATCACTTCAAGAAATTCCAAATAATTTTCTTAGATTACTAAAGAAATTCCAAATAATTTTCAAGTAATTGGCTATCTCCTATATTGAGAGATGTTACTTTGTCCTGTCTGGGCCACATTGCTTTTAAGCAATGTTCTCTATAGCTGGATATTTTTCAGGAAACAATGCTAGTATAGTCAGACCCACACAGGAGTTTGGTCCTGGATTTACTGCGGATACTGGAAATGGTGGATAATAGCAAACCCCATGAAAACACAGGACTTGCAGTACAAACATACCATAGAGTTGCATTGGAAGACCTAGAAGCTGCCTAGAGATTAAACCTGTCTAGACATGTTTCAGTGCAACTCTATGGTATGTGTCCTATTTTTTCAGTCACAGGTAACTGAAACTGCAGATATTGGTTCTGTGGATACATGAGGCCAACTGTATTCCCTTGTCTGTTCTTATATTTATTTTTATTTGACCTTGAACATTGTGAATCCAGGAGTGTCTATTGCTCCTTTGCAAACAGTAAAACCAAAATGCCATTGCGCTCAGGTGTGGCATAGTAACTCAGTGGATTACCACAAAGAACAGTCTGATATTTTCTGAAATAAACAACAATAACAACAACAATGAACATGTGGAAACAGGGGCCATCTTGGAGTGAACCACCATGAAAGTTGACCTACCGTTTGCCATTTGGCCTTTGATCTCTCTGCCTCAAATTTAGCAACTTCTTTGCGGTCATGAAACGAAATATATAATTTCCATATACAAAGCAGGACAACACCAGTGACAACTACTGCGATAGAGACACCCAGTACAATCATTGTAGTATTGGGAGGCTGGGGAGAGTCTGCAGAAAGAAAGGAAGATCTGTGGAGATGGCTACAGATGCTGCTGCAACTTTGAAAGAAAGTATAGAACATTTTGGTCTTGATGCTTTTCAGTGAATAAATAAGCACCCTAATAAGTATCCTGATGCATTCTTTTGTGCATACTCAGCTGCTATGTGTTCATTCACTTCATTAGAGTAAGCCATTCCACTTGTATAAAGGAGACATACATGGAGCTACACCCTGCATTGAAATAAATGGACCCACCATTGTGAGTACTTACAAAAAGTCACTAGAATCAAAAGAGCAACTGAAAATAAATTTAGCATTGCCCACCAGGTTCAGAATATTCACCATTTCTTATCCAGAGTGCTTTTCATGAATAGTCCCACTGCAGAATTGTTTCTAAAACTGACTGGCTTAGGCATTAAAATTGCTAGTAAAGGAAGCATGACTCTCTAAAGCCCTGCACCACCAAATGAAGGTGCATGGGGAGTGGGCTACAATGAGAAGGAAGAATTACATCCAACTGGGTGAAGCTCTAATTATTCAAGATGTCTCTGCCTGATTTAGCTGATTCCCTCCTCTTCCTGTTCCGCATCCCATCCCAGTAGGGTCCCATGACCTTAATTGGTGAGGATTTTCAGGTCTGTAGAGGTTAAAGTCTCCTATGAGTATCCTGCAACTTGTAATTTTCAGAATCCAAGCCAAGGTTTTCATGGGGCATTCTGTAAATACTTTAGGGCAGTGGTTCTTAACCTTTTGCCTCTCAGAACTATCAGCCTGGACACTCAATGGACATAGATTCTGGGAGCTGAAGTCCAAAACACCTGGAAAACCAAAGGCTGAGAACAACTGCTTTCGGATGAGAATTTTCAGTTCTTTTTTTCAAGAAGAATTTGCAAACAACTGCACATTTTTTTTTCATATTCTGAATGGAAAAACATAAGATTTGTTTAAAATTGAATTTAGGAGTAACAGAAACAGACATATTAACCCATCCAGGCTGGGGCTAGAAGAGCTTAATTCTTAAAAATCTGGCTTTTAACTGCTTGCATATTTAACTATATTAGTGCTTGCCACTTTTTCAATTACCTGACACTCCCCTTGTTTTTAACAGCTAAATGGAAGGCAAGTACAGTAAAATGTGGTCATTTCCAAGCTGGAACTAATTTGAACTGGAGGGTGCTGATGGGGAAAAGGTTTGGTTCCATTTGTTTATGAAAAATTTACCCAAATTTGCAGATTTCGTCATATCTGGAGCAAAAAGAAATTCAGGGTTTGTTTTTTTTAAAACAATATAATGTGGGAAAAAGTAAAACTGACAGATTTATCCACCCTTAGTTAGCAATATACATAAGATGTGATTTACTAAACCGAAGTGTCTTACCTTTTTGTTTTATGTTGTGGATAACTGTTTTCCCATGTTCATCAGTTGCCATTAGAAATGTGATAAGTTGCTCATTTTCACCTCGTAACAAGCAAGGAACAAATTTACCTTCCACTGTCTCTGTGGGGGGGAGGGGAAGACACCCATTTTTCAGGTCAAGATCAATTCACCAAGCATTTACTATGCACACTGAAGGATTTATAACATTGGGCTGCTTTCAGCAGTTACTAAGGAGAAAGTTAAAATACCTAAAAGAATTCCACACAATACTTCTATTACTAAAAGGGTTTTCCTTGTTGTTTTTGTTCCACTTTGAGCTTAGGTTTCAGATGAGAAGATCCAGGTGTTGTCAATCTGTGTTGACCATCAAGAGCACCCATCAAGGCTACTGTAATTTAAAAGTCAGTGAATTGGAAAGGCTTCCAAGAGTTGCCATAGCTATCTAGGGAACAGAATAGCCCTGATTATATTATAAAGTAAACAATATGTTCTCTTTGTCTTTTTGCTACTGGTAGTCTGTCTAGACTATGCTTCAGCGTGTACCATATTCCCCAATCAAAAAGGATACTGATCCTTTTTAAAAGGGTTGCCATTTATTGCTGACAAAGTACTATTATAAAGATTAGTGTGACAGTAATTGTGAAATCCTAGCAATTTAGATGGTTATAATGCTGTTAAGTGAAATGTGGATTTTAAAAAGACTAAGATGAAACTAAGATCTTTCCAGTGGTGCAGACAAGGTTTTTGCCTCTATTTTCCAAAATAAGAAAACACTGATGTTCATTCAAGAGGCCCTAGAAGGGGTGAGGTATGGGTGAAGTTACGGTGACAGACTACAAAAAGAAACAAGAAGAAAGGAATCTGAAACCGCTGACTCTTACACCAATAACTACCAGAGGCACCATGGCTTGTCAACAATCTGCCAACTGCTTTAAACAAAAAAGTAGTAAGTAAGCCTTATTGAAATCTGAAAATCTTTTGAAATCTATAGCTACCGCTGGAAAAGTACTGTATCTGGATAATTCCAAGTAAGGTATTTGTAAACTATAAGCACCTTACCTTTAGAAAATAGTGAATACCAGGCATGTTAGTACACTTTGTGTTATACTTTTTGATTGGATAAGATTTAAATAAATTTTGACATCATGTGAGAAGTCAGTTTGCATGATCAGACTTTCTTCCTCTGTCCTCTCCATTGCAGCCTCCCATGCCCTTTGAAAATATGCTCTGGAAGGATGCCCGACACTTGGGGGAAGAATTTGAGGGTATGCAAGGGACTCTAAGAGAAAGGAGGAATCATACTTTTGTGTGAGGGAGGTCTGTTAACAGAGGCAGTTGTGTCAACAAGCATCGTTGCATCTCACCCATCATATTTTCTTAAAATTGGAATGGAATTTAATTTTTGAGAGAGCCAGTAGCTATTCTTGCGAAGGGGCTGTGGGATTTGAAGTTTGAAAGAGGCAATATTTCCAAGCTCTACCTCCCTATCCAAGCATTGTTAATTAGGGATGCCCCTTTCCCTCATGTCACTGAAGTACTATGCCAGTATTTGCTCACTGAGGAATTACAACAGAGGAGTGGAAAGGTAACAGCTCACTCAATACAAGGAGCTGCCAGCAGACTAATTCCGAGGAAGCTGTCATCTCATCTGAAAGCTCTTGTCTTGGGCCACAATGCTAGCTCGTCAGGTCCTGGAAAGGAGACCAACCATGCTATATGTCTAGGTATCCTCTAGCTCCTGCCCACCTTCCTGTTATTATTACATTTGTATGCCAAGACAACTTCTAGAACTTAATATAAATACAGGTCACAATACTAAAACAATAAATGCACAAAACTAGCTAAATACTAATTAATAATAAACACTATCTAAAAACTAAAAACTGCTACTCTGTATTTACCGAGTAATACAAAGCTATAATAAATATTTAGACAAGAGGAGCTAAAAGCATCCCAATCTACTTTTAGAAAAGGCCAGAGAAAACAAATGCATGTTAGGAGCTCTTCTAATGACCGGGCCGAGCATACCTCAGTTGTCAATGTTGCCCACTGAGCCTTCCTTTCATTCCTGCAGCAATTTCTGTGATTGTGTACTTTGCTGGCTCTATTACCCTTCTAACTGCAGATTCCATTTGTTTTCTGGGGGTGGGGTTTGGCCATCTTGACCACACTGATGTTGCTTGGCCCCATGTGCCCTAGTTTTCTGTGAAATGTTGGTGAGCATGAAGTAACGGCTGGATTTTTCCCTATATTTAATACTTGTTTTACACTTGATGTAGTTGTTTCCCTTTCCTTCACTCAAATATTGTCAGGCTCTGAAGAAAAATATTGCTAAGCTTTTTATTTATAATAATTTCCATGTAAATGAAATGTCAAGATCCCTAGAGCATTTCCAGTCTTGAATGTTCTTAGCAATTTGGGGCAACCAACATCAAAGATGGAGTTATACTAAAAACACCTAATTTGTGTGTTTGACCTAATTATTATATCAGTCTGATCTAAAAGTGAGGTCATGTCTATGGAGTGTCAACAGCAATCTCGATCAGCTTACTTGATCTCATGAATTATAGTTATGTCTGGTATTCATATTTGTTGCCACTGGAAATAGAGTTAATACACAACTTCATATAGCAGATTTTTTTTTAAAAAAACTTCTTTTTTGCCCCACATCAGTTAGAGAAACTATATTTCTTAGCCATTTAAAATAAGTTTTCCCAGCAGGAGTGTGTATTACTTTCAGTAAGATTATTACATAAGCTTTGGGGAGGGGGGAGATAAAAGAACATAATGGGACATAAAAAGTTATCACAAAGATGTGCCAGCTGGGGATGGTGACGGGGACATAGGAATAGGCAGAAGTTTCTCATGCTGGCTGAACTGCCCTAATGCTGGGGGTCAGTTACACGGCAGAATAAAGTGCGCAAAATTCTGACTTACTGTCCTTTTGCACCAGTGCTGCATAGTTTACATGATTTATTGCTAAATTGGTTGATCAGGTGAGTTTTCGGCTTTGTAGTTCACACACACAAAGGGGGGGGGATGGCTTCCAGATCACTGTCATTAAAACCAGGCAGGAGGCAGGGAGGGAGCGAGGAGGGTGGCATTGCAAGGGGGAAAGAGGGCTCCGAAAGAGGCTCCTTAGCTTCATCTGAGCTAAAGTTAAACTTTGCATTTCCCCCACCCCCGTACTTACTCCATCAGTGGCTGATCTGGCATGAACACTTCCAGGTGAGATTGTGACATCCAGGTAAGTGACACTTTTTATGTCCCTCCCTGGGTTACATGTAAGTTTTAAAGTGTGTTTTTGTGCTTTTAAAAACTTTTAAAGTGTTATTTTTGTTTTGTTTTTTAATTTCCTGCGCAATGAAGTCTAGTGATATTCCATGGGATTTCAAAGGAGGAAGTGAACAGAGCTCCATTCGCTTCCTCTTTCATTGTTGGAGCTGCCTTTGCCGGGACTAGAGGTAAGTCTGGGGTTGGGTGGAGAGAGCATTCTTTTGCTGGAATAAAAATGGATTTTTTTATGCCAGCAAAAGAACACTTTAAAGGGATAGTTTGATAAAGTCCATAGGAGTGGAACTACTGTAACACAGTGTTTCCTACTCTGATCTGTTGCAATTAATCCAGTAAGATACCATGGTTAGCGTGTATCAAAAGCTGCTAAAAGATCCAGGAAGGTCAAGAGGATAGCACTCCTTCTCATCTTTTACCTAGAGTAGGTCATCATCAGTCAGAGCAACTTAAGGCCATTTACTTGCTGTATCCTGGACTGAAATCAGACTGAAATGGGTCCAGACAATCTTGGAGGAACATCTGAAGCTTTCCGACCTTCACAACTTCATGCATCTTCCACAAATTGGGGATATTAGTGATAGGGTGATAATTCTCATATACATCAGGTCAACACTTATGGAATGACAACACTTACAGAAACCCTATCAATTCAATGGGCCAATGCTAGTTAGAACTAGCAACTGGAGTTAGGCCTAATTCTCAAAAGAGAGTTCTCAGAAGATAATTAGGAGAGGAAAAAAGTGATTGCAAGGCAGCTATTAAACATGCTGTCAGCACTTGATGGGATTTGTAGTCCAACACATCTGTAGTATGGCAGATTTGGGAAAACGGCAAAAAATAAAGAATAATGCAAGCACCTAGTAATGTGTGTAATAAATCTACTGCATCTAAGAAACCTACTGCTGTGACTAATAAGGCCAAAGTAATACATTAAATGAAGAAATGCACAGACCTTCTTCACTACTGACAGTGGCATCAACCAGTTTACATATTTCAGTGCAGTCTTCCTGTGACTGATCATTCGATGTTAAATAGCATCCCACGCAGTTCCTGAGAAAAATGATTCAACAGGTCATCAATCTCTGTTCGTTACAACAAGGCATCAAAGAACAAAATGGACAACCATTTTCATCTTTAAAAGTATATTATAAAATATCTGCAGGGATCAGACCGAAAAAATAATTTGGAGGAGGGTCTGAGGACTCTGAGGGATTTTTAGAGGGACTTCGGGGCCACACTTAGGGATCCCAAGAGCCAAATGTGCCTGCAGGCTGCAATTTGCCCCCTCCTGGTTTAACAGAAGGTGTTGAGTATTTCATTTATTTAACAATATTTATGAATTGTGAATATTTCTCAGTACAAAGTACACATAATAAAATCATAATAGGGAGCCCTGGTGGCGCAGTGGTTAAATGCTGGTACTGCGAGCCACGACGTTATGAGTTTGATCCCAGAGGGCTCCAAGGTTGACTCAGCCTTCCATCCTTCTGTAGGTCAGTAAAATGATTATCCAGCTTGTTGGGGGCAATTAACTAACACATTGTAAACTGCTTAAGGAGTGCTTTGGCACTGATAAGCGGTATAGAAATATCAAAGCTATTGCTATTGCTATAATAAAACACCACATAAAAACCCCAAGAGGCAGTAACATAACAGCAGGGGAAGCTTGTTGAAACAGGTACATTTTCAGTAAACACTACAAATCCCAAAGGGTTGCTGCCTGTCTGATTTGCACAGGAAGGTCATTCTAGAGAGTGGGTGCTGTAACACGGAGGCCCTCTTCCAATATCAACTCTCAATGAACAAGCCTTGACCCAATACAAATTTAGGTGCCCATACCCTTTTGATTTAAATGGGATCTGTGTAGGCATATTTGGTACTACCAGGAGAATATCTCCTGATGACAGGGCTGGTTCTCTATTATTTTTCAGAGTGAGGCAACCATCTTGTGTGGTAGATGCTAGTAAGTTACCAGAGGAAAAATGACTAACAAGGAACTTGTATAAGTTCAGGATGTGCAATCATGATCCTATGAGCAATTGTGCCAGCAAATGCATCTTTCATGCAGGGCATGATGAACTACTTGGCCTGCTGAACGTCATGATGTGCAGCACTGCCTTGATGTCGCAAGGTAAACCACAACGTTGCAGCAGTACGGGCTGCCTTTTAAGCACCTTGGTAAATATGCAAAAGTTTACATTTGTTTTCTGATTTTGTAAAGCTGTATATTTCTAAAAGAACATAATCAGCTCCTTTCCTCTGACATAGCTGGAAAAAAACCAGCTGCAATTATATTTGGCAATTATTCCAGTTTTCTGCCGTCCACCTTCTTAAAGAGAAGCACTGATTTATATTTTGATCCTTTTTAATTCAAGATTTGAGATTCGTATTTAAAGAGGTTGAATTGGCCCCTTTTTGATTATTTTGTTTTTTGGCAACCGCAAATGTAAACTCTCCTAAGAGCTGGTGTAATTATTGTTTAAGAAACTGAAGTATGAATCAGAACATTTCCTGGTTTAGATCTCACCATTGCTATTTCCCTGTTTAGAGCTCACAACTTACTTTAGGCTAAGGGTTATAGACTTTAGGCTTGCAGGAAAAACTTTTTCTTTTCTTTTCTTTTTTACTAGGATGCTGAGGTCTGCTGATGAAAGCCACACACTAAACAATGGTCCAGGGGAAAGAGTAAATGATCCACTGCACACCATGAAGTGCATACCATTGGGATCAGCTCCAGCTTGAGGCATTGCAGGAACAGGGACTCCTTTCCCACTATGCTCCCAAAGCCAAGGTGCATAATGCCAGAGACCAGCCAAAAGAATTTGGCAGAAAATCTCACACGTTCCTCTCTCTTTTCTTGAATAGAATTTTCATATATTAAATAACTAACAATTTGTTCCTTTTTTGTGAAACCACCTCATGTCTACTGTCTGAGGAGGCCACTTCATACTAGCCAATGGTAAAGGTGGCCCTGACTGGAATACATAAAAATCTATATATAAGTTACTATAAATCAGGGATCCTAAGGAGCCACTGGTCGATCAGGTTATATATCTGACCGCTGCACCATAAACCAACTGCTGTAAAACTGCTGCAAAACTGTCCAAAAACTGCTACAAAATTGTCATAGAATTGCTGCAAAAGGCAGCAATGTCCTGCCTCCCTCTAAACAACCAATCAGGGCAGGGCTGGATTGATTCCATTTTTTTGCGCCTCTTCCTGGCCCATAGAGCAGGCTGGGAAGGAGAAGATGAGAATGGCGGTGCCTTTGCTGCCACACATGGAAGAAGCTGGGGGAACCGGACCGGCCACGCAAATAGGCTGCTAGGCAGGCAGGTAAGTCTGGCAGCCCCCATCCTGCTAAAAAGGGCAAGCAGAGCTGTACAAATATCTGATCAAAAGTGAGCTATTAGTTATCCTGGTGAGGCTGAGAGATAAGTGAGAGATTCAAACAAGCTCAGCTATGACAACGGTTTCTTTTTGTTGCTACTGCTAGTCGTGTTTGATCCCCTTACACTTGTAAAAAGCAGAGAGCCTTGCAGATCTGATGCAAACAGTCTTAGGGATCTATCATTAGATCTTGATGTACATTCTGTTACATTAGGCAATGCTCTCTGGGATATAATGGCATTTGTAGTGATTAGTCTTATAAAATTTTTCTCAAATTCCATTATTCTCTTATGGGCAGACCGCTCAAATAGATCCACCAAATTCACTGGACTGAGAAGGGCGTTACCCTGGGTCTCCAGCCAGGGAGGTCTTTCTGCTGCTGCCTGTCCCACCCAGACTCTGCCATGACAGACAAGATGGTAGCTGCCATGCTGAGGTGGAAGGTATGTTACTCTTGCCTCTAGGCCTTCAAGCACTAAGCTGTGATCCTGACCCCTATGGAAGAGAACAATACCTGTTAGCCTGAACCCCATGAGGAAGTGAGCCAGTAAAGAAATGACAAAGTGCTATAGTGCCTATACAGATAGTGTATCACCAGTGAAGAAAATGTATTCAGATCTGAGTCCACAGGAAACAAATAAAAGTTGGCAGGATATTGTGAACCAAACTCAGCAACTCTGCAATATTCCTGTGAACATTTGACAGAACAAGACATTTTTAAAGCATATGTGAGACTACTAATTTACCTTTTAGAAATGCAAGGATCACTGTAGGTAGGGTATTTTTCACACATACTTCCTGAAACCCCGGGGTGTGTACACATACATTTCCCACAAATGCATTCACCTCTCCCACTGCAGACTGTCCCATCTTCAGAAATACAACTGTCAATGGTCGTGGTGCAGTTACAGTACTCCCCTGTCCAACCACTGTGGCAGATACACTTGTTGCAGTCACAGTCTCCATTACCTGAGGGGATCCATGGAAATTATTTATTGATTTCTACCCATTTCAAGTTTCCAGTGTCCCCAAATAATCCAGTCAACCATCATAGGCCCTCCAACCCTTCTATTCTTACCCTTTCCTTTTTGAAATGGTACCCAAGTAGTTATATAGTTTGAAGAAATCCAGAGCAGTACAATATCACAGTAATGTTATTATGCTCAACTAAAATCACTGGGTAGTGAGAAAGCTTTTGAGTTTCACAAGACTCTCTGTCTTGAGATCAGTGAAGCAAAGCAGAAGAAAAAAAAAGAAGAAAGGATGAGAAAAGATATGTTATTGGTGGAATATATGATAGAAGCCCACTCTCGAATGGTAGTGGGTAACCAATTGAAATAAATCCTTGCTTTTAAACTTTTTTCTCCAAAGGCAAAACTGTTTTGGTGCAGGTTGTGATCTTTTCCATGCAACACAGCACAATCCTACTTGAATGTATTTGGAACTAAGTCAAGCAGTGCTCAAGGGGGGTTGATCATTACTTAATGAGTTTAGATTGCAGCCTTCCACTTGCTATAGAAAGCAGTGTCAGCAGTGTTCCACTGTCCAACCCTCCAAAATTAGGCAGAGTTGCGGGTAGGATGTGTCAGGAGTTAGAGACTGAACTCCATTATAAAATGACCAAACAACTGAAGAATCATGCTGAGTCATAATGGATGACTCCATGAACTACCAAGTCAGGGCCACTAGAGTGCAATGTTCTGTAGATATATATACATAAGTGAGCTAGTCCAAAGCTCACTCTCTTCTTGTGAATGCTGATGCCTGGTGAAGCAGTTTCTCCTTCAATTATAAATATTTGTATATATATTGCAACTGTTTGACTTTGAAGATAAAAGTACCTCCTGCTTATTTGGACGTCAAACACTCTGTGTGTGAGTATTCTTGGGAACGGGTTACTACTAAGTCTGCTGAGATAGTTTTTGGCTTCTGCTGGGGATTGAGTGTCCTATCATCCTGACAGGATGAGTGGAGGAACACAATTAAGCTGTACCTAAACTTCCTTCATACTGTAGACACACCCAGAGTTTGCAAGTCATGGGTTATAACAAGTAACATCATCAAGGTACACTGAGTTCCTTTGCATGATTAGTAGGAATGACCACATACAAAATAGGATGTAACAAATAATGGTGGGCATCTTGTTAGTGACATGCTCATGCATAAATGCAGCTTATCTGTGCCTAGGTCCTGTTTTGGATGGAGCATAGAGGGCCATTCTCTTTCCTTTGGACACTGGACAAAAACCTTCCAGTGCCTGACAGCTGGCTCCGCTGCTGCCTCTTACCAGTGGAGAAGGAAGGGAGTGGGGAGGTTATTCAGGCCATGAAGATCCAACTGCTCTGGGCTACCAGGGGGGAAAAAAGGCAGGTGCACTTTATTTGAATCCTCCTGACCAAGCTGAGACCACCTGCTTCTCCATGGTCTGAAATGCCTCCCCCACGCCTCCACACCCCTTGACAACAGCAGGAGCCCTTCTTGGAGCTTGACAGCTGCTGGGTGGTGGGAGGATGTGGAACTAGGCATGTGTGGAGCTACACACACACACACAGGATCTTGGCCAATGTTTCCTAGTTATTTTGTCCCCTAGTTACTTTTAAGGAACATCTTTAGAGTAGTTTGAATGGATCTTTCCAACTATCATCTGTATGTGTGTGTATTAAAGTAACGAAAAAGCGATGAAGAGCAACAGGTAAATAAAGAGTAACACATCAAGTTGCTCTCCCCCTTTCAAATTTCAAAGGGTAATGATAATGAATTATGGGAACACATTTCTTTTAAAAGGGGGACTTTCCAAGCCCTGGGCACACCCTAAAACTGAGGAAATCTGTACCAGGAAAGGGCTTGATGTTAATAATTCACCACACATTGATAGATGGGAATAAGTTAACATGAAGATCACTGTGTTCCGTCCTCCCCATTTGAGCTGGGAACAGTTTGGATCAATTGGGTGTTGCATAACCCTAACAAAGGTAGATTCCTTGCCATGGGAAATGTGACTATAGGACAGTTCGGTTAGAGTGGAATTATGGAAATGTGTATTCAGAAGTTAATTGTCTATTCAGAAGTGGCACTTACTGATTAGAATCCTGTAGGGTTCAGCATAGCATAGCTGGCCACTGCCTCTGGACTTACCATAGGGCTGCTGGAAGGTTGTCTGACTATGTCCTGGTAGCCAGACATTAAATAATTACATCATCTACTGAGGTCTGCTAAGATCCTCTGGAGAGCTTCACAGATCATGTAATCATTTCATGTCCCCTGTTCTCTGGCATACATAGAATGGCTGTTGGTGTGGTTGTAGCAGATCTACAGTAAGTCTTGGGGAGGGGTGTTTTTGGATGTTGTTGAGGGAGGAAGGGAATACCAACTCCTGCAACCACCACCACCAGACACACAAAAAAAGGCATATGCTGGTGTAAGGTTGACTTAGTGGCATCACTAACAAGATACCAGCCAGTATATTCCATGTTCATTACATTCCTACATAAAGGAATATATGATTGGGGCCTTTGCAAGGTTCCAGAACCACCATGTTAAGAATATACAGTTTAAGAATATAAGTGGAGTAACACAAATTTACATCTGCTGAAAACCCAATCTAGCCATTATTTATCTATTTAGCAGCTTTGGTAGTTTATGGTTTTTAGAAACCACTGCCATACAAGGGTTGCTCTTCTAAAAAACTGAAAGTAAACCCCCTCACCACCTCAGTTCAGCTTCTGAGCCACCTGAAAATGTTTACAAGCAAAATGAACAAAAATGGCTATTTTTGTTATAGTACAATACTGACACAGACTTGATGTTTAGATGGTGTCCCTTAGGTATCATTCTTTAGGAGAGATTGTGTATTCTGTTTCCCATTTATTTTTCTATCACTTTATTCTGTGATTTAAGAAGAACTGTTGATAGTAAACCTACCTCCACACAGCAGTCCTCTAAATCTCACACAAGAGAAATTGTCACATTCACAGTTTGGCCCATAAATATTTCCATAAGCTGAGAGGTGGCAAACACACTGTCCACAGTAGCAGTCACCTCTTCCACTGCAATACTTCTGCTCGGGAGAATTTCTGCAGGAATCTGTATTCAGAGATTCTTGTTCATCACATTCACAATAAGGGCCCATGTAGCCGGGTTTGCAAGTGCACACTCCACACTCAAAAGAACCATTCCCATTGTTGCACTTGGAGCTGTTCACTTCAGCCTCCTTCTGACAAGTACAGCTGCACTCTGGCTGAATATCAATTTCCAGAGCTTCACTGAGACCCACAGGCTTTATTGTGACTTTCCTTCTGCTTTTCTCACAAGCAGATAGGCTCAATGTCAAGTTAAAAGTGACCTAGAGAAGGGAGGAAACACATATCTCAGTTAAATTCAGCTACAGTAATATCTCAGTTTTTATCTCATTCATCCATCACTTTAACAAACAAAATTGAGAAGAATTAAGTGAATATTAAACACAGAAGCTCACAAAATCTTAACTTTGTGATGGATATATTTCATTCGTTTAAACCATATGATACATAGAATTATAGAATCATAGAGTTCAACCCCCTGCTCAATGCAGGGTATCCAGCTAGAGCATATGTTTTATTGCATATTCCAATATTGTATATTATATATTTTGCTGTACAGTATATTCCATGTTCATTACAGTTTTATGTATATAAGATTCTTCTCATGCTAATATTAGGCTGAAATTCAATTTGACCTGGCAAGACCATGGCAAGGCCCAAGACATTTTTTTTGGCCTGAAATGAAGGATATGCGCTTCCCAACCACCAATGTTATGTACAGAAGCTGATTGGACTCAAAGTTGAGTCTTATTTCAACTGTTATGACAGGACAGCATCATCCTAAGAGAAAGAGGCAAGCTTAGGAGATTTAGATCAGGCTTTGGGCCAGGCTCAACTCTAACATCCAACATGGGAAAAGTTTGGGAGTTCAAGTGCAATGGCTGGATGGGTAGGTGGGTGAGGCTTCCCAGAAATTCAATCCTCTAGCATCTGCCTCTTGAGGGAGCCACTTCACTCTGCCCAATGGTAGGGTTGGGCCATGAAGGTTTTAAAGCAAAGCATGGACAGACAGTGCAAAGGCCTGACCCTTCCTGTGCTCTTGCTTTCTCCTTTACATAGTTATTTGAAAACCAATAACTACTGTTTTTCCTATGTTGAGCACAACTTGTCTGACCAGGGAAAAATAATAACTATGAAGTGATGCTGAGGTGAGAAGCATGGTCAGGTGACAGGTTCATTTCTACCTCACTACCACACAGCACTTTAACTGTCTGCCATTTTGTGCTTTGTTAGGATTCAACTATCCAATTTTGAACCAAACTTCAAAATGTTACTTTTTGGGATTAACAACTACCAGATGCCAGAAGCCAGCATGGCCAGTGGCTATGGTGGGTAGGTGATTCTGGGACTTATAGTACCCGCAAGTATGTTTTCTGAGCTCTGACACCTAACACATAATTCTGCCCATCCCATCAAGCTTGGCCCTCAGCCTCTGCCTGAACTGAACAGTCTGCAAATGACTCTCCTATCCCAGCGTTAGTGATGATCGAAGAATTTTGTTGCTTGTTATGGAGCTCAAATATCTCCACCTCATGCTGAGGCTGAAGTTTTAACCCCCCCCCTCCAAAATTCTTGATTTTTAAAATTTAGACACCAATTTGTTTATTCATCTATCCCTCCCTTATAGTGCCAGCAGGGGCAACTGGTAGATAAACCTTAGGGGCGGTAATTCCACTCTTGACGTTACTGCCTCTCCTCCCACAGCTGCTCTGAGCTGAACAGGACTTCCACATCACAGACCCCTTGCCCTTGAGAGGTTTTGGCACTGAAAGAGCTCCCGTTCAACTGACAGCAGCCATGGGAGCACCAGAGACAGTTCAAGAGTAGCTTTATCATCCCAGATGCTGGCAAAGGCAGGTTACTTTACCCAGCCAGCTTGGCACAGTGTAGCTATGCCATCCAAGACCATTTGTATGGTATCTGGAGCATGAAGAAGACAGGCGATAGAAGAACTCAGCTAGAGCATAGCCAATGAGCAGGGAAACTGCAGTCCTTTCCCCCTGCTAATTAGTTAAGCAACGTAGAGCCAATTAGTGTGTGTGTGTGTGTAAGTCAGTGTGTGAGAGAGGGATGTAGGAGAAATATTTTTGTTTGTTTGAATGGAAGTAGAGAAAGATTCTCTCTCTCTCTCTCTCTCTTTCTTTCTGTGTTTATGTGGTAAGACACTGACAACCAGTCAGTGTAGTGGTTTGAGCATTGGACTACAACTCTGGAGACAGGGTTCAAATCCCCGCTCAGCCGTGAAAACCCACTGGGTGACCTTGGGCAAGTCACATTCTCTCAGCTTCAGAGGAAGGCAAAGGCAAATCCCTTCTGAATTAATCTTGCTAAGAAAACCCCATGATATGAAGCTGTAAGTCCAAAATGACCAGAAGGCACACAACAACAAGACACTGATCCCATACACTACTGATATGCAATCACTGACACATTACCTCTGACGCAAGAAAATGGTTCCTCACCTACGTCCATCTGTGGGATATGTATTTATAGGATTAGGCTGTAATTAGTTCACAGTCAAACATTTCATTAATGAAATATGGACCTACTTACCACTTCTCCTACTTTAATGTGAGAGCACTTCTTCCCGTGTACAATGGCAGTGTTATTGCTACAGATAGCAGTGAAAGCCAGGTTTAGTCCATCTGTGTCTCCAAACACTTCTAGTTCAATTTCAGACCGAAGTGCCTGAAAGAGTCAATGATTAGCACATCACTAGAAAACTAATATCTGATACATATTTTACCACTCAGGGCCTTCTCAATATCTTTTTGTAATACTTTCCCTGAATGCCCCTGCTGAGTAGGGTGTGGCAGGTGCCTCTGGGGAAAAGGGCCTTTTCAGTAGTAGCACCCTGGCTGTGGAATGCCCTCCTGTAGAGACAAAATTTGGCCCATAATCACTTTGTCATTTTGGTGCCAAAGACCATTCCCCCTGCCCTTTTTAACCTATCAGCTTTAAGCTATTTTAACCTTCGTAACATGTGTCTTTATGCCACATTACACTTTTATTTGATTTTAAATTGTTTTACTTCTGGTTGCCGATCATACAGAGAATTGTGCTATAGAGTGGCCTACAGATATTGCCAAAGTGTACATAAATAAATGCGGGTCAGAGTCTTAACTATTTATCATGAAATGGAATATGAGTACCAGAGTGTGTATAATTTGGAGCCATTAGGATAACAAAGAGGATAACATATAATAATTAGGATAACATATAATCATGCCTTCATTTGATTAAGCGCTTAGATGCTAGGTACCCTTCCACCCACTCCAGTGTCAAGGCTTAGTTCTGGAACATGCAAAGCAATAAAACAACTGAGAGCCAGTGTGCTGCAGTGGTGAGAATGCGGGACTGGGACCTGGAAAATCCTGATGCTAGTCTTCACTCAGCTGTGAGAGTCACTGGGTAATAACATGGGGCCAGTTGCTCTCTCTCAGACTGACCTACCTTGCAGGATTGTTGTGAGGAAAAAGTGGGGAGAAAGACCTATGAGCTTTGAGCTCACTGGAGGAAAGGCAGGATATGAATGTAACTAGTCAATATAACAGTTTAGAAATGTGAAAAATAGCCAAGTATCCTGTAAAATATGTCCTTATATTTTACAGGATACTTGGCTATTTTTCACATTTCTAATGTATGGGAAGTACCCATACATATCTCTTAGAAATGTTAGGTGCCAGTTCCATGACAGAATAAAGTTCACGAAATTCTGGGTTACTGTTCTTTTGCATCAGGAGTGCATAATTCACACGAATTCTTGCTTATTTGGAAGATGCGGCAAGTTTCGGTTTTCATTAGTTTACACAGGCAAAGGTGGGGGCATGGCCTCCAGATGATTAAAGCCAGGCTGGAGGTGGGGAGTGAGCAAGGAGGGGGTCATGGAGAGGCTAAAATAGACCGTAAATAATGAGAGGGAAGAAAAGCACAAACAAACAAAAGAACGACAGAGTGATATGTCAAGTTCCCAATCATCTTCCCTGCCCCAAAAGCCTTGAATAAAGACAAAGGAGTGAAGGGAAGCACAAACAAAAGCATGATGGAGCGATCAGCCAGTTGCAGCATGCACGCACGCACATACACACACACACCACCCAAGCAGGGGCTAGCCCCATTCCTGATCGTCTTCCCTGCCCTGAAAGCCTTGAATAAAGACAAAGGAGTGAAGGGAAGCACAAACAAACAAAAGCACGATGGAGCAATCGGCCAGTTGCAGCACGCATGCATGCACACACATACACACACACACCGCCCAAGCAGGGGCTAGCCCGATTCCTGATCATCTTCCCTGCCCCCAAAGCCTTCCTTTGAAACAGACAGGAAGGTCTCAGCAGATTTCTGAAAGTGGGCTGCAAGCAGAAGGGGCAAATGGCAGGCTTGGTGGATTTCCCTCTCCAACCACTCCGTCTATTCGGAGAAGGCACAATGGTCACTCCAACCAATCAGGATTCAGCTCTGCTCACGCTAATTCAAAAAGGTCACTGCAAGTTCACACAGACATTTGGGAATGGTAAGTTCACATGACCAATTGTGCGCATTTTCACGAACTTTATCAAAAAAAGTCAGGAAAACTAGCGAAAGCTGATACTGCATGACTTATGGGTTTTTCACTCCCCCTCCTTCTGAAAAGGGCGCTGTGGCTTCGAAATGTGTGGGAACTATCAGGCTTCTTGTTGCATTCTTTGAGGATTTATTTTGCCGTGTAAACGGCACCTTGGGAATTAGAATGTCCCAGGGTGTTAGCCCTTTTTGGGAAACTCTGTGGAAACTAAAACTGTTAAGAATTAACTTTCTCTTTAGCAGAGTGGCAGTTCAAAGCATGCCTCAATTCTGATGATGCTTCCCTGGAACTGAAACTAATTAAAAACAAACAAGGTGGGCAGTTTCAGGTTACAAATTTAAGAGATTATAAAACCAGCCAAAAGTCCAATATCTTCATCACTGCATGCTGCTTCTGTCCTGCAGCCACGAATAAGGCCTTGCTTTCAATTGATGGGGAGGTCCTTTTGTTCTTTTTTGAGAAATAACCACATCAATCTATTTTTTTAAAAAAATCTGGGTGATTCTACTAAAATTTCTTTGCTTTATTTTGCCTTTGCTTTTATAAAGAGCTTACTTCTAGTTCTGGTAGTTTTTCTAACTATCAGAGTGCTCAGAGTTAATCTCTGAAATTAAGTTATCTGGCTTTATGGTATGTGGGGGAAACAGAGAGTACAACACTAGGCTGAATTTAAAGATGTTATTCTTGTATGACCTCAGTGACCCCAGGAGAAAGTGCCGGAATTCATTTGACTTCCTGAATAGATATATAAGAGAGAAGTTAGTTGGAAAATGTTGCGCTGTGAGCCTTACAACATTCCTGTGGGTATGTTTGTAGCTGAAGGGTTTCCTGAATGAAACAACATGCAAAACCCAGATTTGCAGTTTAACTTAACTCTCCTCACTTTTATACATTTTATCTGCTGAATGGACTTAACTGCTGGTGAAGGCATTTCCTTCTACCCTTATTTAAAAACTCTGTACAGATATTCTGCCGGTCTTGATTTCACATAGACTGACTAAAATGAATGCTTTGAAAACAGAAAACATTAGTTTAAAGATGTTACAGTTTTTAACCTCTCAAAGCACGTTCTGACATGCTTACTGAATGCTGTGAGTCACATTGGAAGGGGAATATGAGAACATCGTGCAACAAATATTTTGACAGCTCAGAGTTCCTTCATATGCTTGCCTCCTCTGGAGAGTTTAAAAGCCAACACATCTGTGCATTACAATAACTTGGCTTTCTGCCACCATGTTAAAGTAGAAAGCCCTAAGAACTTAAGAAACTTCAGCATATTACCATTCAGAGGTTAAATGCCAATTCAGAGGTTAAATTCCAGTACTTGCAAAGAAGGGATAGTGAGGCAGATTTATTTTTCTTGGGCTGTATAACTGAATTGTGTAGTACTATCAGCATATGTGGAGAGGGGAAAAGCCCACAGTGTATTTTTTTTCATATTGTGTGGATTTACTGAAGTGAAGAGGAATATACAGTCCATTCTGAATAGAACATAGCCTGATTTGCCCGCCATAGTTGGAAAACCAAGAACATCTATTAATGTCACATGCTACTTCCCCTCCATGCTTTGGGAGAGCTTTTAGGTAGCTGTCCCATTTCCTCCTTTTTTAACGGACTGGGGGTGGGGCCAGAAACTGAAGATGATGACATCTGGATGCCTTGGAAAATTCTGTGAATGAGGCAAAATAATTCCACAGAAAGCTGCTCCTTTGGAAACACCTTCAAATACAGAACTGACTATGGATCATTCTATATTATCAGTGACCTCCTTACTAACCATAGTAAACCCCGAACCATAGTCTTTTCCTACATTTTTTTAAAAAAAGTTAGCCTGAAGCAGGTTGGGAGGTAAATTTAGCCTGAAATAGGGAGGTAAATATTATTCACAAATTTTCTCATCCTTGATGAGAAAGGCTGTCTTGACATGTCAAGACACAGTGTAAAAACATTGTCAGCTATGACAACATTTTTTTCTTTTACGACATTTTCCCCCCCAGTCTAGAACATTTCTCTGCATGGTTTCTTTTCTTGCCATCTGTCCATAACCAGCATATTGTCTGCAAAAGAATAGCATAACTAAATTCCTTTGCAGTGTGAAGTTTACACCAAGTTCACATTGTATGACTACAGCACTAGGATTCTACTTTATCTGCTATGATTCCATCCTATGGAACCCTGGGGTTTGTAGTTGAGGGAGAGGAATTTAGAATCTCCAGTTGGGGAGCTCCTCTGGTGCCTCTGACCAAACTACAAAGCCCAGGATTCCACCATAAGAGGCAGCCAAAGCAGTTAAAATGGAATCACAGCACTATAACTGTGCAGTGTGAAATGGCCCCCAGTCACAAAGCTCACACAAGCAATGCAAATATCATAATCATTTTAAAAAGTACCTTATATGCATCAATAATCAACTGAAGAACATTGCCAGAATCCTTTTGGAGTTGTCCGACAGTGGCTCCAGGAATAAGATCAGCATAGTTCTGAAAATGACAAAAATAATTATAACCCTGTAATGCATAACATGGGTTAACCAGCTGGGAAATAATAAAGATAAGCACAAAATAAAATCTTGGAGTAAAGATAGTTATGTTGTTTATTTCAGCACTCAGACTATTGTTCTGCTTTTCCTTAGAACACAATACTCATGACACTGTGTTCATTACATACAAACCGGAACTTGGGGTTTAAAATAAATTCTTGTTAGTTATATAGGGGAGATTTATAACCCAGAATGTGAAGCTGCGCCTTTAGTCCTGAATTTCAAACCACTAGAATTTCTAATGTTCATACATTAGACCAATCCAACTGGCTCTAGACTATCAGAAGTACCATATTTTCCCTATGACCCTTTGCTTAGGCAACTTTCTCTTGGACCTGCCAACCTCAGACTCCCATTTGGGTGAGAATGCAATAGAGGGCCATAGTCAGGCTCTGGAACTCCCCTTCAAAGGGAGGCTAGGTTGACCCCCTTAGTTTTTCTTTGGTTGTCAGAAAGCTGAGACTTTGTTATGTAAGACCCTGACAAGCAGGGCTTTGCAGCAGGGAAGGAAGGTGGTAGCACCTCAGTTCAGTATGTAGAAATAATTTATGAAACATAACGCAAATGCTAATTCAACAACAATGCTAATTATCAGATGGTGCAATAATAATAGTAATGGAACATCATGTGACAAAACAGTAATGATAATGGAGCAATAACATAATGAAACAAATTAACAGATGGCTCAGGAGGACAGCACTTTGTATGTTGCCCTTCAAGACCTTTTCACTACTGCCTTGTGGCTCTGTGACCTTCTCTGAAAATCAATCTGTGTCCTGGCATCAAGCACACTTGACACTGATGCCCCAACTTTCCTAAAGTACCCTTTGTGGCTTGTGATCAGGGTACTTCAAAGATTCCCAGTGTCCATATGCATGACCCAGACCTTAAAAGCTTCTTCTGAGGCCCTTCTCTGGGTTCGCTCCCCTTCCAGATGAAATGCTCTTAGAGAAAGGGCCCTTTCAGTGATGGTCTTCCAGTGATCAAATGCTCAGTCCATTGAGGCTTATCTGGTGCTAAACTTGATTTCATTTTGGCACCAAATAAATGCCTTTTTGTTTTTTATGATCTTCTAATTTGTTTCTCCACATGGTTTCTTTGTTTATCATCCTTTCATCTGAGCTATCTATGCTTTTTTGCTATTCATACATGTTTCATTCTTGTATGTTAAATTTGTATGTATGTTAATTGCCTTGCTCAGGTCCCATACTGGGAGAAAAGGAAATTAAATAAATGAATAGACAAATAAATTTCTTTTTACAGTATTCTTTTTATTAGTTTGTTGTAAGCCACCCTGAGAACACTGGTTATAAGGCAAGTGTGCATATTTCAAATTTATTTATTTATTTATTTACTTACTTACTTACTTACTTATTTAGTATCCCATCTGTTTGGTAGCACAGGATTAAAGGTAGCTTACAACTATTTCAAAACATAATACGGCGACAACACCCCTCCCCTGAACAAATCTCGCCAAGTAAATCACATGATAGATTCACCTTAGAGTCACCACAAGTCAGGGACATAACATGACTTGAAGGGACATAATAACAGCAAATAAAGAGGAAAACAAATACAGTAAAGCTATTTTAAAATGATACCTGTTACTTTAGAGTAAGCATATGAAAAGGATTCTGTATAAACAGAAGCATATCTTTGCTCTCAATCACTCCACAGAAAATAAAATCTTCTTTTCTCATGTTGCCAGTTCTTTATAACTTTTTCCAGAATAGTTATAGTTGAGTCCTTCCTGAATCTTCGTTTGCGAAGAAAAGCCAGAGAGAGACATGAAAAGGATTCTGTATAAACAGAAGCATATCTTTGCTCTCAATCACTCCCTAGAAAATAAAATCTTCTTTTCATGTTGTCAGTTCTTTAGAACATTTTTCAGAATAGTACTGTTTCAGGCGGTTAGATTTTATCTTGGGAACTCTACTTGTATTCCAACCTATTTTTGTATGGGAAATTTGTGTGAGAAGGAGCCATAGCTTTCACCTGCCTTCTCTATAAAGATGCCCTTCTTTAGGTATGGGAAAGTCTGCTCCTGAGCAATAATTGACTGACACTTGCTGGAAATTGAGCTTGAAGAGGCAAATGTTACTGTTTGTATTCATACATGGTGGTCCAGATCTTGTTCACACAGGTACACTGAGGGCTGCCATTGTATATCTCCCACATAAGGAGTAACGTCTATTGTCTACCTGCATCTGCTATTGTGCCTAACCAAATAATGAGTTATTTGTTCAACAAGAACTCTTAATTCTGAACTGTACAAGAATTGCAAAGTTCAGTTCCTGCATATCATACTTGTTAAATGATACGTCTTCTTCAAAACATCTCAGATCCTACTATTTCTGATAAATAATCAATGTAATTAAAATAAAATTTCACATTAGGAATTCACACTCATTTTAAATAGAAACACAATACTAATAGTGTCTATGAATCAGCAAGTAAATTATTGGGTTATTTTGGACATCACACAAAACTATAGTTTAACATTACGTGACTTAAGTCAGCTCTAAACCAGGAACTGAGGTTAATTTAAATTACGGACACTTATTATTGCGCATAACTGTAATTACGTGGACGAACCTCCACAGAATTATTGCATGACAACCACTAGTGCTTTAAGAATGGGAGTTTACTTCCGCAATTTGGCATGGGTGAGATTTCGGCGGTTTTCGCAAGAAGAGGTGAGTGCACTTAAAACTCCAAAACCCACTTAATTAACAAACTAAATGAACACACAAACACCAAAACAAATCTTAAAATGTGCAAACTAAAGGGGACAGTTAATAAAAAGAGTGTCCTGTGCTTCATTTTTGTGTTCTCACCCAGACGTTTTCTCACTAAGGACTGCCCATTCATGCTGTAATCTCACAATTGCAATGGGACGCAGTTTCGCTCGCCAGCAATAGTGCCAAAAAAGTGTTATTGATGATCTAGTCACGGCTTGCCATGTGAATTAGAAATAACACCTTTTTCACAGCTGAAACACTGAGTAAGAATGCAAAGACAATGACATCGTGCAGTAGCAGGGGCCATTCACACTACACTGATGTTGTAATCCTGCAATTTTTGCTGCATCTATAATGTCCTATGACATACTGAAAAAAGTTGGGACTGAACTGAACTTATTTTTCAGTGAACTATAAAAATTATGGGCCCATCCACACAGTAAAAAAAATACATATGGCGTTCAGAAGATCGATCATCCATACACATGGCCGTTCAGATGCATATGTGTAATTTGGAAGGGGGGCCAGTGAATCCCTCATAAACTCAGTGGATTTGGTGTTCGGGAGGATTAGCACATCTTGACCTAAAATCCATACAGCCATTCATATTGTCGATGGTCTGTACTCTCCATTAGCACACATACAAACAGACAGTGTAATCTGATTGGCTGGCCGAGCACAGGGGGCAGGGCTAGCAAAGAAGGGAATTGGGAATGGCTGCCATGTTGGATTCCTGGCTAAGCGAAAGTCCGGTAAGTCCATGATTGTTACATTTATTCCTTTTTATTTTATATTGTAAATATGGAAAACCAACTGTCTGCATAACAGGCACCTTTTAAAATAAATTTTAAAAAGCGGTGGGAGATTTAAAACTGCCGCTTGGATCGCTCGCTCCAGCCAGCTGGGCAAGGGGTGTCATACGGAGTTTAGGGGGGGGTAAAAATCATGTAGGCGGATCGTACGGATACGAATAACTGCCTTTTCGGATTTTTTACCCCCAAAACAGATTTTTTTTTAAAAAAAATTGTGTAGATGGGACCTAAGTAACAACAAAGTGTGGCTAATTGAGATGAGGAAGTGAATGTTTCCAGTCATCACACACTTGCGTTCAATGTTGGCTTGTGGCTCCAAGGTCATATGAATCCACTTGAATCCACTTTAAAAGCTTAATCTGAACTTTAAAGGAGCTACCCACAATGCCAAACCCTATTCCCTAAAAATAGGTTCAGCATTTTAAATAGGTCCTCTAAAGTCTGGACTAAAACTCAGATTCATCCTCAAACTGACATTGGAGCCACCAGCGAGTGCAACTGATTGGAAATATTCACTTCCAAATTTAAACCAACCACACTTTGTTGTTATATTACATGTATAATTTATTGAAACAAGACAGGCTCAGTTTGTTATTGACTTGGTTCAATAAAGCATAGTTTAATTTAGCATCCCTTCCTGGTTACACATAGCAAACAACTGCAGCTATTTCCATCTCTCTATTGTACCAGAAGAGAAGAGAGAGGAGGGGTAGAAGAGCGTAAAACTTAGGCTTGAGCAAGGTCACTTCTGTAACACAAAAATTATGATTCAACTTTGTGTTTGAACTAAGCCATTGAGCTTATGGCCTGGTCAATAAATGCATCACACTGAGATAGTAGAATGGATGGTGCTATTTCAGACTGAAGGTGAGAGATCACCTTAAAAACACACACACAAATATATCCTGAAGGGTTGGTATTGGGCTTGGTGAGTCACACATTGTTCAGGCCTAATTTAAAATATCATTTTAGGAAAAGACAAATTTAGTACTAAGGATGATTCAACATGTACATTTTTAAATTAAAAAAAAAACGCTCCTAGAAATGTTGAAAATGCCACAATAGTATATAAATCCATGGCAAATCCGTCAGACTTCTTAGCACATACAGGGTGTACTGAATCAAATTAGAAGCTGTACTTAGGTTTTGCAGGTGAATTATTCAGTACTGTGAAATGGGAAAACTCACTATGACTGACCCATGACATGACAATATGGTTGTGGAAATATGGTCTGGACAGTTTTGTTTGGAAAGAATTCATGGTGTGGTCAGAGCATTATATCCAGGAAACAGTGCTTTTCAGAATTGACAAGAAAAAAAAAGATACTGGGCAGATAAGTTCTTAGATAAGGAATTTCTGGCTTCTGTTCATTCTGCCCAGTTTTATTTCAGCCTCCACCTGAAAACACTCACCTCTCAATGACTATAAAAATTACAATTTCCTTTGGAAGTCTATATCACTCTCTGTCTGAGATGGCTCCACTGCTATCAAAAGAATCACACTTCAATATCTCTTGGCCAGTTTTATTCTTGTATCTGAGGACTTTTTGGACGTTTAAAAAATAACGCAAGCAGCCTCATCAGCTTGCAAGGCTGCTGCACTGCAAAGCGTCCGTTTCGTATGACGCTCACCCCTGCCGGTACTGTTGCGGTACTGCGGGGAGAGTTGAGCGTCATATTTCCTTGATTTTTACTCACAATCAACTTTCGTGAGTAAAAATCAAGGAAATATGACGCTCAACTCTCCCCGCGGTACTGCAACAGTACCGGCAGGGGCGAATGTCATATGAAGCGGACGCTTTGCAGCGCAGCAGCCTCGCAAGCTGACGAGGCTGCTTGTGTTATTTTTCAGCGTCTGAAAAAGTCCTGAGTCTCTCAAGTGACTTCCTTTGTGCCCTAGGAACATTATACCAAGTTTTTATAATGTACAAAACCTCTGTTCCATTGTTATACTCTCTATGGTAATTCTGTTCCCTTCTTATTAAAAACAACTATTAATTTATTTTGGTCTCACAGATCATTCAGTTGTTCTGCTCAATAATTCTTTGTTCTGTATTTTAAGTTCTGAACTATATCAAGTACCTGTGGCATTACTAAGGCCAGTGTCGCCCCTCCCTCTGATGGTGTCACCTGGTGTGGTTTGGCCTCTCCGCATCTGCTAGCATCGCCACCGTTAAGTACCTGTATGTGCAGTCTTTCTTACTTCAGTGAGATTAGAATTCTTAATCTCAGAGGATGCTGACACTTTTTATTTATAATAATAATAATAATAATAATATTTTTATTTTTAACCCGCCTCTCTGCTCGGCAACCAGGGTGGCGTACAACAGGATTAAAACAGCAGCAAGTTAAAACAATCCTTCCCAATCCTAACCCTCCCACCCCTTAAAAGTAAATTAAACTAGTAGAGAATTAAAACAAAATACAATACAATATACAAAAAAAATATGGCAATAGCAGCAGGGGGGCGGCTAAGCAATCAACTCCACTTGAGCAGGGAAGTTATTTTAAAAAGTGGGTATTGTACTGAAATATCCCATCTTAATAAGCATTCAAAGGAGGAACATTCAGACAAATAAGATTTATGTCTCTTACCTCATACAAATGGACCTGTTCCTTTGTTACTGCAAAAATTAATAAAATATTGTTTTGTATTATCTTGTCTATTAATTGTCCCAAAGTTGGATATTCCTGAAGACAAATGAGAAAAATAAATCAATCTTAATTGGAATAACCAAACTTTAAATCAAAAGCACTTCATATTGTCTCCTGCCTTATAAAGATAAGCTTATAACACAGAAAAGCCTAGAAACTGACACCTTTGTAAGCGCTGGATTAGATGGGGCTAGGAATATCTTTTATACCTGGTTTTGTGAAAAGTTGCATCCTTTTTTTTTTTAATTGGCCATGATTTTGGCCCTTTCATATTAGCTCACAGAACACATTAATTTTTCTTCTGAAATTTTCTTGAGCCATCTATTAAGGTAAAGGGAAGTGTCCTCAGATTTGCACATTTTTAAGTCTGTAAGCCTAGAGGAGATGGAGAGAACCATGTTGGTTGCCTGAGCCACTCACACAAAGCTATGAGGTCCAGGGGATGGAGACATCAGCCCCTCCCTTTGGCACCTTAGAGTGATGGCTGTGAGGGGCCTTAGTCTGGTGAAAGTCCAGCCCTTGGTCCTGAGCCTCAGAAGCTCACTCATGGAGGATAGCTCTAGAAGAGGAAGGAAAGTGTCTCTTTCACACTATGATAGGTCATTGTGTCTGCACAGGAAGAAAGGAGTTATTTATGATATTTGCCCTTTGTAGACTGCTTAAGTTAAAATGAAATAGGATTCTCTCTAAAATGTTGCTGTGCTATATTACTGACAAATCCATAAAACCGAGGGTAACCATAAAACACAGGGCAACCCTAACTTGAGGCAGAGATATTTTATATCTGTGGAGTGGAACCAAGGGGTGTTTCCATCAGCAGTGCTTGGAAGTTTTAATTTTTCAATTATAACTCCTAGAATCCCCCACACAGTGAAAGAGTGGGATATTTCAGCTCTCTGATGAGATTTTCTTCTGTCATTATGTGACATAAATATATTGAATGAACATACAATTTTGGTCTAATTCAGCTGAGAATGGACCCATTGATCCTGTACTTTTCTTCAGTTAATTTCTAGAGCATTTTAACATGCTATTATGGGAGAAGATTGTGTAAAACATAAAGCATATTACCAAAACAGTTGACATGGAATATTCATTATTATCATCCAAATGGCATTCTCCATCATTTGGAACAACAATTCCTGCTAGTTTACTATCCATCCCAAAGTGGGAATCAGCATCAGTCACAAACACCAACAGATGTAATGAATCATTTCTCCATCCAATTTTTTCCTGGAATGAAAATGTAAATCGACAATGATAGAGAATATAACAGAAATCTATGTATATGATTTCTATATATGTATTTCTATATCCAATGTACAAATTCATACAAATTCTATGTATTTCTATATCCAATGTAGAAATATGGTATGTTCTGTGTTAGTGAGCAAAGCTACACCATATTCTGCTTGTCAAAGTTCCATCTAAATGCTGTAATTTACTAGTAAACAGGAATTGGAATTCAAAGATACAGCCGTGTTAGTTAGGATCAGTATTGCAAAGGGATCTTATATAGCAGCATCTTTAAGATTGAGAGAAAGAAGTTGGTAGTATAAGCTTTAATAAACTTAAGCCTTCATCATCAGATGGGATTAGAAAGTTATTTTTTTAAAGTAACATGTTAAATGTTACTCAATATTTTTATTTTTTAATATATGTCATTAGCTGTTACTTTTTACTCCCAAAAATACTACTCTACGGTGAACTCGCCATGGGTCAGCGTAAGAGGGGCGCTCCAAAAAAGCGATACAAAGACTCCCTGAAACAACATCTCAGGCTTGGCCAAATTGATCACCAACAATGGTCCGCCCTGGCCTCACATCGGGAGGCATGGAGATGCACAATCCACAATGCTGCAGCCTTATTTGAGAACTCACGCCGAACAAGTCTTGAATAGAAACGACAATGTAGAAAGAATCACAACCCAAAAACATCACTCAAGGAGACCTTCTGCTGTGCTTTCTGCAACTGGACTTGTTTATCTCGGATTGGCCTTTTTAGTCATCAGTGCGCTTGCAGAAAGCTGGGACTGCCTATTCATTGAGTAAAAAGGTAGGTCTGGTAGAAAGGGTTCTTTTGTTGGCATAAAAATGATACAAAATATGTCGGCAAAAGAATGATTGTATAGGCTTGTCTGATAAAGTCCCTTGTATACAATCAGACATTGGCCCATTCAGACCCTTGTTTCAATATTGTTGTCACTGAATGGCAGAGTTTCAGTGCTCCTTCAGATGGGGCAAATCTGTCAGTAGGTTGAAGTACAGGAAACCATGCCTTTTCAATGGCTCATTATCTGATGGCTCACTCTTTCGATGCTTGCAAATTAAAGAAAACACTTTCAACAGTTCTTGCCTATTGGTGGCTTGCTTGGGACTGACTGCACATGCGTGCATTGCTTGCAAAGATGGTGGAGAGGAGGGAAAAGTCACCAACCCGGCTGAGAGACTTTGCAAATAGTGTGCAGGTGAGCGCAGGAAGTCCTAAGCGAGCCATTGTGATTCCCTCATGTTCTCTACATGGGTTCTACTTTTTGAACAATTCTGGTTTCTGAGTCTGCTGCAGTCCTTAACCTGTCAGATAAGTGGGGGCTTCCTGTATTTGTTGCTATAGTTCTTGGATTAAAAAAAAATAATCAAAAAAAGTTCTGTTGTCCTGGACTATTTTTTTTTATATTCCCAGCATCAGCTGCAACATTTTATTCTTACCCTCAAGTCGGTTTCTTTTTAATTCTGAAACATATCAGAATAATATGATATTATTATTTTTTTTCTTCTCTTTTCCTCCTTTTTAAAATAACATTTTTAAAGCATTATGGTGCTATAATGCACCAATGAAATGGCACTTATGCACTATAAACCTAACTCTAAAAAAAAAATTTTTTTAAAGAAATTTAGAGAGGAGAAAATTTGCCCTTCTAACAATAAGACCATCTCAGTAACTCATGCCCCAGTTTTAAAAAGCCGACAACTCGAGGAGTCCTAGTGCAGATCCAAGAAATTGAAACCACCCACAAAAAGAATGGAATGAGTAGATGCAGAGGAAACAACTGGCAAAACTTAAGGAGCTACAGTCAGCCCTCTGTATCCACAGATTCCAGTTTGAAAATATTCTACCTTGAAAATATTCCACCATATATATATATATATATATATATAGAGAGAGAGAGAGAGAGAGAGAGAGAGAGAGAGGGGGGGGGAGGGAGGGAGGGAGGGAGGGGGAAAGCAAACCTTGATTTTGCCATTTTATATAAGGGGCCATTTTACTATGCTATTGCATACATTTATGCAATGGGATTTGAGCACCCACAGATTTTGATATCCACAATGAGTAAACACCAGCAGATACCAAGGGCTTACTCCTTATTGTAAGAACTCGTACTTCTTTTGAACAGTCTGGAGGAGTCCTCAGATGAGAGTTTTATCCAGCCTACATGTGCTAAATATTGATTCTGGAGCCTTCCACATGCAAACCATGGGATCTGCCACTGACCTATGCTCCTTCCCTCATGTACTGTATATGGATCTCAAATCAGTAACTATTCACTTGTTAGATCTTCAGTAACATTTCTTTCGCTTTATCTTATTATGTTTACCATGGCTTTTCATGAGCCATACCACTGAGAGCTGCTACATTTGAAAGACCCATCTTTGCTAGGGGTCCCAAGCAGAAATATATTTGCTTATTTCAATAACTCAGAGGCACTCACAGGCCTCATCAAGTCTAATGCATGTATTCTTAAGAAGGAGTGTGTATAAAGCTGATAACTGGGTATATTAAACACTAATGTTCTGTTCAAGGTTACAGTTTTCTATGAGTAGAAGGGACCCTGCCATTAACAGAAGCACTTTTAATAGCCATCAGCATGGGGGCTGGCAAAGAGTAAACAAAGGATGTACAATGTCAGAATTCTTCAGTTATTAGGCTTTTATATAATAAGATGGCTGAAGGATTTCCAGGCTTCTGTTGAGATGGAGTACAGTTTGTATCTGAAGTGATCAGAATACAGTAGATGCATCTTACTCTGAGGAACTGTTAGTCTGTTTCTCCATAGATGAGAAGCTTGACTTCCTGTCCTAAATTGGTCTAATTATGTTGTTTGGAAATATATAATGAGAACTTGCCAAACAGTAGCTGTGTCTCCTAACATGTTCTGCTTTAAAATAATATCCGAGCTAGAATAGTCTGTAAAAAAAGAAACTATTTTGTATTATGTCCCCCCGCCCCGCTTTTAAGTCTTCAGATTGGCGATACCAGATGTTTCTTCATTAGTTTGTAATGGTCTGTTATAGAGTATGGGGAAGTTTCATTTATTTGTAGATTACAACTCCCCAAATTCCCTAGCTAGCATTGGCACTGTTGAGGGATCCTGGAAGCTACATTCCTAAAAGGTAACTTTTCCAAACTCTCTGTTCTGTCTGTATTTTGAGAATCTTCCATTTAATGCTCAGCCATACTGTACAGTATACAGTAAGTTTTTAAGGAGTAAATCTGGAAGAAGTTAAAAGCTGAGATTGAAGGTATACCAATTGCGCATCACTTATGATGATCATGAAACATTCCTCAGAGATAATTTATCAGATTTCTGCTCTTATTGGTATCTAATTAATTCAGCAATCAATGTTATTTGTTAAATTTGTGGTAGCAGCTGCTGCCATTTTCTCACTAACACAGAAGACAGCATGGGTCCCGCAACATGTGACTTCAGACCTCCTGCCTGCCACCAGCTTTGCTCACATGCTGAAGGATCCCTGTCTTTTCTGGGAGAGGCAAGGAGCTGGTGGTGGCAGCGAGGAGCAGTGTTCTGGGATGGGCTCTCACAGACACATGGGGCCCAATCCAGCAATATCATTTAAACCAGTTACTGTATTTTCCTAAAATGCAGTAAAGGGTCCTATCCTGGTTTGCCCCTGTTCCAGCCCCATAGGTGCCCTGGGGGTGGTTTGGACTACCCAGGCCAGATTGGGGTAAATTTCCTGTGTCATTTGGACTGCAGGGCTATTGAATGGGGGCAAGCTGGTCAGTGTAGACAAGCCCTTGGTAAACATGTATCTAAGGGCTTGTCTACATGGGCAATATATACCATCTTGCCCCCGTTTTAGAACCTTGCAGTCCTGACGACACAGGGTTTTTGCCCTGTTTTGCTTCTGGGCAGTCCTCATGACTCCTGGGGCAGATACGGGACTGAGACAGGGGAAAGATGGAGAAGGGCCCAATAAACTGTTGTAAAATTACCTGGTTTAATCCGTTCCCACCAGGAAGGAGCAGATCGGGCCCTTGAGACCGCAGGAGCCCATCCTAGCAGGTCACTGCAGCTGCTAGTCTGCCTTACTCTCTCTGAACCAGAAGGGGGTCCCACAGCACCAAAGCTGGTCACATGCAGGGGGCCTTGGTCACATGTTGTGGACCAGCATCCAAGCTTCTAGAAGAGTGGGGGAGACAGTGGCACCAGCGGCTGCAGCAATGGACCAGCGTGCCCATCTGGATATCCTCCTGTTTGGAGGTGGTAACAGGAGAAGAACGGGCCTCATACATGGCTAGAGGGGACCCGGAGTGTTCTGGCTCATATAGGTGAGCCCTAAGTCACTGGAATTAAAAGTAATATTTGAGTTTAGGTAATTGTGAGGTAGTTAAAGGGAATAAAGAGTGTCATATTTCAAAATTAGTTTTGCTGTTATTTGAGAAGATAGCTGAAATAACACAGCAATTATTTTAGCAACATTATTTTTCCCATTGTCCTGGCAGAAACTTGTTCTATTCTATGGATATCTTACTTCAGAATACCAGTTGCTTGCATCTCTCTTTAGCTAAAAATTAAATGTGATTAAAATGCTAAATGTATAAGACCTTGTGGTAAAGTTCATATTGTAAAAATGCCAAAAGACATTTACATGAATGAAGACATTTCCCCATATATATCTATTGATAAGCAATATAAAAAAGTGCATATTCAATGATATATGTGGTGATTCTTCACAGAGAGTGAAGAATCTCAGGCTTTAGTCATTTTATCTTTAAACATTTATCATCACAATCATTCAATTAAGATGCATCTACACTGTAGAAATAATGCAGTTTGACACCACTTTAAATGTTGTAGCTCCATCCTATGGAATCCTTGATTTTCTAGTTTTACAAGGTCTTTAGCCTTCTCTGTCGAAGAGTGCTGGTGCTTCACAAAACTACAAATCCCCGGATTCTGTAGGATAGCACCATGGCAGCTAAAGTGCTATCAAACTGCATTATTTCTACAGTGTAGATGAACTTCTACCCTAACCATCTATGTCCGTATTGGCTTATTGAGAAGAAGCAAGTTGTACAGAGACTGGTGAGATTTATTTCAAAGTAAGTTTGCACAGGTTTGCAGCCTAAAGCATTCTGATCAAAATCTCATACTTGCCTGCTTAATTTTTATTGCAAGTCATGGCATTATTGTGGAATGGAAAAAAAATTCTGAATGAGAAGCAACTTATGAGCACAGAAACATTGAAAACATAAAAAGGAGGAAGTGGGCGGGGGGGGGGGGAGAAGAAATGTAGCCTCACTTTTAAGACTAACTGGTTTTTATTTTAGCATGAGCTTTCATAGATATAATTTCAGTTCAGTTTGTATGAGATGAGCATAGCATCACTGGAATTTTTTTGGCTGAGGTAAAAATATCAATATTTTTTAATTTATTCCAAATAAATAAATGTTAAGCAGATGTATTACCTTACCTTACACACAGTTGCCTGCATAATTGCATCAAAACCTCCCTCTGGAGTATCTATATTTGCACTGATTTTCTGTTGTTTCACAATAGCATTGAATCTCTCAGCATCATTGGTCAATGACAGAACATGCTTGTATCCAAATGTTGGTGAACAGTCATATGGAACACTTCTGTCAAATAAAAATGGTGTGCATATATATTAGAATGATATGGCACTTTACTATTTTCATCAGTAGCCTATGGTATACATTTATTTATCTGTAAATGCTTAAAACAGTGGTGTTAAAAGTTCAGTCAATATGTTGCTTAAAAGCCCACACAATGCTTTTTTTGAGGTCCTGAGGGCCTCTCAGCTCCATATTTTCAACAAAAATATGCTCCTCTGGGGCCTAAGATAGGACAGATGGGCCTGAAAATGTAATGACTAGGGGGTTGTTTATACAATGAAAACAAAATCCTCATAGAATACGAGGGGATTCTAGATGGATTCACCATATTCAAAAGGAACGGGGCCAAAAACTCCAAGTACTGAGCGATAACTGCCTTTGCAAAGTTTTTTTTTTTTTTTAAAAATATATGTGGAAATGTGCATTTCAGCCTGTTTGAACCAGCAATTTGAATTGGGGCACATCCCAGAAGTCAAAATGTGATTGGTTGAACATGCATGGGGGTGGGCTGTCTCATGATGAAGTGGCCAGAGCCGTCATTGTTGATTTTCAGGGAAGTGATTGTATGCTATTTTTGAGTGGCAAAGCAATTAAAAAAAAAAAAACTACCAGAAGATCATTCTTCCACATCTCTGCTTTAACAAGTGGGGGAAGGGAAATAGCAGGAGCCTTTGGAGAATAATAATGCAAGTAATTCACTCGCAGCCACCATTTTTATTCGCAGGCATGCTCCGTGTGAACTTCAAACACAGATAGCATCCCATGCCAGCAAACTTGTGAATGCATTGTGGAGACAAATAGACACTGCTGTGTTGGGTGAGTTAATGTACTACTTTCTGCAATTAATTCTCTCATCTAGCTGAGCCCTGCATTTCTAAGCCAGTCAGATACATGGGGGAGCATCAAGAGGCTCCCTCAGCCTCAAAGGAAGGCACAGGCAAACCCTCTCTGAATACCAAGAAAACCCTGTGACTTACTAAGAAAATGCTGTGACATGTTTGCCTTAGGGTTGCCATAAGTTAGAAAGGCACATAGCAGCAGCAACAACATCACTAGAGGGTGAACCTATATAACCTGTGGTTAGAGTTGGCCCATTAGGCTTTCCCATGTGGCCTGCTAAGACTCTCCCCCTCAGAGAAAGTGAAGTAAAAAAAGAAAGACAGCTGTATTGGGATCTGCCATTGGGAAAAGCAAGGGCTGAGGAAAGCTAGCAAATTTAGGAGCCACCCCCTCAGGTGGGCAAGAGATCCTTGAAAAAGCAGCTCTTGAAGGAACAGTTCTGCTTCAACAGTAGTAGGAAAGAAGGACCTTCTTTGGCAGTATATGTGAGAGTATAGGAAGTGTGGCAGGAAATATAGCCATGCCTGCTGTTGCCGTGCAACTTCTGATGTGCTCCCATGGGGCCCTCAGGCCAAAAACAAAGAGAAAACCTGAAATCTATCAAACTAAGGGTTCATCTACATTGTAGAAATAATGCAGTTTGACACCTCTTTAACTGTCATGGCTCCATCCTACAGATTCCTGGGATTTCTAGTTTTGTGAGGCACCATCACTCTTTGGCAGAGAAGGCTAAAGACCTTGTAAAACTACAAATCCCATGATTCCATAGGTTGGAGCTACAGCACTTAAAGTGGTATCAAACTGCATTATTTCTGCAGTGTAGATGCACCCTCATGAGTTAGTGTATAAAATCACACTTATATTCAGTGGGAATGCTTAAAGAAGAGATGGAAAAGAAAACTAGAACCCAGTTGGAGCTTTTGCTACTTACTGGCAAGGATTCTTTATTTCTTCTGGCAGAGTATTGATGAATGGTGAGACTGGTTTTTCTACAAATGACCCAAAACCCAGCTGAAAGTTACTTGTTAGTTTAGACATTTCTTTTGATAGCGTAGAACCCAGTTCCTTTATGGTATTCAGGTCATCGTTCATGGAAGCTGAAAGATCCATGAGATAGTAGAGATCGACTGGATAATCTTCAGTCTGACGAACATTGATCTGTATTGTTTCTTCATTTCCTTGCAAAGCCCCAGGGAAATAGAAAACAAATTAGTGCAACTATGGTTGGAGAGTGAAAGGGAAAATGCAATATTGACTGCATCTGCTTATTCTTGGTGGTGCACTGTATTGTTTTTGAGGTTTTTGGAACAAGGTATATCATGACAATATTACTAGCCCTTTCAATATGTTAGAGTAGTACTCCAGTTTAAAAAGTGAACAAAATACAGTACATGCAAACTTTAAAGTACTGTAATGGCAGAAATAATCTATTTTGAGAGCAGAGTCAGACTAGAATAAGAAACAGTTTACCACAAGCTGAAATGTCTAGCTTGGTATAAAATGGGGTTTCCACACTGACTCTTAGTTGTCAGGCTAGTTGTTTAACAGGAAAGATAAAGTGAGTATAGGGTTGCCAGAGTGAAAACTGGAAATGGCTTCTTCCCCGTTAATGGTTGCACAGAGAGGGGATTTCAGCACGCGTTGCTTGTTATCTACTTGCATGAAAAGCAACACCTGCTAAAATTCTCCCTTTGAAATGTATAGGAGCCCTCTCCAGTTTTCACTCTGGCAATCCTATGGGTACTATTCACCTTCCTGAAGTGTCTTCAAAATTCCTATATGTTTATTCTTATCGGCTCTGAGAAAAGCAGAATCGAAGGGCCAACCAAATAGGAAATTCAAGACACTGGCACACATGGCACTGCCTGCCAATTGCAGCAGAAGTGGTGCTGTGGCACCATACAGTAAGCTTTGGACCACTCACTCTTCAAGAAGAGTGTCCTCTAAGATGCCTAGAAGTGCATCCATCCCAACATGTTTTGGGGGCGGGGAGCACAAACCATTGTCAAATGTTTTCAGTGGGTAATAGCTGAATGTTTCTCTAGGCCTGAAAATTATGGCAGCGAGTATTAATATCGTCAATGGTTAATACTGATCCATGAAAGGAAATCTACAAGATTAGCTTCAGAATTTTTTCACTGTTGTTTTGCTGATGATAGACACAAATGGCCCTTTTAGATTTTTGAAATGTTTAAATATTTGAAAAGCTGATTTACAGCAAGAGCAACAACAGGACCTTGGACTCATTGGGGCACAGAGAAGCAGATACACTATGCCAAGTGACTGTGACTGTTTAGCCATTTCCAATTAGAACTGGTGATGAGCAGGAAACAACCCAGTTTGCATCAAGCTAAACAGGTAACTTTTAATATGTTGTTTCTCATGCTAGTTGTTAATGCAAAAAATAAAATAAAATCCCCTGTGCTTTGACACTTGGCACTGTTGTGATCCTCATCAGTTAAGCAACTATGGAGGGGGTGGTGGTGATCAGTTTTCACCCCTGTACCCACAGTGAGCTGCACAATGGGTCCAAGACCACCTAATCTTTTAAAAAGAAGAGATCCTGTATCGAGAGATGTAGCTATGAGATGAACCCCCATTCACCTGCTCTCAAGAGCTCTCCTGCTCTCAAGAGCTGGCCACTTCTTGATTGATGGCGAATGAGAGGGACAGCGGACAAGCATCCAGCTATTTTGCTATGGCTGGGCACCCATTAAAGGCATCTGGGTTGCTTCACAATGGTGGTGGGGAAGGCAATGTGATGCAGGGTCAGCATTTCTCCTTCTGCCTCAGCTCAGCTGAAGGATTAATTTAACAATATATTTACCAGAGATGGGTTTCCCCCCCCAGAAGTGCTCACCCAGAGTAATGACAGATGTCTGTTTGTCATAGCATAGGATTTCCTGTCCTACATAGCTTGCATTTAGTGTCTTTTTGTTGTGTGATTGATCATTGGAGGATAAACAGAAACTTAGGAGATTTTCAGACGCCTCTTTCAGCCTCTTGCTGCGCAAGCAGCCTCCGGAGCAGTAACGAGGCTGCTGCGCGGCAAGGGGTCCATTTTGGACGATGCCGTTTCTCTCTCGGCGTCGTCCGTGACTGTTGCGGCTAGCATTGGAGGCGGCCGTGCTATTTTTTACTCACGGACAACTTCCATGCTGTTTTTTACTCACTGACAACTTCTGAAAATCTCCTTAATCTACAAGTCTGTTTGCTGAGACTCATATCTCTATGGAAATCTCATGGTGGGAAAGTTTAATATGAATGTTCTTTAACATCTAGTTAGAGTACGCTCAATTCCATGGAATATATATGGTCTCATAATTGAATGTAGGTCTATGGTCTTAGCATAGCATACAATTAATAGCTGAAAATCACAAAGGACTTTATCAGACTAGCGGCTAATTCTGCAAATGAGGAAAGCAGAAACATAGGAGATTTTCAGACAGGGGAAATAACCCCTGCGGAGATCGGGAGAGAAATGGGGCTGTTCCGCTGCCAGCGCTCTGTTTCATACACACACGTCCTTCTCCCGACCTCCCTTCATTCTCCCTCCGTCCTGCTTGCATTTTCCTTCTACTGTTTTTTACTAATGAAAGTTCTTTGTTAGTAAAAAATAGCAGAAAATAGCAGAAGGAAAATGCAAGCAGGATGGAGGGAGAACAAATGGAGATCGGGAGAAGGACGGGTGTGTGTGAAATGGAGCACTGGCAGCAGAACAGCCCCGTTTTTCTCCTGATCTCTGTGGGGGTTATTTCTCCCATCTGAAAATCTCCATAGTGGCATTATTAGACTTATTATCGTACATCACTGTAATCACGCAATTCAAATGTCATGGAATTATCGCACGATGACCATTAGCACTTTAAGAACAGGAGTTTATTTCCATGGGCAAGAGTTTGACAGTTTTCATGAGAAGTATGCTTAAAAACACCAAAAAAACCTTTTATTAACAAAGTAAACCAACACACAAACACTTAAACACTCCTAAACATGTGCAAACAAAATAAGACGTTCATACAAAGAGCATCCTGTGGATAGTTTTCATGTTCTCACCCAGAGGTTTTCTTGCTGGGAATGGGGATGGGGAAAGAGGACCATCCATTCATGCTGTAATCTCACGATTACAGTGGGACGAGTTTTTGTATGCTCTTCAGTAGCCCCAAAATAGAAATATTGAGGGCTATTGATGGCTTGTCCCGTCAATGCAAAGCAATGCTGTATTTGCAGCTGGAGCACACAGTAAGTATAGGAGGACTATGATGTCATGCAATAGTGGGACCTGTTCGCACTATCTCGTGGCATCATAATCATGTAATTTTTGCTGCATCTGATAAAGTCCTTCATCAGTTATGAATGTGTGACCTAGAGTTACACATTCATGATTGTTTTGTATTCACAATCGCTATGTATTTCCTAATTTAGGGGATACATACAGACTGTGAAAGTTTCCCAATTCTCACTTACCAGGCAGCAGCTGGTTGCGATGGACAGGGCCTCTTCCTCTGTTGATCAAGAAGCACCTAACTGACATGCCCACCCTCCTTCTCCCATAAGCAATCCCCAGCACGGGGAGATATGTGACAGACATCCTGCTTCTGCCTGTTGCAATGGAGATTACCCACAGGAGAGGGTAAAACAGTCAGGGCTTATCTATATGGTTAAAATACCCCTCATAGAATTTGAGGAGAATACCTTTTGTTCCAATGGGATCCTGCATCAGTGCATCATTAAGCCATATTTGGAAGGGGGGGGGACTCCAAAAACTCTGTGGTAGAAGCCTTAATGGCTTTTCCCATTTTTTAAAACCCCAAAGGAAAAGTGCATTCCTGCTCATTGGGACAATCAATTCACTTTGCTGCAGTTTCCCAATAAGAGTAGAAGTGAAAAGTGAATTGGTTGGGTGTGCGCAGGGGGTGGAGCTTGCTGGCAAGGCAAGCACCCAGAACTGCCATATTGGATTTTCACCATGTGCTGGATTGGGCGCTGAGGTGACGAAACAGCCTTTCCTCCTGTTTATTTAAGTGGAAGATCTCACTTCCACACCTTGGATTTACTTTAAAAAAATACTATTCGGCGGCGGCAACTAGTGATAAGAAAAACACGAGTAATTCACTTGCACCCGCCATCTTGATTTGTAGGCATGCCTATATGAACATCAAACATGTATGGCTTCGAATGCTTGCAGTCTTGAAAAAAAATGGAGACAAATAAAAGCTGCTGTGAATTGGTGTTAGTGCACATCAACCCACATTTTATAGCCTCGTATAGACAAGGCCTCAGTCAGCTGCTTCTGGATTGATAAGGGCACAGACTTCTTCCCAGGAAGTGGAGATTGGGAAGGGTAGGGGCCGGGATCACTGTCTAGCTACGTGGTTACCCATTTGTAACTACACAAGTGAATTCCAGCCAATAATCCTAATGTTCAATATGATCAAACAAAACAGATGAACAGAGCCAGATAAGATCTAAATTTATAAGCTATAACTTACCTGGTCGCAGAAAAACAGTTAACTTTTGAGGAGAAATCTGTGTAACATCAGAATTGTTTTTTTGTGGTCCTTCACTCAGAAGCTTATTTTTTTCAATTACTACTTTAGAAATGGGAAATTCAATCAAATTTGATGGACATCCTTTTGAAATAAGTTTGTCAGGAGTGTCACACCTTTTGTAAATTCCAGACAGGTCAGTGAAATTCTACAACAAAGGAAGAACAGAATGTAGTAACTGCACAACATAAACTATTGCTATTTAAGTAGAATACATTGGTTGTAGAAATAATAAAACAGAGCTTTTGTGTGAGCTAAATTTTGTATGGTGAGTATACAGGAGAAGAGTATAAATATGAACCACTCTGAAACTATTAAATGTGTAAAAATAGTGTACTTATAACCTGTAAATTCCCTTTCAGCATTGGGGATTTATATTTGTTGAACAGACAAATCGACACAACACAAATGTTGCTTATAGTCCCGTAGAGTCATATATCCAGCTGAGCAAAGTCCGAGCCAGTGCAGTGCAGTGGCCTGAGAGTTCCATTAGGACTCTGGAGATCAGAGTTCAAATCCTTGCCTGCCCATGGAAACTCACTGAGTGACCTTGGGCAAGTCACTCTCTCAGTTTCAGAGGAAGGCACTGGCAAACCCCTTCTGAATAAATCTTTTTTTTAAAAAACCCCACCAAACTTATGACTAAACTGATTTAAAGGAACACAACAGAAAAAAAAGGTGTGTCCCTTTACATGATGTTAAACCACAAGTCCCAAATCTTTTATCATTGGCTTTGCTGGCCAGGGCTGATGGAGCTGGAATCCCACATTATTATCAGGACTATAGAATTTAATATACAGTATGTGAGGAATTTGTGGATGTTAGATTTCTTTCCTTAAATTTCAGTGTGCCATTCCTTTAATTTTAGTGTGCCATTCCAAATTATTGTTCTATATCATTGTACAATAACTCAGTTTGTGCAATAACTCAAATTTACTGGAGGGTTAGTTTTGCAATTATTTTACAAAATGATTTTGCTCTGTCTTATGAAACCTTGGTAAACTATTACAATTGGTGTAACTGGCATTCTTATTTTTACACACACACACAAAAGATTAAGAGGAAAAGCAACCAGATAATATAAGGCTTCAAGAAAAGTTTAGACTTTAAGAAAAATCTTCTGAAAAATCTTTTCCTCTATGGTACATGCTTTTGAAATGCTGTCTACTGTATGGTGGAATGGTCTTAATTTTAAAACATTTTAGAAAACTATAATTTGTTACATAAAATACATTACAAGCTACCAGCTAAAAATCATAGAACTACTGATTAATAATAAATTCATATTTATTATTTGTTCTATATATTGTCTTGATCTATATCTCACTTTTGTTCAAGGACTGTAGACCCTGTTAGAATTTGAATAAATGGCAAATGACTGCTTCTATATTATTCAAAGGTATAGCTGTGTTAGTCTGGAATATCAGTAAGCAAGGGGATCTTGTAGCACCTTTGAGACTGAGAGAAAGAAGTTGTAGCATAAGCTTTGATAGACTTGGGACTTTATCAGACTAGCATCTAAAAATGCTGTGATTCTGTGAATGAAGATAGTGGGAATATTGTGGCATTGTAACACTTATTATCGCACATAGCTGTAATCATATGAAAGAAACACCACAGAATTATCACATGACAACCACTAGTGCTTTAAGAATGGGAGTATACTTCTGTGATTTGGCATGGGTGAGATTTTGGCTATTCTTGCGAGAAGACGTGAGCATGCTTAAAACTAAAAAAACCCAAACCCTTAATTAACAAAGTTAATGAACACACGAGCACTGAAACAAACCTAAAAACATGCAAACTAGATGGGACAGTTCATAAAAAGAGCATCCTGTTCTTCATTTTCACGTTCTCACCTGGACGTTTGCTCATTGAAGACCGCCCATTCACACTGTAATCTCACAATTACAATGAGACATGTTTTCACACACACTCAATATTGCCAAAAAAAAAAAAAAAAAAAGTGGATATGAGTTTTCCCATCAGTATAGACATGACCCTGTGGTGACCCGTACACGGTCAACCCACCACCTTAACACTCCAACTTTAGAATGGCAGTCCTGTGGGGTCTCTTGCATCCCACTACTGCCCCCAAAAGACTGTATGAAGCACCATCCACTTTCTATTGGGACAGCCCTTTGTGTCCCTGATATCAGGTAGCGTGGTTTAAATTAAACGGAGGCCAAGCAGCTTTAAACTCTAATGAAAGTTTATTGAAAAATATAAAACAAATAAACTGTAGTTGAGTATTAAAGTTGTTAATCTTCTTAAGGCTTAGTTACATCAGATTCCTTTTAAAATAATAACATCAATCTAGACGCACCAGCACTTCTAACTCAGGCACGAAGTCCTAAATCCCCTTTATATCCCACTATAAATCCCACTTGCTCTGAGCCTCTCCCTACTAGACTCTCCAAGTCTATTCAGTCCCTCTTTGGACACTTAAGACCCTTCTGTGGTCGTCAGACTGAAAAGTTCCCTCAGGAACTCTAAGAGCACACCCTCCCTTCGGTGTAACTCTTTCTTTCCAGTCAGACCTCAAAACAACTAACCGCTCTCACTCTCTGTCAGGCCCCTTTTATAGCCATGCCCAGCTGCCTTCCTATTGGCTGGGCACCTGCTGCTCTGAGATTGGCTAAAAGAGTGGCCTTTTCATCACAGACCCCCTGCCTACCTACCTACCTACCTGTCTTAAAAGCTTGGAGACAGAAAGGTTTGAGCAAAGCAGTGAATATGCTGAATTAAAAAACAAACAAACCAGCACATTGCCATGTAAATGCATATTTTAGAGATTATTAGAAACAGTAATTTTTGCCAGCAGACCGCAAGAGCTTTTACTGACCAAAACAAACAAACAAACAAACACCAAAAAAACAAACAAACAAACAAACAAAAAAAACAAAAACAAAAAACCCAACACACACACAAGGAAAGGTAAGCAGTATATTAATGGGGGGACCATAATGCCTTTATTGGTTCAATTTAAATCTACAAATTGTTGACAAAACATTTCCTTGGGCTAGATATTAAGCATACATGCATGTGTGCATGCATGTATGCACACACAAAGTCAGGCAGGGAAGGGGAAAAGATGCTGATTAAGGGTGTGGAAGCTCCATCTACAATAGACAATATGTCTCAAGATAACAATTTGAAAAGCTCTCTGCAGTCTGATTAAAGCTACAATCCCATATAGACATACGGGAAGCCCCCACTTTTTGACGACTTATTATCTGATGCTCGCTCTTTCAGTGCTTGCAAATTAAGGACAGGTTCCATTCATTTGATGAGGAATCTGCTCTTTTTGAGTCCTTGTCTGTGGAGGCTTGCTTAGGACTGACCGTGCATGTGCTCACTGCTTGCAAAGTGAGCTGGAAAGGGGAGAGAGTCACCAAGCTGACTGCGAGACTGTGTAAGCAATGTGCAGGTTTGGTTGGTTGCCCAGACAGTGCCTGGACACTTGGTAGGCCAACACTTTTGGAAGATGACAGGATGGGGAAGTCTGGAACCTCTTCCTGCTCTCTCATCTTGATGGTGCACTCAGTTGCTAAGTATTTGAACATGCCACAGCTGTCTAGCATGGATGATCCCCGTTGTATTACATAAATACATGGAAACGAATTACTATAATCAGTAAGGGGGGAAATCATATTAGAATTTCTCCTGGGAAATCAAATTAGTATCACAACTCCCTTGCAGTCAATAGAGTTTTGAAGGTAGGTGAAGACAGGCTTCCTATTCCAAGCAACAGCATCACAGACCAACTGTGCGCCTCCTTACGTGTTGTTCTGGGGGGAGGTTTCATTGGAACCAATTGGACTTGATTGGGACTAGTGGGACACACAGGCAGTGCATCTGTATGTGTCTGGGAGGCCTGGCCCTGCCATTATGGAGAATGAAACACTTGTCTTGCATGGAAAATGAGACTTAGGAGATTGTCAGAAGGGCCCTTATAGCCCGTTTCTGACCCACTACCCCCACCTGCCCCACTCCCATTCCTGCCATGGAATAAAGTAAAAGGTTTCAGAAACCTACCTTGATTCCGTGGCAGGAACAGGCTCCCCCTCCCTTCACTGGCCGGTTGTAAATGCAGCTGTCATAAGGCTGCTTTTATGACCGGCAACTGAAATCCCGAGCAGCAAATTCAAAAGTTAACCTCCCCAAATGTCAAAACAGTACACCAAGCACAAAAACACATTTGAAAAAATAAAAGCTACGATATTTCCCTGTTTTTGAGATATCCCAGGAGCAGAACGGGAGCAACACAGGAACGGAATGACATCGTCAGAAAGGGAAATCCTTTCTCGATTCTGTTCTGTCCATGCAACAGTCTTTAGAGTCCATCTGATAATCTCCTATGAGAGGCTGCAGTGAGGAGAGAGCTACATACCACATATCTGCTTCTGTACTCCCTAAACTAGCCTGATGCCTGATGCTTTTATGACCGGTAGAGTTATTCAAAATTACAGTACATAAAATTGTCAGGCAAGGCCAGTAAGCCTTTGTATATAAAATGGACGGCAGGTGCTTTCTTGTCCTTTGTTTCAGGGAGTAAAATGTCTTGGGCTGGCCCTGTTGGCTGGACTGAACCCAATTATTTTCCAAAGCCAAGTTGTCCCTGTTTTTTTAATCATGTTAAACTAGAGGACCTACCTGAGATGACAGAAGGGTTGTGAAGCAGCAAACATTATACATACAGAAGTATGTCTCTACTAACTAAACTACAGTACTATGCATAGAATAGTGTCTCTATGTGAATACACAAACATGCACACACACAAACAATGTTTCATATATTCAGGTAACAAATTATCATAACTTGAATGCTCACATAATATAAGAAAAGGACAGAAATGCTAAATATGTTTACAGGAATTTATGTTCAAAATATTGTACAGATGGTGCATGTTTTAACAATGGCCTTTAAAAAAATCTTATATACATTACTTGTGAGGCTGTGTAAGATTAAGGAATTGATGGGGAATTCGTTTCTTCCACACCTTTGCTTTATCAGCATGTTTCTGGTTCTTTCTCAGCTTTTCCATCCAATTACAAAGAGAATGTTTTGAATACGAATACTGGAGTTTCATTAGTAGGCACAGAGAAATCTGTCAAGGTTGGGGATTTACCAAGAAAATCAAAGCTATGTAGCATTTATAGTAGACCATAATTTCTTCCCTGGTAACTTTTGAAGATACGACAGTTTCACAGACTGTTTTCCCTAACTACTATATATGTTGTGAAAACAATGCCTGATGCAGTTACTTAGAAACTGTCAGTCAGAGGCAAAGGTACCAATTTTCTGCAATTCTGAGCATGCACAATTCCACGCAGAATCTAGAATCTGGCACAATATTTATATTCTTCACAAACTCACTGTTCACTTCAAAAGAAAAGAATGTTCAGTGATGTTCAGTCAACATTAAGCACATCCAGTTCCCTTTTATTTCAGTGCAGGGGGGTTTAAATATATTCTTAAATATCGCATCAAAGAAAATGTGTCTTTAAAAATACTTAGCTTTGGCTGGATTGTGCCAGAGTCTTCTAGCTTTTTTAACTGAAGAGAAGCACTGGAAAACATGCAGACTGTACAGGCCAGGCTTCAGTCAAGAGAAACTTGATGTAGGTCAGCTTTTCATACTCCTGCACCTTGGTTGGACTACAACCAGCGATGATGGGAACTGAAGTTCAACACATCTAGAAATTGCCATGCTTATGAAAGATATCGATATCTAGATAAACATCTAGCTCTTGAGCATGTGGACACCATTGCTCTAAATGTTGGATTATTTATTTCTTCCCACTCTGTGCAGCACACATCAATGCGTGATAGATCAGATTTAGAATCTATTCTGCCAAAAGACTGCCTTTCTTCATTAGAATACCAATTTCCTATCAAGAAGCTTCTACAGACTAATTATTTGTCCTTACACTTGCTTACATCATCCTACTTATCTACTGTCGTGTTATTTACCCACCTCTCTGTTTCTGCTACAATATATTTTTTCCCAAACCCTTTCGAATGTAGCAACAAAAGGAATACTTTTGGGAAAACATTTTAAATGTTATCAAAATGCTTGATTTAGTCATGCAAAATATTGTCATTTCTGTGCCAGTTAATGTTTTTTGGGTATAAGCGAGTGCTGCATTTGGTTTTCTGTTGTCTGAACTGATGGTTTTATTATATATATATATATATATTCTCAGGGTTGTGATTTTATTTATTTAATGGTTTTAATAAATGTTGTCAACCATGTTGGCCTCTATGCAAAGAAGATTTATTGATAAATGTCTTTATAAAACTGAGTACATAAGCAAATTCTAACAATTACAGTCATGACAATGATGCTGATAACTGAATTTTATAATTCCCAAATGCGCTTTCAAGTTGCATTTCTTCAAACATTAGCATTTCATGCTATAACTCACACTATTTTTTGAAACAGAGTTTGCATTTAAACAACCTGTTTGTTTAATGGGTTAAGGGTAAAGGTGGGTGACCAGCTATTCAAACGTGTGTGTGTGCGCGCACGCGCGCATATGTGTGTGTGTGTGTAATATTGCACTGGGTGTGCTCAGTGCCTTAGGCGCTGAAACAAATCATTTGAGCCAGGCTCCAAGTTGCATTCCTCAGGGCAGGATTTGGATTGCAAGAAAGGTTCAAAATATGGGCAGACTCTTGTCATAATGACCTCAGGTATTTGACTTTCTTTAAGTTGTTTGAGAGAATTCATTTTACCTCTTGAAAACACCAGCCACAGTGTGGTCCGGAAAGCAAACAATCTTCACAGTTTCCTGCACTCCCTGGATCACAGTTTCCTGAATTTCAGATCAAGAAAGTTCAACTGATTACTGCATGGTTTAATTATTCCAGGTGCAAGATGTTCTTCTGGGTAATGTTCTGACTTCCCAGAAGATTGCCATTGACTGTAGTCCCTTCCATCTATTCAAATGTCTTTGAATATGGAAAACAGTGATTGAAAGTGCCATGAAAATAACAATCATTGTATGATGCCTTTAAGAAAAAATAATTTCCAGCCTTCCCCAAGAAGTTAATTGGTATAAAATAAGAATTTGCTGAAATCTTTCTACTAATGATTAACCTTATTTTAAGGAGTAACTCATTTCAATGACACCATGTCATGAACTCCCTGCTTTGGATATCAAAAAATAAAGCAACCCCCCGCCCCACAAAACATTCTCCTTTTCAAGATATTTAATTCTGTAGCTTAAAAATCACAAATAAACATATATGGCAGGAATTCTCACACTACTTATTTAGAAAGGCAAGCAGTCTGTAGGTCTGTTCCATATCACTCTAGATACAGTCACAGGAGTAAAATAATCTACACTCAGCTATAAACGCGCACATAGCCATCAGGTAGAAAAGCCATCAACTGTATGCTTCTTAAATTTTAAAAAAGTTAACAACAGAGAATTATTATATTCAAAATGTAACTCATTTTCAGAGAGCCTTACCTTGTACATTCTTACTTTGAAGAAATAGGAAAAGGAGGTAAAACAATTCAATCCCCATTCGCTTTCAGTTGTGGCTGCACATACAAAACATATCAAAAATTATGTCCAGTGTAAGGAGATCAGTACCGACACTTTCAGAAGTCACAGTATCTTCCTGTGTACATTTTAGGGATTTTAGCCCACAAAGGTTTTAGAAGAAACCTCCTAAATTAACAGGACACTACATGAATACCAATGAAACACAAAAAGTACACCTTGATAGGTATACACGGACGGCAAGCTGTGCATAAAGCAGCCAGCATGGTTATGGAATGTAATACAGTTCTTTATCTTACTTCCTTCTTTTCCTTATAAGGAAGACAGGTATACAGTCAGAGGTAGGTGGGGGAATTCATACAGGTATGTGCTGGTGTTTTTTCTTCTTCTTCAAAACACAGAGTCACTTCTACAGAGCTCTGAAAGGTTCATACCAGCTATACACAAAGTACAGAACACAATGCCTTTGTGGTTTTTATTGGGGTCTGACTTTTTTTTTTAAAAAAGGGGGTCTGATAACTTTTTGAAACAAATGTTTAATACATTTGCTGAATATCATCTATGGGTAAAATACCTGGAGTGGTGTATCAATCCCATCTTTTCCAACTTCCTTGTTGGGTATAAACTTGTGAAATAAATCCTGAAAGGGAGAGAAAACAAAACAGTCATCTTGTAGCCAATGAAGAATTTTGTATGAGAAAAATTAAAGGGGCTAAAAAAAAGAGCACCTCAAATAGCAGAATGGCTTAAAAAGGGAAAATAATTATGAATTACACTTAAATGTCAGTTCATTATAATGCATGCTGAAGTAGAACCGCAGAAGTGGTAACTGGAAAGCAACTGAGGACCTTTCCACATGTAACCCCTTGAACATGGAGACCACTGTCTCTTAGTGTGGGTGCAGCTGTACACTTCTCACTGGTTTCCCCTAGGAAGGAAAAGATCCCTTCATTTGCCAATTAGTGGTTATGCTATTTAGGCACACCAACAGCATGAGAGATCAAACAGAGGAAAGGAATTCCTATTCTATGGTGTGTGCATGTATGTGTGTGTGGGGTACACAAACGTGTGCTAGAGATGCATGGAGGAAGAATGAACATGAATTGAACTGGGATACATGGTGGATTGAGTGAGTGAATGCTCCTTGCTGTGTTCAAGACCTATTTGGCCAAGGCTGATGGGCATTTGATCTCTCAGAGATGATGATCTGTCAGTATAACCTATGGTGTTATTTGGAAGTGTCTCTTTGTTTAAGAACCAGACTCTGCTATGAAATAATCTAACTTCTATAGAACTTTGCAAGTGCTTAAATACAGTATAGGCACTAATTTTCCAGTGAGTGAAGCAAGTCCTTCTTGTGAGTGGATGGAGAAGCTCTGAACAGGACAGGTTCCTAAAGTTAACGATCACTGCAGACCATGCATTCTACAGTGTATGGTCCTATGGAACCTTAACATCTGGATTCATAATCCACACAGTGTTAAGAAGTATAATCTTTATGGTTTACAGATGTAGTTTGCATTTTATATTGTAAACCACTCAACAGCGTGCTGCAAAGAATTTGCCCATCATTTTGCAGATAAAATTACTCACTTAAGACACCAGAGTTGATATAGTTTCAGTGGATCTAACGCTGACGCCTGCTTGCCCAATGTTGATGGATACTTTTCAGTTTGGGCAGCTTGAGGATGTGGACAGGATCCTTAGAGAGATGAGGGCCACCATGGACATTATCAGACATGCCAAAAATCCCACCACAGGGATGACAGGATGTCGCTAAAGGGCTAACTATTCAGACACCGTCGTCCCTGTGGTGTTATGCCCTTGTGCCCCTTCTGCCACCCCACTCCTTTTTATTGATGGCTTAAGCTGTGAACTGACACATCTTTCCGTTTCTGTCACAGAACGACGGATGTGTGAGATGCTGCACCGTTATGCTGGCGTGATGCCAGCATAATGGGGAGGTCCATGCCAAACACTTTCAGTCCAGATTGGTACATCGAGGTAAGTGACACACTTTCCCCCTCTCCCTGGGTTACTTGGGTTTTTTAAATGTGTTTCTGTGCTTGCTTTAATTTTTTACCTTTTATTTTTCGCTATGCTAATGTCCCATGTGTCCTTCCTGGCTTATTAAACAGGCCACAAGAGGACTGGTTGAGTGGGTAAGGGAAGTGATTAATGCCTCCTTATAACAAGGCAGGGTCCCAACATACCTGAAGGACACTGTAGTAAGACCTCTTCTGAAAAACCTTCCCTGGATCCTACTATACTAGACAACTATAGGCCAGTCTCCAATCTTCCATTTCTGAGCAAGGTACTAGAGTGTGTGTTGGCTTCTCAACTCCAGGGATTCCTGGATGAGGCGAATTATCTCGATCCATTTCAGTCTGGGTTCAAGCCTGGTTATGGGACAGAGACAGCTTTCATCACCTGGTGGATGACTTACACAGGGAAGTGGACAGGAGGAGTGAGTCCCTGTTAGTTCTGCTGGACCTCTCAGTGGCTTTCGGTACCATTGACCATGCTATCCTTTTGAGTCGCCTCTCTGGGATGGTGCTTGGAGGTACTGTTTTACAGTGGCTCCACTCTTTCCTGGAGGGGTGCTCTCAGAAGGTGGTGCTGGGGGATTCCTGTTTGATCCATTGACCACTGGCCTGTGGAATCACTCAGGGTTCAGTCTTATCCCCTATGCTATTCAACATCTACATGAAACTGCTGGGAGAGGTTGTCTGGAGTTTTGGGGTCAGGTGCCACCAGTATGCTGATGATACTCAGGTCCATTACTCCTTGCCACCTGATTCCAAGGAAGCAGTTTCTGTGCTAACCCAATGCCTGGCAGCTAGACAGAGCTGCTCCTAGTCAGTTGAAAGACAGAACTAGGAACAGGGATTCAGCCTGTGTTAACCTGAACCTGAAAATGCAAGTTTGCAGTTTGGCAGTACTCCTGGGCTTCAGTTACACGGCAGTTTTTATTGCGGTAATTTGCACCGTATCGCTGTTTCATACCAGTGCTACATCGTTCACATGAATTATTGCTTAATTGGTCTATCAGTTTAGTTTTCCGCTTTTTTCTGCTTTGAAATTCACACACAGACTAAGGCGGGGGCGTGGCCTCCCAAGCACATCCTCTGATTACCACAGGAATGCCTAATTTCTATTCCTATAGCATGGAGTGTCAGCCAAACACACACACACACAGGCTAGTTTGGGATTCTTCAGCTGGCTACAGCTAAGCATGAAGATACCAAGGAGGGAGGGAGGGAAGGAAAGAGAGAAACGGGATCTCAGCAGGGCGAAGGAGACGAACGAACACACACACACACACACACACACACACACACACACAGAGAGAGACTGGAAAAGGCTAGTATTCACTCAGTCTTTTCTGTGGCTGGAAACAACAGTAGATGGATCTTTCCTCTATCCCCTCCTTGTCCAAACCCCTCCCTGGTGAGTTCAACCAATCATGGCAAAGCTCTGCTGTGAATGTATTGGAAAGATTGCTGGTAATTCACATAACACTTAGTGTAATGGTTGTTCACACAATTGAAAGTGCGCTAAGTCGCGTTGCTTTTCAAAAAACTCGGGAAAAGTTCCGAAATCCTTTCTTGCATTACTAATGGGGTTTTGTGCCCCCCTCCTTCTGAAAGAGGCGACTTTGTGGTGCAATGCATGTAAACAATTAGGAATCTTGGCAAATTCTTCACATTTTTTTTCCATCGTGTAACCAAGCCCTTGGATGCAGTTTAGCCTGGAGGCTCAGGTTTCAGCAGTGACCAGGGGGTCGTTTACACGGGCAAATACTCCTCTAAATATATCGCTAAGATAGCTCATAGTTCCCACGGATCGCAGCACAGCATCGCCTCATTCAGAAGGGGGGAAGGTAAAACACCCAAATATAGCGTGCCAAGGGATGTCGCTACTTTTGCCGGTATATTTGCAATGTAGCGCTTTATTGGCAGTGTAAACTACCATTCCACTAAGGGTTACAGCAGAGCTGCATTGTGATTGGTTGATGATGCAGGGGTGGGCTTAAAAGAGGGGCAGGGAGGGAGGGAAAGACAGTAGCGATTAGAGAAAACTTTGAAAAATCCTCTCTGCTGTTTTGCAAGCCAGTTTGCAAACAAAAAGGATACCCAACAATTTTCATTCAGGGAGCACTCCTTCTCATCCTCTCTGCTGTTTTGAAAGTATGTAAAAGCTCAGTTCGTCAGCTGTGATCCTGTGTATGGGGGAGGGAGAGAAACCATTTCATGAAGGGCTGTAGCAGAGCTGAACTGCTATTCCCCCCCCTCTCTCGGCTTTCCTCTATTTGGCAGAAAATTCTGTTTTAAGCAAGGAGGAAAACCTTCTGTTTGAATTGTGGAAAGGGAGTGTGGGGGGGGACTGCCTCTAAAAGCTGTTAAGCACGGAGTTCGGGCCAGGACAGACATTCCTATGGCATTCCTTTCCCTCTCCAATGCTTGGCCATGCCCCCAGCACTTTTGGCTGTGTGAACCTCAAAGCGGAAAAAATCAAAGAGCCACAAAATATAGCTGTGTAAACATATACTGTGTAGACTACCCACCACTGATGCGGGAAAGCGCTAAAGCGCAACTTAACGCAATAAAACCTGCCATGTAAACCAGCCCCAGGAGTACTTTTGCACCGTTAAAGCTTGTTTTCCAACTGTGCCTGTTCTTTGGAAGGTCAGATCTGGCCATGGTGATATATGCTTTGGTTTTATCCCATTTGGATTCCTGTAACACATGCTACATTGAAAAATGCTCAGAAACTTCAGTTGTCCCAAAGAACAGCAGCCAGGTTGTTAACAGGGAACACAAAACTCCCTTCTTGCAACAGCTTCACTGGCTTCCAGTCTGTTTCCAAGCACAATTCAAAGTGCTGGTTTTGACCTATCTATCTATTTTTGTACATCAGATAAGATAAAACAAAAAAGTATTGATTCATACACTGTTATCAGTACATTTTAATCTGAATGTCATTTTCTAAATAAAAATGCTTCTTGTCATATTATACAGAATCTTCTATTCTTAATGACTTCCCAGTGTTCAACCTACTAGACATTTCTGTCTTAATTTTTATCTCTTTTGCACTTCAGTAAATTTTATTTATAATTTGTATTTCTACCTTTTCATTGTGTTCTTAATAAGGAAGCTCAGATAATTATACTAACCTATTCTTTCCTCTTTCTATATATTGATATTTGATACCTTTATATGTTTGTGTGTATGTATGTTTATGTTTGTATTTTGTTATGCATATTTATTATCTATCTTTTTATTTCTATTTTGTTTTATTGCATTTTTACTTTATTTACTCCCTTCCACCTCTTTCTTCTTTAAATTTCCTTATTGTAATAATTCTTCATTCAGGTCTCCCTTCTTCCCCCAGTATCTTGTAATTGGGAGTCATTCATTTTCTATTTTGTTCAGGTCTTCATCATTAATCAAATGAATTAATTTGTCCATCTCCTTCATGTTGTTTAATTTGATTAACCATTCTTCAATTGTTGGAGGTTCTTTTTGCTTCCACTTTTGTGCCAGTACTAGGCTTGCTGCAGTTACAATGTACAAGAATAATCTCCAGTACATCTTCTCGATTTCTTTATCCAAAATGTTAGTTATATTCAACAGGTATAATTCTGGTTTGATAGGGTAGTTAATTTGTAACATTTCTTGAGTTGTCATATGAATCTTTGCCCAATACTTTTTATTACTGAACAGTTCCACCACATATGTATTGAGGTACCTATCGCTTCCTAACATTTCCAACATTTGTTATTTCCTGTCCAGTAGATTTCCCCTAATTTAGCTGGTGTATAATACCACCTATGTGTCATTCTGAGATTATTTTCTTTAAGATCTTGTGATGCTGTGAACTCATTTGTTTTCTTCCAACTATTTTCCCAGCTATCTAATTCAATTGGATAGTTGAGATCTTGTGCCCATTTTATCATTGTTTCTTTTACAGAGTCTTGTTCTAAGTCTCTAGTCAGCAATAATGTATAAATTTTTGCTATCTTCTTTTTATCTATACTCCATAATACCTTGTCTAGATCATTTTCTTTATTGTCAAACCCTATCTTTTCATTATTCTCTTTAAATCTATTTTTAAGTTGCAAATACGTAAACCAATATGTAGTTTTAGACCTCCTTTTTCTTTCTCTTCCATTGATTTCAGTTCAAATTCATCTCTTTGATTTTTTAAAGTATGTCTTTGTATCTCAACCATTTTTCAGTTGCTTTCCATCTAGCTGAGAATGCCTCTTCAGGTGATATCCAAAGTAGTAATATATTATAAAATATATTTTTGTACTTTGGCCAGATTTTCAATAGAGCTCTTCTGATAACGTTTTCAAATTCTTTATTAATTTGTGTTCTTCTATACCATGTATATGCATACCAGCCATAATATAAGTTAAATCCTTCTAAGGATAGTAATTTTTCATTTTCAAGTTTCATCCAATCTATTGTCCAAATTAAACCATAAGCATGATAATAGAGTTTTAAATTTGGTAGGCCACATCCTCCTCTATCTTTATTGTCTAATAACATTTTCCATTTTATCTGGTTTTCTTCCTCCCTACATAATTTTTTTCAATTCTTTTTCCCATTTGTAGAAGATTTTTTTCATTAAAAATAACTGGAAGGTTTTGAAATAGAAAGATCATTCTAGGTAAAATTTTTTCCTGATAATGAAAATTTTAATCTTGGCTGTTTTTCAAGGTCCTTTTTAATTTCATGCCAAGTTTTCTTGAAGTTATTTTCACACAGGTCAGCATTTCTTTTGATTATCCAAACACCTAGATATTTTACCTTCTTTTCTACTTTGCAACCAGATTTATGCATTAGTTCATTTTCCTCAACCTTTGTCATGTTTTTGGTTAAGATTATTGTTTTTTTCTTTATTTATTTTGAATCCAGAGATTTTGACAAATTCTTTCATCATTTTCATCAGTTCTTCTGCAGGGATCTTCTATGAAAATTACTAAATCATCCACAAATGCTTTTACTTGATATTCTTGGCCTATGAGTTTAACCCCTTGTATTTTTTTATTTGCTCTAATTGCTTTATTTAGAATTTCAATCACTATTATAAATAGTAGAGGAGATTGCAGGCAGCCTTGTCTGGCTCCATTTTTTATTTTGAATGTTTCTGATCTTTCACCATTTATAATTAATTGTGCTTTCTGGTCCTTGTAGATGTTTTCCACTTTTTAAATGAAGTCAACACCCATTTCCATCCTTTTCATAATTTCTATCATTGAAATCCATTTCACATTATTAAAAGCTTTCTCCACATCTATGAAAACCATCACCATTTTCTTCTCATTGCATTTCTCGTACTATTCAATTATGTCTAGGCACAGTCCTTATATTATCTTTTAGATATCTTCCAGATAGGAATCTGCTTTGATCTTCAGGTATTAGTTCATTTAATATTCTTTTTAATCTTTCCATCAGTATTAGTAACTATTTTATAGTCGGTGTTTAAAAGTGAGACTGGCTTGTAATTCTGGATTTCTTTTTTATTCTTATCTTCCTTGGGTATCAATGATATGTTTGTATAATTCCATGTTTCTGGCTTCCCTTGGGTGGTTATTTCATTTATAGTATTTAATAACAGTGTAGTTAATTCTTCTTCAAGTGTTTTATAGTATATATTTGTAAGTCCATATTCCTGGTGCTTTCCTTGGTTTGTTTTTCCTGGTGCTTTCCTTGGTTTGTTTGTTTTTATTGCTGTGGACATTTCTGTTTTTGTTATTGGTGCATTTAAAGCTTTCTTTTGTTTATCTGTTAGTCTATATTAGCTTTATTTATGTAGTTTTTTATTTTTTCTATGTCTTCTTGTAAAGTTTCTTTTTCATCATATAATTCTTTGAGGTATTTGGCAAAAATCTCTTTTATTTTTTCCTGAACGGTATATGTCTTGCCTTCTTGTACAATTTCTGTAATCATTTTTATGGGCAAGCCAACATCCTGTCTTGTTAGCTTGTTCAAAATATGTTTGCTTTGCTCATTTTAGATTTTTAGCAATTTTGTCTGTAGCTTCAGCTTTAATTTGTTTTTGTAATAATTTTATTTCATCTTGTAGTTTCTTATCTGTTGGTTTTTCCTAATTTTCTCTTCTTTCTTTTTTTATTTCTTGCACAGTTTTTGAGATTTCTCTTGTTTTTGCTTTTTCACCTGTGTTCCTCTTTGTATAAAGACCCTTTGCATAAATGCCTTGCTGGTGTCCCAAATTATTTTCTTATTTGTCTCTTCCAGATTGTTTTCCATAAAAAAAGTTTAGTGTCTTTTTTTTGGGGGGGGCTGATTTCATAAATTCCTCATCTTTTAAGAGTTCTTCATTTAGCCTCCAATTAAATTATTTTTAATTGTGTGCAGTGTTAGTTTGATTGTATTGTGGTCTGAGATTATTTTAGGGATAATATCCATTTCTTTGATCTTTGAATGAAGTTCTTTTGAGATCAGGAATTTGTCTATTCATTACATGGATTTGTGACGATCAGAATAAAATGTAAAGCCTTTAGCATTCTCATACTTGTGAGTCCAGACATCTAACAAGGATTGGTCTTCCATCAATTCAAAGAAGGATTTAGCCAAATTACCTTGATTTTTAAAAGTTTGTTTATCGGATAGTCTGTCTCTTTGTGGGTTAATGAGTCCATTGAAGTCTCCTGTTACTAATAAATTAGGTTGATCATATTGTTCCATTTTCTCATTAATTTTCCAAAAGAAGTCTTCTTTTTTGTCTAGTGGTGCGTATACTCCAATCAATAATAATTTTAGATTTTGAAGTTGTAGTTCTACTCCAGTGGTATGTCCTTCTTTATCATTAAAAATTTCATTGGCATAGTATCTTTTTACTGATACAGATCACTACTCCTTTCTTCTTTTTTTGATGATGCTGAAATAAATGCTTGGCCTAATTTGGGATTTTTTTAAAAAAAACTTAACATCTTTTTCCTTTATCTTTGTTTCTTGTAAACAAATTATGTCCGAGCTCTAATATCTTCTGGAGAGGCTCTTCTATCTGTCCCACCACCTTCTTAGGCTTGTTTGGTGGGAACAAGGGAGAGGGCCTTCTCGATGGTTACTCCCAGACTTTGGAACTCTCTCCCCAGAGAGGCCAGGATGGCCCCATCCTTGCTCTCCCACCGGCGGCAGGTTTAAACATTTTTGTCCTATTGGATTTTTACCAGCTGATAAGGGCTGGGCATCTAATCCTGTGCAGTGCTGCTTTTAAGATTTTTAAGTGTCTGTATAGCATTTTAAAATGCATTTTAATATTTTAATGTTTAATGTTAACCCGCAAAGAGACAGAATATCTGGAGTCCCACCCTGACTTTGATCTGAAGCCAATCCACAGCGTTTGCATGATCAAATGTAGAGCAAGTTGCAAATCTTACAGATTCAGGGTTTCCTACAGAAACTCTGGTAAAAATGTACATCACTGAAAATGTTGTGTTTCAACTGTGCTGTGAATATGGGGTGAGTACAGGTTTTATTGCCTGTGTAGACAAGCCCTCAGTCAGCTAGACTCAGTCAAATCTCCTTTAACTAAGGGGTTGTCTAAATGGTGAAAATAATTCTCATGGAATTAGCAGGGAATATGATCTGTCTAAATGGGATCCTGCTGTATTAGGAAGGAGGGGGGCGAAATCCACCATAAAATATGCAGAGAAAGCCTTTGCGGCTTTTCCCAAAGTTTTTAAAAAGCTCTGCAGGGAATGCACATTCCTGCTCATTGGGACAAGTGATTCAATATGAATTGCTTTCCCATAGGAGAGGAAGCATAAAGCTGATTGGCTGGGTGAGTGCAGGGGGCAGGGTTTGCTAACAAGGCTAGCACCTGCTGCTGCCATGCTGGATTTTTGCCTTAGTGAGCAAGCACTAAGGTGAGAAAATTGGGTGTCTTTTTTTTCTCTTTTAAATCTAAAAAATCACTCTAACAGACCTTGGACATCAGGTTTTAAGTCTGACAGTGGCAAATTGAGGTAAGTACAAACAAGAGTAAATCACTTGCGACTGTCATCTTGCATGTGAAGCTTATGAGGACAAAAACACAAGTTGTAGCTGCTGCAAAATGTCATTACTGTGCGTTACTCTTTTCTTTTTTTATTTTGGCCATGTATAGACAAGTCCTCAGTCAAACAGTGAGAATCTAAGGACTTTTTCGGACGGTGATTTGTAACGCAAGCAGGCTCGTCTCTGTTGTGAGGCTGCAGCGCGGCAGGGGGTCCGTTTCGGATGACGCTGTCCCCCTACCGATACTGTTGCAGAAGAGCTGGGAGGCTGCAGCGCTATATTTAGCGATCTTCTAATCATGAAAGTGGACCGTGATTAGAAAATCGCTAAATATAGCGCTGCAGCCTCCCAGCTCTTCTGCAACAGTATCGGTAGGGGGACAGCGTCATTCGAAATGGACCCCCTGCCATGCTGCAGCCTCGCAATGGGGACGAGGCTGCTTCCGTTACAGATCGCCATCCGAAAAAGTCCTAACTGTCCCACAGAGTCAAGCTACTTGGTCCCTTTGTTCTCCTTCATGCTGAGTCCAGTTCCAGAGCTACTGATCCTTTCGCACACTTTGTACTGAAGGCATTAACCATCCTTGAGCCTGGACACCCATGGCTTCATCTTGTGACTTAAGACTGAGTAATCCCTGATTACAATGAGACATGTTTTCACACACCCTCAATATCGCCAAAAAAAAAAAAAGTGGATATGAGTTTTCCCATCAGTATAGACATGACTCCTACCTACCTACTTACCTACCTATCTGTCATCTATCTATCTATCTATCTATCTATCTATCTATCTATCTATTTCTGTCTAACCACCTACTGTTTGAAAAGCTTAGAGACAGAAAGGTTTGAGTATCTCTGGCAAAACAGTGAATATGCTGACTTAAAAAACAAACAAACTAGCACATTGCCATGTAAATGCATATTTTAGAAACAGTAATTTTTGCCAGCAGACTGCAAGAGCTTTTACTGACCAAAAAACAAACAAAAAACAAACAAACACCAAAAGAAAAAAAAAGGAAAGGTAAGCAGTATATTAAGCGGGGGAAACCATAATGCCTTTATTGGTTCAATTTAAATCTACAAATTGTTGACAAAACATTTCCTTGGGCTAGATATTAAGCATACATGCATGTGTGCATGCATGTATGCACACACAAAGTCAGGCAGGGAAGGGGAAAAGATGCTGATTAAGGGTGTGGAAGCTCCATCTACAATAGACAATATGTCTCAAGATAACAATTTGAAAAGCTCTCTGCAGTCTGATTAAAGCTACAATCCCATATAGACATACAGGAAGCCCCCACTTTTTGATGACTCATTATCTGATGCTCGCTCTTTCAATGCTTGCAAATTAAGGACAGGTTCCATTCATTTGATGAGGAATCTGCTCTTTTTGACAGTCCTTGTCTGTGGAGGCTTGCTTAGGACTGACCGTGCATGTGCTCACTGCTTGCAAAGTGAGCTGGAAAGGGGAGAGAGTCACCAAGCTGACTGCGAGACTGTGTAAGCAATATGCAGGTTTGGTTGGTTGCCCAGACAGTGCCTGGACACTTGGTAGGCCAACACTTTTGGAAGATGACAGGATGGGGAAGTCTGGAACCTCTTCCTGCTCTCTCATCTTGATGGTGCACTCAGTTGCTAAGTATTTGAACATGCCACAGCTGTCTAGCATGGATGATCCCCGTTGTATTACATAAATACATGGAAACAAATTACTATAATCAGTAAGGGGAGAAATCATATTAGAATTTCTCCTGGGAAATCAAATTAGTATCACAACTCCCTTGCAGTCAATAGAGTTTTGAAGGTAGATAAAGACAGGCTTCCGATTCCAAGCAACAGCATCACGGACCAACTGTGCACCTCCTTACGTGTTGTTCTGGGGGGAGGTTTCATTGGAACCAATTGGACTTGATTGGGACTAGTGGGACACACAGGCAGTGCATCTGTATGTGTCTGGGAGGCCTGGCCCTGCCATTATGGAGAATGAAACACTTGTCTTGCATGGAAAATGAGACTGAGGAGATTGTCAGATGGGCCCTTATAGCCCGTTTCTGACCCACTACCCCCTGAATAAGACTCTGAGTAATCCCTGATTTCGGGTCCAGAGCAGTAGTAAAGGTGTAAAGGGGTGGACTCATTTTAACACATTGTTTCAAGTATGGGAAAGGTCTGATCCAGTCCTAAGCACTGATCTAATACAATTGTCTCATCTCTGCCATCCATAGTAACACAGTCTATTGACTGGGACCTGTGTAACATACATACATGCATGGGGCAGAATCATGTAGTTCTAGTGGTTGTCAATATTTGGTTCTCCAGATGTTTTGCATGTCAGCTCTCAGAATGTTTGACCATTGACTCAGCTGGCTGGGGCTTCTGGGAGCAAAAGTCCCAAAGAACCAGATGACCAGAACCACTGATATAGTTGATTGGTTACTTATCCAGAAACTGATGACACAGTTACCCTTGTAGGATTTAAGATGATGAAACTGTGTGTATGTAATGTATATGCCTGCATCCAACCTTTTAATTATCTTCTGAAAGTGGATTTATAGGAAGCATTCTGCATGTATCATTATGGAAACATGTCTGACAAAGATCCCCACTTTCTAATCTGAAAATAACATTAAGAAATCCAGACCGGTGAATGTGAGCCAGGTGCCTTTGAGCTTAGGCTTCCTTTCTTGTTTATGCAGTAGGGTACACTACTGATCTGTATTAACTACCCTACCCTTGAGTGCTGCCCTCTAGCACCAAACCCTTCCAATCTGGCAGGAGCACCTTGCAAGCAGCGAAAAACTGTCTGGGTTCCTATATGGGTAATGAAACGTTCATTTACCAGGACATCTCCAATTAATTTTCTACAGCTGATAAAACTTTATTCCTCCTGACATTTCAACTAAATTGCTAATTATAAGTATCACTCGGGGGCAACATTTGTATAGTTGCTGGAAATATGTGGCATACTGTTTGCAAAATAGATTCAATCTTGTAATCCAACCCACAGAGAGGAGTGGCAATTCCTAGCAAAGGAGTGTCTTACCAGCTCTGATTTTTCACACTTAAAAAAAAAGGCTTTCCATAAACCCCACAGCATATGCTGTCTTCTTTCTCTTCTTTTCCCCCACACCACTCTGTGTGTCTGTTGCTAGGCTGCGGGAGAGGACATGTACTCTTCCAGATGCTGACCCAATCATTCTGTACAAATGAAGGGTTCTCTCTGCATTTTCTGCTCAGAAGGGCAGGCAATCCAAGACATTTTGCTGCCCAAAACAAAACAGCAAATGGTGCCATGCACTCAAAACAATGCACTCGATAGTCAAAGCCAGGAGGCACATGACACAGGACATCCCACAAATACTTCTCCCCATCTCTGGAATACAAGAAAAGCAAATTAAACAAGTAACCATGTGTTGCCCCTTTGTTACCTACCCTGACGCCCCTTGCCCCATATCTATAACATAATTGGCAATATTTAATAATTAGGTCAAATGTGGGCTTCCACGCTGTGTGGCCATTAAAGCTGGCAAATTCCAACCAATTGCAAAGACTAGTGTTCAGACCCAGGCAGATATGAACTTAAGGAGGGGCCACCTATATTCCAAAGAAATGCTAATTTGCAAGGCACCTGAAGGCACAAAGACCTGGCTAATCCTATCAGCCAAGGCTGGGAGGTGCAAACCCTTCCCAAACTCATTCTTTCACCCTTCCCAAACAAAGGAAGTTGCTTTCCCCCATTCAATTGCAAAGTGTCCACATATTAAGAGGCCATTAACATATCCAGAGTGCCTTTGTCTCTCCCTGGGCAGCTCCAAAGAGCATTGTCTCCTACTATAGATTCAATCCCCTGAAGACAAATATTAACTATAAAAACCCCTTCAAAACAACACCAAATTGTCTTCAGCTCCTCCTCCTGCATCCATGCTGCCGGTTTGCTGACTGACCCTCAGAGTTCATTCTGAGATTCCTGCTGCTGCAGGAACTTCTGCTCTATTTTATTTATTTATTTATACCCCATTCTTCAGTCACAAGGCTATCAAAGTGGCTTACAAATTATTTTAAGCAATAGTAATTTACACATCTACATTGCATTAAGCCAGTGATGGCGAACCTATGACATGTGTGTCAGCGCTGACACGCGTAGCCATTTCTGATGACACGCGGCCGCATGTCGAGAAGGATGTTTCACACACCCCACCCTCCCTAAAGTGGTGATTGGGGCTTCAAAGCCCTTGTTGCCACTTTCCTCCCCCCTCCCACCCTCCCTAAAGTGGTGATCAGGGCTTCGAAGCCCTGGTCGCCACTTTCCTCCACCCACCCACCCCCACCTCCCTAAAGTCTTTTCCTCAGAGTGACACACCACCCGAGTTATGCTCAGTTTTTTGGCAAAGTTTGACACACCAAGCTCAAAAGGTTGCCCATCACTGCATTAAGCAGTTCCCAATGTGTGTTAGCTAATTGCCCCCACAAGCTGGGTGCTCATTTTACTGACCTACGAAAGGATGGAAGGCTGAGTGAACCTTGGAGCCCGCTGGAATCGAACTTGCAACGTGGTGATTTGCAGTACTGGCATTTAACCACTGCGCCACAGGACAAGTGTTGTATCTCCCACAAACATCTCCCTTCTCTATTCCTCTATCCTGATACTTCCCACTTTATTCACTAGCCTTGCATGAATACTTGAAGCCTGAATGTGTGTGTGAATGTTATTATTATTTTTTCCAGTAAAGATCAATTCACTATACTATCTAGCTTGACATCTCCTCCTTAGTACTGGTCAACATAGGTCCAAAGATTCTGCTCTGTTGTTCCTCTTGCATAGCCAAACTGAGTATATTAATTCCCCAAATTAATGTCAATATTTTGAGGGTCCTTTAAGACCCCCCGAGTGTATAGGGTAACACTTTCATTACACCTAAATGCCCAAGACAGCTTCCTCACTCTGGCTAACAGTAGAATTGGTCCTGCTTCCCAGGCCTTCCAATCATATAACAACAGTGGTCACTACACACAGAGAGAGAATCTATATATATATTCTAAAAAGCAAATCTTGCTATTCACCATTTTATATAAAGGATGCCATTTTAATGTGACATTGTATATAATATGGCTTGAACATCCATAGATTTTGGTATCCACGGGAGGTCCTGGAACCAAACCCCAGTGGACACCAAGGGCCCACTGTACTCTTTTAATTTATTTAGTCCTTCAGATGCCGTGAGACATTTCTCTTTCTTTCTTTCTTTCTTTCTTTCTTTCTTTCTTTCTTTCTTTCTTTTTGCTGCAACAAATATGGCTACCTGCTTCTCATCTGCCCACCATTCCCTTAGGGTTACCCCACTTTCTTTTTTAAAAAAAACAGGCCCATCTGACTATTTGCCTTTAACTGCAGCTTTATCTATAGGAATCAGGGGTTCAGCATGTTCATCTCCATGGCTTGTAAAGGTTCTCTTCTGATTTCTGCAAATGAAACTGATGTTCATGATGCAAGAGAACACAACTTAGAGATGTTACCTTTATGAACTACAACTCCCAGAATTCCTCAGACAGCACTGACAGTCCTCCATGCACCATCAGTTTGGCAGCTCATCCTATTACACCACTGTTGAAAGACTTTGGAAGCTGTGCTGTGAGTATAATATTGTTAATACTGCTAATATTTAAAAAACAGTTTTAACAGAAGAGCACAGGGTGTATGTCTATATGGGCTTGTCTATATGATGAAAAAACTCCTGATAGAATCTGAGAATACATTTTGTCTAATGGGATCCCACATCAATCCACCATATTTGGAAGGAGTGGGGCCAAAATGCCAAGTACTTTGTGGGAAAAGCCTTTATAGCTTTCCCCATATTTAAAAAAAAAAAATAATGTGTGGGAATCTGCACCATCACTCATTAGGACAACTGAGCTGCATTGCTACACATTCTCAGAGTGGACAGCTGATTGGTTGGACATGCGCAGGGGTGGCTTGCTGGCAAGGCAAGCACCTGGAACCGCCATGTTGGATTTTCACTGTAGTGATCATGCACTGTGTCAACAAATTCGCCTTCCCCCACCTGCTTATTTAAGTGGAAGATCGCACTTCCACACCTTGGATTTGCTTTTTCAAAAAAATATTGTTTTGTGGTGGCAACTGGTGGGAATAAAACCATGAGTAATTCACTTGTACTTGCCATATTGATTTGCAGGCATGTCTGTTTGAACAATGAATGCGATAGCTTCATATGCTTGTGATCTTGCAAAAAAAATTATGGAGATAAATGAAAGCTGCTGCGAATTGGTGTTACTGCACATCAAAACACATTTTATTGCCTCATATAGACAAGTCGAAAGTCACTGTTCTTTAGTTCTTAAGTACATGTTTTTCTTTCTCTCTTCCTCCCTCCCTCTAGTAAGATCACTATTTCTACACACAGAAGTAATTCTTGTCATCAGTAATTACATGGAAAAAGAGAGGGGGAAATTGGGAAGTAAATTTCATCTTCATATCAGAAATTGTTTACTTTTTGAGCGCTACATGTAAGAGACTACCCCACGAGGTCATGAGTCTAACCTCATTTTTTCCTCTGTGAGACAGTGACCTTGTTATATGGCTGGCTGCAGAGATGACATCATTCACCACAACACAATACAGCCAGAGCCGTTCCTCATAGAAAGATGTGTGTGTGCGTATGTGTGTGCGTGTGCAATACATAGGATCCTCTTTTGGAAGAGGAACCCTTTATTTTGTTATCTGATTTTTGGAGGCATCCTTGTAGTTGCTTCGCAATGTAAAATTCTTGGCCTCTGTACAATGTAAGGTGGTTGAGGCAAAAATTATTTTCCTTCAAAAGAAAAAAAATCAGAAGTGACTTCTGCTAATTGTAGCTGTTATATTTATTGTGAGGTATGTATAAGAAAATGGTACAACAAATGCTTATGTACACGTGTATGTATGTGGGTGTACCTTCACGTCACCTGTTGACTTATGGCAACCCCATGAATTTCATAGGGGTTTTCTTAGGCAAGGAGTACTCAGAGTTGTTTTTGCCAGTTGCTTTCTCTGAAATATAGCTGGCAGTACCTGGTATTCGTTGACAGTCTCCCATCTAAGTACTAAACAGGGCCAATCCTCCTTAGCTTCCGAGATCAAACAGAGTCTGGTACCTTTAGGATATTTAGACCGTACATAGCCCTTTTAAATTTAGTTATGAATGGATCTAAGAAGAGGCCTTTACGCTTTCAGAATCACACCCTTCCAAAAATACCTTTGTACTCATCTGTTCCTTCCCCAAGCAGACATCTGAAATAAGATCCTTGCTATTTCAGTCATATGCACCCAAGTCCTTGTTTATTATTTATTTAGCTAACAATATTTTGTGCCTTTTTGTCAGAGATCGATCACAGATTAGCAAAGGCATGTAGCACATTTGGAAGACTTTACAAAAGAGTCTGGAGTAATAAACACCTGAGGCGAAGCACAAAAATCAGTGTGTATAGAGCCATTGTATTTTCTATTCTCCTTTATGGGTCTGAAACATGGGTCACCTATCGCCACTGCTTACAACTCCTCAAACGCTTTCATCAGTGCTGTATACGCACAATCCTAAATATACACTGGACTGACTATGTGACAAATGTTGCTGTCCTTGAGCATGCAGGGATCACCAGCATTGAGGCCATGATATTGAGAACACAGCTGCACTGGGCAAGGCACATTTCTAGGATGGAGGACCATCACCTCCCCAAAATAGTACTCTACGGTGAACTCGCCACGGGTCAGCATAAGAGGGGCGCTCCAAAAACGCGATACAAGGACTCCCTGAAACAACATCTCAGGTTCGGCCAAATTGATCACCAACAATGGTCCGCCCTGGCCTCACATCGGGAGGCATGGAGACGCACGATCCACAATGCTGCAGCCTTATTTGAGAACTCACGCCGAACACGTCTTGAAGAGAAACGACAACGCAGAAAGAATCACAACCTGGAAACATCACCCAAGGAGACCTTCTGCTGTGCTTTCTGCAACTGGACTTGTTTAGCTTGGATTGGCCTTTTTAGTCATCAGCACGCTTGCAGAAAGTGCGGGATGAGTCCTTCCTAAATCTTCATTTGTGAAGAAAAGCCAGAGAGAGAGAGAGAGAGAGAGAGAGAGAGAGGGAGAAATATTTTGTGCCACTTTTCATTTTTCTATTTAAAACATTCCGAACTGGTTTATAACAAAACATATTATGACAAACTCCAGCTAGCTATGCAATGCTATTTGTTTTTAATTGTTCATTTCCTTTTTAATTTATTCTTCTAGACCAGTGGCATTGACTCACCTACCAATGGTCAGAGCTGGTCCCTTCAGATGATCTGGATGTATCGTCTGGACTTAACTGATTTTATAGAGTGAGCAGGGATGAGTCAGTCACCATAGGAGTTATGGCATTCAGAAGGGAAAGTCCCTTCAGCTCCAGTTTTGTGACCTTGTCCACATACCTCCTTAGTGTGGCACACCTATCTAGCATTAATTCATTTGCTCATTAATCATTGACTGTATTTATACACCATATCACTTTACAACAGAATCACATAAAAACACTGGGTGAAATCCACTCTTGCTTGAGCAGACATCCACTTGTGCAGTGGGACTTTTCTCTCCCCTCTTTGCCTCTTCAGACACACCCCTAACCCTCTCAAGAAGGTCCAAACCCACTAGAGAAGATTTGGAGGGCACATAGCAGTTGCGAGGTGAAGGGTGAACCAAACCCTCTTGTTCTGCTGATGGAAGCTGTTCCTTCAGTGGAATAGTTCCTTCAGTGGAATAGTAAAATTGATTTTTCCTTCAGTAAAATGGATGCAACTTTATTATACTGAATATCCTACCTTTTCCCCATCTTACAAAAAACATATAACTCCTCCACTGAAACAGCTTCATTGGCTAGCCACTCATTTCCAGGCACTATCTGAAAGAGCATATCTCCCAGTATGTTTTAAGGTTCTTGGAGGAGGGCTTTTTCTCTGTTTCACCACCACTTTGGTGAAGACACAGGAGAAAGCCTTCTCAGTGGCTGCTCCCAGATTGTGGAATTCCCTCCCACAGGAAGCTAGGGGCTGGTCTACACTGGCCAGAATACATTGCTTCTGGGCCATTGTACTCTGGCCCTGGAGCTGGCCCAGATCCACCCCTCTCCAATTACCATGATGAAATGGGCAAATGCACATGCCGGCTGTTTCAGCGGCACCTCTGATGCTGTCACATGTTGCACTCCCTGAAGCTGGGAATGCATCCATCAGCATGTGAACAAGACTAATCACATGCAGGGGACCTTGATCATGTGCTTGGGACCTCCTTCCCGGCTTCAGAGCAGCACCAGCTGTGTCGATGTCTGGCAAGACACCTCAGCATGCTGGTATGAACTCTGCATTCCTGTGCTGGACCCAACCAGGTTTTTCTGCATGACATGGGTTTTCTGGGGTTATTTTGAAACATTTTAAAGGGATTTACCCCAGCTTCCCCCCAGCTTTGCCTTGGATGTTGTCAGGACTATCTGGAGGTGAATCAGGGGAAGAGCCCTACGTTGTTTGGACTGCAGGGCTCCAAGATGGGGGGAAGCTGGGGTAAATTGCCCATCTAGACAAGCCCTAGGTTGGCCCCCTCTCACTACTCTCTGCCTGCTTGCATGTGAAGACCTTTCTGTTCACCCCAGACCTTTGGGTGTTACATCCTTTTAAAATTGTTTCAAATTAATGTTGTTAATATGATTAATTGCTTTTAAAAAAAATTCTTGTATCCATTGTTTGAACCATATTGTGTTTTACCTAACATTGTGATCTTCCTTGGGTCCCATATTGGGAGAAGGAAAGGATAGAAATAAAAATAAAAAATAAAAATAATTAAAATGTCAAGGTGGTGCCATGCTTCCATCCTGTCTTCATTTTATCTTCACAATGCTCCTCTGAGATAGCTTAGGCTGGCCAAAGGGCGACTCTGCAGGCTTGATGGTTGGTTGCAATGATCATACATGGGAAAATAAACTAAACTATTTTGAATTTTAGAGATCAGTGCCAAGAAGAGTCTAGTTTGAGTGAGTGGGAACAGCAGAGACTTCCCCCAATATTTCTCTGCGTCCTCAGGTGATATAAACAGGAGTTCAACCAAACAAATGTGATTAGCAGAGATGAAAGAGACTTCAAGTACCAGCTCAGAACATGTATAATTATACCTGCAGAATGCTTCTAAATGTGTAACAACAGGCTGCAAATAATATATCCATTTTTTTAAAAAAAAACCCTACATATTCAATGCAAAAACAAATTTCATCTCATTTTTGGATTGAATCTGAGTCTCCCTCATGCAGATCTCTTGCTTTCTCCTTCAATACATTAATATTCTACAGATCTCTTCAGTGGAATAGTAAAATGGATTCTTCCTTCAGTAAAATGGATGCAACTTTGGGACTCATGTTGGAATTAGCTCTTTCTCCGTCACTCCCTATTTTTAATGAATATTCAGCTCAGAGAAAACACAAAAGCTTCCTCGTCCTTTGTGACATTTTAGTTCACAATAAAGACAAGTATCCTGTTCTGACTTTTGGAGAATGTAGCATGAGTGATGTCATGATGTCATTTAATCACTAGGTGGCACTGGAGTTAGTTGTATCTGGGTGCAATCAGGAACTTCCTGTTTCTTTTTAAAATGAGACAATAAAGTTCTTGTCTAGCATCATCACTACTGAGTCCTCTAAGCCACTGTGACACAAAGCAGACAGCCAAGTATTTGTGAAATCAGTCATTATTGAAATATACCCATAGTGCATACATTTATTATAAATAACTATTTTCTTGTACCTATTGTTTTCCTTGCAAGAAAAATTGTACCTCAATAGAAGAGTGCTTTTGAGTAATGCTGAAGAAAGCTGTACAAATATTTCATTTTGTCTGTGTTGCCAACAAAAAATACAGCTTATAGAGCAAAACCCTCTAAATATTTAACTGGGTCCTTTAATAATATGATAGGTGGATTTTTACATTAAAACTTTTCTTGAAAACTTTTACTTTGTGGTTTCCATATTGGTGGCATGATTAATCCTACTTTGGATTTTAGTCAGAACTTTCAAGGAGCTACCCAGTGCACTGAACCCTGTCTCCCAAAGAGATTCTGCAGCATGGACTCCCTGGAGCTGATTCACTGCCCCACAGACATAGAAGTCACCAGCTGCCACAGCTCAGAAGTAGGTTTTGCTGTGTTTGATTGTGTTTATCTCCTCTCTGTTGTTGTGGTGTGCCTTCAAGTCATTTCTGACTCATGGGGACCCACAGGTGACCCTATCATCCAGGTTTTCTTGGCAAGATTTCTTCAGAGGGGGTTTGCCATTGCCTTCCTCAATGCTGAGAGAGTGTGAATTGCTCAAGGTCATCTAGTGGGTTTCCATGGCCAAGTGGGGATTTGAATCCTGGTCTTTGGAGTTGTAGTACAATGCTCAAACCACTAAATGACATTGGCTCTCTACGTCCTCTCTAGTATTTACTGATTATAAGGCCTGTGATGAAAAAGCCTTTTTCAATACTATAGCTGTTTTTAATGTATTTTTGGGTGCTGAATTCAAAAAGGAAAAAAAAAGTCATACCAGACAGAGTTCTTTCACAAAGTCAATATTTTTTATCAATTCTGTTGTTACTCGGCTTTAAGTGTGGATGCTGATTTCCAGTGTAATTTCTTTCAGTGCTTTTGAATGGCTTTTTGTGTTTCATATCAGTGAATGAAAGTGTTTTGAAAGTCTATTAGAAGACTTAACCCCTTTCTTACTCTTTGCAGGATATATTTGAGACTCTTCTTGTGTTCTGAGTACTTGCAGTAAGTTGTGAATCCTGGCTACCTGTGGATTTGTCAACAGTCCAGGAAACTTTTGCTACATTTGTGGGGAATTTGTGATCAAGTAACATTAAAGGAAACATAACACTTTTTATTAGAAAAGTGTAGCATGCCTACTTTGGAGAAAACTAGGTGGTCAAGACAAACCATCAGCTCCACACAAAGCTAGTTTTATTTGTACATAGGACCTAAGGAAGTGGTCTAAAGGCAAAAAGAAGTATTCAGATTTGGTGTGCTAATAATATGGAGGGAGCCAACAAATCACCCTGATGACTGCTATTTTTAATCTTGAGATGTTAAAGGCTATGTCTTAAAAAATAATAAGAAGAAAGCCATTTTCTGTCCAAATCTTCTATTAGCTGTATGATCTGTTTATAATGGCCCAGAAAATCCAGTTCCTCTTCCACCAGAAACACTGGAAGATTCCCCTATTAATTCTGGCTCTGATATTGAACACAAAGAATTTCAGTCAGGACCTCTAGTTATTCACTCAATCTGAACTAAATGATTTAGTGAGAGATTTGGGATTACCCAAGGATTCTGCTGAACTCTTAGGCTCCAGATTAAAAGAAAAAAAATATTAGCAGCTGCAACATTGATATATTTGTATAGAGGCAGAGAAAATGAGTTTACTTCCTACTTTTCACAGGAGGGTGAGTTTACTGCAGTGATATTGATGGTTTGATACAGAAATACGGCACTGAGTACAGAGTGGATGAATGGAGACTTTTCATCAACTCTTCCAAAATAAGTCTAAAAGTGTTCTTTTGCACAATGGGAACAAGTATGCCTCTGTATCTGTTGGTCACTTGGTACATCTGAAAGAAAGTTATGATAATTTGGAATTGATTCTCACAAAGATAAAATGTAATGATCATGACAAGATGACTTGTGGAGACCTTAAAATATTGTGCAGGCATCAGGGGCAACAGGGAGGATATACTAAGAGGCTTATCACATGAGGGAAGAGAAGAAGGAGTACAGCCCAATAATAGCGCCTCCTGGCCTGCCTTACCACATGATCAGAGAATCAGAGAATCATAGAGTTGGAGGAGACCACAAGAGCATGCAGTCCCACCCCCTGCCATGCAGGAATAAACATTCCCGACAGCCTCTGTTTAAAAACCTCCAAAGGAGGAGACTCCACCACACTCTGAGGTGAAAACATCTGTTAGTAAAAAGACTCATGTTTACCACCATCTCCCACAGGATCGGAACAGAAGAACGTCTGTAGAACACCGACATCATGTGGTAAGGTACGATGGGAGCTATTATTGGGCTGTGCTGCTGCTTCCTTTCTCTCATGCGCTAAGCCTCTACGTTCCCATGTTTCCTTTGTGAATGGGACAGCAACACAAAGCATCAACATCAGGAGCAAAAACACTGGCTGGAAAGAAGGTCTCTAGAAGCTGGAAGCAAGAATATTTTGTGTAAAAATCTAGTCAACCCAAAGAAAACACTTTTGCTACCTCTTCATATGAAACTGGCCCTTATGAAACTGTTTGTTAAGACAATACAAAAAAGTGGATAATACTTTTAAGTCTTTCCCTAACCTATCAGAAGCAAAATTACAAGAATACTGTAAATTTTTGTTGGCCTAGACATTAGAAGGTTGCTGTCAGATGAAAACTTCTTGTCTATGAGGAATGAAGTAGAAAAAGAGGCTCAGAGTTCCTTCAAAAGTGTGGTTACTAAATTCCTTGGAAATAATGACCCTGGCTATGCACTCATTGTTGAAAACATGCTGGAAAAATTCAAAGCTTTGGGATGCTCAATGAGTATTAAAATTCATTTCTTGAACACACACTTGGACTTTTCCCCAGAAAACCTAGGTGCAGTAAATGATGAACAGGGAGAACATTTCCATTAAGACATTAAAGAGATGGACAAGCGATGCCAAGGCTGGTGGAACATTAATATGATGTGAGATTACTGCTAGATGTGGCATCATGAAAATCAGGAAGCAGGGAACAAAAAGAAAAGCAACAGATGCAAAAGGAAAAGGGACTACTATGCCTTTTGAATAAGGTTCAGATGTACAGAACAAAGTTTTATAGTTTTTTGTAAATAAATATATTCAGAACTGGTAGGTTTCATGTGGTAATTTGTCACTAGTAATTTCATTTGGTCACATATTACAACATAAACACATCAAAGCAAGCTGTGAAATTAATTTATGTGATGGAGCAAATCTGAGGTCATGTTTGGATTTAGAAGGCAAAATTCCTATAAAATCAGCATAGTTTTTTTTAAAAAAACGTTTTGATGACCATCAATTTTGCAGGTCTTAACAGAATGGTAAAACACCTTGCAGAATATGAAAACCCTCATAACTAAGTAAATATGGTTAGGAGTGCAGTCTAATTTCTGCTGAAGACAATGGGAAACAGGCAGCCTATAAGTAAGACCTAGTCGAAGCCCTTAAGCCAGTAATTTACCTTCCAAAAGTAACCATTTGGCAGGGCCAGTCTCAATTAATTCAGTGTTGTCTCATTTTTCTCAGCTGCTTTTAAATTATCCCAGTTTTTGTTATGTGTTCCTGCATGGAGGAAATGGCTGCAGAGGAGAGAGTCACTTCACAGACACAGGAAGTAGACAGCTGGAGGAATGTCACACACAGAACAAGAAAATCCAGGTATTCTTTGAGCAGCTTGCAGCTACAGAATCGATTCAAAGCCCTTTCCCTTATCAAGGACGACAAGGAAGAACAGCATGGACAGACGTCAGGGGTGGAGCAGGGGACCTTGAGAGTACCACTGCAAGGAACAGCAGCTGCGAAGCCTCGGGGGAGGTGTGTGGTGGTGGTGGGGGACTCCTTGCTGCAGGGTACAGAAGCAGTGGCTTGTGGGCCTGACAAGATGTCTCGGGAGGTGTGTTGTCTCCCTGGGGCAAAGATCCGTGATGTGACGGAGAGGCTGACAAGACTCGTCAAGCCTACGGATCATTACCCCTTCCTTTTGATCCATGTGGGAACCAATGATACTGCAAGGCACAGTTTTCCCAAGATCAGAAGAGATTATGAGGCCCTGGGGAAAAAGGTGAAAGAAATGGATGCACAGGTTGTCATCTTGTCTCTTCTGCCAGTTGAAGGGCATGGTCCAGGAAGGGAGAGGAAAATAGCCAACGTAAACAACTGGCTCCGTAGATGGTGTCACCGAGAACAATTTGGATTCTTGGATAATGGGCTGCGCTTCCATGAGGGGGGACTTCTGGCAAGAGATGGGGTGCATCTTAAGACAGTTGGAAGAAACATTTTTGCCAACAGTCTCAAGAATTTGATCAAGAGGGCTTTAAATTGAGTCAAATGGGGGAGGGAGACAGTATTCTGAAAGGCAAAAAGGCTGGAGAAAATAGTCAAACTGTCATAGAGGAACAAGGCAAACAGCGCAAGGACCTAACAGTGGGAGGCAAAAAAAACTTGCACAGGTAGCAAGTAAAGGGAACACATGGTCTTAGATGTCTCTACACTAATCCACAGAGCATGGGAAATAAGCAAGATGAACTTGAACTCCTAGCACTACAAAACAAATATGATATAATAGGCATTACTGAAACCTGGTGGGATGAGTCTCATGATCGGAATGTAGGAATAGAGGGGTATAATCTTTATAGGAGAAACAGGCCAAACAGGAAAGAAGGAGGAATAGCATTATATGTCAGGGATATTTACACTAGTGAAGAGATCCATGACATCAATACTGGAAGCCAGGTGGAGAGCATCTGGATAAAAATTAAAGGGGAGGGAAACAACAGGGATGTTAATGTGGGACTCTACTACAGACCCCCAAGTCAGATGGAGGAATTGGATGATGCCTTTCTAGAACAGATGAACACACATGCAGAAAGGAGAGATGTAGTAGTGATGGGTGACTTCAACTATCCTGATATTTGCTGGCAATCTAACTCAACCAAAACGTCAAGGTCTAGCAAATTCCTTACTTGCCTGGAAGACAATTTCATGGTCCAAAAGGTGGAAGAGGCAACAAGGGGGTCAGCTATTTTAGATCTGATCCTAACCAACAGAGATGACCTGGTTAATGGGGTGCAAGTGGTGGGATCCTTAGGTGAGAGTGATCATGTTCTCATGGAGTTTGTTATACAATGGAAAGGAGAAGCCAGGCATAGTCAGACACACATTCTTGACTTTGGGAGAGCTGATTTCAATAAACTCAGGGAAATACTGGGGGTGACCCCATGGTCAGGAATACTAAAAGAGAAGAGACCTCAAGATGGATGGGACTTTCTCAAAAGGGAAATACTGAAGGCACAATTTCAAACAGTACCATTGAGGAAGAAAAATGGGAGGTGTCTCAAGAAACCAGGATGGATGACTAAAGAAATTTCAACAGAGCTAAGTTTTAAACGGAACATGTATAGGAAATGGAAAAAGGGGGAAATCACCAAAGAAGAATTCAAACAGATAGCGAACACCTGTAGGAGTAAAGTTAGAAAAGCTAAAGCGCCGAATGAGCTCAGGCTTGCTAGGGAGGTTAAGAACAATAAAAAGGGGTTTTGGGGGGTATGTCCGCAGCAAAAGGAGGAAGAAGGAAATGATAGGGCCACTATGTGGAGAAGATGGCAAAATGCTAACAGGGGACAGAGAAAAGGCAGAATTACTCAACACCTTCTTTGCCTCAGTGTTTTCAGAAAAGGAAAAGGGGGACCAACCTGAGGAGAATGGAACAGAGGACACAATAGGGGAAATCCAGCTCAGAATAAGCAAAGAGATAGTACAGGAATACCTTCTTAATCTAAATGAATTTAAATCTCCAGGACCAGATGAACTACATCCAAGAGTATTAAAAGAGCTGGCAAATGTGATCTCAGAGCCATTGGCAATAATCTTTGAGAACTCCTGGAGAACAGGAGAAGTCCCAGCAGACTGGAGGAGGGCAAACGTCCCCATCTTCAAAAAGGGGAAAAAAGAGGATCCCAACAATTATCGTCCAGTTAGTCTGACATCAATACCAGGGAAGATTCTAGAGCAGATCATTAAACAGAGAGTCTGTGAACATTTAGAAGGCAATGCCATAATCACAAAAAGTCAACATGGGTTTCAGAGAAACAAGTCATGCCAGACTAATCTGATCTCTTTTTTTGATAAAGTTACCAGCTTGGTAGATGAAGGGAACTCTGTGGACATTGCATACCTTGATTTCAGTAAGACCTTTGACAAGGTTCCTCATGACATTCTTGCAAACAAGCTTGTAAAATGTGAGCTAGACAAGTTAACTGTTCAATGGATTTGTAATTGGTTGACCGGCCGAACCCAAAGGGTGCTCAGCAGTGGCTCCTCTTCGTCTTGGAAAGATGTGACCAGTGGGGTGCCACAGGGTTCTGTCCTGGGCCCAGTGCTATTCAACATCTTTATCAATGACTTGGATGAGGGAATTAGGGGCATACTTATCAAATTTGCAGATGACACCAAATTAGGAGGAGTAGCTAATACCCTAGAGGACAGGATCAAAATTCAGAATGACCTGGATAGACTGGAGAGCTGGGCCAAAGCTAACAAAATGAAATTCAACACGGAGAAATGTAAAGTACTGCACTTAGGGCAGAAAAATGAAATGCATAGATATAGGATGGGAGAGACCTGGCTGAATGAGACTACATGCGAAAGGGATCTAGGAGTCCTAGTAGACCACAAGTTGAACATGAGTCAACAGTGTGATACGGCAGCTAAAAAGGCCAATGCGATTTTGGGCTGTATCAATAGAAGTATAGTGTCTAGATCAATAGTGCCGCTCTATTCTGCCTTGGTCAGACCTCACTTAGAATACTGTGTCCAGTTCTGGGCACCACAATTCAAAAAGGATATTGACAAATTGGAGCATGTCCAGAGAAGGGCAACGAAAATGGTGAAAGGTCTGGAAACCATGCCTTATGAGGAGAGACTTAGGGAGCTGGGTATGTTTAGCCTGGAAAAAAGACGGTTGAGGCGATATGATAGCCCTGTTTAGGTATTTGAAGGGATATCAGGCTGAGGATGGAGCAAGCTTGTTTTCTGCTGCTCCAGAGACTGGAACACGGAGCAATGGATGCAAGCTCCAGGAACAGAGATTCCACCTCAACATTAGGAGGAACTTTTTAACAGTAAGAGCTGTTCGGCAGTGGAACACACTCCCTCAGAGCGTGGTTGGGTCTCCTTCCTTGGAGGTGTTTAAACAGAGGCTGGATTGCTATCTGAGGGGATGCTTTGATCAAGATTTCCTGCGTGGCAGGGGGTTGGACTGGATGGGCCTCGTGGCCTCTTCCAACTCTACAATTCTATGATTCTATGACTAGATGGCCCTTGTGGTCCCTCCCGTCTCTAAGATTCTGAGGAGATTTTCACACTACACTGTTATAGTGTTACTATTCCACTTTAATGCTCTGGCTGCCTCCTGTGGAATCCTGGAATTTGCAGTGTAGAGAGGGGCATTTACAACTCTCAGCCAGAGAGATCTTAGGCCTTACTACACTACAAACCCCAGAATTCCACAGGAGGCAGCCAGAGCAGTTAAAGTGGAATAGTAACACTATAACAGTGTAGTGTGAAAATCTCCCCTGTGATTCTCTCCTTCTCCACTTTCCTCATTCATCCTTGGTTAAGTTTGATTGTAAACTGAGGTCTTGCCTAAACAAGGCAATAAAACAGATTGATGTGCAGAAATGCCAATTCACAGCAGCTCTCATTTGTCTTAATGATTTTTTGGCAATATCACAAGCATGTGAAGCTATCTGCGTTGGTTGTTCAAATGGGCATGCCTGTGAATCAAGAAGGCAGGCACAAGTGAATTACTCACATTTTTATTGTCACCAGTTGCTGCCGCCAAACAGTATTTTCTTAAAAAGCATATTCAAGGTGTGGAAGTGTGATATTCCTCTTAAATTAATGGAGAAAAAAGAGAACAAAGGCTGTTTTGACACCAGAGTGCACGATCGCTATGGAGAAAATCCAACATGGCAGTTTTGGGTGTTTGCCTTGTTAGCAAGCTCCACCCCTTGCGCATGTCTGACCAATCAGCTTTCCACTTCTGCTCTTATAGGGAATGCTCACCAAAGTGAACTGGTTGTTACAATGTGCAAGAATGCACATTCCCCATGGGGCTTTTAAAAAACTTCAGGAAAAGCTGAGAAGGCTTTTCCAGCGAAGTTTTTGGTGTTTTTGGCATCCCTCCTTCAGAATACGGTGGATTGGTGTGGGATGCCATTAAGACAAATTGTATTCTCCTTGAATTCTATGAGGAGTATTTTCACCGTATTGACAACCCCTAACTTCAAAGGACAAAGTAAACACCACCACTACCTATCTTTTCCCAGTTTGAGACTCAAGGCAGCTTACAACAGTTAAAACAAACATAGTTACAAATTTACAGCATACAAGCTAAAAAAGAAAATAAATCATCATAAGATTAAAACCATTTAAAAATTTAAACCATAAAAAAGCAAAGTCAAATAAAAGCATAGCAGATTTTACAAAGCCTGTCTCCTCATAATACCTAAGTCTCAAAGGCCTGCTGGAATAAAACATTTTTTTCCTGTTTACAGAAATATACTTAGGAGACTGTCAGTCCAGCCCCTCTGGGAAGGAAATTCCAGAGCCTTGGAACAGCCACTGAGAAGGCCTTTCCCTGTGTTCCTATCAAATATACCTGTGAGGGTGGTGGGACAGAGACAAGGGCTGTAACAAGAGTCTCCGTTCTGTGCCTTTTGATACACTATATATATATATATATATATATATATATATATATATATATGGCGATGCTCTTTCAGAGCCCTTTCTAATAAATAATGGAGAGAAGCAAGGTTGTGTTCTTACAATATTCTTCAGAATGATGCTCCAAAGGGCTATGGCAGAGCTTGAAGAAAAAGACGGCATCTATATACGTTACTGTACTGATGGTAGCTTGTTTAACTTAAGCCGTCTGAGGGCTCGCACTGAGACTCTAAACTATCTAGTCCGTAAGCTGCTCTTTGCTGATGCTGCTGCCCTTGTTGCCCACACAGAAGCAGCTCTGCAGCGCCTAACATCCTGCTATGCAACAGCTGCAGAGATGTTTGGGCTGGAAGTCAACCTTAAGAAAACGGAAGTTCTTTATCAGCCGGCACCACAGGACGAACACCACCATCCCCACATTGCCGTCGGCAAATCTGTGCTCAAGTCCGTTCAGCAGTTCACCTACCTGGGAAGCATCATCTCCTCAGATGCCAAGATTGACAAAGAGATCGATCACAGATTAGCAAAGGCATATACAGTAGTGCATTTGGAAGACTTTACAAAAGAGTCTGGAATAATAAACACCTGAGGCGAAGAACAAAAATCAGTGTGTATAGAGCCATTGTACTGTCTATTCTCCTTTAAGGGTCTGAAACATGGGTCATCTATCACCACTGCTTACGGTTCCTCAAATGCTTTCATCAGCCCTGTATACGCACAATCCTAAATATGCACTCGACTGACTATATGATGAATGTTGCTGTCCTTGAGCAAGCAGGGATCACCAGCATTTAGGCCATGATACTGAGAACACAGCTGGGCTGGACAGGGCATGTTTCTAGGATGGAGGACCATCACCTCCCCAAAATAGTACTCTATGGTGAACTCGCCATGGGTCAGCATAAGAGGGGCGCTCCAAAAAAATCTCCCCCTAAATCACCCCCTAAAACAACATCTCAGGCTCAGCCAAATTGATCACCAACAATGGTCCGCCCTGGCCTCACTATCCACAATGCTGCAGCCTTATTTGAGAACTCACGCCAAACAAGTCTTGAAGAGCAATGACAATGCAGAAATAATCACAACCCAGAAACAACACTCAAGGAGACCTTCTGTTGTGCTCTCTGCAACCGGACTTGTTTACCTCAGATTGGCCTTTTTAGTCATCAGCGCACTTGCAGAAAGTGCAGGATGAATCCTTCCTTCCTGAATCTTCGTTTGTGAAGAAAAGCCATATATATATATATATATATATATATATACACACATCAGGAGGCTGATTGTAGATTCTAAGCCAGGGCTAGATCATGCTTGCCTACACATGTGCGCCAAAGGCAGGCCACCTCAGATTCCTCAATACGTTCACACTTCAGGTGAAGGTGAAGTGGAATTCCTTTGAAGCTTGCAATAATAATGCCATGTCTTTCCTGAGAGTATCCAGAAGGAAGCATCCTCTGGACCACTTCAAAGGCTAGCTGGAAATCTCATTGTTATGTGAGACCTGTTTTCCTTATCTCCTTATCTACATCCCAAAGATGTCTGTCATCCATCACTTTTGAAAATTATCCAGAGTTCCTTTGCCCTAAGGTTGGGAACCTTCCAATACACAATTGTCTTCCTCTCTTAATTGCCCCTTCAAAGGAGATTTTGCACATACAGTAAATACACAGTTTGTCTATTAAATAATGAGACTGATATAATAACCCATCTTTATTTGTATGTATTATAAATCTAATGCTTGTCCCCTTCAATATACTCCCCATTCACACTCATGCACTGATACAGTATTGTTTTCCACTGGTCGAAGGCATGGAGCAGATCAGTTTTTGCCAGCTGTTTCAACACATTTGCTGTTTTCTTCTTTACTGCATCAGTTGACTCAAAACGTGTTCCTTTAAGCACCAATTTCACTTTAGGGAAAAGAAAAAAGTCGCATGGTGCCAAATCTGGCAAATCTGGAGGATGTTCAACTGTAGTAATGCATGTATTTGCCAAAAACTGCCTCACAGAAAGCAGGTGCATTGTCTTGATGAAGAATGAAACCAGTTTTCCACAGTTCTGGCCTTTTTTCCCCTCACTCTTTCTTTCAGCTTTGTAAAAACTTCCTTATAATAATGCTGGTTCACTGTTCTGCCATCTGGAACCCATTCTGCCAAAATTATGCCCTTGGTGTATAAAAACAAAAACCAATGAGCATGGCTTTGAATGTAGACTTGCTTTGACGTGCTTCTTTCATTCTTGGTGAAGATGGTGTTTTCCAGTACATTGACTGTCATTTTGTCTCATGATCATACTGAAAGATCCAAGTTTCATCACAAGTGATGGTTTTTTTCTGAAAAAGGTTTGGGTGTGCCTCAAGTTGCTACAGAATATTATGTTGCTCCACCTTTAAATTTAGCATTTTTCTGATACACAACAGACAACATAGCTGCTTTAAACAATGACTGACAATTAATGAAATGGCCGAGAGTGTTGATGTTTGTCATGCAGGTTCAGACATGTTCTCAAATGTTCACAATCAGTTATCCCTGATTTGTTTGAAAGGTAGAAATACAGCCTTGTTATTTAATAGACAGACCTCATATACCCCAAAATCTCATCTCAGTGCACTTGGACCTCACTTTCCACGTCAGTACTTTCCCCCTCTCTACTTTCTTTCTCTTCTCTTCTGAATCTCTCTCTTTGCCAAACAAAGGCTTCCTTTCCCCCACTTAATCTTTCTCTCCTAGCCGAACAAAAGCTTATTTTCTCCCCTTCTAGCTTCCCCTCCCCTTCCCTGCAACCATTCGCCACCTGTCTTCGTAATCTACTGAAGAGTAATTTCCCTCCACTTCACTATGCATGAGTAGTTCTTCACTTCTGAGTGGTACAGTATTACCTCAATAAGCCTTAATCTAACCCGCTGTCTAGGTATTTCCTACTTTTTATTTAATAACTTGTAAGTGTGCTGGATAAATGAATGTGGTGTGAATGCAGTTTTAAATCATTTTCAATAAAGATTTCAAAGTTATTTGGTTTCCTTGTTTTGTTCTCTCCCAGTCAGTACTGGTATATGTAGGTGAAAAGTTCTTGCCATTATAGGACCTCTCGCGTGCCAATTGAGCTAATTTTAATTCCCCAAAGTAAGATCGTGATATGCGTGGAATTTCCATGAACACTAGCATTTCACATTACAGGGCTTCCCCAGAAGATCTCAAAACATGGGGAAGTTCATATGGAAGCACAGGCAATTTGTACTCAATTACTTCAGCAGGGGGAGAGGACAGGAGGGGGAAGAATGTTGTGTTTACTCAAGCAAAAGCAAACTGCACAGACTCTCCTAGTTTGTGTGTTTTTCCTTATCAATAACTTTTGCCATTTTGACCACACTCTGATGTTGCTTGGCCACATGTGTCCTGGTTTTCATCTGTGAAATGTATGTGTGTGTGGATGGGGAGTATGCAGTAACCCCTGAGGCTGATGCCTACTCCTCTGCTTTAGGTTTTCTGCATTCCTTGGGAGAAGCTGGGCAGTAGGGAGAAACTCCAGTCCACTTCATCAGATGCAATCATTTGTGGAGTCCAGCATCTAATAAAGTGGACTGGAGACCACAAACCCTTAGGCTAGACATCTGTGGCATTACTATGGCTATTGTTACCCCTCCCCTCGATGGTGTCACCTTGTGTGATTTGGCCTCTCCGCACGCCCCTAGTCTTGACACTGCTAGAAATTTCTTTCCCTCAAAGATGATACAGAATCCCTTTCTATTTAAAAAAAACTAGTTAAAGTTCAGAGGATAAAAGAGGATTCAAGCTGCAAATTTAAAAAAAGCAACTATTTCATAGAATCATAGAGTTGGAAGAGACCACAAGGGCCATCCAGCCCAACCCCCTGTCATGCAGGGATAAATAATCAAAGCATTCCCGAAAGATAGCCAACCAGCCTCTTGTCTAAAAACCTCCAAAGGAGACTCCACCAAACTCGGAGGCAGTGTATTCCACTGCCAAACAGCTCTTACAGTCAGGAAGTTCTTCCTAATGTTTAGGTGGAATATCTTTTCCTGTAGTTTGAACCCATGGCTCCATGTCCTAGTCTCTGGAGCAGCAGAAAACAAGCTTGCCCCATCTTCAGTATGACATCCCTTCAAATATTTAAACATGGCTATCATGTCACCTCTTAACCTTTTCTTCTCCAGACTAAACATACCCAGCTCTCTAAGCCACTCCTCATAGGGCATGGCTTCCAGACCTCCTACCATTTTGGTTGTTCTCCTCTGGACACATTCCACCTTGTCCATATCCTTCTTGAATTTTAGTGCCCACAACTGGAGACAGTATTCCAGGTGAGGTCTGACTAAAGCAGAATAGAGTGCCACTATTACTGCCCTTGATCTAGACACTATACTCCTATTGATGCAGCCTAGAATCGCATTGGCTTTTTAAGCTGCCGCATCACATTGCTAACTCATATTCAGCTTGTGATCCACTAAGACTCCTAGATTCCTTTCATATGTACTGCCATCAAGCCAGATGTCACCCATCCTATATCTGGGCATTTCATTTTTACTGCCCAAGTATAGTAGCCTACATTTCTCCCTGTTGAAATTCATTTTGTTAGTTTGGGCCCAGCTTTCGGGGGCCCCATATGTTTATCTCAGGTTCAGGACCGGTTTAAGGAATTTTGCCCCCCCTGCAATGCTTTATTTGGGGGGGGGGTCCCATATGTTTATCTCAGGTCAGTGTAACCTAACTCAATCTAAGCAATTCACAGTACAGGATATTCAGATTATTACTAATAATGTTTTTGCAGGAGGAGGGTTACTATGGGGCCCCCACAATGATGAATAGCACTGGGCCCAGGACAGAACCCTGTGGCACCCCACTGGTCACTTCTCTCCAGGATGAAGAGGAGCCATTGGTGATCTCCCTTTGGGTTCCGTCAGTCAACCAATTACAAATCCACCTAACAGTTGCATTGTCTAGCCCACAGGTTACTAACTTTTTTGCAAGAATATCATGGGGGACCTTGACAAGAGCCTTACTGAAATCAAGATACACTACATCCACAGCATTCCTTTCATCTGTCAAGTTGGTAACTCTATCAAAAAAGAGATAAGATTAGTCTTGCATGACTTGTTTTTGATAAATCCATATTGACTTTTAGTGATCATGGCATTCATTTTTAAGTGCTTACAGACTTACAGATGGTCTATTTAATGATCTGCTCTAGAATATTTCCTAGGATTGATGTTAGGCTGACTGGGTGATAATTATTTGGGTCTTCTCCCCCCCCCTTTTTAAAGATGGGGACAACATTTTCCCTCCTCCAGTCTGCGGGGACCCCTCCTGCTCTCCAGGATTTCTCAAAGATTATTGCCAGTAGTTCTGAGATTACTTCTGCATAGTGTCATCATTTTTTCATTCCGGTCCCATAAGGGACAGAGGCAAAACCATGCCTTTTTGCTAACCAGAAAAACCCATTTGCAAAAAGGCACAGTTTTAGCTTGATCTCCCACGGTACTGGAATGAAAGGATGCTGCTTTCCCACTTTTCCTCAGAATGCGGTAAGGCTCTTTGTGACAATTACAATGAATACCTTCAGCAATGAGGAGAATGAATTAATTACAAGTTAAATCATTATTTGTCATTAGCTCCTTCCAGCCCATTGGACTTACTGGTCAGTTGCCAAGCAAGAAAGCAAGCAAACAACTGGCCATTTCCTCCTGCTCTCTTAGGGCTTGTCTACATGGGCAAAAAACCCCTGTACTCACCCTGTATTTACAGCACAGTTGCCACATGACATTTTCAACAAGGCACATTTTCACCAAGTGTCATGCCCCGTGAGCCTGATGAAGGTATAGCTTCAGAGGAGGAGGAGGACATGGCAGGGAATGGCCCTAGGGACCTTGGCACAGGTTTATCTATACCTGTGCCAGCAGGGAACCCTGCCAACCTAGAGGCTCGAGCAAAGGAAGAGCCTGGTCCAAGTGGGTTAGCATTAGTCCCAGTAGAGAGTCCTGCCAATTCAGATAAGGATGAAGAAGTAGAGAGGGACTTACCTCCACCATCGTATATCCAGCAGCGAGCTCAAACGAAAGCTCAAAGGAAATCTCTGCGGCTTTATGAGAAAAACCTGCTTGTTAAGAAATGCCTGGCAAAGCCTTAATTGCTTTATATAGGCTGGGAGAGGCGATGGAGGCTTTGTCAGAGAGCAATTGATCTTCCTGGAGAAAGCTTCCTGCTGACTTCAGTGCCTGGATTCCAATTATCTTGACTTACCCTGATTCGTGCTTAGACCTTGGACTGTTCCTGACTACTCTGCTGCCTGCTCCTGTTGACCCATGGACTGTTTTGGACCCACGCTGACTGACTGCCGTAAGCTTCTGACCTTTGGACTGTGTTACTAGACTAAATCTTTGACTGTGTTTGTATTCCTGTGAGCTAATTAACAGTTGGCTACCTTCCTAGACTAGTGCTGTTTATACTTTGCTGGTAATTAGTTGCTTTCCGAACACCAGGGTTTCTGCAGGAAACTCTGGATCTGCATGATTCATGGTTTGCTCTGCATTTGAGGGAAAAAACCCAAATTATTGGCCATGTGGCATCTGTGGATTGGCTTTGGTGTGAAGCAGGATTTCCACTGGATAGGACTCCATTCTGGCATTTTTTATTTATTTTTTTTTAAAAAAATCTATTGTGTGGCTACCTGGATAAGCATATCTCTGCTTATATAACAATACAGTACTCTGGGGCAACACATATTTGCATATTTGTATGCACTGGCAAACAGGAAAATAAAACCAGAGCAGTTTTGGCTGTGTGGTTGGAAATAGGATGATGTATAGCCCATGTGATCAGCATAGGCCCACCCTTTTACTCTGACACAACTAACAGTGTGGCAGGATACTCCAATTTACAATCAGAGAAGCCTGATGCATGTGGCATTTATGGCGCTGCTGTGGATTTTTATTTTTTTCCTGCAGCTATGAAGTAAGTGTGGGGTTTCCCACCAACATAGACAAGCCTTTATCCTCCCTTGTCTGGCTTTTGCCATTATTTTTCCCCTTTTTGTAAAAACTATATACCTTTTGTGACTAGAAAAGTTTTAAAATATGGTCACCCACAGATTAATCAAAAACCCACTGGTCTCTGTTCCTCTCTAAATATGTCAGTCACTTTATTAGACACACTCTTAAGTTCTATACCCTAGCCTAGGCAGCTCTAGCCCCCTGTCCCACCAAGGCCTGCCCAAATGCGAATGATTGTTTTTTAATTTCTTGAGCGGGTTGTCATCTATGTGAGTGCAATATACAGTTCCTAATCAAATTGTCAGGAGGAACAATGTGAGTTAGTCACAACCACCTGTCTCAAGTTGTTTCTTAGACTGATTCCAGGGAGGTGCAGTAACATGCTCTGCCATATATAGGAAAGATTGGCATGGCATGCTCTTTCCTTAGGTAAACACAAGCTGAGTAATTGCAAAGACAGGGTTTTTTTTCTGTTTAAAAAAGTTGGGGGAGAACAAAGCACACCTGAGAGTGGTTTTCATTTGTGTGTGCTTTATGCAAGGCCCACTATATGATGGCTTCAAAGTCAAACGTGTATGAACCTGTACTGGCTTTGTGAGGTAAATATCTCTAGATTCTTTAGCTAGTAGGCAGATTCCTTAAGTCCTCAAGGACATAACCTCCCTGAGCCTTTAACTCTAGTAAAGGAAAGCACAAGGCCTTTAAGTCCCCCTATAAGGATGAATTAGGAGCCCACTCTCCTATCCCAGTGAGAGAGGGAGGGAGAGATTTAAAGAGTGGGTTGGTTTTTATCAGAAGCATAAATGCTTGGGACTGGAAAGTTAACAGGATCCAAATCAATAGGTGTTATTTCAAAGAAAATACAGTATGTTTAGGAGGGGAGCATTAATGTGAAGTATAACACTTTCTTTCCGATGTCAAACATGTGGGTCGAAGCTGCTGTCCCCAAAGGCATTTCCACCCTTTTGTGCCTCCCCTCAGTATATTTGTATGGTTCCACCACTGTACAGATGAAGATGAAGACAGGTTTTGTAATATTCCACTTCTCATAACAAAAATCAGCTCTGGTACAAGACATTTTTCTGCCTCAGGCAAAGGACAAGATGTCACCCTCTTCCATTCTATATACACAAGGTTGGATTATCAATGGAGCAGTTGGAGGAAATGCTCCAAGACCACGAGTGGATGGGGTCCCTGTGCTGGTGCTGTGCAGTTCCACCTACATGTATCCATGTTCATGCATACATACAGGCCCACACAGAAGCTTCTTGTATACTGTGATGCTAGTAAAGAGGGAGGGGGCATTTACATTCCTCTTTCTTCATCCTCCTCAAGGATTGATAGCATTTACCACCCACACTGGCTCAATTTTCCAGCTGGGTAGTGAATGAAGATGTAGGTGGCATGTTGGAGTCACTGGCTCTGAGTTCACACTGGCTGAGAAGGAGGTGTGTGTGTGTGTGGGGGGGGTGATGCTCACAGCTGCCCTACTCTTGGGCTGTAGCACAAAACAGGTCCTCCAGTGAGGGAGTTTGCACGTATGAACAAAACAGGTGAGATGGGGTGGTAGCGGAATTACTCCAGGGCTCCAAGCACCTTAATCCCATGAGCACTTCCTAATTTTTTTTCTAACTGCACAAGAGAGAGCAAAGGGGGAGGAAGAAAACTGGGGAAAACTGTAGAAAGAGGGAAAGGAAAATTAGAATGAATCAAGAGATTGACAGGAGGAGAGAAAGACAGGAAAATAGGAGGAGAAGGAAAGGAAAAATCGCAATAGCACTTACATTTCTATACTGCTTAAGCACTCTCTAAGCAGTTTACAATGTGTTAGCTAATTGCCCCCAACAAGTTGGGTACTCATTTTACTGACCTATGGAAGGCTAAGTCAACCTGGAGCCCTGCAGGATCAAACTCACAGCACTGTGGCTGCAGTATCAGCATTTAACCACTGCACCACCAGTCTTCTTTTGGAGTAGCTGATGACAGAGACTCCTTGTATATCCAACGAGCTAAGAACCCAGTCCCCTGACTACTGCAGAAGGATTGCTGGGTGGACCTGACAATGCCTACAGTGGGATCCAATGAAGCTGAACAAGCAGCTGATTAAGCACAAAGCCTCCTGGGTCACTCATGGAACAGTCAGGTCCCAATAATATACTATTATAATATAGTATACTAATATACTATTAGTATAAGGTTATAAAAACTGAAAGGTAAGAGAGATCTTTTTAATTTTCTATTTCTTGATATTTTAATCATTGGTTTGTTTGAAGAAATAACCCTGTTCCTGATTAAAGCCCATGTTGCCAACTGCCCCCAAACCTTTTCCCTACTGCATATTTTATTTTCTAATGCACAAAATGTGCCCAGCTGAAGAAGTATCCCAAAATAATGCCCTGGATACTTCCTCAGAAATAATTTGTGAGCTGTGAACCAAGTAGGCAAGCTGTGTGATCATAAAGAGCATTACTAGGAGCAGCACATTAGGCAAAGAGGAAGGCCAAGGAAGGAAGAGTTTCTTCCTCTTCCTGTTCCTGAAAAAAACACACACACACCAGCAGAAGTGAATGTGTCATCATAGCCTCTATACAGTCATCCCTAAGGGTCTTATAATTAGTAGTTATAAGTAGTAAAGCATGGTAACAAGAAGGAACCCTACAGGCCCTGGGAAGATAATGAGCAATTGTGTCATCAAGTTTGCCAAGAAGATCCGGTAAATGCTCACCCAAGCTTCACCCTAGTGACACTGGAGATTATCAGATGGGAACAAAAAAAAGCATTCCCGTCCCGCAATCTCCCCTCCCGCCACTCTCCTGTCCCTGTTATGCCAAAAAAGAAAAACTTTTCAAACCTATCTCATTCATGCAACAGGGCTGCCCTGAGAGAAATCTCACCAGTTCTCGCGAGAAAACAAGAGCCAGGAAATTCAAAAATAAAAACTCAAATAAAAGAGAAAAAGTTACACTAAGCACACAAACACACTCAAAACTTTACAAGTAACCCAGGGAGGGTACAAAACAGTGTGTCACTTACCTGGATGTCCTGATCTCACCAGGAAGTGTTCTGGCACCAACCTCCCATTAACGCTGGCATCGCATCAGCTTAATGTGGCACCTTTTCACTTACATGAACCTCCATGACAGAAACAGAATAGGGGATCCATTGACAGCTTAGCCCATCAATAAAAAGCAGCACCGGTGTAACAACAGCCAAACGGGAGCATTACGAGAGGGGAACGGTGTCATGTGAAAGGGAAGCCCTTTAGTGATCTCCTAGTGTCATGGTAAAGCCATATTTAAAGTGTCTGATAATCTCCACTGTCACTGTCTCATACGTTTGAAGGATGCCTGTTCCTGTTTCCTTCTTCTCTTGCATTGAGATCTACAAAGCCAACCTTTCACTGTGTATCAACACCTTCATCAAGAGAAGGGTGCAATGTGTCTGCTTAAGTAAAAGGCCTTCTCTGTGATGGCACCCTGACTTTGAAATAGGGACGTAATTCTTCACTAAGTTTCTTTGCAAAGGTAGTAATGAGTAACTTCAGCAATTTTGTTCCCACTGTGAGAATGTCTTTGAAAACCACAGTTTATGAAGGCTATTTGCAATTCAGGACTTATTCTTCACAAAATTCACATGTGGGTTTTTTGTGCAGAAAACGTTGTGTGCAGATGAAACAGCATTTTCTGCATGCAGAAATATTCTTGTGCAGAAAATGCTGTTTTATGTGCAGAAAATGATGTTTTCTATGCAAATCAACTATGTGTGAATTTTATGCAGAATAAATCCCCCATTACAACATATTCTTTGAAGAAAACAGCATTTTCATACAATTGGGAAAGTCTAACAATAACAGAAGAATTGTCTTTGCATGGAGCAGCCAGGTTTTTGCACAGGGAAGAATTGCTTTTGCACGGAGCAGACTCTTTGGGTTTGTACAGTGACCAAAGTGATGGATCAAGAGATTTAGTAACTCTTTATTGTTTTGAACCATCTTTTACATGGTTTTTAAAAAATGTTCCAAGGTGGCCTTGGAAATCACAAGAAGCCAAACAGTGGGGCAGGAGTATAAACAATGAACAAGCTAAGTTAAACATAGGTTTATGCCATATGGCCAGAGTTAACAGCCTCACTGCCAGTACTTAAGAAATCTAGCAAACATCAGTAAAGACATCCAAAGCTGAGGCTTCTATCATAGCAGTTATTCCAGGGAGGCAGCCATTATTAGAATGTGCCCATTTCATCTGTTCCATATTATTGAAAGTTATTCATCACAAGTTCTTTATGAATAATTCTTCACTGTTAAAATCTACAGCAACTCATTTCTACTTTTTGATGTCAAGGAATCTGAAACAGCTGCTGCTGCATATTTTATTTTTAATTGGAGATCTAATTTTGGAGACTTGCCTTCTACTCTTTGATTGGATAACATGTATCTTTTAAGATTAGGTGTATGCTCTGAATGTATAGTAACACATAGAAATGCACTTCGTATGATTTTAGTTTGCAGAATTCCTAATAGCAGATAGCAATGGATTATTTTCTGAGAGTCAAATAATATTAAGGATCTGTAATGGTTAGCAACACTCCAGCAAATCTCTGGGAACAAGTTAGTGAAAGGGAAGCACTTCTGAATGCTATCTTCTTTGATAATCCATCAAAATGAGTGGAACTTACAAATACCTAACTTTAGAACATATTCTTGGATTTCTCATTCTAATTTAAGGGGGTGACCTAATCTCATCCTCTGGAGCCAGTCCTACCTGAAGATATAAATGAGGCAACTGTCTTCAGTGGCAGGGGCATTTTAACCTCAAAATACATTGTATTTGGCCATTGCTGTGCCACCACATTTTTCTGGAGGTGGTAAAGTGTGTGCCCCCTCAGTGGGTTCAGGGGAGTGGCTCCCAGATTCACTGTCCCTGCTGCAATGGATGTGTTTGGCACCATTAAGATCAACAGCTGTTACAGGCCAATGCTAGTTATGATTTGCCTTGCCTGAAATGGCACCATTGGCTGGGTATCTGATGGCTCCTCTGAGCTAGAAGATGACATTTCCACTTCTACAAGGTAAGGTCTCCAATCTTGACCAATCCTTCCTATTCCCATGCCATTCCCAAAGAGGATGGGACCTCTTTGTGTGTGATAAGGTGCAGAAAGCAGTAGGAGATGACAAGAATGAAAAGAATTAGGGAAAGAAAGCCAGTATTTATATTATCCATGCAGCTTAGGCATGCTATAAATTCAACACACACATGCAAATCTATGCATAAGAAAGAAGAATCTGCAGTTGCTGTAATTACAGAGTACCCTATGCAGTAAAGCAGTGGTTCTTAAACTTTTCTTTACCAGGGACATCCTTTTAAATATCTTTTGTTGCTGTGGACCCCCAAGAGTTAACTTAAGATTTAAAACAACAACAACAACAACACAATTACAGCATCCATTAAACTTTCACTGGAAGGGGAGGGAAGACTTTTCTTCTGCTTCTTCCTGCAAACTTGTGGCTAGATTGGATTGAATGGCAACGTACAGGCCAAGCTAGCTAGCCTGTCTTTGCCTTGGATCCTGTCATGTGGCTACTCCACTGCAGAGAGAAGATGGGCCAAGTAGCCTTCAAACCCCTGTGGGCCCCCTGTCAGGACATCACAGACCCCGGGGGTCCCTGGACCACAGGTTAAGAACCACTGCGGTAACATATTATATACTCTGTCTATAACAAACTTCCTTTTGTGCCCCATCTCATTTTCATATCCTCTTGTACAGTTTCTTATGTTTCTTGTTTTAAAGTTTAGGTGTTTTCCTGTTTGGAAATGAGTGATATCTGGCTTGATGAAAAGTGATTTGGTGTGTTCATTGGACAGATACAAACTGAGCATAGGGTTGGATAGATGGTCTGCTTTGTTATGACGCAGCTTTTTCAGCAGGAGAAAGCACAAACAACATTATCCTTGTCTGGCACACGGGTGTAGCTTTGTGTGCTCCAGGCAATGCAACGATGAACATTCCAAAAGCTGTCGGGGAGCCCTAACTATTCAGGGGATTTCCTAGGCTTTATTTATTGTGGTTGGGGTGTGTGTGAGAGTGTGTGTGGGGAATTCCTAATATAGCTGAAATAATTCCTCCCTTCATGCCTTGGTAGTTGCCGTCTCCTGCTTGCCCACCTGCACTTCCAGAGTTCAAACCCAAATGTGTGCCTTTGCATAAAGAACATTTGCCCTGCTGAATCATAACAACTTTGTAGCCCACGTTCTTTTGGTATTAAGCAGCAGTGCTGTTTTTTCTTTCTTTCTTTTTTGGACTGGCTACAAGTATTTGCACTAACCAAGTGATCTTGGATTACAGAGAATTAAATACACTTCCCCACCTTTCTGCTGAAAACGCGCGCGCACACACACACACACACACACACACAAAACCTTGCACAAGCTTCCATAAACGAAGCCTGAAACATTTGTAAATAAAAACACAACCATTCCAGCAAAGTGCCTTTGAGGATTTCTGTCTGGATTAACAGAATAATTTTAACTGAATTGATCCAGTTAAATTCTGACATAGGCAGGGTTTGGGAAAGTTAATTCTTTTGGGTCACTGCTCCTAGAATCCACCCCTCCCCCAGCCCAGCATGCTCTTTGGGAATGCTAGTACAAAAGGGTAACATTTCTATGCTCTGGACATAATATAGAGACAGTCCCTGGAAATGAGGGGCTGATGAGGAAATCTCAAAGGGTAAGTAGGTACAACAACCATGCAGTGGTTGAGAGAAATTCTTTGGGTTTGGCATCTGGATTTCTGCACCAGTACACTCCAGGAGCATTCAGTGGAAAGCAATTTAGCCCAAATCACCATGTACCTCCTCCAACAGCTGCCACTATCACTCACAAGGGAAAAGGAAAAAAAAACTGAACTCATTCATTCTTCCCTGCATCTCTGACTCAGCAAAGGCATAAAAAAGACAACTTTTTCCTCCACCTGTTTCCTATGAGAAAGAGATTTGGAATTTTATCATTGACACTTTATGTAAGGCTGATTCCTGTATAACAGAGGTTAATTCCAAGCCTTTTTATCTTTAGTGTGGGCTGCAAGCTTCATTGGGTTGAATGATCTAAAAGATAACCACCTGAACAGGGAATGTGGTCTTTTGACTTGCAGATGCACTTGCCCATGGTAAAACTTTTTGTGATGAGGCTTTGGTCTAAAAATGTGTCTTTTAAATTCTAACACTGCAATCAAGCTTGCATAGTCTCTGTTATTAAAACAAAAAGGATAATGACATTGCAGTCCAAAATACATATAGAATAAGTTTCATAGATATTCAGTGTGAGTGTTCTTGATGGTAATCATTGAGAACCTGTGATGAAAACATGGTCTTTTTGTTATTTGTTGTTTACATCTTAATTAGTTCATTATTGTTTGATGAGTCACTTTTTCAGCTGAAGGTATTTTATCCATTCTGGTTAATCATTACCTGGTACTATGCAGAGAATTGATGCAAAGCCAATAGACCAATGCACTTTTTGTAAGACAGGAAATAAAGGCAGACAGTTGACTCATAGCCTATGGTTAAGTATTTCAAATCTAATCTGACTGTGGTTAGAACATTGACAAAACTCATCTTTCTTTGTATTTATATTCTAAGTTGCCTATGATCATTCTCCTACCTCTTACATAGATATTTTGGCTCTGGCCCAATTTCTGCTGTCTGTATCCTAGTTTTCAGCTGTCCTAACTGGTTTTCCTAGCACACAGCATCCTAACTGCAGCTGTGTCTTCGTCTTTAGCACCACAGCCACATCCATTCCTCAGTACCCTCAAATTGACATTTTCCCCCTTCTTTTCCCTGAAGAATCCAGTTCCTTCCAACCCTCACTATGACCATGAGTACTTAGAAAAGGACTGGAAATGAAGGCAGGTCTGGGAAGCCATAACTGCTTGGTTCCCAAACTGCAGTTTAGACAGTCCTGGGAATTATAATGAGAGATAAAAACTATGTCATAGTCACATGTTTGGTGGGCAAACACAGTTGCATCTACTGCCTATGCTGCTGAGTTTTGTTGCCTGCCTATTGTTTTTGTACACCTTCACATAGTTTCTGACTTATGATGACCTGAAGGTGAACCTATCACAGGGTTTTCTGAGGTTGCTAGTATGTGACTTGCCTAAGGTCACCCAGTGGGTTTTCATAACTGAGCAGGGTTTCGAACACTGGTCTCCAAAGTCATAGTCCAATGCTCAAACCACTTTGCCATGCTGGCTCCGCTGTCTGCCTATACTGTTGAGTTTTGCATATTTAGTCAAAAAGTCTGAAAGAGCCCAAGCAAACTCTATGTAAAAAGCAAGGCTGTTGTGAGACATTTTGCTGCCTGAGGTGAGGCACCAAAGTGTGTCTCTGACACACCTAAGACAAAGGACATTATCACACAAGGCTGTAATTGTGCGATTACGAAAAGATGGTAGCACAAATGGGCTCCCATTTTTGCATGATGTCGTCATCCTCCCATGCTCAGTCTGTGCTCCATCCATTAATTATGTGACACTTTTCACTGGTGGACAAAACCCATTAGTAGCCCTCAATAGTGCTCTTTTTGTGGTATTGACAAGCTTGCAATAATCACGTCCCACTGTAATTGTGCAATTCCAGTATGAATGGGCCATCCTCTTCTCCCCCTCCCCTTTCCCGATGAAAATACATAATTAAATTTCTGGGGAGAATGTGAAGAGGACCTACAGGACAGTCTTTTAATCAACTGTCACCTTTTCTTCCTAACTTTTTATGTTTGTTTAAGTGTTTATGTATGAATTTCTTTGGTTATTTCTTTGTTTTTAGTGTTTTAGAGATATATTGTGTCTTCTTGTGAGTACAGCTGAAATCTCACCCATGCAAAATCATGGGAGTAAGAGAAAAATTTTCTTAAAGGTGCATGCACTGGCCAGCAGGATGTGTTAATATTCTGTCCTTAGAAGGCAATGTGAAAACAAGTGTTACTATAGCACGAGCTGAAAACCTGTTCTTAAATGGCTAGTGGTGGGTATGCTGTACTTCGGTGACAATAGTATCGTGTGAGTATGGCCACGTGCAATAATGCCACTATGTTTTCACTTTCCTCAATCACAGAACTATAGTGCTTTTAGATGTTGGTCTGATAATGTCCTAAGTATATAGTACTTAAAGCCAGCCACATTATTTTGGCACATGAGGCAAAAAAATCCTTCCACATCTTCTCCTCATCCCTGGCAACAGAAATATAATAACAATGTAAATAACTAACAGTTTGATGCCCTCTTTGTGACACCCAAAATGTGCCGCCTGAGATGGCTGCCTCACTTTGTCTAACAGTAGGGCCAGACTTGTGGGAAAAGGCAGGATCCCCAGTTGTGCCTAGAGGCATCCTAGTGAGCACAGGAAGATCAGTGCTGGTAAGATGCTGGTGAATCAAATTCTGACCCTCATTCTGTGCATTTGTCATGAAGGCCATATAAAGAGGGCCCACTGTAGCCTTTATCCCTGATAAATAATAATAGATGCTTCAAGATCAAAACGATCAATGTTTTGGTAATAATACCCTTGGGAAAATAACAACAACAACAACAACAATAATGATTTATATCCTGCCCCTCTACGAAATGCAATCGGGGTGGCTTACAACAATTAAAATATACATCCAACCTCTCAATCCCACCCCCCTTAAATGTGGTGCGTGTGTGTTTATGTATGCGTGTGTGTTGTTAGATGTTCTCACCATCTCCTCCCCAATGAAACTCCTTAAACAAGAAAAGATATCTTTTTGGCTGGTTACCATTATCAAAGACAGGGAATTCAGCTGGTAGCATCAACATTCACCATGGGTTTATCAAAAAATATTAAGTATAATCCTATACAAGTCCACTCAGAAGGAACTCTGAGTTTAAGGGGCTTACTCCCAGGTCATTGGGTTTAAAATTGCAGCCCAAAGGAAAACTAAACAAATAAAAGCATGTTTCTTGGAATTCAAGATGCTCTCAAGAGAATGAGAGAGGGGGAGGGCTGTGTTTTGCGAATTCCCATATCTACCATCAACACTGACTGCTGCAGCAAATTATGACAAGAAATGTTAGCATTTTAAGAGTAATGGAAATACTGTGATACCAGCTTCCCTGGACTGGAACCCAGTGGTTGTCAGATGTAATAGTATAAGGAACCCAGTGTTCCTATCTGGTGATGGCTCTCCCGACTCCAAAACAGAGAGGGCAAGACGGTAAGAACAAATTCAGTTCTCCTGCATTAACATTAAGCTTGTAGCATCTTGTGCTAAATGGGTTGACACACTCTGGGTGAGGCTGGTTGCCTCTGCTGAGAAACAATTTGGGCTCAGGTTGTTATAGAACATTGTGAGACACATAAAGTGGCTAGTAAAAACATTGGTGACATTCCAATGATGTATTTTTTCTTCTTCTGTAAAATATCCAATCATTTGTAAACAGAAGAGCTGCAAGCTGAGAAAGGAGTACAATGAGACTTGCAAACCATTCAGCTCTCCTTTTAATAATTCCTTGCAAAAACATAAAACTGAAATCCAGCTGTCGACAAATTACTTTTGCTGATGAGCACAGCAGACAATGTTCTCCAGGTCTTTGGCTGATTAGCAGCATTCTGTGCTTCCTGCTAAGGATATGTTTGGTTGTCTTGAGGTGGGGGATGGGTGGGATTAGTATCCATAAAGCATTAGTACCTGCTGTCTGTTTGGCTGGGGAATGAACAAATTTAGTCCAAATCCCACACTTCTTCAACTGGCCATTCAGATGGCTGCTTGTCAGCAAGAAACTTCTGCTGTCTGTTCTGTTCTGGCTTATTTCCATGCTGCCTTTAGGGGATCCAAAGTCCCACTTTCTTTCCTTGACTCTTAAAAAAAAGTTCATAATTTTCATAGTTTTATGATATATGCATTTGGAATACATTTTAGTCTTTGAAATTTGGGCTCCATCTGTTGTTATTGTTTAGGCTTTACAAAGAAAGGAACAGACAGTGATGGCCAGGTTCAGGGCTTCTCAGAAGCCAGATATAAAATTCACCATTAGTAGGTTTGCTTCAGTCACCTGAAGCTAATTTCTTTAGCTATTCTACCTGTACTGTCTTCATGCAACCATTTTTTTTGGGTGTGTTTAATGCAAATTAATGGCTTCTCAGATCAACTAACTCCCAGCAAGGCTGGCTGGTGGATTCATTACCATGTGGGTGGCAAATCCACTTTTGGTTTTACCCACCTTTGATTCAGATTGCCAAAAGCATGGCATCTCTCCTGGTTGAGAAACTGTTGGCACTAGGATCCTTCTCTTTAATGGCTCCCACACAACCTGGAGGAGGTATGGGTAAAACTAAAAGTGGCATGTATTGTGTGTCTTGGGAAGAATTACATATGGTGTAAGGAAAGGTTTAGGAAACCATTTGAATTGGTACCTCTTAACCATGCATGCCACTGGGGAGAAGGAAAGAGAGAGAATGAGAAAATAGAGGTGGCTGGTGGATCCCTTGTCAGTGGGGAAATGAATCCAGTCCAGGATTTTCTGAACTTCAAAGTAGGTACTCAAGGTGCTGAACCTATTTTGGGGATGTGGCCCACCAACATTCACTCCTTTAAAGTCCAGACTGAAACCTATACCGGATTCATTGCCACCACTGACATGGAAGACTCCAGAATTACTGGTGAGAGAGTTTTGAACCTCTCTAGAGATTTTATGTGCCTTTAGCAGTGGACTTTTACTGAGGACAGTGATATAATTTTACTGTTGCTGTGGATGTCATGTTCTGCAAAGCAGTTAGTATCAATGGTAGCCAGAGAGGTAGTAGACCCTAAGATACTGGGCCCTGTTGCCTTTCCCCTCCTGGAGATTTGCAAGTCATGGCACCTGCTTTGGCTCCCTTGGAGCGCTGTTAGGTTACAGTGTTGTGTTCTGCTTTTGGCAATGAATCAGCTTAATAATAGATCCAGAACCACCAGCAGACAGGGAACTTCAGATGTGTTTATCATAATGCAGTACATGATGTGTCAATTGACTGTCTCTCCCAAAGAGTCCTATATAAATAAGTGCTAACTCTGTTTTTTAAACAAAACTCTTTAAAACATTTTGAAGTACCTAGGTAATGATCTGTACCAAATTGTAGGAGTTTTGGTTTGGTACTGGCTTTTATGCTTTCAAACCCACCTGCAAATACTTGCAAAATATTCAGTGGTTGACAAATAGTTGCAATAATTGCAAAGTAACACTAGTGTAAAATATACTGTTGTCTTTTCATGTGTAGAAACCAGCTCTGTCCCATTCTTTACCTTATTCTTTTAGGAGATTTTCATATGGGCTATACCCCATGGCAGGAACAGAACAGGGTCGGGAAAGGTTTTCCCTTTCGGACGATGTTGACCCCGTTCTGTCCTGCATCCATCCTGCTCCTATGACTGTTCCAGAACAATGTAATCACAATTTTTCATCATGAATAGACCTCCCGTTCTGTTGCTATCACACAATCACAGGTGTGTGAATAGGACCCCCATTCGTGTTCCGAAATGACAGCTGCAGAGAGGAGGTCCATTCCGAGCACTTCCTGGTACGATCTGGACATCCAGGTAAGTGGCACCCTTTATTTTACCGTCCCTGTTTTGATTGTGTGATTTAAAGTGTGTTTTTGTGCTTGATGAACTGATTTTATGTTTGGGGGAGTTTTATTTTTTAAATAACGGCCCGGCCGTTATCACATGATAACATGATAATGTTTCAGACGGCCAGTCATAAAAGCAGTCTTATGACAGCTGCATTTATGGCTGGCCAGCGAGGGGAGGGAGAGCCCGTTCCTGCCATGGAATTAAGGTAAGTGTGTGAAAGGTTTACGTTATTCCATGGCAGGAACGGGAGAGAAGGTGGTGGGGCAGTAACGGGGCATTTTGGCCCTGTGTGACAACCTCCTGAGTGTCCTTGATTTGTTAGTTGGTCGTGAGTTTGCATGGGTGCCTTTTGGATAACAATGGCTCTAAGAGCTTCTTCAGATATATGTGCCAAGTAGGGTGTTTGCTTGCAACTGGTTTCAACACCATCTAGTATAGGCAAGGTCTGAGCAGAAACAACCATACAATTAAGAATCCATGTAAGTGATCCAGTGATCGGAGAGAAATGGGTTTTGAAGAAACGTCCTTTCCCCTTCTTTGGTTCTCTAAACAATTCCATAGATTCCTAAGTATTTTAATTTGAAGGAAATCCCAATGGGTTTCAATTAGAAGTGCAAGAGGATTCCACTGTCATTCTGCTAATCTCTTCTCCAAAAGAGTCACCTTTTAAAATTCTTGGAGTGTTTTGAAATCTTTCTAATTGTTAAAAAAAATCAAGAATGAAAAAAAGTTTTTTTTAAAAAAAAAATCATAGCACTTTATATTTAAAAATAGAGTTGCAAGGAACAAACACACTGTGGTTATACTTTTAGCCAGCCTGCTTCAGTCACTGTCCTTTGTTTGGAGGTGTATTTGTGCATTATTCACAATAATATTGATAAACCAGCTGCCAGTGGGAGTGGCAGCTGTTAAGACCAGGTAGTGGTGGGAGCACAACCTGGTACCATTTAGTTGGCTATAATGTTTCACTGTCCTGTGAGTAAGGTTATACTGGAATGGCCAACTACTCAGCTTTACAAACCCAGTGTGTACAAACTGGGAATCATTGTCTGGTGATTGATAAATTGTGTTAGTGTATCAGTGAGTCGTGTCAGTGAGCGGTTAGCTGTGTATTCTCTATTTTTTGTTGTGGAGTGAGTCAGTGTGCTGATGACACCCAAATATATTTCTCTGTGCTTTCAAAAACAGCCTCATCTAAGGATACTATGTCTGCTTTTAATGACTGCCTGGAGGAGGTAATGGGCTGAATGAGGAAAACCAAACTGAAGCTGAATCCAGACAAAACAAAGGTGCTTACTGTCAAGGGTCCTAACCTGGGTTTGGAGATGTGTCAACCAGTCCTGGATGGGGTTACATTTCCCCTGAAAGGCCGTGTTCATAGCCTGGAAATGCTTCTGGATCCATCACTTCAAGTGACAGTTCAGATAGATGTGATGGCCAGGAGTGCCTATTATCAGCTTCAGCTGTTACACCAGCAGCATCCCTTCCTAGAGCTAAAAATGGTATGGTAACCCCCTAAAAATATGCTGGTAACCTCAAGGCTGGATTTCTGCAATACACTAAACAATGGACTACCTTTGTACCCATTGGAAACTTCAGTTACAGTTGTCCCTCCACATTCATGGATTTGGCATTCACGGTTTTAAGTATTCAGGGCTTGAAAATATTCTTTAAAAAATAATAATCCAGAAAGCAAACCTTGATTTTGCCATCTTATATAAGGGACACCATTTTGCTATGCCATTGCATATCATGGGACTTGAGTATTCACGGATTTGGCTATTCACGGGGGAGGTCCTGGAACCAAACCCCAGCAAATGTGAAGGGATAACTATAGTTCAAAACATGGCAGCCAGACTGGTTACTGGTACATTTAGTAGTGATCATATTACACAAATATTAAACAGCTGCCAATTAGTTTCTTGACAAGGTACAAAGTGTTGGTTGTTACCTTTAAAGCCCTACATGGTAGGAGTTCAGGTTACGTATGGGATTGCTTCCTCCTGTATAATCTGCCCCATACACTCAGGTCCTCTGAGAGATGTTTACTCCAGTCAGCCAAGAATAGGTTTGGCAATTGTCACCCAGAGGACTTTTTCTTCAGCTGCCCCTAGACTGTAGAATGACCTGCCAGAAGAGATTCAACAGCTAAATACGCTGTCTGAACTTTAAAAAGCATTAAAGATCAGTCTCTTCTGGCAGGTCTTTCCAGATGATTTTTAAATTATGAATGTTAAATTAAGAATTTTAAAGTATGGATTGATTGTTTTAATATGTATTGTTCTTGGATGTTATTTTAAATGGATGCTATGTGTTTTAACTGATTGTATGTGTTTTGTCCTGAACACCACTCAGCAAGTGCCCAAAGAAGCAGAGGGTTGAAGTGCAGGAGCTATGGAGTAAACAGTTCAGTCCGAGTCAGTCATGGGTTGTCAGGGCAAGATGAAAGGAGAAACACAAGGGTGGGCAATAGCTGGTCCAGAAGTTGTTTTCAGCAGGTCAGAGGTACAGGTACTCTGCCAACAAGGAGTTAACAGAGTAGTGCAGAAATGTACTCCATCCAAAGTCAAGATGCATCAGGAACATGAGAAATAATGCCAGACAATCATAGGAGGTAGTTGTCAGCACTAAGGCTGGGAGAGAAATGCTGGAATATTTATGAGCAGTTCCTTCAAGGTCACCTGTGCCTCATCAGTGGCTAATTGGTTTGGCGTTTAGCATTTAACCTATGCTGAGAATGGCACTCCTTTCAGAGTTCACTGATGGTTGGGGGAGTGTAGTCTTCAGTGTCTGCTATGTCTGCAGCCTTTCGGAGAGCTTCAGTGTCAAGAATTGGTGCTTCCTGGCATTCTGCCTTTTCCTCCTTTTTGGCTGGACTGTTCCGGAGGCGAGTTATGATTCCCTCCTTCTCCTCATCTTCATGAGTCATCCAGGGTTAAAATGACAGTTTTTAATTGATGTTATGTGTTGTATTTTAATGTATTGTTGTTTCCCCCCTCCATGGGGAAAGGTGGGTAAGAAGTAGTAATGATGATGATGATGATGATAATAATAATAATAATAATCTCATAACTAAAAGGAATTGTCCACTATCTATAAGTGTATTTTTCAACTCATGCCCACTATAATGGCTGAAGATGGGAATATAAATATTCGAAATAAATAAATGTGGCAACCCGTTTAAAGGAAGGCAAGGGATGCAGCCACTTTTTCATAGGAGGCAGCCATTTTGAGTTTCTGAAAGTAAAAAAAAAAAAAAAAACCCAGAAAAAAGGTTTCCAAAGGGGACAACAAAATGGTGGGTGCTCTAATTCTTTCCCTACCCTCAAAGAATTTCACCACAGAATATAGCTAAAACAAAGCAAATGATTTTGAAGTGGACGAAACTGTTTGAAATGCTGAAAGGGAGTTTGAAATGTTGAGGGGAATGCTATTGAAAACAGACCTAATACAGCCCAAGTACATAATTTTGGTACATGCTAGTACTGTAATATTTATTTAATTCCTATTGTGTGAGAAAATGTGCAAGAAATTCTCTTACTGTCCCAAAATTTGAAGATGAAACAGTGCTGATGCCAAGAAAGGCATACAAATAAAAATGGAAATGGCCCTTTGTCATTTTTTTCTCCCTCAGATATCAGCAAAATGTCATCACATATCCACTTCAGTGATCTGGCACCATTACCCAGATTACCACTGTGTGGTAACCATTTTGAATGCCATCAGCCCTAGAAGATGCTGGTATCGGTTATGCATTCTTGCTGCTTTCTAGACTGGTTTCCTACATCAACATAGCTGTTGAATCACTCATTCTTAACATACTGCCTATTATAAAAAAGAGTCAGTCAACCAGAGTTAATGCTCAACCTGAGTAATAGGATACAAATGTCTGAAACAGTCAAGACAGATAAAACATAATGAGTGCTCATTTTATTTATATTCAGGCAAGACAAACTGACATCTGAGTCAGTTTCTATGGAGGACAAATGTGAATTTGTATATTTGTTTGTATAGAAAGGGTTCAGACATGAGATCATTATATAAATACATAAATTAGTCTTTTTAATGAGTTCATTGACTGCTATTTTTCAGAAGATCCTTTATGTGGTAATGATTTACTGTCAATATTTAAACTCCAGAGGGAACCATTTCTTAGAAACCCAAACTTAGGCAGTACTCCTTTACATGGGAAGAGGTCTCATTGAAGTCAGTGAGTCTTACTTTTGACTAGTCATGTATATGATTGCACTATAAAAGTAGAAATAAAATTGCCCATTGTTTTTAACAACACTGATATAATAGACTCAATCCAGTGCTACATAGAAATAATATTGTTGTTGTTGTTGTTGTTGTTGTGTGCCTTCAAGTTGTTTCTGACTTATGGTGACCGTATCATAGGGTTTTCTTGACTAGATTTTTTCAAGGGGAGTTTGCCTTGCCTTCCTCTGAGGCTGAAATAATGTAACTTGTCCAAGGTCACCCAGTGGTTTTCTATGGCTGAGTGGAGATTCTAACCCTGGTCCCTGAGTCATAGTCCAGTGCTCAGACTACTATACCACACTGTCTTTCTAGAAATAAATAGGTTTGCTCTTAACTATGTTGGGTTGTGGTTGTTAATGTGCAACTTTATACCTTAATGCCTCCCCTCACAACACACTTTATCCACATAATCCTGCTGAGTGTATCCAAATGGTATTTTTGCTCTTCTGTACAACCTTCTTTGGCTGCATCTGCACTGCAGAAATAATGTACAGTTGTCCCTCCGTATCCACAGATTTGGTATTCACGGATTTAAATATTCACGGCTTGAAAATAGTCTTTAAAAAATAAGCAAACTTTGATTTTGCCACCTTATATAAGGGACACCATTTTGCTGTGCCATTGCATATAATGGGACTTGAGTATTCATGGATTTTGATATCCATGGGGGGGGGGGTTCCTGGAACCAACCCCCAGTGAATGTGAAGGGACAACTGTAGTTTGACGCTGCTTTGACTGCCATGGCTCAATGCTATGGAATTCTGGGATTTGTAGTTTTGTGAGATATTTAGCCTTCTCTGTCAGAGAGCTCTAGTGCTTCACCAAACTAAAGATCACAGGATTCCATAGGAAGGATTCCTGGCATATAATCCAGTTTCAAATTGGTTTATCTGTGTTGTGTAGATTTGGCCTTAGTCTCCTTAAATTACTTAATTTAGTCCCCTTGATAAATAGACCTGCTGTGAACTTGGTGTTTTCACAGGAGAAAAATTCATACCACTATATTTTATACAAGTGTTTGGAATGTATTAGCTGCTATTTTAGGAGATTATCAGACATGGCAAAAACCACATCAAAAGATTACTAGAAGAACAGGAAGAGACAAGATTACCAGACAACGTCTTCCTCCAATGTCCCAGATGTGTAGCGTGGCCATGAGTAAAGCGTCCCTTTTTAATAGAGGCTTGTCCCTGTCAATAGGAAAATAGAGCCTCGTCCACAGCAGCACTACACTCCTGGAACCGCTGAAGGATATGGGCATTTGGTAAGGTCGCCCAGTCTGTTCTGCTAGTGATCTTCTGGTGTGGTTGGGAATGCGATTTTTTGGTGTGTTTGCCCAGACCTGATGATCTCCATAGACAGCAGGGGTAATATGCTGCTCCATTCATCAAATAAACAATTAAACATTTCCTCTTCGTCTTGGAAAGATGTGACCAGTGGGGTGCCACAGGGTTCTGTCCTGGGCCCAGTGCTATTCAACATCTTTATCAATGACTTAGATGAGGGAATTAGGGGCATACTTATCAAATTTGCAGATGACACCAAATTGGGAGGAGTAGCTAATACCCTAGAGGACAGGATCAAAATTCAAAATGACCTGGATAGACTGGAGAGCTGGGCCAAAGCTAACAAAATGAAATTCAATACGGAGAAATGTAAAGTACTGCATTTAGGGCGGAAAAATGAAATGCATAAATATAGGATGGGAGAGACCTGGCTGAATTAGACTATGTGCGAAAGGGATCTAGGAGTCCTAGTAGACCACAAGTTGAACATGAGCCAACAGTGTGATGCGGCAGCTAAAAAGGCCAATGCGATTTTGGGCTGTATCAATAGAAGTATAGTGTCTAGATCAAGGGAAGTAATAGTGCCACTCTATTCTGCCTTGGTCGGACCTCACTTAGAATACTGTGTCCAGTTCTGGGCACCACAATTCAGAAAGGATATTGACAAATTGGAGCGTGTCCAGAGAAGGGCAACTAAAATGGTGAAAGGTCTGGAAACGATGCCTTATGAGGAGAGACTTAGGGAGCTGGGTATGTTTAGCCTGGAAAAAAGACGGTTAAGAGGAGATATGATAGCCCTGTTTAAGTATTTGAAGGGATGTCACGCTGAGGATGGAGCAGGCTTGTTTTCTGCTGCTCCAGAGACTGGAACACGGAGCAATGGGTGCAAGCTCCAGGAACAGAGATTCCACCTCAACATGAGGAGGAACTTTTTGACAGTCAGAGCTGTTCGGCAGTGGAACACACTCCCTCAGAGCGTGGTGGGGTCTCCTTCCTTGGAGGTCTTTAAACAGAGGCTGGATGGCCATCTGTCGGGGATGCTTTGATCAAGATTTCCTGCGTGGCAGGGGGGTTGGACTGGATGGCCCTCGTGGTCTCTTCCAACTCTGCAATTCTATGATTCTATGATTCTCATTCTCTGAAGATGCCAGCCACAGATGCAGGTGAAACATCAGAAAGAAACTATTCCAGAACACGGCCTCACAGCCCGGGAAAAACCCCAAGGAAAATCTATGGATGCCAGCTGTGAAAGCCTTCGACTTCAAATTGAACATTTGATACACAGCATTGCTTTTTAGTGAATTTACAACAGAGTTTGGAAGAAGTTCCTGTTTGGATTACAGCTTCCAGATGGAGGACATGCTGGAGGATTCTTGGGGTTATAGTAAAAAAGAGTAATTTTTCCATGCTCTGATTCAAGGGTAGTAAAAATGCTTCTTGGAAGTGCCAGACTGAAAGAAGGGTCAATATTTCTCCACAACTGACAGGAATAAAATTGAAGTTTGGTTACTGCTAAACTGCTACTTTGATGAAAGAAAATTGGGTAAAATTAATGACATGGGAGGATTTTTACGGACAGGGTGAATAAATAGGAAGCAGAATTGCTTTAAGCAGTATCTTAAAGATATGGGGAACGGCCTTTTTCACCTAGAACTGGTGCACACTTTTGCTATCAAATAGGTTTGGGAAGGGACTGGCCAACAGAACTGTGTAAGCCTTCCTTCTTTCCATAGGATATCATGGATATGTGTTTCCCTGGTTTGTATTTGTTGTGTAAATCCAACAGGAAAGAACAGATGAAAATTACAAAGGGAGTGGGCTTAATTCATTCATACATGCATATAATGAAGCACAAATTATTTCACAAAAAATATGTAGTTCAGTTCTACATTTTCCTTGGTTGTTCCCTTGGCAGTTACAGAGCTATATCTCTGTCATGGGCAAACACTGGTACTATACTGATTGACCTGAAGAATGGAGGTGGCATTGGAGCTATAGATTATTTTGGTCTCTCTTGAAGCATAAGGAACTGGCCATAAAATAAGTGACTGACTACCCAGACAAGAACAGTCACTTCTTAGCATTGAGGAAGAATGAGATAGTGAACAGAAGACATATTGCTTGCGAGGCTGCTAGGGTCATAGAATCATAGAATCATAGAATTGTACAGTTAGGAGAGACCACAAGGGCCATCCAGTCCAACCCCCTGCCACGCAGAAAGCACTGTGTTTTTTAACCTGTGGCCCACGGACTCCCAGAGGTCTGCAGTCTCCACACAGGGGGTCCATGAAGGCAATGGAGCAACCATGTGACAGGAGCCAAGGCAAAGGCTGGCTGCCTTGGCCTGCACATTGCCATTCATTTTGCTTCAGCCACAAACTTGCAGGAAGAAGCAAGAGAAAAGTCTTCCCTCCCCCTCCAGTGCTTCTGAGGAAAGGTTTAATGGATGGTGTAATTCTATTGTTTTAAATCTGATTAGCAAAGGCATATAGTGCATTTGGAAGACTTCACAAAAGAGTCTGGAGCAATAAACACCTGAGGCAAAGCACAAAAATCAGTGTGTATAGAGCCATCGTACTGTCTATCCTCCTTTATGGATCTGAAACATGGGTTACCTATCGCCACCACCTACAACTCCTCGAGCGCTTTCATCAGCGCTGTCTACGCACAATCCTAAATATACACTGGACTGACTATGTGACGAATGTTGCTGTCCTTGAACAAGCAGGGATCACCAGCATTGAGGCCATGATATTGAGAACACAGCTGCGCTGGGCAGGGCACGTTTCTAGGATGGAGGACCATCGCCTTCCAAAAATACTACTCTACGGTGAACTCGCCACGGGTCAGCGTAAGAGGGGCGCTCCAAAAAAGCGATACAAAGACTCCCTGAAACAACATCTCAGGCTTGGCCAAATTGATCACCAACAGTGGTCCGCCCTGGCCTCACATCGGGAGGCATGGAGACGCAATATCCACAATGCTGCAGCCTTATTTGAGAACTCACGACGAACAAGTCTTGAAGAGAAACGACAACGCAGAAAGAATCACAACCCAAAAACATCACCCAAGGAGACCTTCTGCTGCGCTTTTTGCAACCGGACTTGTTTATCTCGGATTGGCCTTTTTAGTCATCAGCGCGCTTGCAGAAGGCGCGGGATGAGTCCTTCCTGAATCTTCGTTTGCGAAGAAAAGCCAGAGAGAGAGAGAGAGAAATCTGGAGTTAAGTCTTGGGGGTCCGCAGGAAGGAAAGTGGGAAGGAGGGCATGAAATGTAGGGTCATTTAATGCTAAACAATTATAGTGCTATGATTCCACTTTAGCTGCCATAGAATTCTGGGATTGGCAGTTTAGGGAGGGACATTTAGAATGCTCAGACAGAGTTCCATTGGTGCCTTGGACCAAACTACAAATTCCAGAGTTCCATAGGATGCAACCATGGCAGTTGAAGTGGAGTCATAGTGCTATAATTGTATAGTGTAAATAGATCCCTGATGTGCACTGAAGCTGGTAAATCTTACCAACAGGAATACTAATTTTAAACATCTATTTTTTTTTTAAAAAAAGAAATTACTTTAAAATAATCAATTTCCTACCAGAATTTTAGAGTAGGACAGTCTAGAAATAGAGACATGAGTCTGCTAGTCATGTAGGTTAGCTCTTAATTCCTCTTGGGTGCTGTAAATCAAGCAGACAAGCCATTTAAGGGAACCCTCAGTACCTTGGCCACCACCATCCTGTTAGAAAATGTGTAGGATTTAAACTACCCTAGGAGTAAGATCAAACTGCATGACACATAGCGCAGAGTGCTCCCTGTTTGATGGAAATCAGAGCTGAAAAGTAAGAGTTGGTACAGTGAAAAATTCTATGCAATCTCTCTGTAAGCAGCAATTCACAACTTTGTGAAAAACCTTTGCCAGTGTACAAATGATTAACACAGGGATGGGATCTGCCCTGATGGGTGTCCTGGATAAATATCCTGCCACATATTTTCTTGATGATAATAATAATAATAAAAAAAATTTATTTATACCCCGCCCCTCTGTTAAAACAATTGGGGGAGCTTTTAATAAAATAATGATTTTATTATTACTATTGTTTTTTGCTGAATATCTTTGGCAGCCCTTTAATTATTACCCAAGACTTAGTTACAAAGCTGGACAGACTGTAATACAACAGAAGCTTGTTTATAACCTCTCTCTTTTCTTTTTTAACTTGATAAACTTTTCATTTATATAGTAATTTCCCAATGAAATAGATGATAGTTAGATAGATCTTTATGGTCCTTTTTGCTACATCTGTGATAAGAGATAAGGAAGATTGCAACCAGAAGGGGAAAAAGGAAAAAGAGCAACCACTGAAGAGTCATCAGAAACTGTAGTTGGTCTAGAATACAACAGCAAGAATTCCAATGTACCCTCATTTAAAGGATCATATTTCAACTGCCCTAGAAAGTGTAGGACAGTGGTGATCAACTGCCAGTTAGTTTTGCAACACAGTTCAAAAGTTTGGATTTTTAGAGCTCTAAAGTATTGTTACCATACCTTACAGCCTTCCTATACTATTTCATAATTGGCAATATTAAGATGCCCCACGAGGTCTAGTAGACTGGGGTGGACCATAAGTGAGGTCAGATGGAGGTCACAAGGACCTAAGGAATGTGTCGTGGAAAACTACCAGCAGACATGCCAAAGATAGGATTAAGTGAAGCCCCTAGTAAACAACACCATCATAGAGTTTTGTGTTAATCCCCTCTTGGACGCATTGGCAATGAGCCATCCGTTGCAGACAAACCAGTGACCAAAACAACCATTATCCCCAGAAAGCCTTCCCTCTCACGTTTCCTATCCAACAATATGGACGTTGTCATAAACCCATCAATTCTAATATTGCAGTCATTAACAATAATCAGTGGAGTCATGGTCTCCTTTGTTTAATGGTGGGAAACCCATCTAAGCTTTATTCTAAGTTCAAGCACCCCTTGAGGACACACTATAGAGTATAAATAGTAGCCCCAAACAACAGCCATGTGTGCCACTGTGCACAACACCTGGACACTCTGTTGGCACACCTCCAGATTGGAGCCTTCAGTGCCATCTTCAGATTTAGATCTGAGTCCTTCACTTCTCTTTCTCTAAGACTGGTAATTATCATACTTCCTCCCAAAACTATTCCTCTATCCAACTTTTCCTTCTTGCCTTTTTGTTAGCCTTGTGTGGTTCTTGGGAGTGTGAGTGCTGCCATGTTATTTTCCAATAAAGACCATTTTAATTCACTTTTACTTGGAGTCTTAGCAGTTAGTACCGGTATACATATGTGTGACGGTCCCATACATTACCCAACCTCTCACAGCCATCCATTTGAGCTATAACAATTCCCCCAATTAATAACTACTTTATTATCAGGAGTGGGCTGCCCACAGATCCCCACGTATTCAGGTACCGATCTCTTCTTCTCTTATCAGCCTGCCTTAAGAACTGATGGAGAATTCCTTCTTTGTGACTGATGTATGGTAGATGGGGGCAAGAAAAGGGCCTTTTCAATGGCTGTATCTAAACTCTGGAACTCCTCGTCTCAAGAGGCTAGGCTGGTACCCTCTCTGATGGTTTTTTTCCCATATGGCAAAGGGCCTCTTGCTTTGGAAGGCATTTTCTTCTTGAGTTTTCTGTAATGTTTTATATCCATTTATTATTTAGCTGGTATTGTATTTTGTAATTTTTATAGCATTTTATTAAAGGTTTTACATACCTTTGCTGCTTAGAGGGGTGCATACACACTAGAGGTATGAGATACAAGTTATTCTATTCACGAATGAACTAATGAACTAAATATTTGGTGCTCGTAATGGGGCAATCAGTTCAACCATGATTGCATTTTTATAGCAGGAAAATGTTAATCTTTCTAGATTTGGAGTTCCATGCCCCAGAGCGATCACACTATCTAGAACTTTGATGGGAAGAAATATTCAACTACATTACAAGTATGAGAAGAATGTAATAACACCCCTTCCCCTTTATTAAAGACAACTGCTGTCTTCTTCATACACATACACAAAAACATAGGACACAGCTGGAGAAAGTTAATGCAAAGAAAATAAAAATATATCACAAGGGGGGGGGAAAGCTGAGCATCTGGTTAAGTTTTCTGAAGTGATGAGCCTATGAATACTAGATGTTACACTTGGACAGTTTATCCAGATGTTTCTGTTCTGACTGTCCCCAAGCTATTTGAGAAGTTTCTCTGGATGTGTTATGCTATGGTTCTCTTCTCTCTTTTCTCACAGATGTGCTTGCAAAGCTAAAATTTGCTGAGTCTGTTCATATTCACGCTGGAGGTCCCTGTATTGACAGGACTTTTCCTTACAGTGAATGGCTTACACCACCTGCAGGGGCATATTTAATTTTCATTTGTAGCAAATATGTAAAACAGGAGCTGACAATTTTACAGCCCAGTCCTGTGCCTATTGAGTTTTATGTGGTGTGGTTTGAGTGTTGGACTATGACTCAGGAGACCAGGGTTCGAATCCCTGCTTGGCTACAAAAACCCACTGGGTGACCTTGGGCAAGTCACACTTTCTCAGCCTCAGAGAATGGCAATGGCAACAGCAACATACCTCTGAACAAATCTTGCTAAGGAAACCCTGTGATAGGTTCACCTTAGGGTTGCCATAAATTGGAAACAAAGGCACACAACAACAAGACAATTCCCAAGTGAGCATAGAACTGCAGCCTCATAAAGGATTTTAAAAGGTGATTTTATTATTACACTGCTTTGGGAGGACTTTTCCCTAAAAGGCAATCTAAAAATAACATTTTATACTCAGGGAAAAGAAGAAGAAGATTGGCAGTAGCATATAAAGCAGACAACCCATGCAATGCAATCCCAAATAGACGATTACTTCAAGTCACACTGAACTCAGTAGGGCTTATTCTATTTTACTTTAATCTACAAAATGTCCAGGCACCACAACTAACAAACAAACAGAAAAGACCCTACATAACCCTTCTTCAAAATCCATAGCTCACATCTATGGAGAACAAGATAAAGATGAGCATGGAGTTGGATATGAAGATGGCTTTCCAGTGACAGAAGGAGTCTATCCATGAGTGGGAAAACGTCAGGAACGAAAAGAACACACTTGGGCTCTGTTTCCTCCCACTTCAAATCCAACTCACAGGAATCAGCAGACTGACCAGTATGAAAAGAAAACCTCCACACAGAAGAAAGCCAACATTCAATATAAGAAAAAAAATATCTGCATAGGGCTCAAGGATACTCTATCAAGCCAAACAGAAGAATGCCAGGACAAGCCTAACAAACCTAATGATATCTGATATCCCCAAATAAGAAAATCGTTTCTCCTTGCATTAAAATCAGGTCCCCCCCCCCAAAAAAAATCCAAAAAGCAAACCCTGATTTTGCCATTTTATAATATGTGTGTGTGTGTGTGTGTGTGTGTGTGTGTGTGTGTGTATATATATATATATATATATATATATATATATATATATATAAAACAGGACTTGGGCATCCCCAGATTTTGGTATCCATGGGGGTGGGGGGCTGGAATCAAACCCCTGTGGATATGAAGGGCCCACTGCATATAAAACAGGGATTTGCTAAGCTTTGCGGTAAAGATCCTACATTCATTTCCGAGTAGTCCACCCCACTGCCCAACAGTCTCCCAGCCAGAGCTGCTGAAGATGATCTCGGAAGTGGTGTTAATCTCCTCCAATCTTATTCTGCTGGGGGATTTTTAGCATCCATGCTGAGACACCCTCATGAGGGCCAGCTCAGGATTTCACCATTTCCATGGCAGCCATGGGCCTGTCTCAATATTTGGCCCTACACATGTAGCAGGTTACAGACTTGGTCTGGTTTTTGCTGGTCAGGATGATGATGATTTGATGAGGCAGTTGAAAAAACCCATTGCCATGGACAGATCATTACCTGATAGGGTTTAGATCTGCAGGGACTCCCAACCTCTGCTGGGGCTGTGGACCCATTAAATGGTCCGCCCCTAGAGACTACCTGAATGATGTGAGGGATTTCCCGGCTACTAGAGTTGGTGATTCTGTTGGTGCCCTGGTTGGTCTATGGAATAAGGAGATGACCAGTGTAACTGACACAGCTGTTCCCAAACATCCTTTGCTAGGGTGCAGAGCAGGGGCTCCTTGGTTTTCTGAGGAGCTCAGGGCAGTGAAGTGCTTGAGCAGATGACTAGAGTGAGAGTGCAGAAAGATACAGTATGAATCCAATCGAGCATGGGTTAAGGCCCATTTTAGAACCTACTTTGCAGCAGTGAGAAATGGTTCTTTGCTGCCTCTATTACATCCGCTCAATCTCATCCAGCGTAGCTGTTCTGGGTAGTTAAAGGACTATTAAATCTTAGACCTCATACTACTAAGGAGGAGCCCTCAGAAAAGCATTGTGGTGAATTTTCTAAATAAGTTGTGAAGAAAAACGCTTGGAATTGTTTTGACTGGCCCTCCATATTGAGGTTAGAGTCTGGGGAGGTAACTGAAACATGTACTTGTCCAGTTTTGATGGATAAGTTTCAGGTTGTTCAACATGATGATGCAGACATGTTGCTTGGAAAGGTGAGGTCAACTACTTGTCTGTTAGACCCATGTCCGTCCTGGCTAATTAAAGCTGTCAGAGGAGGACTGGTCAATTGGGTAGTGGGGATTGTAAATCTGTCTTTGAAAGGGGGCTATGTCCCAACCTCTATAAAAGAAGCCATTGTAAGCCATTTGACAAAAACTTATCGGACCCCATCTCCCTAGGTAACTATTGTCCAGATCAGATTCTTAGCTTGGTGGTGCTCTTGGACCCAGTGCTGCTCCTGGAAAGTCAGTTTGCTGCAGTGGCCAGGACCACCTTTGCCCAGCTTTAGCTGGTGTGCCAGCTGCACCCTTTCTTGGAAAAGACGGATCCGGCCACAGTGGCTCCTGCCTTAGTTACCTCTCCATTAGACTACTTGAATGTACTCTGCATAGTGCTGCCCTTGAACAGTGTTCGGAAGCTACAGCTAAGTGCAAAATGCAGCAGCCAGACTGGTGTAAAGTGTGTATTTTAGAGACCATGTAACACCAGTCTTGCAAGAACTGCACTGACTTCCAATTTGCTTCTGAGCTCAATTCAAGGTGCTGGTTTGACTTACAAAGCCCTAAACAACTTGGGCCAAGATATCTGAAATACTACCTCCTCCCATATGAGGGAGAAATTTGAGATCTTCAGAGGAGGGCCTGTTGTATGTCCCAATACTTTGTGAACTTAGGTTGGTGGATACGTGTAACGGGTTTCTCTGTAGCAGCATCTTGACTGTGGAACTCCCTACCCAAGGAGGTTAGCCTGGTCCATCTCTTTTATGCTTCCAGCAGGCAGCCAGAACAGTGCTGTTCCAGATGGCATTCAGCGTCTGAAATTGCTGTTTTAACTGTTTCAAAACTAGATTCTAGGCTTGTTCTTAGACTGTATTTAGAAGTTTTAAAGGAGTATAGGTTGCCTGCCATATCTGTAGGGGATATGCTACCAGACTTACCGCGAATTGAATTGAAACCGTGGGTAATAGTGAACCTGATAGAATCATGCTAGAGGACCTAGGAAATACTTTGAAGGATCATAATTCTTAGACAATGGATAATTGAAACCATGGGTACCAGTCCCAGGAGAAACCTGTATTTTAATGTGTTTTTAAAATGTTTTTCCCTTTGTATTGTTGTTTTATATATATATATATAAATTATTGGTTACAGTTGTTTTATTCTTATACATTCATTGCTAATTATTATCACAATTTTATCTAATTGCATTACCTCTAATTACAGATCACATCATAAAATCATCCTTTTTTGATTTGCTGTAACCTTATTTCATTATCTCCTCTCCATTGATGCCCCCTTGTCGTGGGAGAGAGGCTTGCATACCCTAATGATGTTTTGAGCTATGCTGGCGGTGGCATAATAGCCACTGGTAGGGTATCCCATGCCAGACAGGTCAAAACCGACGGGTCTGACAAAGAGTGTCAAAGGGCAGGATGGGCTCTCTAGCCTTATGGCAACCATCCTAGGAGAAGGAAAACTCTAATCCCAAACCCGGGCAGATGGTGCTCGTCCAACCCTGTAAAGTCAACCGTCTAAGAGAAGGAAACTCTAATCAAACCTACGGCCCGAGGACCTCGCTGCTACATCCATGCTTGCAAGGCCATGGCAGATGAACCTCTGGTTTAAAGGGTGAGGCCAGTTCTGTGCACGCTGTGCTCCACCAGAAAAATCCATTGCAAAGGCTCGAAGGACAAATCCAATTTTAAAAAAAAAAGCCCTGTAGAGATAGGCGAGGGATGAAACCGGCAGGTGTAAAGATGCACTGGAAGCGCAGACCCAACCCTGCATGCAGGCGGTTCAGGACATTGGTCGCTCGAGGCTGACCCGGGAGATCACAGTCTTGTTCGGCAGCATCCTGAACGACCAAGCAGCCTTTTTTTAAGGAGAGCACTGCTTGCTCCATATGGAGAGGGGCCTAGAAAAGGTGGCCTAACGAAAGCTCATCCCCAACTACCTGGCTGACTAGCCGCGGCCAACGGGAATCTTCTGATGCGGTCAAACCAAGGCAAGGAAACAAAGGCACACACCGGCCTCCAAAGGTGTAAATAAACTGACACTTGCATGCTGGAACATCAGAACCATGCAAGACTCTGCAGATAGCGGACGGCCTGAGCGTCATTCTGCTCTAATAGCCCATGAACTATCACAACTTAATATTGACATAGCTGCTCTTAGTGAAGTTCGTCTCCATGAGGAAGGCAGCCTTAAAGAACACGGCGCCGGCTACACACTTTACTGGTCTGGCAAACCCAAAACCGAAAAACATCTTTCAGGGGTAGGCTTCATGATTAAAAACTCCATTGCCTCCAAACTCGAAACCTTGCCAACAGGAGACTCTGATCGCATTATTTCCTTACACCTCCCACATGTTATTCTCTTTAGTATATATGCCCCAACTATGCAAGCCGACCCTGTAGGGAAAGAAAAATTCTACACAGACCTACGCTAACTCATACAAAAAGTCCCTGTAGAAGATAAAATTATTATCCTTGGTGACTTCAATGCCAGAGTAGGAAAGAACTCCGAAGCCTGGAAAGGTGTCTTAGGCAAGCATGGTGTTGGAAATTGCAATGATAATGGACGCCTCCTGCTAGAGTTCTGTGCAGAACAACAGCTGACTATTACAAACACTATCTTTCAGCAGAAAGACAGCTTGAAGACAACCTGGATGCATCCCCGATCCAAACATTGGCACTCATTGACTATGTTCTAGTCCGCCAGAGAAACATTCGCGATGTCCATCATATTCGAGTGATGCCCAGTGCAGAATGCCAGACAGATCATCGCCTTGTCAGATGTAAACTAAATCTTCATCTTAAGTTCAAACCTAAGAGGGGTGGCATCTTAAAGAGGAGACTCCAAGTCAACAATCTTCAACAAGCTACCATGAGAGACAACTTCCAGGCAAACCTGCAAACAAAACTTGAAGACCATCCTACAGATCCTTCTCATACAGTGCTTTGGCAACATATCAAAAACAGTACCCTCCAGTCTGCAGAAGAATCCCTCGGGTTATCCCACAAGAAAAACCAAGACTGATTTGATGAAAACAACCAAGAGATCCAGGAGCTGTTGGCAAACAAGAGAACTGCTCACCAGGCATACCTTGCCCAGCCAACTTGCCACATAAGAAAATCAGCTTTCCGTCTCACATGTAGTAAACTTCAACAAAAACTATGAGACATGCAGAACAAGTGATGGATCAATATAGCAGAAAAGACACAACGCTGTGCAGATCTGGGTGATTCTAGAGGATTCTATGAAGCTCTTAAGGCAGTGTTTGGAGCTACTTATCAGGTCCAAAGCTCCTTATACAGTACAGATGGTCAAACATTAATTACTGATAAAGCCTCCATCCTGAATTGATGGGCTGAACACTTTCAAAGTCTCTTTAGTGCCAACCGAGTAGTCCAAGACTCAGCTATCCAACATATGATACAAAAACCAATGAAAAATGAATTAGACATAGCTCCCACTTTGGAAGAGACCCTTAAGGCCATACAGCAGTTGAAAAACGGCAAGGCAGCTGGGATTGATGGAATCCCACCTGAAGTTTGGAAACACGGAGGTCATGTACTCCATGATAAATTCCACGAACTCCTGGTGAATTGCTGGGAAAAAGGGGAACTGCCATCAGATCTCCGAGATGCATCATCATCACCCTGTACAAGAAAAAAGGAGCAAAATCCGATTGCTCAAACTATCGAGGCATAACACTGCTCTCTATTGCTGGAAAAATCCTTGCAAGGATACTCCTGAAGAGATTAGTTCCTGCCATTGCTGAAGAACTTATTCCTGAAAGCCAATGTGGCTTCAGAGCCAATAGGAGTACTACAGATATGGTATTTGCCCGTAGACAACTGCAAGAGAAATGTAGAGAGCAGAACAAGGGTCTTTATGTAACATTTGTTGACCTCACCAAAGTCTTCGACACCGTGAGTAGGAAAGGTCTGTGGAAGATCCTGGAAAGACTAGGATGTCCCCCAAATTCCTTAAAATGATTATCTTGCTACACGAGGGCCAACCCAGTCAAGTCAGATATGGCGATGCTCTTTCAGAGCCCTTTCTAATAACTAATGGAGTGAAGCAAAGTTGTGTTCTTGCACCAATTTATTTACAATCTTCTTCACCATGATGCTCCAAAGGGCTAAGGCAGAGCTCGAAGAGGACAACGGCATCTATATACGTTACTGTATTGATGGTAGCTTGTTTAACTTAAGCTGTCTGAGTGCTCTCCTCAGATGCCAAGATTGACAAGGAGATTGATCACAGATTAGCAAAGGCACATAGCGCATTTGGAAGACTTTACAAAAGAGTCTGGAGTAATAAACACCTGAGGCGAAACACAAAAATCAGTGTGTATAGAGCCATTGTACTGTCTATTCTCCTTTAAGGGTCTGAAACATGGGTCACCTATCGCCAACACTTACGACTCCTCGAATGCTTTCATCAGCGCTGTCTACGCACAATCCTAAATATACACTGGACTGACTATGTGATGAATGTTGCTGTCCTTGAGCAAGCAGGGATCACCAGCATTGAGGACATGTTATTGAGAACACAGCTGCCCTGGGCAGGGCACGTTTCTAGGATGGAGGACCATCGCCTCCCAAAAATAGTACTCTACGGTGAACTCGCCACGGGTCAGCGTGAGAGGGGCGCTCCAAAAAAGCGATACAAAGACTCCCTGAAACAACATCTCAGGCTTGGCCAAATTGATCACCAACAATGGTCCACCCTGGCCTCACATCGGGAGGCATGGAGACACACTATCGACAATGCTGCAGCCTTATTTGAGAACTCACGCCGAACAAGTCTTGAAGAGAAATGACAACACAGAAAGAATCACAACCCGGTAACATCACCCGAGGAAACCTTCTGCTGTGCTTTCTGCAACCGGACTTGTCTATCTCGGATTGGCCTTTTTAGTCATCAGCACGCTTGCAGGAAACGCGGGATGAGTCCTTCCTGAATCTTTGTTTGCGAAGAAAAGCCAGAGAGAGATTTCATTATCTAAAATAAATTAACAAAAAAATATTAGTATCATATATCCACTCTTATTCATTCTTCTATTTCATTTTCTTACTTGACACTACACTTTCCTATTTTCTATTCAAATCTCTGTCTTCCTTCCTATTCACCTCTGCAGAGATTCATTTTCTCTTTCTCTTTCTCTGTTTTCTATTTCTTTCCTTCCTTAAATGTTCCTTCTATGCTTTAATCAGTTTTTATTTGTCCATCACCTCAGGAGTCCTTGTGGGCTGGGAGATACTAGGTTCTCCCCCACTTGCTAAAATCACTGCAAAGAGGAAAAGCCCTGATTACTCTTAAGCCAGCAGAAGCTTGCTTTTGCAATTTCTCTTGGTGGAATCATGCCAGGGGGGTTGTATTACTTGGATCTTGGTCAGCTGAAACTGTAGAAACAGGGGCATGGAACTCTGTCAGTTTTGTTTTCGTTGTGTTTCCCAGAATGCCACTGGCATTCTTGCCCCATCCAAGTTCCAAACCAGTTATATAGTTTTCTTAGTGTACCCATTAGCATCCAACTGACAGATTATATATTTGGATTAACTATAAACAAGACCAACGTACATAGACTTTCAAAGACTCATCTACACCTTGGGAGGAAGTGGGAGGTTTTGGATTATGGGAATATGTTTCTGGTTTTGTCCATGCTGCTGTTTTTAGTTGCTACAGCTGCTTCTTGATCTGAGTAACTACTTTTCTGTGTCAGGGGATAGGGAAGTGAGGGTAAGTGACACTCCTCAGAAAGTCAAATTAGGGTTTCAGGTTTTCCTTGGTAGAGGCTTGAGCCTCAGATCAGAGTTACTTGCTTTTATCTCTCCCACTGGAGGTGCCTTAATTTGGGCTTGGGTATACCGAATAAATACAGGACAACCAATTTTATTAGGATAAGTGAGGATGTGCTTTAGGATGAAAACAAGTCAGGTTTAAATGTATTTACCTTAGGCCAGGTTTGGTCATTTATAATTTGTTCATGAGAGATGGGGAAAAAAACATGGTTTCCTTCAAAATTGCTTTGTGTGTTTTGTTTTTTTATCTATGTCATGTGAATTGAAGAAATTACATGTCAAAGACATACTTAAAGTCTCAGACATTGCATAATTCTTGCTGGAATCAATGCACCCACAATATATGACATTGTAGCCTAAACCCTATTGGTTAGTTCCAGCTAGTGTAGACTGATTGCATCAGTTGTTGAGCAGTGAGTCAACACTTAGATTCAGTGGCTCTCCTCTAGTTTATTTTAATCAATCAATCAGTCAATTAATTTTAGGCATTTATGTGTCACCTCTCAGTCCACCAGGGCCCCTGAAGGGATGTACCACAGATAAAACCTGCTAAGCTAGTTGGAACTAACTGGAGAAATCCCACTTATATGTTGTGTTGAGAGCCTTGTAACAGAAGATATTTTCTTTAGGTTCAAGCATTCCTAGTTAAAATAAACCAGTGCTTCTATGTTTTTCAGCTAGGGTGAGTACAGGACAGAGGAGTTCATAGATGCTATTATACAGCTGCAATCATGCTGTACAATTTTATTTATTTATTTATTTATTTATTTATTTATTTATACCCTGCTCTTCAGCCACAAGGCTATCAGAGTGGCTTACAAATTGGTTTTTTTTAAGCAATAGCTATTTACACATCTACACTGCATTAAGCAGTTTCCAATGTGTGTTAGCTAAATGCCTCCACAAGCTGGGTACTCATTTTACCGACCTACAAAAAGACGGAAGGCTGAGTGAACCTTGGAGCCCGCTGGGATCAAATTTGCAACATGGTGACTTGCAGTACTGGCATTTAACCACTGTGCCACCAGGGCTCCTTGTGTGATAAGCCTTGTGTACAAGCCTTGTGTGATAAAGTCCATAGTCCAAAGCTCAGACCACTGCAGGGGTCAGTCCCTGGGCCATTACTCTTCAGCTATTCTGCTGGGGATGCTTTAGCTGGAGATCCTGCACTGAGCAGAGGGCTGGACTTGATGGCTCATGAGGCTCCTTCCAACTCTACAGTTCTATCTGTCATCAGTCCATTTGTCCTTCCCAGATAGTTTAGTTTGTAGTTTTCTTCTGTAATGCTCAGCCTAAATGCTTGTTTGGAAAACTGGAACAACAGAAGTAATAAATATCTCAACATTAGGGTTAGGCATGTTTCTACATCCAAGCCAAATAGTTTTAAAACATCCTCCTTTCCCATTATCTTTGGAGAGTACCTCTGCCCTCCACTGCATACCACACAACCTGTTCACTGTCTTGAGTATGAGCGAGCTTGTGAAGTGTAAGATTTCTTCTTATATGTCTTGAGCAGAGCTTTGCAATCTTACGTTTTGACTACAACCACCAGAAGCCCCTAGTCTGCAGGAGTACTTCAGAAACATAACTTTCCTAAGTTCTGGTATTGAGGCATTGTTTCTAGCCTTCTGTGAAGAAATTCACTCTAAACTTGTCAAATAATTGTCTGTGGGCAAACCAATATCTGTGGGAAAATAAGCTACAATACAAATGACCCAAAAGTGAACATTGTGTGTGTGTTTGCATTTTCAGACACACAGAATCATAGAGTTGGAAGGGAACCCCAGGGCCCATCTAGTCCAACCCCTGCTGATGGAGGAATCCACAGATAAAGTATCCCTGAGAGAACTGCAAATTAGAGTCCAGCATCCTCCACAGTGACATGTTCCACTGTTGAACAATGGAGCATTAGTTATTTCTAATATTTAGTAGGAATCTTCTTTCTGGTAATGTGAATTCACTGCTTTGGGCCTTACTCTCTGGCTCAGAAGAAAGCAAGTTTGTTCTATCTTCTACCTGAAAGCCTTTCTAATACAATTTTCAAAGATGGCTCTCATCTCATTTCTCTGTCTTCTCTTCTGTAGGCTAGAAGTATCTTTTTATAATGTGTTGTTAAATGCAACCTTGATGTGATTCAGCATATCATACTTTTGGAGAAATGTCTATAGCTCAGTGGCAGAGATCTGGTCCAGTCCCTGCCATCTCCAGGTAAAACCAGGCAAGACTCATCTCTAAAACTGTAGAAAGCCACTCACAGTCTGTGGTTTGGTTTACAACTCCTGTAATCCTTGACCATGTTGGTGGGAGATTATAGGAGTTGCCCACAGTGCTGGGAATGCATTGTGTTGCCTATCCACATGCTCAACTAGATGGACCAATGGCCACATCCTATGTTTATGAGGTTTCACAGGGCAATTCTTAAATCCAAATGATTTTTCTCTTCAGTGCAAAATGAAGTATAGTTGGGCTTTCCAATCTGTGGGCTCCCAATCTGCAGTTTCAACCTCCCACAGATCATTGTGTCCTATACCTAAAATGTCGGAGATGTGCACCCAGGCACGCTGTCATGTCTACATGCACGTCACCACCATTTAATAATATGGGGCATGACCATCTGTGTTTTTTGCCATCCATGGGGAGTCCTGTTACTGAACCCCATGAATCCGGAGTGCCCGCTGTGTATTCAAGGAGACTAACAAAATATAAATACTGTATGTGTATTTTATTTAGGATGCTAAAAAGGAACATTCTAGTGCCTACCATGCATAAAGTGTCAAATGAACCAGCATACAAGCAGGCATTCAGAGGCAATGAAAGATGTCCTGACTGAGACCCAACACCCACGGTGGGAAAAGTTTGAGTAGGTAAGCGTAAGCAATACACAAACAAGGGGGTCATTTTCCTTTCCTAATACTGCTCCTAACTGAGCATTCATACAAGATCACGCACTGCTTTCAGTTCTGGACAGGTACTCCATACATTCTACTGGATTTGAAAATTCAAGAAAGCTGACTCTAAATCTGACATTCAAGAGAAACCTATTTCTAATATACTCAATTCCCCAAGTGAGTTCAGAAAGCTATGAGTAACTTGTGACACTCCAGATGGTGGGCTAGAACTCCCATGATCTCCAACCATTACATACCAAAAGAGAGAAAATTCACATATCAAATTGTTTCTTCATATCAGATTATTTAGATTTATGGACACCTCCTTATACATAAAACTCAGATATAATTATTTTGGGATCTTAATTACCTTGGTTAGGTAATGTGCATACTTAATGTTTATGTATGTGAAAGAAGGAGGTAATAGTGGGAACAAGAACTGGCGACAAAGGACTGTTTCCACAGAGAAAATGTAGCAGGAAAAATGCTTTGTAGAGGAGACTGGTAGAATGTCCATCTCTACATAGCATTTGAAATTCGCTGGGATGTGTGTGTGGACTTCTTTCCAGAGTTTGTGGACTATTTGAACTATTCCCATACATCAAAAGCCCTTCCATGGGAAAAATATGTGTAAACTCCATCTCAATCATCACATCTGCTGAGTGCACTTGTAGTGAGTACAGTAATAAGAAATATAAGTGTGGTCATATTTCACAATAATTTACCTGTTATTTGGATACATTTTCTACATGGAAATGGTCTCTATGAAAGAAAACACCATAAGCATCCCATGGAAAACTGTAAGGATGTGTCATTTTTGAGTATGTTTTGTATGAACATAGACATTTTCATTTAAGTAGGCTTTTAATGTGTAACAAGAGAAACTTCTTATTGGGATTATTTACTTACTTACTTACTTACTTGTTTCTTTATTAACTTTCGTATGTCTTTGAAATGATCTTATACTTTTTAATGTGTAGATTTTTAATTGTTAATTTTTATTGTTAATTTTTTTTAAAAAATGTTTCCCTTGGGAGTCGCTTTGGGTCCCACACTGGGAGAAAGGCAGCATACAAATTAAATAAATGAAATGAAACTTACGTACAGTTTGTATCAGTGAAGCAGGAGAGGAGCTACTTAGCTTGGTGAAGCTTCAGGATCCCTCCACTGACAGTAAATAGAAATAAAACATATTCCAATATGTACAGCTTGAGCTAATTACCACTATAAGCCTAGCTGAAATATTTAATAAACTTTCTCAGGTAAAGGTTGAATATCATACTATGAAATACAGTCTGAATAAAACTGCTTGTTCCAGCTAGAGTAAATCCTTTGAATCAATGGAATTTATATAAGTGTTGACTTGCTTAGTTCTCATTGATTCAATTAGTCTATTTTAACTGGGACTAATAATGAGATTTGTGCACTCCCTGCATGTGAGGTGGTCATTGTAAGCTTTTGGTTTGTATGCTTGTATATTGTAGAGTGCGCCAAAGGTAGAGAGGTTAAAGGAAAAATTAAGATACTGAATGAGATGACTGAATGTACTGATTATTCAAATCCAGTCTTAAGGCAGTTTTCAAACAATGAATGTGGCCAGTGCTGAAGAGAATACAGGCATGCTTGAAATATCTTTTAATCACAATACAATCATCTCCCCCCAAATGCATTGAAATCATTAGAAGTAAAGTTTTCAAGTGTACCATACTTTGTTTCCAGAAATTTCAATGCAACTTTGATACAACAAATGTTTTGGGGATTGTGCCAAAAGGTCCTTTGATACTTTATTAAGGAGAAGGTTTTTACCTTTCATTGGTACTGAAAAACAAATAAAACTGGGTAAATGAGATTAAAGACTGAAGGCATTGTCAAATGGCACCCCACCCTATTTAAGCCTTTGAACTCATCCCTCTACTGCTATTCAGTAGCAAAAGCATCTGAAGGAAGTCATTCACAGAAGCCAAATGCAGTTCCAGAGATCCTCGGCTGTAATATGCTTAGGAAAGTGGCATTAATAGTCCACATGAAGAAAAACATATTAGAACTGACTTTGGTTCTGCCGAGGTAAATGGGCCAAGATTCCTTTCACATCAGTCATGCCAAAAATGTTCTCTGGACTAAAATAAACCAAAATGGGATTATTTATAAATACATTGATGGATTCATCCCCAGTGACCCAGAGGGGGAAAAATTCTAGCAACAAGAAGAACATGTACCTATCTAAGCATCTGTGCTGAGAATTTGTTAGCAGTGCACTTTATAAAAGTACTTACCTTTCAGAGTGGGCAGTGCTTTCATTTTGGAAAGTGCTGAAATGCATTCGCTGCATCCATTATCCACTGGGTGGTGGATTTTTTTTTTGTTAGACATTTCATTTATCCATGCTGTAGATTCTCAGCATTCTTCTATTAGCAGTCTAGTAGTAAGGAAGATTCCATTTAATTTCCTTTCTGCCAGCAACACAGAGTGTGCTTCATAAAGCACGTTAAGGTAGGGGATATATATATATTTAAAAAAATGAAAATTAAAAATAAAGAAGCCAACATGAAGACCAAGGACTACTGAATGACAGAATGCCTGGCTGATTTGCAAGTGCTTGTGTGAGAAAAGGTTAAAATTAGATTGACGAGCAAATGTGTTCACAGACTGCTGGCTGACAAATGGCAAAGCTATGCCAATATATTGCTTACGCAGGAGAAGCAGTGGGAGTAAGCAAGAAAATCTTTGCGTTAGTCCAATATATTCAAAGTAAACAAAAAAATGTTAGGCTGGCATAAGAGATGCCTGTTGGTGATACGCATGTGTACTCAGGACCATACGTAATTGATGGAGTAGACCTGGGCAAAGAGATTACTCCTCTTTTGCAGACAAGTATAGAAGGATATCTTTGTTATGATACTGATGGTAAAATTCCTGTTGGATGAGTTTCCAACAGCCTGCAGATAAACCCATTCCTCTGAAACTGCTATGACTAACAGTCTTTTCTTGCTCTTGGGGAATCCAGAATCAACTCAGGACATTGTTGCTCATTTTTGTGCTTCAGATTTTGGCATCAACATTCTTTGAGACTATTCTGTATTATTAATAGGTATGGGGGTTTAGTTGAAGATTGATTAGCAGTTTTTATGATCAAGGCTATAGCTACTTCATGTGAGAAATCCAGAATATAGAGAATACACAGAACTGGCAGAGTGCATTCCTGGACAAGTGAAGGGCTGGTTACATTTAGAGCTTAGGACAGTTAATGTAGCCATTTTGGACTACAGTGGGCCCTTGGTATCCACTGGGGTTTGGTTCCAAGAACCCCCATGGATACCAAAATCCATGAATGCTCAAGTCCCATTATATACAGTGGCATCGTAAAATGGTGTCCCTTATTATAAAATGGTGAACAGCAAGATTGGCTTTTTGGAATATATCTATATATCTATATTTATATTATATGGTTGGTTGAATCTGTGGATACAGATAAAGAATGTGGGAAGGTTTGAGTAAGTGGAGGAAGGTGTAAAGAAGAGAGTAAAGAAATCTGAAAGGAAGAAAAGAGTGGAAAGAAGATAGGAATAGAAGGACAGGAAGAATGAATGGGAATGAAATGAAGGAGGTTAGAGAGAGTGAGAACGAAAATTATATATGATATTTGTATGACTATTTGTAAAGGAATATTATTTTATTTTATGATTGTATATTTATACATTTTGGTCTATATAATTATTGTAATTGAGTGATCTTTGTGGTGATATGTATGTATGTATGTATATATATGTATGTGTGTGTATGTAATATGTATGTATGTGTATACACACACACACACACACACACATCTGGCTTTTCTTCACAAACGAAGATTCAGGAAGGACTCATCCCGCGCTTTCTGCAAGCGCGCTGATGACTAAAAAGGCCAATCCGAGATAAACAAGTCCGGTTGCAGAAAGCACAGCAGAAGGTCTCCTTGGGTGATGTTTTTGGGTTGTGATTCTTTCTGCTGTCTGGCTATTATAGGTATGTATTACCTATAATACATATAGGTAATACATAAAGGCAATGTGTGTGTGTGTGTGTCTGTGTGTGTAATCTGGGGATACAGAGGGATAACTGTACATTCTGAACCAGTGGCCATCCTGGTTTGGCGATTCTTGGAGCTGTACTCCAAAAAAGAGACATTTCCAAGCTCTGAACTGGTGACCTGGCATCTGAATAATAGTTTGAACTATAGCATAACTAGCACTGATTTTTGCTATAAACTCTGACAGAGATGGAGGAGAATTCCATTTGGTCTGCATATTTCAGTGTTGACCTATTTCACACCTGCCAGAGGGACATACGTATTGGAACACAGTTATCTTTCTGATTGCATACTGCTTTTAATTTTAAAATCCAGTTCTCAGTTTTTGCCTACAAAAAAGTCATATATTGGGAGAAATAGTACATTCTTAACAACTGGTGGCATGTCAAATACAACTATTCCTACCACGCTAGTTCTTACATTTGGCTTCAAAAGTCACCAAATGAGGAGAAACCAAGCAACGAACATTGTAAATAAGATGACAGATCAGAAAATCATGTTTGGGGGGTTTTTTTGCATGGAGGGGGAGAGGAGACATTTCTCTGAAGGTAGAATAAAATAGATTATAGAACTCAGAGTCAGTTTTTCAAAAAATGTTACCCAAAATTCATTATCATTTCTAATGACAGTTGCAAAAAAATATTTTAATGTATGAAACATCAACAACATTAATGGTGTGTGTAACAAGTTTTCATGATGCTTTTATTCATAATTTATTACTAATGCATTACTATGAATATTATCCCGCCTTTGGTATATAGATATGTTTGTGAATGTGTGTGTGAGTGTACAAGTGTACAAATAACCCTTGCATGCAGACAGGCCTCAGTGCAGACAGCCAACCTGAACATGAGGAAGGCTGGGCCAGTGTAGCTGTGTGAGATCAGGGGTCTACTCCCATGCCCCATTATTCCACTTTAACTGAGACAGCTACGTCCTATGGTTGAATCCTGGTGTTTGTAGTTTGGTCAAAGGCACCAGAAGAGCTCTTTGACCGAGGATTCTAAAGACCCACTTCAGCTGCCAATACCAGGATACATAGGATGGAGCCATGACAGTTGGCTCGGTGCTGTAATTCTGTAGTGTGGACAAGCCCCAGGAGCTGGACCAGCAGCCCAGCCCAGGGTTTTTTGCACACAAGGAGACCCTTTCATGACTTCTGATTGGAGATTTTAGAATTACTTCCTCCACATAAAAGCATGGAGTGTGATGTACCAAATAAGTACAGTACATTAGCACCCTTGCAAACGCTGATTCATCACCCACAGATTCAGTTATCCATGGATGGCAACAGCAGGTAGGATGGACAGGGGAAGAGGAGAGATTTCACCTACCTCCCCGGGATCACTCCCGGGCAAAATTGCGATGCGGGGGCAAAGGTGGGGAGGAGATATCTGTCTCCCTCCTCCCTTTGCCCCCAGGATCACTGCCCAGGATCGCTCCCAGGGCAGAAATGGCAATGGAGGTGTGTGTTTGTTATTATTTGTGGATTTTGTTATCCGTGGGGGCCCATGGAACCAATCCCCTGTGGATACAGTGGGCCTACTGTATTTTCTCTCTCCATATTTTTATACTGTATATAACACAGTTTCTTTGGGCCCTTTCACACTACACAATGATAGTACAATGATTCCACTTATCATGGCTGCATCCTGTAGAATCCTGGGGAAGATGCAAATTCTCTGACTGCGAATTCTAAATACTCCTCCCTAAACTGCAAGTCCCAGGATTCCATAGGATTTTGTGGCAGTTAAAGTGGAATCCTGGTGCTCTAACTGTGTAGTGCAAAAGGACCTTTTGACTCTTTCTCTGTGTGCACAGAAACCTAATGTATGTGACTTCAAAAATGTGGACAAGGTAATGGGTTCCACTACAGCCTACTAGAAGAGTTTGGAAAAGTTTCTAGCCAGTAGTGTTGTAGTTAAAAATAAATAAATCCATACTTCACCTACTAGTCCAGGGTCCATTTGGCCTTAGGGATAATGTGAAGTCGAAGGCTTTCACGGCTGGCATCCATAGGTTTTCTGTGGGTTTTTTTCTGGGCTGTGGGGCTGTGTTCTGGAAGAGTTTATTCCTGACCTTTCACCTGCATCTGTGGCTGGCATCTGTTTCCATCACTTTTTGTGGTGGACAGTCTGATATAGTAACAGGTACCAAGGGAGTTATTGATAAAAATGAGACATATTTATTTATAGTGCTGCCTCTCAGAACAGCCAAAGGAACCCACATTTTAATGCTTGGATGCATTTAAAGTGTCTGCTTAAACAAACAAACAAACAAGCAAGCAGACCCAAAACAGATATAGGAGATTATCAGATGAGCATCTAAAAACATTTTTGTCCCACTATATTTAAAAGCGCAAGTGTCCTGGCATAATAACCCTTTTTATCACATGTTGATGTAATAACGAGAAAAAGTAGCCCCAGCATTATCGGAGCATGACCGCTAGCACTGTTTTCTTCCATGTTCGCTGGGGCGCATGATCTCGGCGGTTCTTGCAAGAAGACGCAAGCGTGCTTAACAGTCTAAAAACACCCAAATTAACAAAGAAGATTGACACACAAGTACTGAAAGAAAAATTTACCAGCAAAACAGGGAGGTTCATAAAAAGAGCATCCTGTACTTAGTTTTTGTGTTCTCAGCTGGAAGTGTTTTGGTGGGGACCACCCATTGACACTTTCTTCACGAGAGCATAATGGGATGCAGTTTTAGACACTGGCAATACTGGGGGGGGGGATGCCATTGGCAATACATTGACGGCTTGACCCATTAATAAAAAATAATGCCTTTTTCACAGGAGCGGAATGCTTAGAGAATGCTAGGGGACAACGTTGTGCGATAGGGAAGCCCTTTTGCTGTATTGTGTCGTTGTTATTATGCCATATTTGCTGCATCTGATAATCTCCATAGATCCTTCTGGTCTTGATTAGGAGCATGAGGTGTGGTTTATTTTTCTTCCGTTCCCACAGTCCTGCCTAAAACTTGCCTGGATGCAGCTACTCCCCCTGCAGAGGGAAGCTGTTAATGGTGCCAGTAGCTGTATTGGCAATCTTAGGGTAGAACAGTGTTGGGGGAATGGGTGCTGTGGTGAAAAAGTGTTGGCCCTCTACTTTTGTGTTGTGATTCAGGCTCCATTTAAAATCAAAACAAAACACAGAAATGCATTCATACTTTTCCAACATATCATCATCCAACCAGCATGCACATATAAAGCTTCCTAAAAAGGCATACTTGATCTGCTCATGTACAAACCTTTGCAGTCTTGAAACTCTGTACACTGCATTATTCATGTAATTCAATCCTGGAATCTGGCCAAATATGGATTACAGTTCCTGTCAAATACAAGACTGATCACATTTCCCACAACTTTAATGCTTTAAGGCAGAAATATCTCTTTTAAAGTTATAAGGCCCTTTAGAGCTTCCTAGACAACACCCGATTAAATGCTACATAAATGATCTAAGAGACTGGTATTCTCTCTCCTCCATCCTGCCCAAAGGTTGTATTCCTTGGAGGTAAGATCTCAGAGGCTACATATTGGTGAGTAGGTTCAGAACTACATATCCCCCAACATTTCACAGATGAAAACTGGGACATATGTGACTAGGTGACATCAGAGTGTAGCCAAGATGGCGAAACCTAATAATGAGAAAGAACATACACACTAGGAGAGGCTGCAGCAGTTTGCTTTTATCTGATCTTACTGGGAAGGACAAGAGTCTTCTCCCTCTTCTCCCCCCTGCTGAGTTAAGTGCAAACTACTTTTGCACTTTTAACCTCATTTTTAGCAATGGAAGATGAGGACAATGGAGGCAGGTGGGAGGAGAGAGAAACTGCCAAGTTTTAAAAGCCGCTAAAAAAAAGAAGATTCATTGGGAGTGTCCCTCCAAAATTGGGACAGTTGAAGCATATGGACCACCTCACCTGACTCTTCGACAAGCTAATTGGCACCCTAATTACCTCCATCTTTATCTCACTTAAGAATGTTAGACAAAGAGAAACAGTGTAGGTTCATAATAATATAAAGAAATAGAACAGGAGGGAAAGGGGATGGTGATGGCCAATCTCTCTCACACATCCTTTCCACACAATCTGCCCTTCGCTCTTATTTACCCCTTTTCTTTCTGTTCTCCCTCTTTACTATTTCCCTGTGCCCCTCACCTTTGCCTCACTATCCCTCCAAGGACTTGCCATTTGGGTATTCCAGCATGCCACAATCCAGTCACTGTGGCTGCTGAAAGGAAAAGGTGTGTGAGTACACATGTGCATGAGAAAGTGAGAGGGGTGGTGGTGGTTGGAAGTATAAGCTTAGAGACCTGACCACACAATGCCATCTTTCTGAAGGACAAGATTCTGCCTAAACCACCACACACTGTGGAGAAATCAGGTTTAACTACAGATAAAACTCCCCAAACTGTAGAACTGTTTTTAATTTCCCCACCTGGAGCGTCTACGTGGTGTAGTGTTTTGAGTGGTTTGCAGGGGCTGTGGGGCTCTTAAACCGGCCCTGACCGGGTGGGCACAGGCGGGGGAGGAAGGGAGGGAGGGAGGCACCGGTGGTGGCCCTATGGCCACCAGGGCCACCGCCACCAGCGGCAGGGGGGCGGGCAAGGTGCTGGCAGGAGGGGCTGCCCAGTACCCTCTGGCAGAGGGGAGCCTCTCTTGGTGTTGTCGAAGGGAGAGCGGGGGAGGGGGCTGCCCCGGTCCCAAAACAGAGGGAAGGGCCAGGGCCAGATGGGAGACCCAGGAAGTGGTGGCATCCCTCCTTCTGCGGGCCCGGAACCAGTGCCGCTTCCTAGGCACAGCAACTCACCATGGCCGGGTCCCCCTTGGCAGGCCTCCATGGTGCCTCCACCTCCCCCTGGCTGGTTGGCCGCTCTGGGGCGCTGCTGCGGTTGCTGCAAAGGACGAGGAGGGGGAGGCAGTGGCCGCCACGCCATGCAGGGAGGAGCCCTGTCCGGAGGCAGTGGCAGGGAAGCAGTGCCGACAGGGCGGGCAGGTAGGCCCGCGGGGCTGGAGGGCCAACTCTGTGGGCGGGCAAGGCCTGCCGGGCTGGGCCCCCCTCTGTGTCTGCCCCCCCCGTGTCTGGGGCTCCCCGCCAATGCGGATTTGGCGGTAATGGTTAAACTGGCCCTGATATGACCCATGGATAAGTTGAGGGTAAAACTTAAGGGCATGTAACAACAGATCTGAAGGACAAAGCAAAGGAAAACAATGCCAAAGAACATACAAAATTCTGGCAAGCTGTTGGTGCTCACCCTAAAAGCTGGATGGATGAGGAGGGGACAACGGTAAATGGTGGCTGTGAGATGTGTGGGGAGGTGACCAGGTGTGGGGAGGGCTAAAAAACATGGATCATTCCACAGAAAGGTGAGAGTGCCAATGCCACCTTAAGGAGCCAGTTACCCTTGGCTGCCCAGGCATTCATCAATTTCCTGCCCAGGCATTCAAAAACGCCAGAAGTGGAATCATGGCAGAGAGAGTAGAGGGGGCCAGTGCTTCTTTTAGGTCCTCCTGCGATGGACTAAGCTCTTGCCTTTTGCCACTCTACTCAGAGAAGGGGATGGTTCCTTTTTAAAATAAGAGTTAAGGTACAATACTTACAATGCCCCATAGTTAAATCAACCCGTGTTTTTTTGGGGGGGGGTTGACTAAAATTTCTAGACTTATACATGGGTATATACAGTACAGTAATTTGATTTCTTTTAATTCTTGCTTATGTTTATTAATCAGAAGCCCCGATCTCCTGGTCACTAGTACAGTAGCACCCCCGTATCTGTGAGGGATTGGTTCCGGGCCACCCCGCGGATGGTGAACCCTGCAGATAATAGCGAATGCCTTCCCACCACCCCACCACTGCCGCAGGAGCCCTCCTCCCCTTCCTTTCCCCCTTTCCCCCTGCGATTGCAGCTGTGGCGACCAGAGCCATCCCAGGGGAAGGGGGGTGAGGTCCCTCTCCCCCCCGCCCTTCACCCCTGTGATTGCCTCTGGGGTGACCAGAGCCCTTCTAGAGGAAGGGAGGGGGAGAGGTCCCTCTTCCCCCCTTTGCCCGTATGATTGCCACTGGGGCAGCCAGAACCCTCCCAGGGGAAGGGGGTGATGTCACTCTTTTCCCCCCTTCGCCTCTGCAATCACTGCTGCAGTGACCAGAGCCATCCCAGGGGAAAGGAGGGGGGAGAGGTCCCTCTTCCCCCCTGTCTTCACCCCTTTGATCACCACAATGGCAACCGGAGCCATCCCAGGGGAAGGGAGGGGGCGAGGTCCCTTCTCCCCCTCTCTTGGCCCCTGTGATTGCCATGACAGCAACAGTAGCCCTCCCAGGATGGCAACAGTAGCCCTCTGTTCCCCCGCCATTGCCAACCGCGGATGATTGAATCTGCAGTTAGTGAATCAGCGAACATGGGGGGAGGGTGCTACTGTAATGTTTCCTACTGTCAAAACAGATATGTTCTTTTTGGAAAGAAAGAAGGAGAAAGATGATAGATAAATGGATGGATAGATTTGATACTTACTGCTCCTGTCTTAAAATATATCAATAAGAGCAAAGGTTTAATTTCTTTAAAGTAAAAGCAGTTTTCTTGATAATCAGGAATTCGAAATTAAAAAATTACATGTGAATACTACAATGTTGCTTATTTTTGTTTTTATTTTTTTGTTAGAGGGGGTGGATAGTGAGAGATTATTATTGGAATGAAAGGCCTGGTAGAGCCTTTAATCCATTCACAACGCAGGTGCCATCTTAGGATGGTGAGTTTGAAAGAACTAAAGTTGCAGACAGGAAAATAAGTTCAGAATCCTCAACAGGAGGGACATTTATTAAAGAAACGTATTCTTGGATAGAAATAGCCTGATCATTTCTAAACTAATCTAAAACAGAAAAGGTTTGGAGGGAGACATGTTGTGGCATGTCCTCCCATCAAAAAGCAGGCAGGAAGAAGGGTTCAGTGTGGGCTGGTTCTTTTTCTTTTACAACACAGGGCAGTCACTGAATTAACCCTGGCTGAACCAGACAATGTTATCTGCCCATAACACTTTTGGGATAGGTGACTGACTGAAACAGGAAAAGCAAGCAGGAAATGAAAACAAAAAGATTCAAATCCTTCCCTGTCTAGGCTGTCTCGTCCCTAGTGGACAAGAGAGCAGCAAGAACAAGTGCAGAAGCTGCTGTTTCTTCAAAAAAAAAAAAAAATTGAAATGTGCAAACTGACCTTGCAACTCTGGTCTGAGCCTTTTCAAAGTTCCTTGATCTGTGGCTTTTGCCCAGGCTTCCTACCTACTCAGTGGGTCTTTTCTTGGCTCACAGAATTGGCTCAGCAGTTACGAGCTTGCCAGAGAAACATGGTGGTAGTGAGGGAACAGCTGATGTATTTCTGAGAATTCTGTCCTAGATTGCCATATGGATAACTGCTGCTTGTGCCACACATGTGTACCTTATCCTATTAGATGCATGCTTGTCTTATTACAAAATGCATTATCTGTCTTGTCTTTAGTTGTATGAGTGTTGCATTTTGGTTTTTTACAGTTTTATTGCAAATTTTCTCAAGCATCCATTGAAAGAGGTTTTAAAAATATATTTGGTAAAGGGCAGCCACAAGGTGCGGCAAAAGTGATGCCAGCGCCTTTTTATTTTAAAAGCTTTGAAGAACTGAGCTGAAACAAGCGTTGTAGTTTAATTTTGTGGTTCTAGTTTTTTTTTTCTTTACCGACTGTTGAGACCTTGTGGACTTTAAGAACAAAGGGAAGCACAACAGAAAAGGTAAAATAAGACCATAAGAAAGCGAAGGGTGGGAGGAGCGGAGCAGAGAGAAACTGGAAGAAGCCAAAAGAAACTGAAAGAAGGGAAGGTAAAGAAGGAGAGTGGAGAGTGGGAGGAGAAAAAACAGAAATAAGAAGTTTAAAAAAAGGAGAGAGAGAGAGTAAGCGGAAGAGAGAGTAAGGAGCAAGCGAGAGAGAGAGCAAGAAGAGTGCTGGAAATTAGAGTGAATGGAGACTGAAGAGGAGAGAGAGAAGAAAGAATGAAAGCTGACAAGATGAGAGAGAGAGGGGGAAAAACCAAATAAACAGAGACTGAGGTGTCAGAGAGTTCTGAGATTGTGGAGTACAACGAACGAAGAGTATCAAGGGGATACAGAAGGTGGAAGTCTGGAAACGAAAGTGGCTTAAAATATTCATTTAGAACTCTCTACTTTTTGTTTATAAAATAAAAAAGTACAACAAACAAACAATAGTCTTAAGCAACCCTGAGTTAGCCAAAGTATTCTTACAACACGAATTGATGGACTGCCAAACAATAGACTGATAACAGATTGATGATTGATGACTGACAACAGAGGGCAACGAAGAGCAGAGTAGTGGAGGAGAAGAGAGGACTGGAAAAGAGTGGAAGAGAGGAAGAGAGGAGAAAGGAAGTGGAAGAGACAAGAAAGGCATCTCTCTGCCCTTCATTATTCTGCAACTTAATATAAAGAGTAGAGTGAATGTATAGTGTGATTAGATAGAGATACAGATATATATCATTAATATTCTAAGATATAGACAAATATATGGGATTAGTCATAATTATATAAAGGCATAGAAATAAACATACATACAAATATATTTACAAACAAATATATATACAAATATATATACAATAAATACTCACACTATACATCACTTAAAAAGAATACTATACAAGCATAATAATTATACAATTATATGTATATGTATATACATAATAATTATATACATACACATAAATATATATAATAATTATATATATATTAATATTGACAATTTAGGAATACATTTATAAGCAGTGGAATCAATGTATTATGCGAACCAATTAGTATTCATTGAACTTTATGAAGGGGAAGAATATTTAATTGGAGTACTGGTGATAGATAAAGAAAACAGCTTTGTGAATACATATATGGAAATAGACCCTATTCGAAGAATTAGAATAAGTTAATGAGATAACTGGAAAACTTTTACCTGAATATTTGAAATAGCTCAATAGAAATTGAATTTAGTTGTATGGTTTTATGTTTTCTTGTGTTGGGGAAGCTAAGGGGAAAATGATTATCTGACAGCCAATTATTGGACAAATCTGAAATTGGGGATACTACAGCGATAGACCAATATTGGCAATATTACTACTAAGTTAGTTGTATGGTGCACTCCTAATTTAAATCCAAGTGTATTGTATTGAGGGGAAGAGAGAAAGGATCTAACTAATATTAGGAGTGGTGGGTCTAGGAGAAAGATCTTTAAAATGGCCACAGGTACAAGAAAGCCAACTCAAACTCAAACTTAGTTAGTATTGCAGCGAAGGCCTTCTATGGAAGGGCCCAGCAAAATGAAGAGATGAGATGAGATCTCATTGGAAGAGATGAGAAAGGAATTGAAAAAAATGAGGTTGGAAATTAGAGAAGAAGTGAAAGAGATGAGAGCAGAAATGAAAGCAGATTTTTTAAAAGAATTAAATAATTTTGGGAAAAAATTGAATAAATTAACAGAAGACTTGGATGTGATTTAAAAAGAAGTTCAGGATATAAAAGTCAAGACTCAAACACTGGAGGAGACAATACAGGTGAATACCCAACAACAAGAACAAGAACAAGATAAAAATATGTTAATGACTCAAGAACTAGGGTACAGAGAAAGATGTTTAAAAATAAGGGGTCTCCCGGAAGTGGAAAATGAAGATATAGAGGGTCGTATTATATCAGCGATAGCTGGTTATATTAAGGTGACTGAGGAGAAACTTGAGTCTCAAATAGACAAAGTATTCAGATTAAATTCTGTAGTGGCTAAAGAGAGAAAGGTACCAAGGGATATAGTAATGAGTTTTACAAGGAGCAAAATAAGAGATCAAATAATTCAGAAGAGTTACAAAGGAAATTTGACTATAGAAGGGAAAGAATTGAAGATATTTAAAGATATTCCTCCAGTAATATTGAAGAAAAGGAAAGAATACAAATTCCTCACACAGTTATTATTAGAAAAAAAAATTAACTACAGATGGGAGAGAATCGAAGGGGTATCCTTTTTCTATCAAAATAAAAGATATAAAATTAACACCTTACAAAAAGCAAAAGAGTTTCACAGGAAACTGACTAAGGGAAGAAAGAATAAAGCGAACAGATCGGAAGGAAGGTTGGAAGAAGAAAGATTATTGAAACAAAGGGAAAAGGAGGAGAAGACACTCCAGAAAGAAAAGGGAGATAAGGAATTGGAAGAGGAAGAGGTTATACAAAAAGACTCTTCCGACATAGATAGTGACCAAGAGGAAGAAAAGGGACAAGAAGAAGAGGAAGAAGAAGGAGAAGAAGAAGAGGAAGATTGAAGATAATAATAATAAGTAATAAAAACTAAAAAAGGAGAAAAAATTCAAAATGGAGGCAAAAATCTTATCGTGGAACGTAAAAGGATTAAACAGAGACTACAAAAGAAGACAAATATTCCATCACTTAGAAAAAAACAAATTAGATATAGTTCGTCTTCAGGAAACAAGAATAAGGGGAAAACATGAGAAATATTTGAGAAACCCCAAACTAGGACAGTGTTTCATAGTGATGAATCAGAAAAAGAAAAGAGGAGTGGCAATCTATATAAGCAGAAAGTATTCAGCTGAGCTGAAATTTAAAGACCAAGAGGGATCTTATATAGGCTTGCAAATAAAAATTCAAAATACTAACATGCTTTTGGTGGGGGTATATACCCCAATCCAATCTCAAGAAAGCTTTTTTAAGAAGCTACACGCAGAAATCATTAATTGTAATATAAATGACAATGTGATGATGATGGGTGATTGGAATGGGGTAATAGATCCTAAATGGGATAGACTTTCAGACAAACAAATAAAAAAAACCAAGGAAAATTGCCTAAATCCTTTTTTGAGCTGAAAGAAGATCTAGAGCTGACAGATATTTGGAGGTGAAAATATGGACAGGCAAAAGGATTCACATTCTACTCAGAGGTGCACAAATCACTATCAAGGATTGACATGTTCCATGCAACAAAAGGTATTCAAACAATTATAAAAGATATGGAAATAAGACTGAATTGGATATCAGATCATAACCCAATTATGATAACACTAAAAGGAAGAAAGCGGGAATTCAATTGGCACCTGAATAATCAAATTCTGAGTGATGAAAAGAGTATTAAGAAAGCAAAGGAAGCTTTAAGCCAATACTTCAAAGAAAACACATCTGAAAATATAAGAGCAAAAATAACATGGGAAGCCAGTAAGGTAGTAATGAGGGGTTTCTTCTTAAAACAAGCATATGAAAAGAAAAAGGAGGAGGAAAAGAAATTACAATCACTATTACAAGACATATCAAAGAAAGAAGTTAAGCTAACTGAACAACCAGGAAATAAAGATCTGAAATATGAAATTGATATTTTAAGGAAAAAAGTGCAATCACTAACCATGAAAGAATTGGAACAAAAATGGAGATTATTAAGGCAAAAGCAGTTTGAGCAGGCAGATAAAACAAGTAAGTGGCTGGCATATAGATTAAAAAAGCATAAAGAAAGTAGACTTATAACAGAAATAAATTATAAAGGGAAGATTACATCAGAACAAAACCTAATAAAGAAGAGTTTCTGGAATTTCTATACAAAACTATATAACAACAATCCAGAAGCAAATTCAATGGAAGACAAAATAAATGAATACTTAACCAAAAGGTAGAGAGTTTAACTGAGTCTCAAAAACAACAACAACAACAACAACAACAACCCTAGATAGAGATTTCACAATGATGGAAATTGTAGAAGCTATTAACAACTTGAAACAAGACAAAGCTCCAGGTCCAGATGGGTTTTCCTCAATCTACTATAGGAAATTGAGTGATGAGTTATCATTACCTTTATTAAAAACATTGAATGCCATAAAAACAGAGGGTATTCCAGATTCATGGAAAGAAGCGTATATTACGGTGTTACCAAAGGAAGGAAGAGATCAAAGAGATCCAAGAAACTATCGACCAATCTCGTTATTAAATCTGGACTATAAATTTTTTACATCTATCCTAGCTCAAAGGTTCAAGAATATTCTCAATCAAATTATTCACGAAGACCAAAATGGGTTTTTGCCAAAGAGATATCTGCGAAATAATTTAAGAACGGTATTCAATATTATAGAATATTATGAGTATCATAACGAGAAAAAATTGGTGATGCTCTTTCTGGATGCAAAAAAAGCATTTGACAACATGAAATGGCCATTTTTGAAAGTGGTGATTGAGAAGATGAATATTGGTGACAAGTTCAAGCTTTGAATTGATGAAATATATAAAGATCAAGTGGCATTTGTGAAGATAAATGGTGAAAAAATGGAACAGATCAAAATAAAGAAAGCACGAGACAAGGATGTCCATTGTCGCCGTTATTATTCATAACGGTAATAGAAGTATTAATTAATATTATAAGAAGGAATGGAAAGATCAAAGGAACAAGAATTAAAGGGCATTAATATAAGCTTAAAGCGTTTGCCGATGACTTGGTAGTATTGGAAAACCCATCGGAACAGATAGAGGAGATTGTAAAGATACTAGAGGAATTTGAAATAGTATCTCGAATAGAGATAAATAAAGATAAGACGGCAGTCTTAACAAAAAATATCAGGAAAGCAGAAGAACAATTAATAAGTAAAAAAAACAGGCTTCAAGGAAGATTGAAAGGAAGATAAAGTATTTGGGAATATGGTTAACTCAAAGAAATTCAGAACTTTTCGAGAACAATTATAAAACAGCATCGAAAGAAATAAAGAAAAACCCAATAAACTGGTCCAAAAAACATCTCTCCTTACTAGGAAGAATAGCCTCTATTAAAATGATGATACTCCCTAAATTTATGTTTCTTTTTCAAAATATACCGATTATAATAAACAACAAATGCTTCAAAGAATGGAACACAGAAATGTTGAAGTATATCTGGGAAGTAAAGAAAGCTCGAATTAGGATGAAGTTATTAACAGATAATAGAGACCAAGGGGGCTGTGCATTTCTGAATCTATACCTGTACTATCAAGCGTGTGCGTTAACATGGCTGGACGACTGGATCAATTTGAAAAATAGAAAAGTAATAAGTTTAGAAGGTCATGAGCTAATTTTCAGGTGGCAAGCATATATGCTATATAATAAAAAGAAGGAAAACAAGGCATTTGATAATCATTACATCAGAAAGGCATTACTTAGAGTATGGATGGGTGTAAAGGCAAAATTTTATCAAAGGTTACCGTTGTGGGTTTCACCCCAAGAAGCATGGTTTGGAAGGTCTAAAATTGAGAGCCAAGACTGGCTGAAGTATCAAGGAATTTTGACGGGGTTAATACGAGATAATATAAAACTAAAAACAAGGGAAAAACTGGAAGAGGAGGGATTAAAAATAAGTTGGGTTTTGTATAAGCAAATTCAAAAAAGATATAAAATGGATATGAAGTTGACAAGTTTTCAGACAGAACAAAATGAATTAGATAAAGTGTTTCTGGATGAGGGTAAACATCATATAGCAAAGTACTACAGTATATTATTAGAAAGAGAGTTGGAAGATGAGCAAGTCAAAGACCACATGGTGAGATGGGTAAGAGAGATAGGTCATAAAACAGAAATGGAAAGGTGGGAAAAAGCGTGGAAGCACACGCAAAAAATCTCTTTGTCTCAAGCTATGAAGGAGAATTATATAAAAATGTTTTTTCAATGGCATCTCACACCAGTTAGAATAGACAGAATTTATAAAACAGGCAAAAGGAGCTGCTGGAAATGCAGAGAAACAGAGGGAACCTTCTTTCACATGTGGTGGAGGTGCCAGTGGGCAAAAAAGTTTTGGAAGAAGGTACATATTAAAATAAGCAAGATTGTGGAAATAAACTTTCCTTTAGAACCAGAGATTTATCTTTTGAACATGGTGGACAAAATTAATGCAGTCAATGTGAAAAGCAAAAAGAGGTTATTAATGTATATGATAACTTGTGCAAGAATAACCTACGCCAGATTTTGGAAAGAAGAAACAATACCAACAGTTGAGGACTGGCTGAATAAATTATATGACGCTTTAGATATGGATAGACTCACAGCCCTTTTGAATGGAAAACGTGTAGATAAAGTAGAAGAAGAATGGGAAGTAGTAAAAAAGTATGGAAATTGCAATGGGGGGGGTAGACGGGTAGAAAAAGTTGAAATAGGCTTTACCCACTAAGTCTGTCTGTCTGGCTTTGCAATTAGAAACTGGCTGGGTGTCTTGAAGCCTTAACTCCCTTGGAAACAATGAATCAATGAATAAGTACACTGTGTATCTACTCTATAGTGATTAACAAAGTAACAAGAATTATAAAGCTGTTGCCTATTTTTATATATATTTTTTATATATTTATTTTTATCTGCCATCACCAAAAACATGCTTTGTAACAAGACCAGGATTTGTGTGGGGAACAGCAGCAACCACGTCAATGGTTTGTAAGAAGCAAATTGGTTGTTTGTAGGAAGTGAACAACGAGATGATGCTCTCTACATACTCTTAAGGTTGCTTGAGTGGTTTGACTGTGTAGTTTGCAATGTGAGTCTGGGTTAGATTAGTTTTTGTCATATTATCATGCAGTTGTTCTGCAGTTCTTTTCCAACTGGCCAAGGTCTGATACCTTATTTATGTCCATTGACTACAATTGTTTCTTTTTCTTCTTCTTCTTCTCCTTCTTCTTCGCTGGCGGCTGATGGCTTGTGGCATGACACTGGTAACATTGGGTTAGATTATGCAGAATTTCTGTGCATGCATTTCTATGCCTCTGGCTTTGTATTTCAGGCCATGTCATGGTGGTCATTAAATTTCATATATGCAACATCAATGCAAATCATACATGCAACATCAATGCATCATGGTCACCTGGGGGCAATAACAACATTTCTTGTTATCGATATAGCTACAAGAATAATTGTAAGCATGCAGAAGAGTTAGAGAATGGCAAACCTCCCTTAAGATAGCATAACTTTTAGAAACTTAACACATTACCTTTGTTTTAAATGATATAATTGTTTTTGAAATACTGTATTTAGGTAGCATGAGACTTATCTTTTTTTACTGAATAAAAGTAGAAGAGGAATAATGTTGATTATGCAGGTATCCTTATGAGCCTTATGAATGGATATAACAGATGGAACTGTCTGTTGTTCAGCTGCTTAAGAGTGATGGCCTTGATTAGCTAATGTAAAAACAATTCCAAGGAAATAAATGAATTTTAGGAACTGAGTTCTTTTAGGAAGATTGGGGAAAGTCTTTAAATGGATTTCCGAAGGAGCAAGATTGGTAGTTTTTGATTCAAAATGCTGCCTTTCACACCACCAAAAAAACCCCCCAAACACCCCCCCCAAACCCCAACAACAGCAGCTTAATACCACTTTAAATGGCCATGGCTACATCCTATGGAATGGGATTTCTATCCTGTGAAGTTTGTAGTATTATGACGTATTAGGTGGTTCTAATGCTTCATCAAACTACAAATCTCAGGATTCCATAGGATGGGGTCATGACAATTAAAGTGACATTAAAGTGGCAATAATTGTGCAGTGCAAATCTTGGTACTGTTGGCCCTCTGTATCAATGGATTCTGCATCCACGGATTCAACCATATATATATATATATCTCCAAAAAGCAAACCTTGATTTTGCCATTTTAAATAAGGGACATCATTTTACTACACCATTGTATAGGAGTTGAGTATCCATGCATTTTGGTATCCATGGCAGGTGGGTGGGTCCTGGAACCAAACCTCAGTGGATACCAAGGCCCCACTACATTATATTCCATTCCATCATGTTATGCAGGCATTTGTTTTATGCACAGTCATACGCCTGACTGGTTCAAGCTCAAAAATCAAAGAAAAAAACACAAAAACAAACAAAAAAGCTCCAGATTAGCTAAATAGTTTTCAACAATTTAGTTCTATTCTCTTTTACATCACCAAGACAAACTTTTCCTTTTCAGTTTAGATGAATAACTCAAGTTTCTGGAGATAGTGGAAATATTTCTCCCCCTATAACAGCAGGCTTCTAAACATGTCTTTCAGACATATAAATGCAGAAGTAGTCGCAAACTGTTGTATATTAATAAAATGAAGTTGCCCTCTAGTGGCCGATGCGGATAGAGCCTTTTCAGACCAATTTCTGTTCTGGGAAAGAAGGGGATACCCTTCTCCCCACTCTTTTCTCAAAATAGCTTAAGAGGAAAATTCTGCACTGCTACTAAAATGAAGATGCGTATGGGACACAAAGCCCCGAGGATGAAGAGGACCTTCTGAGAAGACAGTCCCTCCCCCTGGCCTTCTCACAGCCTCACATTTAGTGCTGGTCATGTGATTGCCATCTGGAAGCGATGAGATTCACATCCACTGGCCGAAATACAGGCTGGGTTGTGTTCTTTTTTTGTCCTGAGCTGTTTTTCCCAGAGATAAACTGGTGTATTATTTCATCAGAAAAATATTTCCAGGAAGGGAATTGACGGAACGGATGAGAAGCTTCTTTTCCCCCCACACCCTTTTAAGCCATGGTAGTATCCTCCCAACAAAAAATCCCTCGTTTTCTAATACAGCCTTAAAATAATTAATTGCCTGCTTTTGAATCAAGTTTTTCAGTAACACTGCAAAATCTTGGACCATATGAATGATGGAAGATGAGCAAACTTCTTGGACCATATGAATGACGGAAGATGAGAAAAGAAAATATATTTTCTTCATCATGGGTTAGGGGATGAAACCCATAATTCAGGACAGTGATGAATATGCTACTAATGTATGGCATTGTGTTTTGTGGTCCCCATAATGCTGGAGATATGTATCTCGGGAAACACAGCTCTTGTGAACTTGTGCCAAGTAACTGTGCTTGACAAATGGTCATTGGGATATGTCCATTATGTATTAACAGGCAAGCACTTCCCCTTAATGTACTATTGATATCTACCAGAAGGCACACAGTGAACAAACAGCAAAGGGGTCTCCTGCATAATGTGACATTCTCATTTGGAGTGCTTCATGTACTCCTTTAGAATATTTAGGAGGTAACATCTTGTATATGTGGGGTGAGGAATACCTATCCAGAAGCTAGACTACAATTTCCAGCAGTCATAGGTAGCAAAGCCAGTGCTAGATTATGGGAGTTGCAATCCAACATCATCTGGAGAGACATCTATGCTCCAACTTGTACAGATAAAAAAAGAAAAGAAAAAGGCATTGTCATGATGACATTCAGACCTTGCAGAACAGCTCAGATGTGTCTTTAAGACAAGGATTCCATTCCATTCTAGCAAACGGAAAGGAAAAGATTATAGTTGTACCTTGGTAGTTGATCATACAAACAATGGGTGATGAACCTGATTATCCCTTAGCACTTTGTGACCTAAGTACTGTCATGATGCATTCTTACACAGAATCATAGAGTTGGAAGAGACCACAAGGGCCATCCAATCCAACATCCTGCCCTGCAGGAATACACAAACTAAACACCCCTGACAGATGGTAATTCAGCCTGTTTAAAAACCTCCAAATAAGGAGACTCTGCCACACTCCAAGTGTAATCCATTGCCAAACAGCTCTTACTGTCAGGAAGGTCCTCCTAATGTCTAGGTGGAATCTCTTTTCCTGTAGTTTGAATGCATTGCTCTGTGTTCTAGTCTCTGGAGCAGCAGAAAACAAGCTTGCTCCATTCTCAGTATGACATCCCTTCAAATATTTAAACATGGCTATCATGCCACCTCTTAACTTTCTCTCACCAGGCTAAACATATCCAGCTCCCTAAGCCACTCCTAATAGGGCATGGCTTCCAGACCTTTTACCATTTTGGTCACCCTTCTCTGGACACATTCCAGCTTGTTCATATCCTTTTTGAACTGTGGTGTCCAGAACTGGACACACTATTCAAGGGAAGGTCTGACCAAAGCAGAATAGAGTGCCACTATTACTGCCCTTGACATTATACTCCTATTGATGGAGCCTAGAATCACATTGGCTTTTTAAGCTGCCGCATCACACTGCTTGCTCATATTCAGCTTGTGGTCCATTAAGACTCCTAGATCCCTTTCATATGTACTGCCATCAAGCCAGGTGTCACCCATTCTATATCTGTGCATTTCATTTTTTTATTGCCCAAGTGTATTATCCTACATTTCTCCCTGTTGAAATTCATTTTGTTATTTTTGGCCCGGCTTTCTAATTTGTTAAGGTTATTTTGAATTCTGATCCTGTCCTCTGGTGTTTTAGCTACCCCTTGTAATCTGGTGTCATCTGCAAACTTGATAAACATACCCTCTATTCCCTCATCCAAGTCATTGATAAAGATGTTGAATAGCACTGGGCCCAGGACAGAACCCTGTGGCACCCCACTAGTCACTTCTCTCCAGGATGAAGAGGAGCCATTGGTGACTACCCTTTGGGTTTGGTTGGTCAACCAATTGCAAATCCACCTAACAGTTGCATTGCCTAGCCCACATGTTTCTAACCTTTGTGCAAGGAAAAGGATATAGGGCACCTTGTCAGAAGCCTTACTGAAATCAAGATACACTACATCCACAGCATTCCCTTCATCTACCAAGTTTGTAACTCTATGAAAGAAAGAGATAGGATTACTCTGGCATGACTTGTTTTGAGAAACCCATGTTGACTTTTAATGATCATGACATTCATTTCTAAGTGCTTACAGATGGTCTGTTTAATGATCTGCTCTAGAATATTTCCTAGTATTGATGTCAGGCTGACCGGGCAGTAATTATTTGAGTCTTCTCCCCACCCTTTATAAAAAAAAAAAGATGGTGGCAACATTTGCTCTCCTCATCTGCTGGGACCTCTCCTGTTCTCCAGGATTTCTGAAAAATTATTGACAGTGGTTCTGAGATTACCTCTGCCAGTTCTTTTAGTACCCTTGGATGTAGTTTATCTGGCCCTGGAGACTTGAACTCATTTATACTGGCCAGGTATTCCTGAACTACCTCTTTACCTGTTCTGTGCTGCATTTCCCCTGCTGCATCATCTGCTCCATTTTCCCTAGGTTGAGCAGTGGTCTCCTTTTGGGAGAAGACTGAGGCAAAGAAGGCATTGAGTATTCTGCCTTTCTTCTGTCCCCTATTAGCATTTCACCATATTTTCTCCATGCAATGGCCCTACCATTTCCTTGTACTTCCTTTTGCTACAGACATAACAAAAAAAGCCCTTTTATTGTTTTTAACCTCTCTAGAAAGCCTGACCTCCCTCTGTGCTTTAGCTTTTCTGACTTTCCCCCTACATGAACTGGCTATTTGTTTGAATTCTTTGGTGATTTCTCCCCTTTTCCATTTCTTGTACATGTCCCTTTTAAGTCTTAGCTCAGTTGATTCTTTCGACATCTATCCTGGTTTCTTTAGACACCTCTCATTTTTCCTCCTCATTAGAACTGTTTGAAGTTTTGCCTTCAATATCTCACTTTTAAAAAACTCCCATCCCTCCTGAACTCCCTTCTCTTTAAGTATTCTTGACCATGGGATCACCCCAGTAATTCCCTAAGTTTTCTGAAATCAGCTTTCTTAAAGTCTAGAATGCATATCTGACTATGCTTGGCTTCCCCTCTCCTTTGTATAACAAACTCCAGGAGAACATAGTCACTCCCCCTTAAGAATCCTGCCACTTCTACCCCATTAACCATATCATCTCTGTTTGTTAGGATCAGATCTAGAATAGATGATTCCCTTGTTACCTCTTCCACCTTCTGGACAATGAAATTGTCTGCTAGGCAAGTGAAGAGTTTGTTGGACCTTAAATTTTTGGTAGAGTTGGACTCCCAACAAATCCCAGTTGAAATCCCCCATTACTACTACCTATCTCCTTTCTGTATGTGTGGTCTTCTGTTCCAGGAAGGCATCATCCAAGTCCTCAGTTTGGCTTGGAGGTCTGTAGTAGATTCCCACAACGACATACATCCCTGCTATTTCTCTCCCCCTTGATTTTTACCCAGATGCTCTCAACCTGGGTCCCAGGATTTAAGTAATGGATCTCTTCACAGGTGTACATATACTTAACATATAATGCTACTCCACCACCCTTCTTGTTTGGTCTATTTCTCTGAAATAGGTTATACCCCTCTATTACTACATTCCAACTTTGACATTCATCCAACCAGGTTTCAGCAACATCTATTATATCATATTTGTTTTCCTGTGCTAAGAGTTCAAGTTCATCATGTTTATTTCCCATGCTTTGTGCATTAGTATAGAGACATCTAAGACCATGGGCCATTCCCTCTATCTGCCTTTTAAAGGTTTTATTCCTCCCACTGTTGGGTTCTTGTACTATTTGCCTTGTTCTCTGTATAACATTTGGGCTATTATCTCTAGCCTTTGATGAACCCCTGCCCTCAAGAATACTGCCTCCCCCACACAACTCAGTTTAAAGCCCTCCTGATCAGATCTTTCAGACTCTTAGCAGAAACATTCCTGCCAACTGCTGTGAGGTGCAACCCATCCCTTGCTAGAAGTCCACCTCCCTGAAACTGCATCCCATGATCCAGGAAGCCAAACCATTCCCGGCGGCACTATCTGCACAGCCAGTTGTTCACCACCACTATCTTTCTCTCCCTTCCTGGGCCATGTCCTTTCACTGGAAGAACAGATGAAATGACTATTTGTGCATCCAGGTCCTTCAGCTTCCTACTCAGGGCTTCCTAATCCCTTTTGATATTATGAAGGCTATGCCTTGCAGTATCATTGGTTCCCACATGGACCAAAAGGATGGATGGAACAATGGTCAGTGGGCTTGACAAGTCTTGTCAGCCTCTCTGTTACACCGTGGATTTTCACTGCAGGGAGACATCACACCTCTCAAGTCATCTTATCAGGCCCACAAACTACTGATTCTGTACCCCTCAGCAGGGAGACCCCTACCACTACCATGCATCTCCTCCGAGGATTGGCAGAGGCCAATCTGTGTGCTGAACATGCATCCTGTAGCTCAGCACTTCTCAAAGAGCGTTCCCTGGAACCCTAGGGTTCCCTGAGGGGCCACTAGGGGTTCCATGAGAGATATGATGTTTAAACATTTTTCTAGCTGTAGATATAATATTTTTTAGGCAGGTATTCCCTGAGACCTAAAAATTATTTCAAGGGTTCCTCCAGGGTAAAAAATTTGAGAAAGGCTGCTGTAGCTTAAGAAGACAGGAGGAGAACAATCCATTCAGAAGCATAGCAGTGCACAGTTACACTTTGTTTTCTGTAAGCTTGGATTCTAAGAACAGAAATATTAAAACAATTTCTAATCCCATGTATGGATAAAAAAATCAACACCTCTTTAAATGCACTATCCAAGAAAACAAAACACGAAGCTAGAACACCAGCTATGCTGATGTGTGAACAACCTGCATAAAAAGATACCAGGGTCCAAGCCCAAAATCTTTCAAAAGCATAACAAGTATGTATCTAAAAGCTTGCTGTGGTAGTGGAAATTGAGGAAATGAGATGCATAGTGCTAACCTGTGTTTATTTTGGTTATATTCCCATTGCATTCAGCAAGGACCTCTTCCAAGCACATATGTCTAGATGGTGATTATTTACATCAGGGACAGGCAACTATGGTCCTTTGAATATTGTTTGACCAGTTTCCAATAGCTCTAGCCAGCAATACAAATGGGAGCGATCATGAGAATTCTATCCCAACAACACCTGGAGCACCAATTGGCCACCCCAGTCTATGTTAATATGTTATATTGTCAGCATCTACTACACACTTGATGTATTTATTGCCTTTGTGAAAGGTTTTTTTTTTTTTAAGAGAAGCTCTCAACAGCGCAAATCAGAGCTAAGCTCAATGGCTGACTTGCCCACTCTACCACTGGTGAGACTAGCTTTAGTCAGCACCAAGATGCTGCAGGTATTTATTTTATTTTTATTTAGTTAGTTATTTATACCCCGCTCTTTAGCCACAAGGCTATCAGAGCAGCTTACAAATTGTTTTAAGCGATAGCTATTTACACATCTACACTGCATTAAACAGTTTCCAATGTGTGTTAGCTAATTGCCCTCCACAAGCTGGGTACTCAGCAATGCCAACTAAAGATATGAAGTCTGGAATTTCCAATGGACGCTATCAGTGATATTGCACAACCATAACCTGAAAGCATATAGTTCTATATTAGTTTTTACCAGAGCTGTGGTTCTTAACCTGTGGTCTCTGAAACCCAAGGGGGCCACAATGTCCTCACAGGGGGTCCACGAAGGCTTGAAGGCTGCTTAGCCCAACTCCTCCCTGGAGTAGAATGGCCATGTGACAGGATCCAAGGCAAAGGCTGGCTTGCTGACTTGGCCTGCACATTGTCATTCAATCTGCTCCAACCACAAACTTGCAGGAAGAAGGAGGAGAAAAGTCTTCCTTCCCCCTCCAGTGCCTCTGAGGGGAAGGTTTAATGGATGGTGTAACTGTATTATTATTATTATTATTATTATTATGGTTTTAAAACTTGAGTTACGTCTTGGGGGTATATGGCAACAAAATATATCTAAAGGGTGTTCCTGGTAAAGAAAAGGTTAAGAATCTCTGTACCAGAGCATTCTACATTTACCAAATGTTTTCGGTTGAGGAAATCTATAAAAAACACCCACTGAATTCTCCTCTAGATGTATTTACTCTACAGCTCAATTCAAATATTTGCAGTGATCTGACCAAGTTAGGGTGGAATTCATTGTAAAAAACAAAACAATAAGGAATAACTGTAAAAACCCTTCTTATTGTGCTGAACTGGAGTTCAAGGTCTCGTGGGAAAGGTAATGCAAAACTTGGTTTGGGAAGTCATTAGAACAGCGATGCAGAAGGAAATACTTTACCAACAAAGTACTTGTTCTAGGACTGCAACCCCAGGAGGCAGTTTTCCTTTTGATGTTGCAGGTGGTAAAATCCTAAAAGAACAGCTAGGCTTTATTGCTGCAAGAATTGATTTAAGTCTGCTATGTTTAGCAAAGGATTTCTTAGAAAGCAGTTTGCCACTGCAATGCCTTGGAATGTGAAGCTGGGAAAGGAATACAGGAAAAAAAGTTAAACTGTTCTCAGTCTAGCTAGGTGTTCCCAAATGTCTGCTAATACCTTGTTTAAAGATTATGTGACAAATCCCAGTTATATGCAGCCATTACATCCATGCACGCAGGTGTAGGTACCAAGCAACACCACTCCTGCCCTACACGATTTGCTTTTCTTATACTTTTTTTTCTTGGACCTATTGCAGGTGGGGGACTGGTGTTCTCAAAACATTCTCGTAAAGAGTTATCTTCTGACAAGGGGAAGCTGCCAGTGAAACCTTCTTCCGTATTGTCCGTCCCGCACACTAAGGTCCTCAGGGAAGAACCTACTTCAGCCAAAAAAAAATCTAGATGAACATTGGTGAGCCAGAGGGCCTTCTCCATTGCTGCTCCAAAACTGTAGAATGACCTGCTGGAGGAGATCCGTCACATCTCTACTCTTACAGCCTTTAAAAAGGCTCTTAAGATGGTTCTCTTCTGGAAGGCGTTCCCAACTTAACTCCTCTCCCCGCACAAGGTGATCTATGTACTCTGTCCACCAATTATCTCCCTTTTTAAACTTTTGTATTCTTGTTTTTAAATTGTGTGTATTTAAATGTTATTTTAATATAGAGTTGTGGGGGGTTGGGAAGGGACTAATTTTGAATTTTATTGTGTTCTCGTGTGTTTTTATTGTTGTAACCCGCCCGGATTCCTTGTGATTGGGCAAGCTATAAATAAATAATTTATTATATTATTATTATATTATTGTAGGTAGCACAGCACCTACAATATTTGGGTTCCATGAGTTTCCCTCACATTTTTCCAAGGCAAGCCCAGCTGAACAAGTTATCTTATCTTAGGGCAGCCAAATGGAATTTACTCCTGGTCTCTCCTACACTCACCTTTCAGACTGCCAAATTAGGCATAGATGTAGTAAAAGGACACTGTTAAGTAGATTGCTCACAAGGAATTAAAATCTATGTTTTTTATACAGACTTTTAAGAGCAGAAGAGAGCTTTTGATCCACCCATACCCAGACCTCCCCCCACCTATAAGATAGGGAGCAAGAACAGAAAGAGAGAGGGATAGATCGATAGAAATATCTTGTTTTTCTTTCTGAAAATTAAAAACACTTTCCCCTTCCACTTTGTAGCTCAGAAGCAGGTGGTGAATGCCTGCCAGGGTTTGCTTTGTGGACTACACTCTCCAAATATGCATGCAGGACAAGATGATCCATATTCTTCATGCAAATATTAGTCACTCAGGAATCCAGTCAAGGAAGAAGCAGGCTGGCCAGCTCTCCCAGTGTACTGAAGGCAATGGATAAAGTTGCAGCAGTCAGGAAGCGGTAAAAGAGCTCCTCCTACATTTGACCCCTGCATCCTTAATGGGATTTTCTTTTACTGGTATTAAAATACAGAGAGCAAGCTGTCTTTGCTCTGGCAGACAAGTTGCTTCTGGAAAACCAACTATGTTCAGGTCACTAGGGCCATATCTTCAAGATACCAGTGGGCCTGGCAGGACTGGATGCTAAACAACCAGAAACACTGCTTGTTTCAATTATATCAGCTGGCCATTTTCTTCTGTTACACTCAAGTGTTATTTCCCTTGAAAAGAACACAGCACAGTTTTGAGAAAGTTAATATCAGTACAGCACAAGAACTCTAATCAAAGTAATATATTTTCCCAATCCTCTGAGAATGCTAGAATTCATCTATATGCTGCCTGATTCTACCAACTGTGTGTGTACACATATGTGTATGTGTGTGTGTGAGAACAGGAGAAAGAATCAAGTTTCATTTTTTCATCTTTTTTATTCAAAAGTTTTCAAAAGAAATAAAACAGAAAAAAGCTAACAATCTAATCAAATTTACAGTTCAAAAATGTCTTTTGGCATTTAACAACAAGTCCTAGGAAACAAAATGACAGAGTTATCTTGAACCGGACAAATAAGTTACCACTGGCAAGTTTGTGGCACTAGTAAAACAAAAATAAAAAATTAACTCTCTTGATCATATAGATATCTCTATGAAAATCTTTTTTTTCAATCTGTACAAAAGGTCTTTCTTCATAAATTATTTTTTTTTTATAATTTAATGGCTGTCTACTATGTGATGTTTAAGTAACTGATTATTTCTTTATGTACAGAGGTTACATTTTGCAAATCTTACCCAGATAATGAGTATGGCACTTAGTTCAGACTTTTCTAGCAGCATTTATTCCCTTCCTCTAACTTAAAAGCTTAGCTAATTGAATGAAAACATCAAGTAGCAAATAACACCCCTCTCTCTCCTCTAGGTCTGGAAACACACCAGCTTTAGGGAATCAGTTGCAAGAAGTCTGAACTTTGACAAAGCAGTCAATTCCAGGGAGCATAGAACCAATAATACCACAACTTTTTTCTTTAAAAAACAAAATAACAAAAAGAAACAAAACACATTTCTTATGACTATGTAATTTACTAGAATCTACACTTCTCAGAGCAGCATTGACTTTTGAAACTATGAAATGTCACTGACATCTGTACTTGAATACATAAAATTTAAAAACTAAAAAAAAAAAAAAAAAGTGAAAAGAAAGAATTGCTTAGGCCTAGCTCCTGAGCTAGGATGATTTGGTCTGTGGTAACAGGGAGGGCCAGCAACCTGTCCCATTACAAAAGGAAATAAGGCTTGAGGTAGATAACTGATCATACACAGCTGACCAGACAAGTACACAGTTTTGGAAGACAACTTAATTTACCATTTGATTTAATACACATGCGATCATAATAAAACGAGCTTTAATAGCAGTGAGTTTATCTAATATGTAAAAAGTACAAATAACAGTGTATTTGTGAAATCAGGAATTTCATAGTTTCAAAATTGTTTTATTTTTTTCTTCTTTACACTTAACACTTGTAGTGATGATGTAAAGCGTGGCACTGCTTGGATCCAAGTCTTCCTTCATGCTTTTTTTGTTTGTTTGTTTGTGTCCATACATCAATTAAAAATTATAAAACCTAAATGCAAATGTACAAAAAAAGGCACATTCTTCTAACCGCAAACTGGTCCGGCAAAATAATAATAATAATAACAACAACAACAATAATAATAAAGATTACAGAAGACGTAACTGCTGAGACAAATCAGAATTATTGGTTACTGGCTCTTTGTTCTTTGGTAAAGTTACCTTTAAAAAGTGCCAAGTCTTTATTTACCTAATATAGAGAGCTAGTACCCAATCTAGTAGGTTTTCTACTTACATCTCAGCTTATGTTGTGGGAAAAAAAGGTCTTTTAGCTTTTGCCTTTGCTGTAAAGCAAATGCTTCTATCTGCTAGGTCTCAGTACAGCATCATTCTAAAGCACTATTCATTACTAGAAATGAAGGACAGAAAGGAAGGACATTCTGCAGATTTCCCCCCTCCCCCCCAATTCCCTGCACCCTAAAACTATAACAACAATTAGCTTCTGGAAAAAGGCAAAAAGATTTTCTTTTTTTTTTCTTTTCTTTTTTTACATTGCATCATACAGCAGAGTTCCTAACTAGCAGAGGAAAAACTAATTCGGCATAAGGCCTTACAAACAATTTATCCTATTAAAATTTCCCATCAGAAAAATGTGTTTCACACAAAACATTTCCCTGCCCTAACCCCCCCACCCCAACAATCTTGCATTTCACAACCGTACATTATTATGTGAGGAAAAACAAAATCATTAAAAACACCTACTACACATTTTTAAAAAGCCAGATTTTTCAGCAATTTTAATTGACTACCTCTTAGAAGCCCTATCCTGCTGTTTTACAAGGCATAACAGACCAGCTCATTTGGTCAGAAGCATTCTACACCATTAGTTTGGACTAAGTACTGAAACAGCTACAGCATTAAAAGAGTTAAGGCAAATTGGAATCGATAGAAAAAGGATAAGACACTTCACACTACCTTAAAAGAAAAAACAAACAAACCCAGAAAGCTATGGAAACAGACACAACAACTGCAACACTGCACTATAGCGACACTCACACAGCAAGCACAGAGCATCGGCATGGATGTTTACTAGTTTAAATTTCAAAAAATAAACCTTATACAATTAAAAAAAAAAATTAAAACAAAATTAAAAAAAACCAAGAGACGAATTCAGTCATGCACGTGTCCATGTCTCCATTGCAATCTGTGCATGGCCAGAAATTTTTTTCTTTCAGTTTTTTTTTTTTTTGCGTCATAATACTTGATAAAAAATTTCTTACTAAAATAAACCTGTTCAAGTGGGGAGGGGAACAGCTACTAGGATGAATTTAAGGATTTTTTTTCTTTTTCTTTATGCACCTTATTATAGAACTTATAGCAAAAATAGTTTCAGTTGATTTCATTATAAATAACGTTTTCAAGAACCTGTGCAAAACTGTCAATAATTTCTAAAGCACAATTGATCAGTAAAATCCATGATTGTTTCAGCCTTTGCATCCTTCTCTAGGCAAGGTTGACACCACATACCTGAAAGAGAATGAAACAAATACATTTCAATTCCATTTGCTTCTTTCTTAACATGGGAGTCTCTATACATTGATTCTGGTAGAATTTTATTCAGCAGTAAATCCAGAACTTGAAAGGAGTAAATGCATGTTCTGATCACTTAACTGGTGTGCAAGATTCTGCTTTTAGAATCTGAAAGTATTTATTTACTTTATTTATTAAAATATTTATATCCTGCAACCCCCCAGCCAAAGATCTCAGGGCACTGTACAATAAAATAATGTGATGAGTTTAAAGTAAGTGTTTAGAAGGCTAAAAATATATTAAACTACTTAAGAAGTTAAAAGAGAGCATATTAAAACCAACTAAACTACTGTAAAACAATTTAAAACCATGTACATGCAAGGGTTTGTATAAAACCAGTCAGGTACCTAAGGCTTTTGTAAACAACCATGTTTTCACTTGGCACCAAAAATTCAGCAATGTCAGCACCAATTAGGCCTCTAATGAGAGAGCATTCCATAACTGAAATGCCAAAGAGTCTTTATTTAAAGACTCTGTAAAGCTATGTGGCATTTGATGACAATTTTTAATATTTCTGAGTAGAGACACCAAAGTTACTATTTCTCAGTTGGAAATACCATCGGGTTTCACTTCCTCATCACAGTATGAAAATACTGATGCCATTTTCAAACAAAAATAAGGTATGTTATGGATTTTAAAACACAAATGGTAATGGATTTATACTTTGAAATGTTATTATAAAGAAACTTAATGACTCCAAGGAAGGTCTTTATATTCAATTATAGCACTGCTTAAAACATTTTTATTTTTATTTATTTATTTTTCAATTATAGCACAATTATTTCAATTAAAACAGCTGTCATATAGATACATGGAGACCAGTCAATGAAAATTATTGATATCCTGGTTTGGCATCCTAATGAAAACTTTCTGCAGTGCCCATACAGTTTTTTTGATCAATAGAAGTGAAAATCTCTGTTCGCCTTTCTTCCACAGCCTGATAAGAGATGTTCAATATACCAAAGCAGGATACCCCTGGATTGTGCATGCATTTTCTCAGTTTCTTATATCATTATTTAAGATTTTTAAAAAACTGGCTTGAGAAAACAACTGGTAGTGTTTTCTAGCTTCATAAAATTATTTGTTGTGATTAGGAATTTGTATGTAGAGGTTTCTTTCATAATTTATGTTCAAAGAAATGTAACAACAACTTTACCTCACAATTACTTGTTCTGCTGATAAGTATATGGAGAATGATCGCTGGACGTCTCTACTGTAACTTGCTGTTGGCCACTGGCTTCCTGTAAAAGAAAATATGGGATGTGGGAGAAGAAATTCCAGAGATCAGAGATTTCTTCAAATTTAAGTAATGGTGGCATTGTTTTCAAACTAGCCTCCAACACATAGGGGTCTCTCCCTCTCTTTCATTTATCTTTACTGAGATATCAGATCTCCTTCAGAAAAATACAACAATACACATTCTTTAATTTTCTGCATAGAGAGGAAAATGATCAGTTATGAGTTTGTAAATTTGTCTGAGTTTCCTCATTGCTTCCTCAGAAACTTGTCAGTTTTTAATGCACCCTCCATATGAAGGTTTCAGTGGAGCATATGGAGCATCCCCAGTATTTTGAAAGATTATGTATAATGAAAACGATCCATTACTTCTTCACAGCAATAACATAGTGGGACTTTGTCTACAATACTCTTTCTTTAATAAAGTCTTACATACCTCAACTGGAACAGCTGCTGTCTGAACATGTGTGTACTGGGGTATATAGGCTCCTTGCATAGCTGTTGTGGCAGGCATGTACTACAAAGAAAGGCAGAGTAACAGAAACAACACAGGGTTGGATTCCCTCCAAAATGTGAATATAAGGTAAACAGAAGACAATACTGTTCCACTGACACAGGTCTCCACACTTTGAGATCCTAGACTGCATTGACCACTCTCCTCAGGCTTTCAAGATGAACAGTCATCCTACCTGGACTCAGTTCTACTTTTTCCATGTAAGGCTCAAGCACAGAAGGCAAAACAGCCCTTCTAGTGGCCATGTACTGTGAATGAGCCACAGCAAGGCCTGGGTTAAACAGCCCCCATTGTATCCTTAATCACAGTTTGTTGGTTTGTTCAAGTTGACAAACTGATTAAATTTAACCATGCTTTTTTTTTAAAAAAAAAGCCATAGTTAGTATTAGTCACAGATTGCCACATTGGTTACTTACCGTGAAGGTGCATTCTTGAGGGAACGGGGTGATACGGGTCCTTTATCTCTGGGATTTCGTCAGTCACCGCCCAGGTGTAGCAGGAAGTTACATCAAGCCTTTAGATATTTAAATTTCTTTGTCCTTATCTCCTCCATCCTGGAGCCACGAGGCCAGTTCACTGACTAGCAAAGCCCTGTAAAGGCTAAAGAAATCGATTAACCTAGAGTAGAGCTACCACCAAATAAGGAACCGGATGAAGGAACTCTATGTGCAGTCACGGGGTGGGGGAAGGACCCGTATCACCCCGTTCCCTCAAGAATGCACCTTCACGGTAAGTAACCAATGTGGCATTCTCTGAGGGAGGGGTGATACGGGTCCTTTATCTCTGGGACGTGCCCAAGCATAATTCATTAGGGTGGGAGTGACTGCAGCTGTATTGGCATTAGTCCTTGAGGACCTCCTGGAGCACTCTCCGGCCGAAGGTGGCCTCGGCGGATCGAAACTTATCCACCTTATAGTGTCTGATGAAGGTGGATGGAGTGCTCCAGGTTGCTGCCCTGCAGATCTCTGCTAGGGACGCGTTGGTAAAAAAGACGGCGGAAGTGGCCGTCGACCTAGTAGAGTGCGCTGTAACCCCGGAAGGTCTGGGGAGTTTGGCGGTTTGGCGGAGTCGTAGGCTGCGAAGATGCATGTTTTGATCCAGGTGGCGATTGTTCTCTGCGACGCCCTGGACCCTAATGATGCCTGGGAGAATGACACAAACCGGGCATCACAGCGCCTGATGAGGGCCGTTCGATTAATGTAGATCTTTAGAGCCCTCCTGATGTCCAGTTTATGCCAGAGCTTCTCCCCCGGATGCGAAGGATTGGGACAGAAGGAGGGCAGGATCATAGGTTGTGAAATGTGAAACTCGGAGATCACCTTTGGTCTGAATGACGGATCTGGGTGAAGAGTTACAGCCTCCTCGCTGAACTAGCAGAGGTGTTCCCTCACCGACAGGGATGCTAGTTCTGACACTCTTCTCGCCGAAGTGATGGTGACTAAAACGGCAGCCTTGATAGTGAGAGTCTTGAGCGGTATCTTTTGTAATGGCTCGAATGGAGGCTTCATCAACTGTCTGAGGACTAGAGACAGATTCCATGAAGGAAACCGATGACGTACTGGGGGTGATATGACAGAGGCACCCCCCCAAGAATCGCCAAACGTGTGGGTGCGCAGACAGCTGACTCCCGACTTGTGCTGTGAGGAAGGCTGAGAGCGCAGCCGCCTGTCTTTTCAGTGTGTTTGGTCGGAGGCCTGCTTTGAGGCCTGTTTGTAGGAAGGCGAGCGCATGCTTTACTGAGGCTTCCTGGGCAGCTAAGTGTCGGAGGGCGCACCATCTTTTGAAGGCCCTCCACGTGGCTTCGTGTATCCTTCTGGTAGATACACGTCTTGACGAGAGGAGGGTACAGATGACCGATTCGTCGTAACCGTGGTCTCTTAGGACTTGCCGCTCAATCTCCATGCTGTCAATTGAAGCCAGCTTGGATCTGGATGAAGAATCGGTCCCTGGTGAAGCAGGTCGGCTCTCTGAGGCAGGCGCCAGGGGTCCCGAATGCTCATTTCCATCAGCTCGGAAAACCAAGGTCTCCGTGGCCAGTGAGGTGCCACAAGTACCGCTTGTGCCCTCTCCTGGCGAATCTTCCGGCGCACCTTCCCTATGAGGGAAGTGGAGGGAATAGGTACAGTAGGCCTGCCGGCCAAGGGGATCGTAGAGAGACTGTCCCCTCGGCATTGTGATGGTGGAATCTGGTGAAGAACCTGTCCAACTTTGAATTTACCTGTGTCGCGAACATGTCTACGTCCATTGGTCCGAACCTGAGCTGGAGCTGGTGGAATACCTCGCCGTTCAGTTCCCATTCCCCCGGAAGGACTGAGTGCCTGCTCAGGAAGTCCGCTTGCTGGTTGAGGTCCCCTTGTAGGTACTGGGCTGTGAGGGACCGCACCGTCTTTTTCTGCCCAAAGGAGGATGAGATCCGCTTCTTGTTGCAGGGATCTGGATCTCGATCCCCCTTGTTTCACTATGTACGAGCGGGCAGTGGTGTTGTCCGTCATAACTGTGACGTGCTGCCCCTTGAGTACTGGAGTGAAATGTTGGAGGGCCAGTCGTGCTGCCCGCAGTTCCAGCCAGTTGATGCTGTGTGCTTTCTCCTGCGGGCTCCAGAGCCCTTGTGTTACTTGTCCTTGGCAGTGTGCTCCCCATCCCTGTAGATTGGCATCTGAGGTGACTAGGATCGGCTGGGATATCGTGAACGGAGAGTCTTTGCCCGTTGAGTTCTCCTGCGTCCACCAGGTCAGGGAGTCTCTCACATGCTGTGGGAGAAGAAGAAGTGGGGACTTCCTCATCGCAATCTCTTTTGATCAGGCATTAGAGCTCTGCAGAGGCCTGCAGTGGAATCTGGCCCAGGGAACCACTCCGAAGGCCGAGATCATGAGTCCCAGTAGTCTGGCCCGTAAGGACAGAGGGACCTTCCTAAATGCGAGAACTGTTCGAGCCTGCCACCGGAGGACCTGTCGTCGTTCCTGCGAAAGGGTGATCCTGGAGTGTAGTGTGTCTATCTCCACACCCAGGTGGACAATAGAGTGGGCAGGAGACAGACTGCTCTTCTTGAAGTTCACTAGGAGACCGTGAGACTGCAGATAACGGATTGTGACCTGTAGGTCTTTCTCCGCCTTCTCTAGGGAGGAGGCCCGGACGAGGATATCGTCCAGGTAGGGGTACAGGTGTATACCCTGAGACCTCAGATTGGCGATCAGGATTACCAAAACCTTGGTGAACACCCTCGGTGCAGAGGCCAGGCCGAATGGCAGTGCTCTGAATTGGGAATGTTGATCTCCGGAGGCAAAGCGACGATATTGCCTGCTGTTCTCGTGGATCATAGTGTGCATATACGCATCTGAGAGGTCGAGTGAGGCTAGAAAATCCTTGGATTGCAGGGCCTCCCTGATTGATGAAAGTGTCTCCATTTGGAACCTCTTGTGGGTAACGCTTTGGTTGGTGTGTTTTAGGTCCAGGATAGATCTTAGGCTGCCGTCCTCTTTGGTACCGTTAAGAAGGAGTACACGCCTGAGAAGCGTTGAGAGGTCGGGACTTCTTCTATGGCGGGAATATCCCTTAGGTGGGCTATGGCTTCTGATAGGTTCCTTGCTTTCTTTGGGTCCTTGGGAACAGGGGCTGGGAGGAGTCTGCCCCTTGGTCTTGTGTCGAACTCGATTTGGTAGCCGTGGGTGATCGTCGATATTACCCGCCTGTCAGTTGTCGAGTTCAGCCAGGACGCAAGGAACAGACTGAGTCGGCCGCCCACCAGGGGCGACACCGAGTCAGGATTGTTGGCGGGGAGGCCCCCGTTGCTGCTGGGTGGTCCCCCTTCTGTTGCCGTTAGGCGGTGGTCCTGAGGGCTGCCTGATAACGTAGTTCAGCTTGACCCAGGCTGGATGAAAAGGAGTTGTAGTTCCGCTGCTTTCCGAACCCTCTGACCGAACGAAAAGGACCAAAAGGGTTGAAAGGGACGCTTGCCACTCTTTTTGTTCGACTTCTTCAGAGTAGAGGGCATTGCCATCTTTTTGTCCTTGGTCTCTACAAGGATGCCCTTTAGGGCCTCTTCCCCGAAGAGTTTCTGGCCCTTAAACACAGAGGAGGCGAATGCAGCTCTGGTAGTGGCGTCGACCTGCCAGTACTTTAGCTACACTGATCTCCTGGCGAGCGCCAGGGATCCAATTGTGCGGGCAGAGAAGATCATGGCATCCTGTGCGGCGTCTGCTATAAAAAAGAGGGTGCGCAGAGACCTCAGGTGAGGCTTATGGAGCACATTTGGGTCAAGTTCCTGGATCTCCATGAGTTCCTGCAGCCCAACAATAGCAGCTCGGGAGAATAGTGATATGGCCAGGGCGGACCTGACTCTGCACGCCGAGGAGTCGTGTGTCTTTTGATAGCCGCGTCAGTTCTTTTCTCATCTGGGTCTCGGAGGGAACCTTCTCCTTCCTTCGGAGCCAGACAGTTGGAGACAAGAGAGGCGACTAGATTTTCGACCACCGGAGAATTCAGTAGGTCTAGGAAACGTTGGCTGGTGTTGTAGTATTTTTGGGCCACGGTGGTACCCCTCCTTCCCAGGGATGGTTTTTCCCATTCATTGGTCACCAAGGACCAGAATGCCTCTGGGAAGTGTAGCTCGGGCTTATTTGGGCAGGAGGTGCGCATCACTGGCGCCACTTTCTCATTGGAGGACGACGTTGACAGAGATTGGTCCGAGTCAGGTGGCGAGATCTCCAGGGTTGACATCATCTTGGTTAGGAGAGGGATGTACCACTCCCCCTGAAGAAGACGATCCATGTATTCCTGATCCACCGCCTCGGAGTCGGTTATTTCACCCTCTTCCTTGTCGGTGTGGTCCCCGTCGTCCTGAGGTTCCGTGCCCCTTACTGCTTCTATAAGGGCACGTTCCTCATCTGAGCCTGCTGAAGACTCTTCTGAAGAGTGGTTGGAAGGGGGTTCCTTCCTATTTTTGCCAGTGCGCCTGTGGTTAGTGGCGCAATTGTAGTGCCCCTGTCCGAGGATTTGGCTTTCGCCTTTCCCGGTCCTTTAGGCTGATGTAGTTGCGCACTGGTCGCCTGGTCCTTGGGTAAGGAACCCAAGGCCGAGGCGCTGGTGCTTGGCTCCTCGGATGATTCTTCGTCCGAGAGGAGTGCCTAAGAGAGTAGTTGAAGGGCTGCCTTGATGACCCCCTTGCGTTTCGTGCAGTGGCCCCGCTTGGTGGGCGCATTCCGACTGGGTTGGGTCGCTGGTGCGGCAACCCATTCAATATCAGATTCCTCCCCACTGGATGGATGGAGGAACACGGGAGTACCCTGGTTACTTCTGGCAATGTGGCATGTGTGGCCTGATATACTGGGGCCTGGACGGCTGAGGCCTGGTACACCGGGAGTTGGGGCCCTGTGGGCTGAATAGCCTGTGCCTGGTAGACCAAAGGTAGGTAGGCCGGGGCCTGGTTCCCTAGGCCTAAGGCCTGTGGGAACGAGGCCTGGAGGGGGGGCGGCTGGGTTGGCAGGGTCTGGTGAGCCGGGGCCTGATGGGGCTGTTGAGTCGGAGCTTGGGTAGGCTGGGCCTGGGGTGGCGCAAGCTGGGCCCCCGAGGCCTGTGGGACCACCGACAGGGTGGTTGCGGTCCGCAAGGGGGGGGGCTTGTGTGCTCAGGGCCTGCAAGGCCTGTACCCCTGCGTCCGGTGGCTGGGACTTCTGGGGGGGCTGGTTTTGGGCCTGAGTCCCAGGGGGGTCCGCTGGCGGTGGGACTTGGGGCCCGGAGGTCTGGGTGACTAAGGTGGCCGGTGGGTCCCAATCCGGGAGCGACCCCTCTCCCCCCGATGCTTCGGCCATGGTGCCCGGGAACGGAGTGGTCTCCATGGGGGTGGATGGGTCCCCGCTCCCCCCATTACCATCAGAGGCCCCGTTTCGCGTCCAGGTGGGAAGGAGGCCCGAGGTCCCCAGGAGTAGGGAGGGCACAATGCGCGGGGGAAGGGCCAGGTCATCCCCGCTCCCCCCGGGGGCCCCCTGTACCTTACCGGGGACTCCTGCCCCCGTCCACGAATGGCAGCAGGGGCCTGGAGTGTGCCAGGAGCTCCAGAAGGGCGGGTGGTCAACCGCAGCCCCAGAGGAGTCCTTGGAGGCCGCCTTCTTCCTTGTCTGGACCAGCCTCTTCCGCGGCTTCTGGGGCGCCGATCCTTCCAGGGCCCTCCCGGCCGCGATGGCCTGGTGGGCCTTGCGGGCCGCGTCCCTTTGCGGGACCCCTTAGTGGGAGCCGGCAGCGGCAGCAATGGCGACCGCGGCTCCCATGCCAGCGCTGGCCGCGCTCTTGGAGTGGCCGCGGTCAAGGATTGCATCCCCGGCCACTCCGGAGTCTTCTCCCGCTGTCCGCTGGGTCTCCTGGGCCTGCATGGCCAGTAGAAGCGGGGAAATCGAAGAAGGAGATGGGAGGGGTAAGAAGCAGGAGCAGGCTAGACTGAGCAGCCGCGAGAGGAAAGGCAGAGGTCTTTTTTTTTTTTTTTTTAAGGCGGGAGATTCAAAGGGAGAAAAGAGACTGAGGAGTAGAAGGAAGTAAAATGGAGCTAAAGTAGAGAAGGAAAGGCAAACAAAGAACAGGATAGATGGAGGAGATTTCTCAGCTACCTACTGGGCGAAGCAGGAAGTTAGAACTGGCCTCGTGGCTCCAGGATGGAGGAGATAAGGACAAAGAAATTTAAATATCTAAAGGCTTGATGTAACTTCCTGCTACACCTGGGCGGTGACTGACGAAATCCCAGAGATAAAGGACCCGTATCACCCCTCCCTCAGAGAATGTCAAATCAGATGAAGTTACAAGCCATGACTCAATAAAAGCTGAAGATAAAGTTTCCAAATTCCTTTTCCATGCCATGTGAAATGGAGGAGGTAGGAGTGCATTAGCCTAAAGTTTACAGTGGCTTATTTAGGTACAGTATGTTTTTCCCTCCAAAAAGAGAAATGAAGTTCTGGTTACTTTTAAGTTCTGAGTGAATCTGCATTTGGGGAAGAGATATCATCTATGGTGAGTCTCTGGGGAACAAAATTGAATTCTGGAACTCCTAAAATTTAGTGTGTGCTAACACCCACATGTTTAAGTGTGGTGGGCAAACTGAGGGAGTACATGGTAGATGCCTTCCACATTTAGAACAGCAGTTTAAGAACAACTCAAGAATATTCAGAACACAGGAGACCAGCAGGTCTAGGTTTTGATTTTGCTTTAATATGTCTGAAGAACATATTAAGATTTAGTCTTCTCAAAATAGTCTTAGGGTATTCTTCGCAAAGGAATCAAACAAGTGGCAATTTGGGCAGCCCAAAATAGTCAAGGGACTGAATCCATTCCCATATGGAAAAACATTTTGGGCTTTTTACTTTAGAAGAAATAAGAGTAATTGGAGATTAGATAAAGGTGTACATGTACTATATGTATGTAGTGCAAAGATGAATGTATGCACTATGGAGAAACTAGACACGGAAAAGCTGTTCTCTCTACAACCTGCAGGGTCATACAGTGAAGCTGAATGGAGGGAGATTTCAGACAGATTAAAATGCACACACTATGAAAATCACTACCACAAGATATGGCAATGGCTACTAGCTTGGATGGGTTTAAAGGGGATTTGACAAACTTATGGAGGATAAGGCTATAGGTGGCTACTAATAACGATGTTTATGTTATCACCTCCATTATCAGAGGCAATGCACTGGGATTTATGTGTAAGAGGGTGTCACTGTAGTCATGACCTACTTGTGGGCCTTCCCATACGTATCTGGCTGGTTACTGTGTGAACAGAATGATGGATTGATAGAATGATGGATCTTTTCTGATCCAGCAGGACTCTTCCTAGGTTCTTATGTACCTTCCCCCACTTTTAAGACAGAGGATCCAGCTAATAGTGCCAGTTCTTGCTCCCAGCCTAGGGGCATGCACATCATAAGATTCAGGCTGTTACCAAGAAATACACATTCACAGAAGTGTTATTGGCTTCAATACACGTTTTGGTGAGAAAGAGAACCCAGCCAAGAATTCATTCTCTTCTTTTTAGACAAAGGAGGCAGAACAGTAGATTCAGTCTTACTCCTCAAAATGACAGCAATGCTCCCACAATTTAAAAAATGAAATAAAAATGTAACCTTACCAGTTGTGATTTCTATTAAATGAACAATTACTGGGTAACAAAAACACAACATGCCAGATGGGATACCTCAATAAAAGAATATCCTACAGATAAAGCATATATAGTTATTTTGGTGGTGTTTATTTAGCCTCATTAGAATTGCCACGTACAGTTCCAGTACTGCCCAAGGAAAGGTGACTCATCTGCTGTGCCAATGGACTGATCATTGATGTAGGCTGCAATGACATGGTGTGTTCCATGGAAGGAGTTAACACGGCACCCTACAAAAAGTGAAAGAACAATGTTTCAGATTAAGATAATGAAAATGTACGTATGAATGTAACCTAATAAAAATATGGGATATTTTTTGTTTTGTTTTGTTTTGTTTGCAAAACCACTGGCTCACTTCCTTGAGAGCAAAATCGTAATAGTGTGTGAAGAGAATGCTAGCAATACCTACTTGCAGACAAAATTTCTGCTTCCAATATGGCACATGTATGCTCATAGGTGACAGAAAAAAGAGGCTGGGCTTAAGAGACAGATTGAGAGAGAATCACAGAATCATAGAGTTGGAAGATACCACAAGGGCCATCCAGTCCAACCCCCTGCCATGCAGGAATAAACAATCAAAGCATTCCCGACAGATGTCCGTCCAGCCTCTGCTTAAAAACCTCCAAAGAACCTAGGAATGCTCAAGAAATTGAAATCAATGCTCATATGTTGGTTGCTCAAGACCAATCCAAGTGTTTTGGTTCTGCTAAAGAGGCCATTCATGGAACTGATGGACATCTCCAGTTAAATATTCTTGGGTAGCAGAGATGTGAAAGACCTCTGCTCTCTATTGGTAGTTGGAATAGACAACATGTGCTTGCTCAGCAGCTTCATCTGTTCAACCCTGATTCTGAAATGATTATTAAACATGTGACATTCATAGATTAGTAATGAACCTTCTCTCTTGCCTGCTCTATACAGGAGCAGGCATAAGCTTCAACACAATGTTCTAAACATCTTGGCTCTTTCACCTCAGCCTTTCTTATCTGTGTCTCTTTCTCAAAATAGAATCTTTCTTGCACAGATTTCTAGCCCCCCTCCAGCTAGTAGTTTGTTCCACTGGACTTTGCCAGAAGCAATCTATCATCCACCTGAAATTTAAGCTTGCTATTCAGGATAGACAAACCATGCCTAGGATGAGGAATAAGGTGAGCATAAGATGAGCTTCAGGAAGCTACTTCTAAAATATACAAAACCATGCTGGATGGGCAGTAAGAACTAGTAATAACTATTGGCCACCATAGCAACACTGAACAAGTGAAAACGGAAAGAAGGAAGGAAGGAAGGAAGGATACCGATCCAAACCAGTTCCCCGATGACATAGGAGCAAATGTATATACTTACAGGATGCTGCATTATATATGGTTGAGGCTGCATCCATGAAGGACTCTGCACCTTGATAATAAAAATAGCATTTATAAAAACAATTAATAACCAATAACCAATATTTCACACCAGATTCAAGTATATGGTCTTAAGGCAGCTTCCCCCAACCCTGTGTTCCCAGATGCTGCTGAACAATAACTCCTTCTTCCATCGCTAGCCAGCATGACCAATGATCTGGGATTATGGTAAATGCAGTCCAGCTACGTTCGGGGGAATGAAGGTCAAGAAAAGCTATCTTAAATCATGTTTGCACTGTAGGCCTGCATCCTCTTTGTATCATGAGAGCAGAAAAGGCCAAACTGATTCATGTTATTGTTTACTGGATTACAGCCTTTTTGCCTTTTAAAACATGTATGTGCAGTTCTTTCAAATCACCATCTGCAGACTATTTTAAGCAAATAATAAATTCTGCGAAAGCATTGAGGTTGTTTGGTGGTAGTGGTAAAATATAGAAGAGAAAGTCTCAGAGGGGGTTCCCTCTGATTTCTCAGGTTTACTGGTACTTGAAGAACCGGAATGCATTGGTTGATCAGTTTGATACTCACTTTTACTCAGCAGGCAGCAAACCAACAATCCTAATCTGACATCACAGAGACAGCAAGAGTACAGGATGTGATCTTCCCTCTCAGAAAGCAAGAAGGAGGAGTGGTTCTGCTAAGTGGTAACATCTGTTTCCTTCTCAAACTGACTGAGATTTGAATTATCAGAGATTGTCTGAGCCCTGGTAGAATGCCCAACTTTAACGGCAGGTTAACTTTATAGAAGCTTTTCATAACTATGCTCGGCAGCTCTTTTGTTTTTATTTGAGGAGAGAACTCTGCCTTGAAGGAACATTCCATTGTGAAAACTACTGATGCAAGGAACTGAGGGAAACTGTTACTCAGATCTGATAAGGAACAGCTGGAAATCTTGGGAAAAAACTTAAAACAAGCTGTTTCACAAAAATACAACTGCTATCTTTGATCCTTCTTTACTCTGAATAAATGCTAAATTTTTAAATGAAGGTTTCCTTTTCAAATGGTTGGTACTACTACAGCACATTGAACATGTCAGTGTAGGCTCAGACTCTGACTGAAGAAGCAAGTTTGAAGAACTGAAGAATAACACTTGCCTTGAAAAAATAGACATGAGGACGACTAAGAAGAGCTGTGTGAGGAATCTTACAACCACGGCATACCTACTTTTTTCTGGAGGTTAGGGGTGAGGCTAAGGGAGAAGGGAAACTTTCCTCTTTGACCTCACTCTTCTTTTCATGCTCTCATCTCCATTATGGTGAATCCTGGAATCTGGCAGCCAGAAAGACTCTGGAGAAGTTGATCATGAATCTGAACTAGACGTGACACAGACGTCCAAAAGATCCTCCATCTGACAGCTTCAACAAGGCAGTGAGCAGGAGGATACGCTGCTATCCTTGGCACCCAGATCAATTGCAGTGTAGAGCCTCCCTGCCTTAATAACAGTAATACAATCTGGCATTGGCTCATTACATCTCTCTTCCTTTCTAGTTTCCTATCCTGATGGGCTCAGGATTGGCACATATACTTTGTCCTCACCTGTGAGAAAGCTTTTCCTGGTGGCATAAGAGAGGTGTGCACTAACAGCATTTCAACCCCACTTCCTAAACTTTCCTTACCCTTCGTGCTTCCCCACAGATATATGACTTTTTGAAAGAAAAGGACAACAGACTTAACAAAGGGTTTCCCAGGGATGAGAAGAGAATTAAGGATTTTTTTTGCCTTCCCTCTTACCTGGTGGGCAATGGATTCTGGGAAGGCTGACAGGTGTCTTGAGAAGTCTTGGTCCCTGAGTTCCCCTTATTTGCTTACTTTTTCGTTTGGTTGTGAACTACCATAGTGGCTTGTTTTGGCCTGGTGGATGAACAAATGGCCCTTGCCCTTCACCCTTCTATTCTGTGGTGCGTTTGGCCAAATGGAAACAAAGCAAGCTTACTTCCCTGCAGCCATCCACCTTCCAGTCCCAACCAGTTGAGGTCTTGTGCCTATGTAATGCTCTCCACAGAGAAAATTCTGCTGGAAGACACCAGGGTAACACACAGTACACTTGTTGACCTGCAACAGAATTTTGGGTGGTGGCAGCAGTGTTTTCCGTACATGTACAAGAGTGGTTTCAGAGCAGTAAGCAAGCTGTCTTTCAGGGGAGTTACCTTGCCTTTTTTTCTCATCTTTTCACTGAGGACTCTTCGTAAGTATACAGTTGCCCCTCCACATTCGCGAACTCAGCATTTGCGGTTTTAATTATTAGCGGTTTTGGGAGGCCCCCCCCCGGGGCCCCCCAAAACCGCGAAAAGGGGCCTCCGGAGGCCCCTTGAAAGCCCTGGGAAGGAGCGGGGAGGGCCGGGGAGGCGTTCACAGGGCCTTTGGAGACCCTCCAGAGGCCCCGTGAAGGCCTGGGGGGGTGGGGGGAGGCCCCGGGGAGGGAGGGGGGAGTCCTTCATGGAGCCTTGGAAGGCTCCGTGAAGGCCTGGGGAGGGTGGGGGGAGGCCACGGAGGCCTTCACGGAGCCTTGAAAGGCTCCGTGAAGGCCCCAGGGAGGGAGGGGGGGAGGATGGGGGGAAGCCTTCACAGAGCCTTGGAAGGCTCCGTGAAGGCCTGGGGAGCATGGGGGGAGGCCCCGGAGGCCTTCACGGAGCCTTGGAAGGCTCCGTGAAGGCCTGGGGAGGGTGGGGGGAGGCCGCGGAGGCCTTCACGGAGCCTTGAAAGGCTCCATGAAGGCCCCGGGGAGGGTGGGGGGAGGCCTTCACGGAGCCTTGGAAGGCTCCGTGAAGGCCTGGGGAGGGTGGGGGGAGGCCTTCACGGAGCCTTGAAAGGCTCCATGAAGGCCTGGGGAGCGTGGGGGGAGGACACGGAGGCCTTCACGGAGCCTTGGAAGGCTCCGTGAAGGCCCCGGGGAGGGTGGGGGGAGGATGGGGGGAGGCCTTCACGGAGCCTTGGAAGGCTCCGTGAAGGCCTGGGGAGGATGGGGGGAGGCCGCAGAGGCCTTCACGGAGCCTTGAAAGGCTCCGTGAAGGCCCCAGGGAGGGAGGGGGGAGTGAAGGCCTGGGGAGGGAGGGGGGAGGGTTGCAGAGGCCTTCACGGAGCCTTGGAAGGCTCCGTGAAGGCCCCGGGGAAGGAGGATGGGGGGAGGCCTTCACGGAGCCTTGGAAGGCTCCGTGAAGGCCTGGGGAGCGTGGGGGGAGGATGGGGGGAGGCCTTCACGGAGCCTTGGAAGGCTCCGTGAAGGCCTGGGGAGGGAGGGGGGAGGATGGGGGGAGGCCTTCACGGAGCCTTGGAAGGCTCCGTAAAGGCCTGGGGAGGGTGGGGGGAGGCCGCAGAGGCCTTCACGGAGCCTTCGAAGGCTCTGTGAAGTCCCCGGGGAGGGAGGGGGGAGGGTTGCAGAGGCCTTCACGGAGCCTTGGAAGGCTCCGTGAAGGCCTGGGGAGGGTGGGGGAGGGCAATCAATATTCGTGGTTTTTTGACATTCGCGGGGGTTCGTGGAACCTAACCCCCGCGAATGTCAAGGGACAACTGTATGAGGATTCCCAGGGCTCTCAGGAACACAGTCTATCATCTCTGCCTTGACAGTAAAATGAAGCAGCAGCACCAGCAGCTTTTGTTTTATCACACACCACACTCTCTATGCTACAGGAAACCATCAACACTTCAAAAGCATAAGAGCACTTCAAATTCTCATCATAAATTTGTGTGCGCTTTACACTAAAGTCTTGTAGAATGTGCTTTCTTACCATTTTTGCCAAGGCCTATTTTGGCATATAAACAAAAACTAAGTATTTTGCCCTGCTAAACTTGAAATACAAACCTGGTATGTAGAAACAGGAGAAGCAATATATGGCGTAATAGATGTCTGAGTGATCATTCTGTTTGTTGCAATACTGTATGGTGAGGGATAGAATCTAGAAAATTAGAAATATCTTTATTAATAACTTTAAAAAAGTTAAATTAGACCCTTTTATATTCATCAAGCATCTGTTTCAACCTACCCATTCTGTAAAGCAGCTGTAGTTGGATCATAAGTAAGTGTCATCCCAGCCTTTAGGGAAGGAAGAAAACACATGATCAACGAAGACACTGGCTACCATCCCCAACCAAAACATTAGCACCAACCCATCTGCTTGAAATAGTTGAAGCTGCTGCACTGCCAGCACAGCCTTATGTTTTGTGAGACTTTGTTGGCATAAATGGAGTGCAGTAAGCAATCTGTTCTTTATTAAAGATTACTGTCTAACCCAGAGGTTTCTTGTCTGTATCTGAAACTGTGTCTGCACACATAAGAGCTCTTCCCCATTTAGCACCTTAGGGACAGATCTGCTCCAGCTGTTGCACAGCACTGACCCATTCTGTAAGCAGACACTCTTCTACCCTTGAACTGGGAAGTTGTGTGTGTGTGTGTGTGTATCATTCATCTATTTTGACAAACTATTGATTTGTAAAAAGTCTAGTTTATTGATTGGATTCATGGACTCAGAATGTAAACAGCCCAGCATACACAGAAGTGCCTGTGTAACTATGTATAACAGGGGTGGTCAACAGGGGTCCTCCAAATATCATGACTCCCATCATCCTGCAACCGTGGCTATGTTGGCTAGGGTTGATGGGAGCTTCAGTCCCAACAGCCACCTGTTCCCCATCCCTTGTGTTCAAGAATAGGTTCAAGAATATGTATGTTATGCATAATGGTGATGAAAGCTATCTAGAAGAGTCAGGGCATAGCAGACCAAATTATAGGAAAAGATTCCACCTAAACATTAGGAAGAACTTCCTGACAGTAAGAGCTGTTTGGAAGTGGAATACACTGCCTTGGAGTGTGGTGGAGTCTCCTTCTTTAGAGGTGTTTAAACAGAGGCTGGATGGCCATCTAATAATAATAATAAAAAAAAAATATTTATATCCCGCCCCTCTGTCGGGAATGCTTTGATTATGTGTTCCTGCATGGCAGAGGGTTGGACTAGATGGCCCTTGTGGTCTCTTCCAACTCCATGATTATATGATTCATGTAACTGCCTCCCCTAAGGAGGTCTGTCTTGCTTTGCCAGAACTCTTCACTTCCTTCAGATGCCAGATTAAACCTGGTGCTTTAGGAGGATCTTGGGGTGAGTGATCCGTTCTTTCCTATCATTATATGATATGGAAGATTTCCTTTTTCATCGCTGGGCTGTTTCTGATGAGGTTGCAGTTTGCTGACATGATTATAGCTACTGGACTTTTCTTCTACTGTCTTTGCAGATGCATAACTTTGTTTACCATTTGTATTGAGTTTGCTTGTGAGTCATTAAAGAGGATAATTTCAAATGAATGAATGAATGAATAAATAAATAAATAATGAAAATGAACAAATACATTAAACAAGTTCCTAGAAAGTATTAAATATGTATGATCTTCTAAATATGGATTTAAATATTTAAATATCAAGTAAGGAAATGATATGAAACAGTAATGTCCTGTGACATTATAGGAAAATGCCAAGGCAATTATGCAGTTATGTAACTATTGTTTTCTTACTGCATGTGCAGGCTTGTGCATGAGTCTGCACACATGCACGCACGCACGCACGCACACACACATGCTCAGAAAGTTTGAAATGAGGACTTACAAGTCTCACCTCGCCTTCTCTGTGCCATGCTCTTCCATTCTGTATATATTTGTTCTGATTCTGTCTCTTTTTTTGTCCTCCATCAGCAAACTTGCACAACAAAGGTTCTGCAGGAGCTTAAAAAACAAACAAAACCCAGACCATTAGAATTAGTCTTCATAATCCTTTCTGGGAGTGTAAAATAACATGCATTTTAAGACATGTTGCCAAGAGAAGATATTACTGCCATGTTACTTAGCATATTTCTGCAAAGTATCTTGCTTGGAAAGCACTGTATACTAACCCAGCATTCTAAATACACAGCATTTTCAAGCACTGAGAAGACCTAACATCGTAGTTTGTCACACTATACAAAAAAGTGTGGGTCACTGGAGTACAGATTGTACCTATCCTTCAGATCCAGCCAGAAAGCCAGTGTTTGGCTCTGTGGTAAAACTTCTGACAGTGGTGTTGTTCTGAAAGAGCAGACTTTTGTAAGTACACATCTTGAATCATCATACACAAAGTATTGTTCTGGTAGACATTGCACAAAAACATCTGCCAAGGAACTATGCAGTCTCTCTCTTTTTTTAATGAAAACACATTGTTAGAAGACAGATGTTTTACACAATAATTTTGCAATGTCAGGGGAAAAGTGGATTTTCACTAGTGGAAAACCACTTCTCAATCCATCCCAAGGGATTTACCGTAAATTTCTTCCTTCCTTCCTCCTCCCTCCCTCCTGATAAGCCAGCACATTCATACCTACAAGGTCTTTCCACATATTTCAAGGAAGGGCCAGGGTCACAGTTGCCAAAATAAATAAATAAATAAATAAATAAATAAATAAATTGCACACACAACAACAACATTTACCGTATTTAAGTTATTTGGAAAACTCTATTTCCTTGGAGCACCACAGAGGTTTATCAGAACACACAAGAAACTCTGGAGTGGCATATGAGGTTGCAGTGGTGAATCAGTTCAGATGTTAGGGTACAGAACTAAGTTGGGCAAGTGGTTTTCATGACAGCATAAGCACTGGCTACGGGCAGCACAAAATTCCCTTGTTACAACAGCTGCTGATCTGTTTCTAGGCACAGTTTTAGGTGCTGGTTATAACAAACAAGCCCTATACAGCTCAGATCAAGGTTACATGGAAGACCATCTTTTCCTATTTGAGCCTGCCCTGATCTTGAGATCTTATAGGGAAGCAATTCTCTCTGTTCTACCACCCTGACAGGTACATTTGGTGAGAACAGAAGAGAGGGCCTTCTTGGTGACTGCTCCTAGCCTGTGGAACTTGCTTTCTAGAGGTTAGACTGATGCCCTCCTTGCTATCCTTTTTGTTTTGCCAGGCCTTTGAGGGTTCACTGCACAAGGGGGAAAAGCCTTTCATCTGCTTTATTGCTTACATTTGTTGTTGCTCTTTTTAATGGTTATGTTTTAAACTGTTTTTAATTTTATTGATAATTTAATTATATTTTTAACTTTTGTAATTTTTTTGGTCTCTTTTACTTTTTGTAAGTCACCTTAAATGCCAAACTGGGAAAATAGCAGGACAGAAGTTACTAAAAACAATAAAAATGATGCTCTTTCCCCTCACACATAGGTTGGAATCCTATTACTGCTGCTCTCTGCTGGCATAGATATACTGCTGACATAGGCAAAGGCATCTGTGGCGATAAGAAAAAAAGCTGCAGGTGTACAAAAAGGACAACAGAGGTGAGGGGAAGATGACAAAGGTCACATGGCTGCTTGTGTCCCTAAGCTGCCTATTTCTGAAGGCCTGCCTTCAAAATGTCTTTTGAGGACACCCTGGGAGTGGTGGCTTGGAGAATCACCTATGCCATATGAAAAGCAATTGTCTAAGCCACCATTCCTGGAGTGCCTTAGCTCTGAGGACACTTTTCCAAAGCCAGGCATTCAGAACAAAGGTAGCAGCTGCCATCACCTTCTATGCCCACTGCTGCCACTTTCTCCTCCCTCTGCAGATGGAGAGAAAGTGCAACTGCTAGTGTAACCAATAGATACACCAACAACATTATGACCAACAGTATCAGGATTATGACAATTGATAAATTTGTGGTTTTAGATCAATTATGGACTGGTTCACACTTTTATGTTAATCATTTTATATATAGCAGTTGGTATTTATTATACTTGAGGCACATTCACACATATAGTCGTTGAAGTGATTACATGTCGACCCCTATATTCACGGATTTAGTATCCACGGTTTCACTTATCCACATCAAAATCTCTAGGCATTTCCAGGTTCTCCAGTGCAATTCTACATCCAGTGTTCGTCTCATTCAAAATAATATGGTTCCCTATTATCCACAGTTTCAGGTATCCATAGGAGATCTTGGAATGTATTCCTCATGGATACGGGGGTCAACTTGTATATGAGTGTGTGTGGCACCAACCCTTACATGGCAATTCTATTGAAATCAGTGGGAGTTACTTCCAAACAAGAAGCTTTCAGACTGAGGTGGTAGGGACTGGAATGAAATTTAAATGTGCGTGGGAAGACATGGGGTCTCCAGCCAAGAGGGCTACTGCCAACAACTGGTTTAAGATGGTTTTCAAAGAAACTTCTCATTTATCATGCAAACTTCATGCAACACATACAAACTAATTTAGATGAAGGTGTGGACTGAACATTATTAAATATAAATTAAACTATAAACAACCTGCAGGACACAAAATGTACGTTTTGGTGCATATCTCATGTTTTCATGAGCCAACAGAACTTTGGAAGATTGAGTTTTGCTATTCAAAAGAAAAAAAATAGCAACATTATGAGTGGAAGCCACTTAAATTCATTTTTGTGTTTGCCATGTCTGGTCCATTCCCTAAATGAAAACATCCTTTAAGAGATTCAGCTGCATTAAACTACCTCCCACCTACAAACCAATCTGGCAACCCAGATTCTTGCAGAAAATGGTTGTCTGAGAATAAATCAAACACCTACATAACAGATGCTTAGAGTGTGAATTCAAAGATGTGAAGACAAGGATAGGAGGGAGCAATACAGCTTTACATCGGGGTGGATAAAGTCACCCTATGGATTGGTCCCAGCCACCAGAGCCAGTGGTGAGGGAGCTGCAGCCCAACAAAATCTCTACAGAGTCACAAGCTGCCTGCTTTAAACTACACAAGACTGACACTTGACATTCAATGTTTTCTCTTAATTTTTGTGGTTGTTTCTCAGCTTACAAAAAGCAATCCAGCCACATTATTCATAACAGTATTTTAAAAGTGATAACTTGTCATTACTTGTTGCAGTGTTATAAAATTAATTCTTTGTGATCATGGTGTCTCCCCTGCCAGGTAAGTATAAAAGAATTGCATAAAACCTGAAAAATTCTTATCAAATTGCCTTCCTGGAACAGATGACCACACATTCAGAAAGGAGAGATGTAGTAGTAATAGGGGATTTCAACTATCCTGATATTTGCTGGAAATCCAGTGCTGCCAACAAATTCCTCACTTGCCTTGTAGACAATTTCATTGTCCAGAAGGTGGAAGAGGCAACAAGGGGATCAGCTATTATAGATCTGATCCTAATAAACAGAGAAGATCTGGTTAATGGGGTAGAAGTGTCAGGATCCTTAGGGGAGAGTGACCATGTTCTCCTGCAGTTTGTTATACAGAGGAAAGGGGAAGCCAAGCACAGTGAGAGACACATTCTGAGAAGAAAGTTCATGAGGGATGGGAGTTTCTTAAAAGTGAGATACTGAAGGCACAACTTCAAACAGTTCCAATGAAGAGGAAAAATAACAGGTGTCTAAAGAAACCAGGACAGATGTCTAAAGTACATGCGAAAGGATCTTAGGAGTCTTAATGGACTACAAGCTGAACCTGAGTCAGCAGTGTGATGCGACAGCTAAAAAGTGAATGTGAGTCTAGGCTCCATTATTAGGCGTATAGTGTCTCAAGGGAAGTAACAATGCCACTCCATTCTGCTTTGGTCAGACCTCACCTGGAATACCGAGTCCAGTTCTGGGCACCACAATTCAAGAAGGATATGGACAAGCTGGAACGTGTCCAGAGGAGGACAACCAAAATGGTAAAACAGCTGAAATCCATGTCCTATGAGGAGTGGCTTAGGGAGCTGGGTATGTTTAGCCTGGGGAAGAGAAGGCTAAGAGGTGATATGATAGCCATATTTAAATATTTGAAGGGATGCCATACTGAGGATGGAGCAAACTTATTTTCTGAGGCTCCAGAGACTAGGACATGCAGCAATGGACACAAACTACAGGAAAAAGAGATTCCTCCTAAACATTAGGAGGAACTTCCTGACAGTAAGAGCTGTTCAGCAGTGGAATGCACTGCCTCCGAGTGTGGTGGAGCCTCCTTCTTTGGAGGTGTTTAAACCGATGGCCATCTGTTGGGCCATCTGTTGGGTATGCTTTGATTATTTATTCCTGCATGGCAGGGGGTTGGACTAGATGGCCTTTGTGGTCTCTTCCAACTCTATGATTCTATAAATATCCTTGAAGAGTAATGTTAAAAAGAAGCTAGTCACTGCTACACACTGCACCAATGATGTTGTCCTCACTCCTGTTATTTCTGAAAGTTAACTTTGTAATTTCCCTTTTACAAAGAAGTAACTTGTTACAGGTAATCATGTTACTTGTAGTTTATCCAAGTTTCAGTGGCTCTACACAAGTTTTTACTGAGTCTGATAAACTAGTACATGAAGATATTTATTCTCATGTACAGTAATCTGATTGCCCATGCTCATAAGAATATGCACAAGTATTAAGATATGATACAGAGACTTTACTTATATGCTTATCCTGGAGACTTGGCACGTGTGAGAGCCTTTTTAGTAGTGGCTCCATACCCATTGACTTCCTTTCCTTAAGAGATGCAACTTGTTCTCTGTCTGTTGTGCTTTTGGTAGGCTGTAAACATTCTTAAGGCTTAAGTCAGAGGGAGGTTAGCTTTGTATTTATTCTTAATAACTGTGTTTTAATTCTTATGCTAGAATGGCTAACTGCGGTTGGACTAGATGGCCCTTATGGTCACTTCCAGCTCTATGATTCTAAAGCATAAGCCTTTGGCCTATATAAGCATTACCCATATTTTACAGAACTTAAACTCTGGATTATAGATTGCAGCAGTGCAGCACGGCTGAAGCAAGCAGACAGAAAGGAAAGGCCACATCCACAAATTCAAGTTGAGTGTTCTAATTCTACTTTCTGTTCTGTTATTCTAAACAGTCTCTTGGGATTTCACAAGTTGCACTCCTGGTCTGAATCTTACTTTACCATTTAAACTGATCGTCCCCAAGGTCACCTCATTGCCCCAACAAACAACTGGCTAGGTATGATTGGAATTGTAACCCATCCAATTTGTGGGGGAACAAACTGAGAAAAGCTGATCTAAATGAATTCTTTGCCAAAATATGAAACTGCCTATGTAAGCCTAGAAGAAGAGAAAAACCCAAACACCTGGCATCCTGTTGGTGAATTATGAGGGTGTAAGTAAGGGCACATCCAGACTGATTAAAAAGACAAATTTATTTTGGAGAGCCATATATGTTTTGCTTATCCCAGAATTATTTTCTGCCAGCTGCAATACGATCAGAGACTTTTCATGCCAGCTCCCCAGGTCTGTTTATTTTAACCTACTATAAAATCAGAAAGAACAGGAACAAAATCTGGTTCTTTTCCACCAGCCTGGATGCATCCTAAGATGAATGCCATTGCAACTCATTTGTTTAATCATTATGGAGAATTCACTACTGACTGCATAATGACCAATCCCTCCACCAACTTTTCTCAGCAGCTGCACCCCCACCCACCCCCGACAGCCATTTTTGTGGTGAGCAGGTGAAGCTATTTTCCTATAGCTGGACACAAAGCAGTGACATCATTTGTAGGGACCTCCAAAGGACGCCAGGAGGTCCCTTTGGGTATGTGCTGCTGTGTGTCCAGCTTTAGGAAGACAGCTGAATGCTTGTCAGCTGCTCCACACATTTCCCACTGATCAGGAAATGGCTGGTTTCAGGGGGCTGCAGCTGAGACAAGGTAGTTTGTAGAGCTGGATGGGAGAGATACTTCTTCCAATGCAGCCAACCTAAAAACTTCATGGTCAAGATGGAGAATCAAACAATGGGCCCAAAAGCCTTAAAACACTCTGTCCTTTCAACACCTGTTGCCATTTTGATTTCAGTGTGGGATGCATTAACAGCAGTAACACACATTCCATGTAATCTTTTGGACGGAATATAATTTTTAGCAAGTAGAAAATGTTTAGGGCTAGAATTACTCCATTATTACAAAATTTCCACAGTGAACAATGCTAAAATTTTCCAAAACGGTTTCCATGGTGTCTACAGTTTCTCCATATCCATCAGTTCCAGCAATTTCTTACTTTTATGACATCACAGCAAGATCAGTTGACTCTTAAAAGTATAATGAAGACAGGGATTGGAAAGAGCTACACTCTAGCTGCCTTTTTAGTCACTACTTATTATCAACAAATGTCAACCTATTTGATGCGTGAATACATATCTTCCCAGAGCTCCATCACCTGGTGATACAATTATTTGCACAACATGTCCCATCTACCCCAGATCATTTGGAAACAACAGCAATAATGCTTCCGGTTATAGCATTCAGATACGTTAAGCACAAACAAATTTGACACAGCTGATTAAAAATGACATCCTCTACCTAGTGAGTATGTTGGAGAAAGTTCTATGAGCAAAACTTTTGTTGGGTTTAAACACAGATTAACGCAATCAGAAGAAGTCTCAGGAAAAAGAGTGTAACAATTCTAGTCTCTTATAATTCAAACTAGGGCCTGTCTAAATGGTGAAAATACCCCTCATGGAATTCTCTGGGAATCCTACCTGTCTAAATAGGATCCAGCTCCAATCCACACTATTCAGAAGGGGGGGGGCAAAACAGCAAAAACAACACACTAAAAGCCTTTGCAGATTTCCCTGTACTTTTTCAAAAACCGCAAGGGGGTGTGCATTTCTGATCATTTGGACTATAGAAAGACAGGAAATCTGAAGGGAAGCACAAAGCTTATTGGCCGGTGAGAGCAGGGGCAGGGCTTGGTATCAGGGCAAGTGACCACTGCCGCCATGTTGGAAATGGGATTAATATTTTTATTACTATATGAAGAAATAATGTGAGTAAATTACTCACAGCTGCCATCAGGCATGCGAGGTTTAGAGGGGCTTCTGAGGCCAGAAAAACCATAGGTTTTTCGTGGTTTTTTTCTGGGCTGTGTGGCTGTGTTCTGGAAGTTTATTCCTGATGTTTCAGCTGCATTTGTGGCTGGCATCTTCAGAGAATGGTGGTATAGGGTTGTGTGGGGTTTATATACTGTGAGTCCTTGTTGGAGAGGATATGTAAATTTGTGTATTTGAATGGCTACTTCCTGGGGGGGGGAGATATGCAAGGAGGATTAGTGTCTGTTTGGCTAATGGCCCATTGTCTGCTGGAAATCCCCGTCTCTGGGTAAAGTTCATTTGTATGTGTTGAGTTTTAATTTTGGTGTTTTTGAGGACTGGTAGTCAAACTTTGTTTACTTTAAGGGTTTCTCCTTTCCTTGTGGGAGCTGTCCAGGTGTTTGTGGATTTCAAGAGCATCTGTGTGCATTCTGACATGATACTTGTTGGCCTGGTCTAGAATTTCAGTGTTTTTAAATAGCAGTTTGTGTCCAGGTTGGTTTATAACATGTTCTGCTACTGCTGATTCTTCTGGCTATCCCAGTCTGCAGTGTCCTTCATGTCCCTTGATTCTTGTTTGCACACTGTGTTTAGTGGTCCCTATGTAAACTTGTCAATAACAGCATGGTATGCGGTAAACTCCTGTGGCTGTAAGAGAGTCTCTTTTGTCCTTCATTGAGCATTGCTATTTCTTGGATTTTCCTGGATGGTCTGTAGAGTGTTTGGAGGTTGTGTTTCCTCATCAGTTTCCCTATTCTGTCTATGACTCCTTTGATGTATGGTAAAAATACCTTCCCTTTGGGTGGCTATGTTTCTTCATTCCTGTGTTTTTTTCTGGGTCTGGCTTCTCTTGTAATGTCTGATCTGGAGTAACCTTTAGCCTGTAGGGCCCAGTTTAGGTGCTTCAGTTCGTCCTCCGGGTAGTGGGGTTCGCAGATCCTTTTTGCACTGTCTACAAGTGTTTTTATTGTGCTTCTTTTTTGTCCTGGGTGATGATTGGAGTTCTTATGTAGGTATCTGTATGTGTGTTTGGGTTTTCTATATAACTTGTGGTCCAACCGTTGGTTTGGTTTGGACTAGGACATCCAAGAATGGCAATGTTCCTTCCTCTTCTTTTTCCATTGTGAATTGGATGTTCGGGTGGATGCTATTCAGGTGGTTCAGAAATGTGGCCAAATCTTCATGGCTCCAAATTGTGAGAGCATCATCCACATATTGGAAACATGTTGTGGGCTTTTTTGGTGCTGTTTCCAGGGCTTGCTTTTCAAAATGCTTTTCAAACTTCACCCAAGGACAGGGAGATTTCCAGCAGACCATAGACCATTAGCCAAAGAGACACTAATCCTCCTTGAAGATTATCCCACCCTAGGAACTAGCCATTCAAATACACAAATTTACATATCCTCTCCAACAGGGACTCACAGTATATAAACTCCACACACCCAACGCCACCATTCTCTGAAGATGCCAGTCACAGATGCAGGCGAAATGTCAGGAATAAACTCTTCCAGAACATGGCCACACAGCCCAGAAAAAAAAACCATGAAAAACTTATGGATGCTGGCCGTGAAAGCCTTCAGCTTCATGCCAGAAAAACTGTTTGGACATGCCGCTGCTGCTGCGAGATGCCAATACTACGAGGTACTTTGGATTTCCCCCCACATGTAGATGGGCCCCTAGACACTTTCTGATTGGAAGGATGCAGAGTTGGAATAACATCCTTACCATTATTCTGCCAAGGACAGACTGCATAATTAAATCAGGTTTGGGTATTCATATACTGCATTTCCCTCGCTTAATTATTTCTCATTGCATTTTGGAGCACAGACAAACATAATACTCAAAACACACAGGACTGTATAGTAAGGACTAAAACAATACAATGGAAACCTAATAGGAGCTACTAGTGGTCCAACAATTTTTTAAAGAAAGTAGAACTAGCCAGATTTATAAAAGAAAGGAAATCAAAAGTTTCTTTTGGTTTTTTTTTTCCTTAACAAGAAAAAGTAATACTGCATTTTAATAAATAAGTAATTCAATTGGTTTGTCTAGCAGCAACATTTTAAAAGTAGTCTTAAATACTATGGTCCTGGGTGCTCTTGTTGCAGAGCCTGAGTTGTTGAGTATTTTGAAAAGGCTTGATACAATCCAGTTGCCCCTCTTCTGCTTTTGTATCTACAGGAGTTTATGCACAGGCAGCAATGGCTGTTAAGCAGGAATGGGATACCTCTGTGTATCTTCCATATCCCTATGATCCCCTGAAGGCAAATTTCTTGACTTCTAAGCAGAAATAAATTATGCCTGGCTTGCTCAGTAAGAATGTTTTAGAACGTTTAGATCAGGGCTGGACAAAGTGTGGCACCCCCCAAGGGTAGAAATTTTTTTGTAAAAAAATTGCCCCCAAATGCCCCCCTAGAGGGCAGAGGAGGCATTTTCATTGTTTTGACTCTCCCCCCCCCCGTCACTTTAAGCTCAGCAAAAGCCTTTTAAAACACTGAAGTAAACCAGAAAGTGACTGGGCACTTCCTATTTTGAAAAAAAGGACTCTATTGAGCCTAAAGTGGCATGGGCGGGGACTTAAAACATGGTGAAAAGGGCCTCTGCATAGTCCCCACAGGAAAACAGATTCCACCTAAACATTAGGAATAACTTCCTGACAGTAAGAGCTGTTCAGCAGTGGAATGGCCCTTGTGGTCTCTTCCAACTCTATGATTCTATGATATATGGACATTTTGTTGTTGTTTCTGAATTGAGAAGTGCAGCTCCCAAGGCCTCCTGGGGGGGGGATAAAGCAGCCCCCAGGCCTCCCACAGTTGCCCACCCCTTGTCTAAGCTACATAAAATTTAGGTCTTGTCTACACGAGGGGGAAAAAATATAAACACGTCCAAAAAGGCAGGTGTTCGCAATGACGTGAGCTGTCTACACGGCCAAAAGAGCCCCCCTTAACTCAGCATGACCCCCTAGCCAGATGGCGCCTGTTAGTGATTTACTCATGATTTTAAATCTGCTGCCACCATTTTTTTAAAAACAAAGTTCCCCAGGGTGCGCACAAGCAACACTTTGTACAGTAGGACCCCTGTAGCCACTGATTCACTTATCCACAGGACACAAACAGCACACCTAACATAGAGTCTTCCTAGAAAATGTGTCCTCTCTAGACATTTTCTAGGCCCTCCAAGGCAACTTTATGGTATTTTAAACCAGAAGTCCCATTATTTTCAATGCTGTTTGCTATTATCCATTGTTTTCAGTATCCTTGCCTCCCGAATGAATCCCCAGTGGATACATGGGTCCTACTGTATTTACAAAGACAGAAAGAATTTAAAAAGAGTATAAAATTGTTTGATTGACTTACCGACCCCTTGCTTAGTTGAAAATCCAATATGGCGGCCACAGCTGCTTTCCCTCTTTGCTAGACCCGCCCCCATCCTAGTCCAGCAAACAGATTGCACTGCCTGTTCATATTTGTGCAAATGTGAGTGTTCAAACTATCGCACATTCGGAAGTTGTATGGAGCTTTCTGGAAAATCCATATGAATCCCCAGAAACTGTGCACACGGACTTTGTGGTGGATTTCACTGCCCCCCTTCCGAATGACATGTATTTGTGCAAACGGCCGTTTGAATGGATCGCCATAAGTTAGCATCTTGTTCATATTTTTTTGACTGTAAAGACAACACCTTAGTTCTATGTTGCCCTTACTGTTTATTCAAAGCAAGCTCCACCATAACTAGGTCTAAAGTAATGCAACACTTGGTATTTTTTTAAACAAAGTAGGAGGAACAATTTTCTTTACGTTCCTCCTCCCTCTTACCACCAACATAAGTAAAATGATTTTTTAAAAAGTCAAGACAACACTTTTCTGAATTGTGAATTCCCTGTTCTAATACCCAAGCCCTCTCTGTCCATTCTCCGCCATGCTCACCTGAGGGAGACCAGTGAACCTTATTATCCCTTTATGATCCATCAGGTCTGAAGAAGGAAACCTGCCCTAAACAGATAGCACCCTCCTGCCTAGTAACACAGAGGTTTTTCTAGCACTTTCAGCTCAAGTGCTGTTAATGTGAAGCAAAGGTGTCTACATATATATTTCTTAGGAATCCTAGAACTAAGCATACATTTTTAAAAGTCTCAGCTAGCCTAGTCTACGAAAGAATATTTTCAGAAGCATTTCCTGATCTGCTTCAAGTTATCCAGGAGGCCCAGCTCCCTCTCCTATAAAAACCTATTTCACCACTCTATATTTGATTCCAAAAATTCTGTTATTGCAGCTAAGTTGCACTATGACAGCAGGCTTTCTTAAACAGATGTTCTTCCTCCAACACCTATTCACTGCCATCTTACGGTTTCTTAGTCCTGAAAACTTTTTTCCTGTCCAAGTCAAATTTGCTGATTTACCAAAGTTTCTGTGGCCCTTGGTGTTATAATACCAGGCCCACTACTGGAGATCTCTGTGTATTAAACATTATTTATTTCTTTTCCTTTACCTGGGAAAGCGTTGGTAAAGGGAAGTAAACTTGGCAAAGCACTTGGCTCTACAGAATTTGGGATTAAGTGAAACCCTTCTCTCCTCAGGAGGCCAAGGAGTTGAAATTAAGAAAACAAGATAAAACAAAATTAAAAATAAAAACAGATATCTGAAGCCACAGATGCATCAGGATTCAGTAACAGAACTAGATGGGCTATAGCCATGTGTGCAATTGTGTGCAGGCATCACAAGGAATGTTGTGTCATATGCAAGAACCTAATCTAAAGGGCTATGCAGGAGAGCAAGAGATGGAACACTGCAGGAAAAGTGAACAATCTATTGTGTCAATGGAGCACAGGAAGCACAGAAAAGGAAGGAGGGGAAATTGTGGTACACTGGGGAAAGAGGAAGAGTAGAGAGGGTTCCGAAAAGGGTCCCTGTGGCATTGCAGACAGGATTGTAGCTTTATTTCCAGAAGAGAGTGGCCAAGCAACATATACACTAGCACCCTTCATTTGCTATAAGTTCTATTTTTCTGTACCAATTTTACTTTAACAAGCAGTTTTTGCCACTGGACACCAAATGTTGAATGCTAAATTACTGCTCTGCATCTCTGGAGACAGGAATTGCCTTTGATGCCCTGCTTGGAGAAGAAGCTAGTGTTGGATAGTAAGCTTCCTTGTAGATCACCTGCTAGGCTTAAGTCACCCAGAAATAGCCAGGCACTCAAAACTACACTGTGGAGTTATCTTCTGTAATATCTGAAAACATGGTTTGCATGGTACCATAAGCCAGATATACACAGGAATGTTATCTTACTGTAGTCAAGAACTGTGTCCTAGTGCACTGCTCTCAGCTGTTCATTCACAAGTTTCTTGTGCCATGCACATTCACCCTCCATATTTATGCCTCAGTTCTTACACTAGAACATCAAACTACATCTACTCAATTCATTTGAAACATTAAACACAGAATGATAGACAAGTTGAAACTCTCAGTAACTTATCGAACACTTTTCAATATGATGTGCAGGATGGACAGACTGACCATCCATCTCAATTGACCTCTGCAGGCCAACCCCGTTAGTATACGGAGGCAAATGTGCTCTTCACATTTTCCCTGCACATGAAAAAATGGCAAGGGAAGTGCGCTACTCACAGCCATCATTTAGATGTGAAATACATGGTATCTCTGGTGTTCATATTAGATGGGGCAATTTTGTCAGCTGTAACCCATTTTGTTAGTTCTACTGAACTTCGCAACACAATGGCAATTTATTCAGCTTTCCCCAACACATCCTGCTGATCTGAGCCAGACACACCAGAGGTGGCTGGCTGTTAAAAGAGCATCAGTAGGCAAAGCAACAGGAATTTGTAGCAATGTGAAAAATGCAAATATATTTTCCTATTGCAACTGGAGATTCATTTTTTTAACAATAGGTGCTATCAAGAGGAAGAGACTGAACTGATGCTGTGGCGTGTCAATTGATGCTGTCAAGTCGCCCTGTCCAAAGAATATGCATCTTGCATCCAGATCCAAAAGAAAAAAGCCAATATTGTTAATAAACTACTTTTACTTCAAGTCTTTCTTCACCTAAATTCTGCCATGTGTGCTATTCAGTCTCTTCCTCTTGACAGGTTTGCACTTGCAACACACAAAACCAATTTAGGTAGGTAAAAAACCCACAGGATCTCAACTGCTTAGCTTCACCTCATTCTATATTTGGGTATCAAGTTTTCTCTTTCAAGTGTCAGCACTAATGAACAAACTAACCAACTCAGTGGCAAGAGGGTCTAATTAAATACATTATTAGTATTTATTACAGTATAGTAATAATATTATACAGTAGTATGAGTTCCTCCTCTATCCCAGCCTCTTTACTGCATTTATGAGTATTGCTGCACAAAGCTTTAATAGCAAGCTGCTGTAACTTACTGGAATCCTGTAATGCCCAGACTAGCAATGACTTGCATTCAAGTATTTAATCTGGTCTCACTTGGGTTTATACCAGGGGTGAGTGGTACATGAGCCTTGCCTAAGTGTCCTAAATGAACTAGATCCTGTCTGAACTTGGAAGCTAAGCAGGGTCAGCCCTGGTTAGTACTAGAATGGGAGAACACCAACAAATACCTATATTTCATAGGAAGAAACTGGCAAAACCATCTCTGAGTATTCCTTGCCCAAGAAAACCCTATGAAATTCATGGGCCTGCTGTAAGTCTACAGGTGGTTTGAAGGCACATACACACACACACGCAGGGTGGCACACAGCATGTGGGATTCATGCTCTCTAAGCTGATCTTGTGGCCTGAAAGTCCCTCTTCCATATTTTTCTTGGAAGCACAGTTTACCCTCTAATCCAGTGATGGTGAGCCTATGACACGAGTGTCAGCACTGACACACATAGCCATTTTTGATGACACGCGGCCGCTGAGGCAACTGCATGCCGAGAAGAATGTTTCACAAACACCCATCCTCCCTAAAGTGGTGATCGGGGCTTTGAAGCCCCAGTCGCCACTTTCCTCCCCCTTCCCACCCCCCTTAAAGTAGCGATCGGGGATTCAAAGCCCTGGTTGCCACTTTCCTCCACCCACCCCTAAAGTTTTTTCCTCAAAGTGACACACCACCGGAGTTATGCTCAGTTTGACACACCAAGCTCAAAAGGTTACCCATCACTGCTCTAATCCCTTCACACACTTACACACACTGCCTTTTAAAAGTAAAAAAGAGTTGTTTTTTTTAAAATGTAGACTTCTGGTCACTTATGATTTCACAGAGAATGGCAATGAACTCCATGGTAGGGTCCAGTGAAGCACAAATTAGCCCCTAGAGCCTCCAAAGTAGCCCATGCTTGGTTTATAGTAAATGGATTGAGATTTATTTATTCATTAATTCAATTTATATCTCATCTTTCTGTCAGCATGGGAAGCAAGATGGTTCACAGGGCAAGTTAAAACAAAATACTGCTTTAAAAAACACTATGATGATAAAAAGTTTTTAAAAATTAAATAAACTATCCTATTAGAACATGGCTAATTTAAACATCATGAAAGATATTTTTTTTAAAAGGGTAAGTTTAAAAGTACAGCACCCACACCCTCATTGAATGAGCTTTCTGTACAGCCCGTTAATCCACCAAACCTTAAATGAAAAAGTTTTTTACTTGCTGGCAGAACGTGAAGCAGAGAAAGGATTACCTAGCCTCTTGTGGAAGAGAATTCCTCAGCCTGACAGCAGCCAGACTTTGCACTAATAAACAGCTCTCAGAGTAGCTGACAGGGGAATTAACAGCATCCTTAATCTTCCTGTTCATATACAACAGTGGGCTGGGCTTGCACAATAACAATTTGCGGAGTCACATTGCTTTCTCTCATCAGAGCTGCAGTTTTCTCAGTATTTTTCCTAGTCCATGGAAATCTCCATAAAATATGTTGATGGGATATGTGCTATAAGTCTGGCCAGCCATTCTCACACAAATGGTTGGGATGGGTTTTGTGTTCAAGCAGTACTACAGGAATTGGTCTTGGGCTACTAGCTCTCTAACAGTCTAGCATGGCAGGGGTGGGATTTGAAGGAACAGTGGTAAAAGGGAAAAAAGTCACCCCTCCCCACTCCTAAAATCCCCCTCCATCAGGTTCCAGCTTGAATGAATGAAGTCGGTACCAGAAACAAACTGCTTAGAGGGTAGGGGTCAACTACTAGCCACTGTGTCATTAATCATATGATAACAAGAATCACTGGTCACATATTTAACAAGGAATCCAAGAAACCTACCAGAAACTCCTGGTGGTGTTTTAATGAACTTTCCATTAAAATGAGCAATCACTGCTTCACATTTTTCTGTTGACTCCATTCTGCATAAAAAGAGATACCTGTATATTATTAACTTGCATATGTTTTTGTGTTTGTACTTTGTGATTAGGACATGATGGATGAAAACTCTTACTCAGTCCGATGCTATGCCAAGTCAGAGGCTTGGCACTATATAAAGCCACCTAAGATGGTCAAGCTCCATCCAGCCTTTAATCACTGCAATCCCTCCTTTCCAGTACAGGAAAAATTGTGCAATATTTGGACAAACAGAGAATGAGTGAGTGAGGGAGGGAGGGAGGGACTATCAGCAATCACAACCTATTCACAGAATTGAAAACTAAGATTTCTCACTTTCAGCATAAGCTAGGAGGGGTGGACAAAGTGTGAACCTTGAGATGTTGTTGGGCTACAATTCCCATGCGCCTTAGTCATTATAGCCAATAATGAGTAATATTGGGAGTTGTAGTGTAACAACACCTAGTATGGACAATGCTGAGCTCTAGGTCACTACTGTCTGAACTTGTATAAGAGCTTTCATCTGCAACTCAGTTTCTCTAGCGCATTTGTATGGGAAGTTGTCATGCCTTTTGCAGGGTCATGTTTTTCTCCCTGTTTTGAACCCTTTCCCAGCCCCACTCTTCTTTCTCTCAATCCTCCCTTTCAATCTCCTCTCCTTCCAACAGCCCCTGTCTGTCACTCCCTTCTCCAGGTAGTGGGAGGAAGATGAGTGGAGTGGGGAGGTCGATGGGCTGGGAAAGGGTTTAAAATCTGGCTGAGACATTATGATGGCAAGGTGGGAGAGGGAGTGACAGGTTGGTGCTGTTGGAAGGAGAAGAAATTTAGAGTAGGATTGAGAGGACAAAGAGGGAGGTTGGGGAAGGGGTTTAAAATCTGGCTGAGGTGTTGGGGAGGCAAGATGGGAAAGGGAGTGGTGGGGTAGCACTGTTGGAAGGAGAGATGATCAAGAGAGTTGGGAGAAAGAGGAGTGGTGCAGGGAGGTAAAACTAGTTAAGCAGCAGCTACAAACTGTGAATAATCAAATCCGTGAATGTGGAGGACAAACTGTACTGAATTATTTTGGTATGGAAAAGCACTAAACCAAATATAGTATTCAGCTAATAAAAGTGCACCAAAAATAAGGGAACCAGATTAGGTTGGGATTCAGATTGATTGAATAGTTGTAAGATAACACCAGTGAATAGTTCAAGATCATCAATATGTAACTGCTGCCCTATTTTTCAACTGTAAAGCAACAATGGATTTATACTGATTGTCAGCATGGCAGAGGTTGCTGAGACAGTCCCTTCCTCCTTAGGAGCCAATGACCCCCCTCCTCTTCATTTACAGCAGAGCTGCTCAAGTTTGTTTTTCCAGATATTTTTGACTTCAACTCCCAGAAGTCCCACCCAGCACGGCCAACCATTAGGAATTCTAGGAGTTGAAGTCCCAAAATTCTAGAGGACCAAAGTGTGAGAACCACTGATTTAGAATTAACACTTCATTGTCTACACCAAGTGAAGTCAACTTCTGCAATCTTGGGAGCTATATTGCCCTTCCCTCAACCTCAAGGGGCCACATACACCCCATGACCCCCTCAAATCATTTTAAATATAATTTTATGTCACATCCTTGGTCTGTTTTAGGCCTGAAAACCACTGGTTTGTTTGTTTTTTTAGAAACAGGAGTGACTGAAATGTCATGTCCAGAAGTCAAAGTGCTTCTGGAGAGCTAACAACATGCCTGTAGGACACAGAATTGCATTTAAATGGAAAATCATGCCTCCCATGAGGTTTTGCTGAGAGTGGTGTAACTGTCATCTAGGGGAAAATTTTCTTTTCCAGTTTCAGGAGACTTGGAAGATTGAGACTTGGTGGTGGAGGGGGACTGCTGTCTGTGGACTGCAGTTTGCCCACTCCTGCTTTATGATCACGTTTATCTTTTAAAAAAGCACTTCTGTCTTTTATCTGTTTGATTATAACAGTGGATGATCTGACACCAACATTTGTAGCTACCATAACTTACTTTCACAGTTCTAATAAATGTATGCCACATATACTTGAACATTTTGGGGCCAGTTAATTAAGCAAGTATATTTTGGTCAAAAGATCCACTTTAGAATCTTTGTTTTATGTTCCTTTTTATAGTAAGGTTGGATATACTTTCTATAGTTAAGAGTCTTTTCTTCAATATATTACAAGCAGCAATACAATGTATGAAGCACATTTTAGGAAATGTATGAAAGGCAGCTCTCATATTACCTTGCAAAGCCAACCCCACGACTTGTGCCATTGGAATCCCGAAGTATTCTTGTAGATATAACCTGTCCAAATGGTTTCAACATATTTTCAAGCTCTTGCTCATCCATTGAAAGTGGCAAATTGGAAATATATAAATTAGTTGGGTCCTGCTCTTGTTGCTGGAAAGCAAAGATTTTTTCATTAGTTCTCAAAAGAGTGATGGGCATTTTGAAAATACAATACTGTCCATGAGGTCTACTCCACTACCAGAAACCTCCAAAATAAAGTGCTTCCAAAAACTGTCTGGACTGCAACCAATAAACCTTTAATTCTGACGTAGTTGAACAGTAGACTCTCAGATTTCACTGAGAGATCAATGAAAGTCCTCCAGAGAAACAGCTCTGGCCTAAACATTATGATTATATCTATTCAGTGCTAACAGCATCACCACATGAAACTCTTCCTACCTCTGACAATGTAGGCCATGACCACCTCTACAGTGACATCCAAAGAGAAACAACTAAATAAAAGGGCAAGTATTTGCTGAACACTGCCTGCAAAAATCAAAGATGGAAGGGCATGATGTTTTTCCCCTTGCTGCACATTTTCCTCCTCCTAAACTCTTCAAATCACAACCAGTTAGTTAAGCTGATTCCCAGTGAAGTCCAAGGTAAAATGGTCTTACACCTACCTAGGAAAGCAGCTTTGAGGAAGTACAAACCATCTGTTCAAAGTCTGTCAAAATCCATGCCTTTGATTTAAAAATCGTGGTATGCAGGCAGAATATAATTCCTAGCTATCGTTTTATCATTGCCAATCATCCAGGGGTCTCTGAAGCTACTGGGGGGCAGGGGAACTGTAGACAGAAGTGGAATCTGGCAATCAGAAGGGAAGCTTTAGATCCAAACCTGTTCATAAATCTCATGCTTGTATTTCTCCTAATCTTTCCCTCTTCTTTCCTTTCTCTAGGAGCTCAAACTACAGTTGTCCCTCCATATCCACGGATTTGGTATCCACGGCTTTAAGTATTTACGGCTTGAAAATATTCTTTAAAAAAAAATAATCCAAAAAGCAAACCTTGATTTTGCCATCTTATATAAGGGACACCATTTTGCTATGCCATTGTATATAATGGGACTTGAGTATTCATGGATTCAGGTATCCATGGGGGGTCCTGGAACCAAACCCCAGTGAATATGAAAGGATAACTGTATTAGAAACAAAATGGCACCCACATGGAATTGCCTTTCTCTGTTTGTAAGGAAAGACTAAGATAATGTTGCTTCTACTTGCAGAAACTTCCAGTGCCTAATTTTGAGGAATCTCCTTTCCCATCAACAACCTGTGGGAAAGCTTTCCCCATTCAGCAGGGTTTGTCAACTCCTGGAGAAGATTATGGATGGGGCTGGGGGAGGAGGGGGCAGGGAAGTCAGCCTTACCCAGCCCTGTTCTATGCAGCTTGCTCTGGATCAAACCCTATAGAGATGTGACCTATGAACCCACATGCAAAATCAGAATGGCACATCCATAATGACGTATAAATGAAAAGCATTACATAAGCATGAAACCAGAGCCATGAGATATATGAGATGCATGTATTTCTCCTCAAAGGCAAGACAATGAAACTAAGCAGAGCTTAGAAAACTATTCAGACTTCCTACCTTTTGGCCCAGCAAATTGTTGCTGATCCTGCTAAGGAGAAAAGCAGCAGCTGCAGCTGTTGGCCTTATAGGTGCTTAGCAACATAATAAGACATTTACTACTGTCCTGGGCTTTTTGCTTCAGAAAGGAAAAGGTACTGAAAAAGCTAAAAGCTTCACAATCTGCTGAACTCACTTAGTTTGTCCTCAAGCATAACAAAACAAGGCTGATTTAAGCTAGTTCTCTTTCCTATGTACACATGCTATTTCTTCCTTAGGCATTTGAGAAATTAAGTATCTAATAAGCATGAAGCTATGTTTAACATTTATTAATAAATGGGAGCTACAAGCATCCACTGGAGCAGAACAAGTAGTGACTGGAGGTCCTACATAAAGTAAAATTCCCAGTCATCATCTGAAACTAATTAACAAAAACTCTCTGTGTGTGGAACTGTCCCTAACATGCAAAGGGAGGGGGGGGGGAACCAAACAACTTGGCAGCATGATGAGACATCTGTTTTCTCTTGCTCTGCAAAGGGTCACAGTTAACAGACTGCTATTCAAAAACATGTGACTGGGATTGCTGACAGTATGGAAGATCCTTTGGCAAAACAGATTCAATTCTGGTTTGTTTGGCTTCCTACAGGAACCATGATGTATACCACTGAAGGAGCTGCACCTACATTTAAAGTATAAATTTGCTGCTTTAAGTGTAGAAATATCTGACTTCAGCACAGTTTCCCAGGAATGAACTATATACTAGCATATATCAACATCGAATGGTTGTTTCCTGTCAGGAAGGGGGAAAAACCCTACATTAGCTAGCTAATTAATTAGGTTTTTCTCTCTCCAAAATAGTGTGGGTATTTTTTTCATTCACTAATACTATTTTAAAGCTATTTTCAGTTACATCGAACTGCTCTTAGTAATATTAAAGGCAAGGGTAATTGTTTAATCATATGGTTCTTGTCTTTACGTACATCCTGTATTTTTTTAAAAAAACTTCTTCAAGCAGACAGTTGAACTAATTGTGTTCCAAGACTGCTTAGAATACAGCTCTTGGTCCTGAAATCACAATCTCTGTCATGAGAAGAGCCTTGGCACCTTTTTATGAGTAAGTTTCAGTATGTTGTGTGGTACTTTGGAAGTTTAGGCTTCCAAAATAATGTGTTTGTTTTTTTAAACCCCTACATTTCTTTGGTTTGGACTCCAGTCCTACATTAACTGTATTAGGTCTACGATAAACAATAGAGATACTAACAGAATTCATTTCTTATGTATAAATTCATACAAATGAGTGAATTTCAGTCGTTTAGATACATCACCATGTCCTGTGAGGTCTGTGGACAGAGCACAAGTCTATACACTCACATTTACAGAAGCCAGAATATTGGCAATGATGACTTCTACAGTGGTGTGTATTTGTGTATGTATGTATGTGTATTAACACCCACATTAAGTAAGTGTTCCTGCTGTTAGGTAAAGAATAGTTTTTAGATCTTTCACTGACCCACAAATGATTTATGAAATAATGTGACTGCTGTTATGTTGTCATTGCTGTTCTTTTACCAGGTTTTAATTGATTTTATTGTTTTTACACCTGTAAACGCCATGAATACTTTGTTACATAGCAAGCAAGCAAGCAAAAATAAAAAAATAAAAAAATTGAATATATAAACCAAGATAGCAATATAGCCATGATTACTCGATAATTAAAAAAAGATTAACAGGGATTAGTACAGATTTGCTTAACAAGTTACACCCTAAGCACATTTGTGCTGGCAGTAGTGAAATAATATCCCTACCTGAGGGAACCAGGATATGCATTTCTACTCACCTCTTTTAAGATACTGGGAAGTGGGGGAAGAAATGTGGTGGCAAAGACTTCCTATCACCCTCATTTATCTATATGCATTTTAATCCTGATTTTCCAAAGGCCTTGGCAAGTTAGAGCATTATAAACAAAACAAAAACAAACAAAGCTGGAGAAATAAATGATGAAAACAGAATACAGGAAAAAAGGATGTGGAAAGTTTCTTCCTGTGTCCATCCCAAGATGATCAGGTCATCTCTTTTGGTGTTGCACAAAGCAAGGCATGTCTGGAGTCTGAAGGGACACTTCTGCCTGTGTTTAAGAACTTTACTGGTTTTCAATCAATCACACTGTATTAAGTAGGGCAAACCTGAAATTACCTCACTCACACTGTGCTACAATTCTGCCATATTTCTAATGGGTGAAGAGCCTGTTCACTTGTTAACACAGCAACATCGAGTGTTTCCAGATGGATGCCTCCTCACTACTATGCAAAAGATACCGTATAGCTGTGCTGCCTTTCCCTTCTTAATGGATTTTCTGTGGTAAGAATATGGAAGATGTGGTGGAAAAACACAGGAGGGTTACAAATGGAAGGTGACATCATCTGAATCCTGCATAAAAATTCAGTGAATGAGGCAGAGCAAGCACAAAATAGAAAGCTTGACTGGAAACTCTTCTCATTACTTACTTACTTCCTCCTTGAAGAACACAAACTAAAATTAGGGGATAAGGGAAGGAACCATGAAAATCTAATGACAGAGGTGAGAGGAAGCACACCTCTGATGCTGTCACATACCCCATTCTTTCACCAAACAAAGGAAAAAATCCACCTGTTAAATTAGAAGATCCTTCTGTGAGAGAAAATTAGGCTCAAACAAAACATACCACACAGTGTATTTTACCCTAAAGTCTAATCAGTTTCCTACCTTTATGCCACAAGTTGAAGTTATGAATAAGTTTCTTTGTCTCGGACCACTTCTCTTAACAGTTTGGAGAATTGGACAAAAACCAACAAACTTAATTTTGACAGAGGTAAATATAAGGTATGACATTTAGGCAGGACAAACAAAATGCACAACTACAGGATGGGTTACACCTGGCTTGAGAGCAGTACATGTGAAAAGGATCTAGGAGTCTTAGTAGTGTGATGCAGTGACACAAAAAGCCAATGCAATTCTAGGCTGCATTAACAGCACTACAATGTCCAGAATGAGGGAAATAACAGTACCATTCTTTTGCGCTTTGGTCAGATCCCAACCGGACTATGGTGTCCAGTTTTGGGCAGCACATCTCAAAAAGAATTTGACAAGCTGGAACATATCCAGAGGAAGATGACCAAGATGGTAAAAGGTCTGGAAACCAAGGTCTATGTCCAAAAACTAGGACATGAACCAACAGATTCAAACTGTAGGAAAAGAGATTTTCTCTAAACATTAGGAAGAACTTCCTGATGGTAAAAGCTATTCAACAGTGGAGCAGACTGTCTCAGAAAGTGATGGACACCCCTTCTTTGGAGCTCTTTGAACAGAGGTTGGATGGTCGCCTATCAGGAGTACTTCAGCTGTGGATACCTGCATGCTATGGGTTAAATGGTCCTTGTGGCCCTACCCAGCTCTGTAATTCTATTATTTCTCTTCAGTTTTCAGTTCTGGCAAGCTAAGGCAGCATATGTCAATAGTCCCCAATTTCTCTAAAAATTGTAGGTAGGTGTGTGTGCATTCTATCACAATAATATTCTTCTGCAATGGTAGGTTTATGGAAGGAGAAATTCTCTCCTGCCCTCCACTTATTTTGGTTTGAAGTCTACTCAAAAGTAAAACCAACTGGGTTTGATAAGACTTTCTTCCAGGTTAGTGGATGTAAGAGTACAATCTTAGTGAGAATCAAGTACCAAATAGCTGGAGAAAATGAGGGCACTTTTTAAAAATCTGAAGTTGTCAACATACACTCAAGGCCAACTTGAATGCTAACTGTTTAATGGCTAACTTTTAGCCATGCTGTACTGAAGAAAAAGATGGACTGAGAAAAAGACAAATTGTGCCCTTGAGCAAATCAAACTTGAACTCTCCCTAGAAGCCAAAATTACCAAACTGAGGTGATTGTACTTTGGACATGTCATGAGAAGACATACTAGAAAAGGCAGTAGGAAAAGAGGAAGACTTCTTACAGGTGGATAGACTCAATCAAGGAAGCCACAGCCCTGAGTCTGCAAGACCTGAACAGGACTGCTGATTATAATGTGACTTGGAGGTCTTTCATTCATAGGGTCACCACAAGTCGAAGTCGACTTGATGGCAATTAACAACAATTGAAGAAGAGGTAAATTGTGGCAATCAAATGAAATCCAAATCTTACACACTGGGTAGAAGTCTTACCTTATCTATGAGGTCACGAATTAAAATCCCAACAAAAAGAAAGGGAGTATTAAATTTTTCCAGCATCAACAACAGACACTTGGGATTGGCAGAGACCAATTCTGTGTACTGTATATTCATAATTTCTTGGTGGACAATGCAGCAATGCTCAGGACTTGTCTTCCCAGCATAGGAAGGTATAACCCAGTGAAACTATTGAAACGAAAATGTGTTCGGGTGAACCTTTTAACATATGTCAATTGAGAACCACACTTCATCCAGCTAATGAAGTGGGACTACAGTCAATGAAAGCTTGCTCCATAATAGCTTTGCTAGCTTTTGAAGTGTTGCACACAGTCTTGCTGCTATTGCAGTAAGAACAATCCAGTTGCCTGTATGGAAACCCTCACTGCCTCCCACTCCCAGTGATAATAAGTATTCACATGGGGAAAATGCATGAAGCAAACTTCACTAAACCTAGGGATTGGACACACTGGTGCAATTATGATCAAACTGTTCCTGAGCTTTTAACTCAGTGCTGACCATCATTAACACTGCAGAGAAGTTTCAACTTCATGGGTGTTTCACACAAGAGCTCTCAATCCAATTTCATTATGAGGTTTCCAGCCCTGCTTCTGGAAAGATTAACATAAAAAGAAAAACTGGTGCTGTATTTATACTGCCCTTAGGTTTATATGTGTACAGAAAAGAGACAATCTCTACTTCCTGGTTATAGTGGCTTTCAAACAAGACAAGAAGCATGTCTGAAAGGAGCCTTTATTTCTTGCCAGATTGGAGTATAAGAACATAGTTGAGCAATCTGAAACAGTTTCTTTTCAATTCACAAGAATGGAGACATTCCTAAGTGCCATGTGGAAAAGAGGCCAATCCTTTGTATGAAGACATTTTGGGAGTTTAAGAAAACAATGCAGTGAAACCTATTAGAAGCTCTAGATTTGGAATGCAGATTGTGTCTACATCCTATAGAGGCATTTGCTAAGGACTGACCGGCTTCAGAGACTGTTAGTTTTCATCCTGAATATTGATGTTATCTCCTTTGCCTCAACTGAAATGAAATCTTGTTTGGGGCTATTTGTAACAATGAAGCCCTGGTTTCTTCCCTTTTTTTGTTTTTTGTTTTATTGTTGTGTTTGTATTTGTACTTTTGCTGTTAGAACAAACTTTTTAAAAGGAAGAAGCTCTGAATATATTACGTTTATATTTTGGAGAGTACCACACCAATGTGGTGAGCTAACTGTTATAATTTTTTTTAAATAGCTTTATTTAACTTATTTAGTTCAGTAAGCAAGGGGATTTTGTAGCACCTTTGAGACTGAGAGAAAGAAATGGTAGCAGGTGTTTTTGTAGACTTGGTCTACTACCTCAGATACATCTGAGGAAGTAGACCAAATCCACAAAAGCTTATGCTACAATTTTGTTTTCTCAGTCTCAAAGGTGCTACAAAATCCCCTTGCTTACTGATATTCCAGACTAACATGGTTATATTTTTGAATTCTACCTTGATTTAATTCAGTTTATTTAATTTAGCTAGCTTTTTCATGGGCGCATACAAGAAAAAGTATAGATATTTAGATTTCATTTGAATAGAGTATTACAGTTGTCCCTCCACATTCACGAACTTGACATTCGCGGTTTCGGTTATTCGCGGTTTTGGGAGGGCCCCCCCGGGCCCCCCCAAAACGGCGACATGGGGCCGCCAGAGGCCCCGTGAAAGACCTGGGGAGGGGTGGGGAGGCCTTCGCGGGACGCCCGGAGGCCCTCCGGAGGCCCCGCGAAGGCCTGGGGAGGGGTGGGGAGGCCTTCGCGGGACCCCCGCAGGCCCTCCGGAGGCCCCGCGAAGGCCTGGGGAGGGGTGGGGAGGCCTTCGCGGGACCCCCGCAGGCCCTCCGGAGGCCCCGCGAAGGCCTGGGGAGGGGTGGGGAGGCCTTCGCGGGCCCCCGCAGGCCCTCCGGAGGCCCCGCGAAGGCCTGGGGAGGGGTGGGGAGGCCTTCGCGGGACCCCCGGAGGCCCTCCGGAGGCCCCGCGAAGGCCTGGGGAGGGGTGGGGAGGCCTTCGCGGGACCCCCGGAGGCCCTCCGGAGGCCCCGCGAAGGCCTGGGGAGGGAGGGAGGAAGGGCCGGGGAGACCTCCGCGGGGCCTAGCAAGGCCCCGCGAAGGCCTGGGGAGGGAGGGAGGGCCGGGGAGACCTCCGCGGGGCCTAGCAAGGCCCCGCGAAGGCCTGGGGAGGGAGGGAGGAAGGGCCGGGGAGGCCTCCGCGGGGCCTAGCAAGGCCCCGCGAAGGCCTGGGGAGGGAGGGCCGGGGAGGCCTCCGCAGGGCCTAGGAAGGCCCCGCGAAGGCCTGGGGAGGGAGGGAGGGAGGGCCGGGGAGACCTCCGCGGGGCCTAGAAAGGCCCCGCGAAGGCCTGGGCAGGGAGGGAGGGAGGGCCGGGGAGACCTCCGCGGGGCCTAGCAAGGCCCCGCGAAGGCCTGGGCAGGGAGGGAGGGAGGGCCGGGGAGACCTCCGCGGGGCCTAGCAAGGCCCCGCAAAGGCCTGGAGAGGGAGGGAGGGGGGGAGGGCCGGGGAGACCTCAGCGGGGCCTAGTAAGGCCCCACGAAGGCCTGGGGAGGGAGGGGGAGGGGTGTTTGTTATTCGCGGATTTTTCACATTCGCGGGGGTCCGCGGAACGGAACCCCCGCGAATGTGAAGGGACGACTGTATATTGAGTTTATGGATGCAGGTCCAAGGGTGGGACAGACAGGCCAACAATATACATTCTGCTAGGATGCATGAGTTTATGCAACAGAGCATGGAGGAGAAGTCTGTTAATGGCTACTAGTCATAATGACTTGCCTCCAGTATCAGAGGGAACACACCTCTGAATAACAGTTTCTGGGGTACATGAGCAGAGAGCGATTGTGCTCATGTCCTGCTTGGGGGCTTCTCCTAGGCATCTGGCAGGCCACTAGGATGATGGGCAAGATAAAATTTCAGTCTAATGCAGCAAGTTTCTTCTTTTGTCCTTATACTCTAGAAACCAAGGAGCTTGCTAGAGTAAATAATCTTGTGAAAAATGTCACCCACCAAAATTAACAAAACAAAACAAATGTATGTTTTTCCAAATAAGACTAGTCTATAGGAAGTGACATAGAACATAGGATGGAAACCAAGGAACTCAAGGAAGTGAAGCCAAGGAACGGAAGCTACTAAAGGTTCCATAAGTAAGGCAAGAGCATATATGTAAGCAGTAGTATCAAAACTAAATGGTATTTAGTATTCAAAGGTATTTTTCAAGAAGGAAATTATATTACACCTCTGGATATCACTAGCCAAAAACAAAGAATTAATCATTATCTTAAAAAGAGTCCCCCCTCTTTTACCTCAGAGCAAATGTCTTATACTGTCATCTCTTGGAAATATGAACCTTTCAAAACAATGCTTTCTCACTGGCATTTTCTCACTGCCTGCCTTTATAGGGAGAGCCTAAATATCCTAAAGGCATCAGATACCATCTGATCTTGGAAGCTAAGCAGGGTCAGCCCTGGCTTATACTTGGATGGAAGATCATCAACAAATACAAGGTGCTGTAGGCTATATTTCAGAGGATGAAATTGGCAAAACCACTTCTGAGTATTCTTTGCCTAAGAAAACCTTATGAAATGCATGGGGTTGCTGTAAGTCAACAACCAACTTGAAGACCCCCCCCGACCCAATTATTAGCACAATCTGATGCAAACAAACGAGAAGTCAGTTGTTCATACCTAAAGCAAAAAACAAAAACCCAACGCCCAAAAACCTAAGACAGTCCTCCCCCCTACATTCACTACTAGTAAATCATATCTCCAGACTTAAGAAGTAACTGTAAAGTCTACAATTTTGTCCACTGTAATCATGGCCATAATAGTTCACTTGTTGACTAGTATCCCAGTCAGCATATTCACAAAGTGAGAACATTGTTTCCATAAGCAAGGTACTTGTCCATCCTTTCTCTACCAAAGCAAAGGTTTTTTAAAAGTTCCAGAATTTAATTTTATTCTGTCTGATTGGGTTATTACATTAACTCAATGTCACATAACAGGAAAAGCTCCAATCCAAGTGGGAAGGACCCAAATCCTCATCTCATCAACCTCACTACTCTAAAAAATTGTATAGTTCTGGTTTAGGGGCGAAATACAGTAGGGTCATCCTGCAGAGCCCAGGAAGTGAAAGAACTACCGTATATTCCGGCGTATAAGACGACTGGGCGTATAAGACCACCCCCCCCAATTTCCAGCCAAAAATCTAGGCCTAGGCATATATTCGCCAGATAAGACCACCTCCCCAATTTGGCTGGCTGGGGGAGCCTTGCCAGCTGATCCTCTTTGTTTCCCAACTCATGAGGATCTCCTCGTGAGCTGGGAAAGCGAACAGGATCAGCTGGCAGGGCAACATTCGCCCCTCTCTTCAACCTTCCAGTCAAACTGGACTCAAAGGTGGAGGAAAGGGGCGAAAATGCCCAGTTTGCCTCAGCAGCCCCCTTCCCTCCGTCTTGGCTCTTCTGAAGGGGACCAAGGCGGGGGAAGCGGGGGCGGCCGCGGCAAACCCCTAGATTCGCCCCCTCTCCCCACCTTCAAGGAAGGTGGGGAGAAGGGGCGAACATGCCCTGTTTGGCTCCATAGGGAGGATGCGGGGCCGTGGAGCCAAACCCCGGGATTCGCCCCCTCTCCCCATCGTCAAGGGAGAGGGGGCGAATCTAGGGATTTAACTCCACAGCCCCGATCCCTCCTTCTGGGCTCCCTCCTCTCACGATTCCCCACCCCACAGGAGGCTGCACAGTCTCCTGGTGGGTTGGGGAATGCGGGATGGCCAGCTGGCTGGGGGGTGGAGGGAGGGGGCTTCGCAGCCATCCCCCTCTCCAAAGCGCAGTTTTGGGGAAGGGGGGTGGCTGGGGGGAGGGGGCTTCACAGCCACCCCCCTCTCCAAAGCGAGGCTTTGGGGAAGGGGGGAGGCTGGGCGGAGGGTGGGTGGGTGGCTGGGGGGAGGGAGCTTCGCAGCCACCCCCCCTCTCCAAAGCGAGGCTTTGGGGAAGGGGGAAGGCTGGGCGGAGGGTGGGTGGGTGGCTGGGGGGAGGAAGCTTCGCAGACACCCCCCTCTCCAAAGCGAGGCTTTAGGGAAGGGGGTGGCTGGGCGGAGGGTGGGTGGGTGGCTGGGGGGAGGGAGCTTCGCAGCCACCCCCCTCTCCAAAACGAGGCTTTGGGAAAGGGGGTGGCTGGGTGGAGGGTGGCTGGGTGGCTGGGGGCTTCACAGCCACCCCCCCTCTCCAAAGCGCAGCTTTGGGGAAGGAGGGTGGATGGGGGGAGGGGGCTTCTCAGCCACCCCCCCTCTCCAAAGCGTGGCTTTGGGGAAGGGGGTAGGCTGGGCGGAGGGTGGCTGGGTGGAGGGGGATTCACAGCCACCCCCCCTCTCCAAAGCGAGCCTTTGGGGAAGGGGGGTGGCTGGGCGGAGGGTGGGCGGGTGGCAGGGAGTAGGGGGCTTCCCAGCCCCCCTCCCTTTTGGGAGGGGGGTGGATGCACGGGGAGTGGGCGGGGGGAAGGGAGGAGGGGGCTTCTCCGCCACCCCCCTCCCTGAAAGCCGCGGTTCCATGGGTTTCAGGGAGGGGGGGTGGATGCACGGGGAGTGGGCGGGGGGAAGGGAGGAGAGGGCTTCTCCTCCACCCCCCTCCCTGAAAGCCGCGGTTCCGCGGCTTTCAGGGAGGGCGGTGGATGCACGGGGAGTGGGCGGGGGGAAGGGAGGAGGGGGCTTCTCCGCCACCCCCCTCCCTGAAAGCTGCGGTTCCGCGGCTTTCAGGGAGGGCGGTGGATGCACGGGGAGTGGGCGGGGGGAAGGGAGGAGGGGGCTTCCTAGCCACCCCCCCAAAGCCGCGGTTCCGTGACTTTCGGGAGGCGGGGTGGAAGCGCGGGGGTGGGCGGGTGGCAGGGAGGAGCACTTTGCTTCACCCCCTGCCCGATCTCCTGCCTCTTCGCTCCGTTTGCAAAGAGGCAGGAGATAGGCAGGCAGGTGAAGGAAAATGTATCCGGTGTATAAGACGACTGTCGATTTTGGAGGGCACTTTTGAGTGCTCAAAAGTCGTCTTATACGCCGGAATATACGGTACTTCACCATTTAAGCATCTGAACAACCCAGGAACTCTGCCCTGTAACATATACCACCAACTATTTTGGAAAGTTTTCAAGGACTTCCGAAATACCATATATTCCGGCGTATAAGACGACTGGGCATATAAGACGACACCCCAGTTTTCAACTAAAAATCTAGGGTTTGGTATATATTCACCATATAAGACCCCCCCCCATTTGGCTGGCTGGCTGACTGGCTGGGGGAGCCTTGCCAGCTGATCCTCTTTGTTTCCCAACTCACGACGATCTCCTCCTGAGTTGGGAAAACGAACAGGATCAGCTGGCAGGGCTCTCCCAGCCAGCCAGCCAGCCACAACATTCGCCCCTCTCTTTCACCTTTGGTTGCTCCCCAAAGGGAGTGAAGGCAGAGGAGGGGGGCCGAATAAACCTGGTTTGCCTCCCTCTGTCTTCATTCCCTTTGCAAAGGGAATGAAGATGGAGGGGATGGGCGGAAGGGTGGCTGGATACCTATTACTTAACAGCTTTAACGGGAACATCTTGAACAATATTTTATTATCTGGTTTGCAGTCTGGGGGAGTTGGAACAAACATCTGCATTTGTTTTGTTTCCATTTTATCCATGGAGGTGTAGTGTGATGAGAATTACCTCCTCATTACTGAAATTTTAAATTCAAGAGACCTGGACTGGATCAGGGGATTGGGGGCGGGGGAGAAGTGGCTTAAACTAGGAGAAATCCAGGGCATATGAGTGCATCCTTTTCTCATTTTGAAATGGTAACCTCGGTGTTTCTTGAAAAGGTAAAACAAGGCCAACTTTTCACCAGGAAGAGAAGAAAAGAGAAGAAAGGGCAATTAGAGTGATTTTCTTAAAAAAAAAAACCCACACACAACAGCAACACAGTCTGGTTATTACTACTACCCATTTTGAAAATGATGATTATAACCTCAGTTCAATTTGTCAAATTTGCCAATAGGGTGCTCCAAAACAGATTCGAATCCCAGGATGCAGAAGTTAATGTGGCTTTTGAGAGGGGGTTGGTGGCTGGAAGGGGGGGCTGGAGGGAGGGGGCTTCGCAGAGGGTGGAAGGCTGGCTGGAGGGAGGGGGCTTCCCAGCCACCCACCCCCTCCCCGAAGCCATGATCGGGAGCCCGATCGTGGTTTTGGGGAGGGGGTGGCTGGCTGGAAGGGGGGGCTGCAGGGAGGGGGCTTCGTGGGTTTGGGGAGGGGGGAAGGGTGGCTGGAGGGGGGCTTCCTAGCCACCCACCCCCTCCCCAAAGCTGCGATTGGGAGTCCGATCGTGGGTTTGGGGAGGGGGAAAGTGTGGCTGGAGGTGGGAGGGTTTGGGGAGGGTAGAAGGGTGGCTGGAGGGGGAAGGGTTTGGGGAGGGGGGAAGGGTGGCTAGAGGAGGGAGGGGGAAGGGTGGCTGGAGGGGGGCTTCCTAGCCACCCACCCCCTCCCTAAAGCCGCGATCGGGAGTCCGATCATGGGTCTGGGGAGGAGGGAAGGGTGGCTGGAGGGGGGGCTTCCTAGCCACCCACCCCCTCCCCAAAGCCGCGATCGGGAACCCGATCGTGGCTTTGGGGAGGGTGAATGGGTGGCTCAAGGAGGGGGGCTTTCTAGCAACGTTGGCTCCCCTCCTCTGTCTTTGGTTGCTCCCCAAAGGGGGAGAAGGCAGAGGAGGGGGGCGAATGAACCAGGAAACACTTTGCCTCACCCCCGCTGCCCGATCTCCTGCCTCTTCGCTCCGTTTACGAAGGGAGCAAAGAGGCAGGAGATCGGGTGGTGGTGGGGGAAAGCAAAGTGTATCCGGCATATAAGACGACCCCTGATTTTGGAGGCTATTTTCCAGGGCTCATAAGGTCGTCTTATACGCCGGAATATATGTCTTACAGCCAAATTTCCATTTGTCTTCTCTATACCACTAGAGACTGCAGATAGGGGCTCACATGACTGAATTTGTTGTTGTGTGCCTTCAAATTACTTCCGACTTAGGATGAACCTATCATTAGATTAGTTTTCTTGGCAAGATTTGTACAGAGGGAGTTTGAGAGTATGACTGGCCCAAGGTCACCCAGTGGGTTTCCACAGTTTTTTTTTAAAAAAATTATTTATTTATACCCCGCTCTTCAGCCTCAAGGCTATCAGAGCAGCTTACAAATTGCTTTTAAGCAATAGCTATTTACACATCTACACTGCGTTAAGCAGTTTCCAATGTGTGTTAGCTAATTGCCCCCCACAAGCTGGGTACTCATTTTACCGACCTACGAAAGGATGGAAGGCTGAGTGAACCTTGGAGCCTGCTGGAATTGAACTTGCAACGTGGTGACTTTGCAGTACTGGCATTTAACTACTGCACCACCAGGGCTCCTGTTGAACAGGGATTCAAACCCAGAGTCATAGTCCAATGCTCAAACCACCATGCTTCACTGGCTCTGTACATAAAAGACAAAAGATCATCCATAAAATACAAAAGATCATCCAGATGGGGGCAAAGCACACACCTCCCAATGCTGAACTTCCCATGAGCCCTAGGCAGGCATAGCCAATGATGAGGAATGCTGGGAGTTGTAGTTAAGCAACATTCACAATACTGCACTTTGTGCCATGTATCCTAACATGGCAACACAGAAATGCAACACACTTTTTGTGCCTTGGTTCTGTAAAAATATGAATGAATACATGGATGTGTACACCATGGTTGCTTTTTAGATGTATACACCAATATACAATGTCAACTTTATCTGGAAGGAAAGTTATTTCTTGATTTGAAAGCATGTACACTATAAAGCATAAGTGTATTTAAAGAAAACACATTTGTTTCTGAAGTCACATGGTGGGGGGAGGACTGTTCATTATTGAAAATAAGTGTGCAATATTTCTAGGGTTTTTGTTTTTGTTTTGTGTCACATGCATAGATATTAAATATTATGACACCATCAGTAATATAGAGACCTCCAAAAACTACCATAATCTAGGAAAGACATCTCATTTAACTTTGCTAAGATCAAGTGTTTACGCATGTGATAAAATGTGCATTAAGTAATAAACATATGGTTTTCATTTTGTTTTCCTGGAACTCATCCAAGGACATTTCAGGTTATTAGCTCCACTGTTCCCCAGCTGAGAAAGTAGGAGAAAAAGGTATCAACTGAAAAAGACATCTTGGTTTACACAATACTCAAGAACAACAGGGTTGATAGAAAAGGAAGACTGAATAACATTTAGGTCATTAAACCGCCACCCCACCTCTCATGTTTAAACACTTGAATATTCTATACAGTATTCCAACTCATAGTAAGCTTTCAAACCAGGATGTTATAAAGAACAGCTGCAGTGTATACCTAAGATGTGACCACCTTATCGACAAGGGGATTTGATATAAAAGGACTGTAACAAAGCAGCATGATCATTTCTTTACCACCATTCATTAATCAGATGAGAATCTGGCACTCAAGCAAGGGACTGGCTGTAAGGAACTTTGCGAGTGGCAAGCCTCAGAATAGCAGCTATACCAAGGCTTAAGTCTTACTCAAAAGTAAGCACAGGAGGCCTCTAGCTTTAGGACAGGGAGAACAGGTTGCCAACACACCCCACTTGCAATTTGCATAAGGGAAAATGTTGGGATATGTAGTTTGCAATTCAGTAAGTTGAGATGTTTTTACTGCTAAAGGGTTAACTGATAGAGGCAAGCAGAATGTCTGATGTAACTTCCTTTTGAATTCTGATTGGGCTTCTAAGGAAATAGGAGTGTCCAAGTGTTTCTCTTTGTCTTAGAAGCTAGCCATGAGACACATGCCATGATGATTTCTTTGAGAGTGGACCTCCCATGCAGGGGTCCTGCATATCTTCTTTTGTAGTTTAGACTACAAGCAATCATTTTTCCTGCTGTTCTGCTATATGAAATGCTTTGGATATGTGAGTAAAGCTGTTTTTATACTTTTACCTACTTTAAGAGTTTTGAGTCCTTATTATGCTAGAAAAGTAACTTGGGTTAAAACAGGGTGTGGTTATCTTAGTGTGTAAGTTTGCATGCTGGAATCAGGTACACTAACAAAACTGCTGTGTGGGTACTCTGCTAACTTGCTGTACTTCCAAAGGGAGTTAATTGCTATCCATTTTGTAGCAGCCTTGTCTTGTAAAGGTCCTCTTAGTGAAGTACAGTGGGGGAACATTTGCTGAATGTTCCCATATGCCCAATAGAAAACGCTTCCACTGAGGTAAGTTGAAGATTTCTAAAAATAAATAAGTAAATAAATAAATGCAAATTTTGAGTGGAGTAGTGCGGCTTGATTTGGATCAGAGCACAACAGATTGGAGAGGAGGAAATATCTTCCTTCCACATGCTAGAGCTCTTCCAAATAAGGTCTCCTGCTGTGATGTAGATGCTTAGGATATATTAAAAATACCATGAGGTTTGGGTGTCACATGTGTTTGTATGGTTCAGCCATTTGCTACCTGTTTCACTATGTGAAGCACAGGGAGCCCTAGTGATGCAGTGGTTAAATGCCGGTACTGCAGCCACAACGTTGTAAATTTAATCCTAGAGGGTTCCAAGGTTCACTTAGCCTCCCATCCTTCTGTAGGTCGGTAAAATGAGTACCCGGTTTGTTGAGGGCAATTCGCTAACACATTGTAAACTGCTTAGAGAGTGCTTTGACACTGATTTAAGCAGTATAGAAATAGAAGTGCTATTGCTATTGCTATTGCTATTGCTATGTATGCTGTAGTCCACTCATGTGGGGCTCCTGATGCTGTTGGGCTGCAAATTCCAGTATTTCTCACTATCCTGGCTAGGGCTAATAAAAGTTGTAGTCTGGCAACATTAGGAGAGCCTCATGAGTCCCATCCCTGCTACAGATACCCATAGGTAAATATGAATTGGATCTGTGGGGTGTGGAGAGATGTGCCACAGAAATATAAAAACAGGATTGGGGGAGAGATTAATTCTCACCAAAGGCATATTTTTAAAATTAAAAGTATCACAAAATTAGAAACTTTTTGAAAAGCCATTCCTTGTTTTTGTGCTATACCTAAGTGCTGCCCCTTTCTATGCTTCTCTAGACACAAAAATACATTTTCTAAAATTTTCAAGAAAGCAGGGGTTTTCTATTGAAAGGAGTTCAGATCCTGAGGGAAGCTTTATGCTCATGGTGGACAGGTCTACTAAAAGTATTCAGCCAGTTCAACTGACCCTTTATGTTCAGACATAGCATTACTAGTGTCCTGACAGCTGATGAACAGGAGAGGGCTTCTGCCTTCTGGTTCTAGGCTTCCAAAATACCTAAGAAAAGCCATGCTGTATCAAAACAAGGCACATATTGTTCAACACTTTCTTCATGCTGTAGTCAACCAGATGTCTAAACAGGAAGCCTTCAACCAGGACTTGAAGGACTAACAGAACTGTCTCTTTTCTTTCTGCAGCAACTGCTATCCAGGGAGATATTGTACCACCTCTGACTCTGCAGGTAAGGTAGAGCTCTTGTGACTAATGCCACCTTAATCCTTATCAGTCGTGAATTTGACTAACCACCTTCTAAAGCCTAAAGTGTTGCTTTTGAGGGGAGTGGAACTGCCAAACCCTACTCACCCTATCAACATGGCCACTGATCACTGAGGATTCTGAGAATTTTATTGCAGAAAAGTAACTTTTCACAACTATGCTATACACACACACACACACACACATCCTACTGGTTGTCTTACTGGTCAAAATAATCCTCACAGAATTTGTTTGGAATCCTACCTGTCCTACTGGCATTCTGGATCAGATCACAATAATCAGAAGGGGGGGGGCAAATCCACTATAAACTCTGCTGGGAAAGCATTTGTGGCTTTCCCCGGATTTTTTAAAAAGCTCCATAGAGAATGTGCATTGTTGCTTGTTTGGACAATCGGATTTGCATTCATTTGCATTTGTGAAAGAGTGGAAGTGGAAGGTGATTGGTCAGATGTGGGCAGGTGCAGGCAGAGCTTGATAACAAGGCACACACCCGGAACCACCATCTTGGATTTTCGCTTTAATAATCATGTACTCAGGCAATAAAACAGCCCTTTTCTTTTCTTTATTCAGGCGGAATATAGCACTTTCACACCTTAAATATGCTTTTTTTTAAAAAAGCTGTTTGGCAGTGGCAACTGGTGACAATAAAATGTGAGTAATTCACTCGCACCTGCCACCTTGATTCGCAGGCATGCCCATTGGGACAGCAAAAGCGAATAGCTTTGCATGCCTGCAATGTTGCCAGAAAACCATCAAGACAAATAGAAGCTGCTTCAAATTTGTGTTATTGCTCATCAAACCACATAGACAGGCCCCTGGTTTAAGTATGTGCTGTGCCTCCTTTCATCTTTCCACTGTTTAGCTTTGGCTAGCTTTATGAGAGAGAGGGGAAAATATCTCCCTGGCCACTTCCTTCTCATCATACATACTTTTATACCTCTCATGGTTGGCTGCTTGTTCTGATACAGGGGCTCCTGTTCCCATCTTCTCCAGAGTGAATGCTCATGTTTAATCCATTTTTACTATAGCAATACTCTATATTGAGCTTACCTTTGCCATCTGTGCTTGGACTCCAGTGGCCTTGAGAGCAGATACTGCTTTTTGAGCTGCTGCTGGACTGTCGAAGTCTACAAAACCATAGCCTGAAATTTAAAGCAGGGCTCATTAGTTGGATAAGAAAATCAGATCTTTTCACTTTTGGAAACCAGAAGTTTTCCATGGGGAAAACCCCCCCACAAAGCAGTGGATATTTTTTTGCCCTGAACCATTGCTGTAATATATTGCTTAGTTTGTGGTCTATGTGTAACCTTTTGTGTGAAATGACAACATGTTATCAATCTGCATATCATTATGGAGGAATATAACACACCCTCTTCCTGACAGTTTTAACAAATTTGAGAACTCTTAGCCTTATTATAGAAACAGTTAATCCTCAGGGTTGTGCTGATACATGAAAAATGGAGAAAAAACAGAGGCTGAGATATTAGAATGTAAGCATTAACAAAACTGTATTGTTTTTCAAAATGTTCATAATAATATTTAGGTGTTGTTTGTACTAGATGACAATGTTATATAGATTAAAACAGGGCTCTGATTTATAGCATTTCCATTGCGATCTCCCGTGCAAAGCAAACAATACACTTCACCAGTTGATGAATTCACTCTATATAGAAAGTCACATTTAACAAATTCCCTTTCTTAACTCTTCCAGAGTTGCTCCTATAGTATTTTACTGAATACTTAAAACATTTAATTCTTACAAGAGACTTGCACTAAGATGCAAAATTGGCCCTCTGATAATTTGAGTGATTCAGGGAAATGTACAAAGTTGCAGTAAGTAATAAGCATAAAATCTGACGTGACCTCAAGGGAAAGGATATACCAAATATGGATGTCACCCTAACATTGCAATCCTATAGACAGACATCTACCATACATTCTGGTGTATAAGACAACTTTTTAACCCCCAAAAATCTTCTTAAAAGTCTGGGGTCGTCTTATATGCCGAGTGTTGTCATCTGTTGCTGTACACCGCCCCGGTTGCTGAGCAGAGGGGCGGGTTAAAAATAAAAAATATTATTATTGTTGTTGTTGTTGTTGTTGTTATTGTTATTATTATTATGCTGGGTGGGGTGAAACCTCTGCGCTTCCCCAACTCACGATGGGCCCATCATAGGTTGGGGAGGCCCGGGAGGTGGCTGGTCAGCCTCATCACAGGTTGGGGAATCACAGGAGGTGGCTGAGTCTCTCCCCAGTCTCATATATGGAGGAGAAGGAACAGTGGCCATTATCTTCTTGTTGTTTTATGCTATCAGTCAGCTTCAGCTTACAATGACTTGATGAATGAGAGGTCTTCAAGAGAACCTGTAGTTAGCAGCCCTCCCCAGGGCTTGCAAACTCAGAGCCATTACCTCCACAGCATAATTATGGACTTCCTTGAGCTTTTAGCTGGCCATGTTTGGAAGTAAGATGTAAACCAGATGAATTACCCTTGCCTCATCGCGGGTTGGGGAAGCTTGGAGGGCTGGCTGGGTGGGTGGAGGGTTGACAGCCACCACATGCCTTTCTGGAAGCCACCTTGGGGCTGAGGAGCCCCATCGCAGGTTTGGGAAGGGCGGAGGGGTGGCTGGCTGGCACCATGGGGCAGTCGCACATGTGTGAGATCAGAGAGACAGAGAATGAGGTACCGGTAATAGGATACCAGGAAGAAGGTACCGATAGTCTTGTAGACAGCGAGGACTGGGCAGGCAGGGAGAGCTTACCAATCCAAGCAGGCTTTGTATACAACAGCCAGCCAATCACTGGTATCGTGATTGGCTGGTTGTTGTATAGTGGGTACCACATACAGTACAGCACTGGCAACTGTACCTGTTCATACAGTATAGCACCAGTACCGTACATACAGTACAGTATACAAATATCCAACAGTCAAAACCCCATAATGGCTCCACCAGCAAGAAGAAAAAAATATGAAGCCAGTTTCAAACTTAAAGTTGTAAACTTTGCCAAGGAACATAATAACTGCACTGCTGCAAGGCAATATGGAGTAACAGAAAAGATGGTTCGGGACTGGAAAGTAAATGCAAAAGCATTAAAGAGTATGCCAAGATGTAAGTGTGCATTAAGAAGAGGCACCCCACATTGGCCAGAACTCGAAAAACATGTAGCAGACATGGTGAATGAGCATCGCCAAAACGGTTATGTAGTGACACAAAATAAAATATGTTTGTTTGCACTTCAGTGGGCCAAATCTAACCCGGAGCATAGCAACGGATTTAACGCCACTATATCCTGGTGTACTAGATTCATGGGAAGGTAATAGTATGGTACTGAGGCATACTACTGAGATGAAAATTGCCCAAAAAATTACCTGCAGATCTTGATAGCAAACTAAATAGTTTCCATCGATACATATTACACCAGTGCAAAAAACATGGCTATGCATTAAGTAATATTGGAAATATGGATGAAACTCCAATGAATTTTGATATAATTGGAAATAAAACTGTCCATCAAAAAGGTGAAAAAAACAATTTTAACTAAAACAACAGGACATGAGAAGTCCAGTTTTACAGTGGTACTAGGATGCACAGCTGATGACGCCAAACTGAGACCAATTATTATTTTTAAAAGAAAATTCAAGTTCCCTGTTGGTTGTTTTGTACACGTGAATGGAAAAGGCTGGATGGATGAAGAAGGGATAAAGCTATGGCTTGATAATGTATGGAGCAGGTGACCAGGTGGACTTATTAAAAATGTAGTCTACTGGTGTGGGAATGTTCAGGGCTCATTTAACTCCCTGCACCAAGCAAAGGCTCACAATACTAAACACACATGTGGCAGTTATTCCTGCAGGATTGACATCGTTGGTACAGCCACTGGATGTGTGCCTAAGCAAGCCATTTAAAGATCGCATTCGAGAACAGTGGAATGAATGGATAGTTAGTGATGAAAAGTCATTCACAAAAGGAGGAAACATGCGTGCTCCACAGTTGGATGTTTTTTGCAAGTTTGTCATAAAAGCCTGGAATGATACTGATGCAGAAACAGTAAGTGTGGCATATCAAATTCATTAGATGATATGGAGGACGACTACTTGTGGCAAGATGAAGAGGAAGCCGAAGCTGAGACCACACCATCTGATACGGAATTCAATCCACATGATGACTGCCTTACAAATGTATCACAAGATATCATTGATGTATGTATGATATCAGATGATGAACAGGAGGATTTTGAAGGCTTTTAAAGGGAAACTGTCATGCCAGCAAAACCTGTAAAAATACCGTAGCTTGCAGTTATGATGGGCATTGCTAACTTGTCAGGGTCTTGCCCGGCACTTACTCTCTCTCTATTGTTTGTTATCTTCCTCCTATCATCATCAGTTACAGTTTCGTTGACAGCTTAGAAAACAAACAGCATGTCAGCTCCCATGGGTTTATTGTCTTATCCTTCCTTTCAGCTTTAGAGTGAATTAGGAAAAGTTTAATCCACTTGCACTGTTTTATGTTTACATGTTTGATGACAATGTTTACTTATTGATGACAATGTTACATGTTTACTTATGTTTATAAGTGACAGTTTCCCTGCTAAGTACCTGCATGTCATAAGCATCTGAATTAAAATTACCATATTGAAATAAAATCTGATTTTTAAAAAAAAATTTATTTGGTGTGCATTGGAAGAGGGGTAGTCTTATATGGCGAGTATATCCCAAACTCTAAATTTTAACTGGAAAAGTTGGAGGTTGTCTTATACGCCCAGTCATCTTATACGCCGGAATATATGGTAATCCAAAGTAGGGTTCATTGACTTCAGCAGGACTTACTTCCAAGGAAAATAGGTGCATGGTTGCAGTTTAATTTCATTTAAACACACACCTCCGTCCTTTCTCTCAGTGAATGCACTTAAGCATTAAGCATAAAAACCATGTGAACAAATGAATGTTTTAGATTACTAGTATCTCCTCTGATATTCTTTATATAGGAAGAACTGATTGCACAGCACCAGGCTTTAAATAAAATGTCTACTGAACTGATGTTGATCTTAATTTTCTTTATTCTTGTTTGTCAACTTTGTCCCTGTCATACAAAGAGTAAATGTCAACATTGCTAAATTGGCTGATGTTTCTTCTTTGCTTAGAAAGTATCTTCATCGCTTGGGAAGAAGGGCTAAAACCTGATATGTCAGTGTTTACTTTTATGTTTCGCCCACTACTCATTTTGTTAGGAAATGATCTAATCTTAATTACACTGAATGCTGAAGGTAATGCATCCAGTGTCTTAGAAATGAGCTTATTTTTTCCCCTAGTTATAATTATGTCAATGAAAATGAAACCCTTTCCCTGCTCTATTATATTTTTTTTAAAGGAAGAGAACACAAACACAATTAGGGGATTGGAACATGCAATTAAGAACTGCTTAACACTAGTCCATTCTAATTAATAAAGCCAATTTACACAATATGTAATCTTTTCAGATACTGTCTTTTGTAAAGAGTTCTTATCTCGGCAGGCAAAGAAAAACCATTTCTAAACTCCTTTTTTCTTCTTTTGAAGTAGAAACTAAATGCCAAACTGTGCCATGCATGTTAAATTTGACTGCAGTCATCAGAGGTTTTGGCATTTGGTTTTAGTGCTGGGTAGATTCCAACTCTCCTAGGGACAAATGCTCCAATGTTGTGTAAGCCCAATGTAGCAATGAACAAATGCTCCAAAGTAATGCAAGTCCATGGTACTTTTAGAAAACGATATCAAAAGTGTATTTAAAATCAAAATTGAAAAAAGGAATTAATAACAAACATACCTTTGCATTTGTTTGTTGTTTTATCCAAAATAGCTTTCGTAGATACAATTTTCCCATATCTATAATTTTTTATAAAAAAGGAAGAAAGCGAAAAAGTTATGTTTACAATATTCCAGTTGTAAAAAAACTGCAATGCTACTATGTAAATGTACACTTGTGAAAATATATTTATACAAACGTTAATCTTAAAAAGAAAAGGGGGGTGACATTGATGACTTGGAAGATGAGCCCAATTTTACCCCTATGTCTAGCAACTTTACAAACCAGCAATTTGCACCAGAGCAGATGTAGTGGCATGAGCTAAATGGAGCAGAGCTATCTATTTTCTACTAAGCAGGGGGTGAAGAAACACCCTAAACTCTTTAAGGTTACATAATCTTACACCAATGTTAGGTATTCTGAGCAAACTATTAAAGGTGGCCTCAGTATGATAAGCAAAGTACCAGCAGAAACATTATATCTAGTCACGTTCCACCAGCAGTGGAGGCTGGCGACTTGCATGTCAGCGGGACAGTGAATCCACTTCAGGTTTTAGTCAAAACTTTAGAGGGGCTATCCAAAGTGTTGGAGTTTTCTTTAAAGTCTGAACTAAAACTGAGAGTAGACTTCTCCACACTCATCATGGGAAACATCAAGCACCACTGCTCCTTCCCACTATAAAGAGATGACCCCAGAGCAATAGCAACAGCCATTACTTGTTCCCTGTATTTCGTCCCTATACCAATGATGTTACAACAGAATTTGTGCTGAAAGTTTAATGAAAGATTCTAAGTCTGAGGCCTATGCATAGTAAGAGAAAGAGATCATGCTCTCAGAGGTGATAAAAATGGCCATGTACTTAAACTGATTCTTTTCTTGAATTTTATGCGTGGAACTCTGATACATCAGAGGTTATGAATGCTTATTGGTTCCCAGTTTTCAGACTCCATGCACTCATTACAAAAACTTTCCAAACTGGAGAAAATCTTGATTTTAGAGTATGTGGCTTCTTGAATTATTATTATTTATTTATTTTACTTATATCTTAATTTGTTTTCTTTCAAAAAAGGAGTGGGGGTTTGTAAGGGGCTCTATGATAAATCTCCCATGCCCCACATCTTTATTAGGTAGGCCTGAGGAAAACTTCTGTCTGAAATTGTAGAAAGCAGCTCCCAGAGAATGTAGACAATACTAAGCTAAATGGATCAATGGTCTGATTCAAAACAAAGCAGTCTTCCTACTTTTCCATACAGGCATTGATCAAACTGAGACCTGCCTAGCCAAATACAATAACATCCAAAATCCTTAAATTAATCCACCTTTATCGGTAGCTAAGAAAAGCTGAGAATATTAAATGATCACAAACAATTCTCTGGGACTATGAAAAGTTTGTCATGTGTCCTCTTTTAATGCTTGTTTATCTTCATATATGTTATTGTGCCCAAAATTCTCAATGTTTTCTGTTCAAATTGCTTAGTCTCCAATCAAAATATGGAGATTTTTGTACTTGTCAACTACTCGTCTAGGCAGAAAGGCTGTGATTCATGCAGCTGTTGTGTGCCAGTTGCCCATTAAGTTTATATTATAGTGTTGAGACTATAGGAACACAACAGACATAAGTAAATATACAATTGTCCCTCCGTATCCACAGATTTGGTATCCATGGATTTGAGTGTTCATGGCTTGAAAATATTCTTTAAAAAATAATAATCCAAAAAGCAAACCTTAATTTTGCCATCTTATATAAGAGACACAATTTTGCTATGCTGTTGCATATAATGCGACTTGAATAGTCATGGATTTTGGTATCCACGGGGGGTCCTGGAACCAAACCCCAGCGAATATGAAGAGACAACTGTACTGTCAAGTAAGATGTGGACCCAAAATGGGAACTTGGCCATAATAGTCTACACCCTTCCTTGCTTGTATTGCATATGATATTTATCTCCTAGAACTGTTTTTGAGTTATAGGCCAATAACCCCTTTAAAAACATTTTTCTCATCTCCGAAGCATGATTCAGGCCCTTAGTATTTATTATGTAAAATGTTTTTATACTGCCTTTTGAAGTAAAACTTTTTCAGTGCAGGCTACGCAATAAAATCATGTGACAATAATAAAAAATAGAACTAAAATGCCAGAATATTTTAAAGAGCAGCTATAGTTTAAAACATAAACACACACTTCAATGTATAGCACAAAGATGGGTCCCCATCCTGCGGGACACCCAGGTGTTTTAAAACCTAGTCAGTAGGAGTTAGGAAGGATGCTACAAAAACAATGCCCTTCTACAGATCTGAGTTCAGAAGAGCCTGATAACTACAAACTTGTTCTTTCGAGGAAGCACAACCCCATCAACTTCTGGTCTCACACCTTCATCCGGATTTCTTGGGTTTTCCCACCCACAGTACCCCTGACATATCTGGATTAAGACTTAATTTGTTTGCCCTGATCCATCTTAAAACTGTCTCCAGCCACCTGTTCAGGATTTCCATAGCCTGGATGAGTTGGCCATGGGGAAGAACACAAACCCACAGCAACTACCTTCATTGCATTACCTTATAGAATGGAATAGGGCCACTGTAATATGGTATCCCAATTTCTACCCCGGCCAGGAGACTCACTATGGTTGATAAGAAAGGCTGATGAAAGGCCAGGTGAACTAACAGGGTTGTTTTCTTTCTATCTACTCGCTAGCATAAATCAGGCACCAGAGCAGCCAAGATTGTCTCTCCTAACTACACTGCAAACTAAAATAGAATGAACCACACAATAAAAAATATCCAAGAGCATCTGGAGATGAGAACTAGATACTTTTCCAAGTATCTTACTCAGGAACAGTACATTCTTTAGTCCTGGGTAGCCAGTAGCCAGAATGAAGCAATCCAAATTTCAGTTTTTTAAAAGGCTAGGTATTCACTGAGAGAATCTCATGCTATGAGCTGGATACAGTTTCCTTTGATACCTTCCTAACATAGTAGTGTTATAGTAGTGGAATGCAAATTCCAAATCTGGAAGGCATGCCCACCCCCAGAAGGAAAAAAAAAAACACAAAAAAGCCTTCAAGGTATGGTGTGTGTATGTGGGAAAAGGAAATGGAAGAATGGAGAAATGAAAGGATGCTGACAGAATAATGAGTAGAGACTCAGCAAGAAGATGCTAGAATAAGGGTAGGAATCATGGGGCCTTCTAGATGCTGTTGGGACTGCAACTCCCAGCCATTCCTCATGCTTAGAGATGCTGGCAGTCCAACATCTGCAGCTCAACAACTACTGGAGGGCCACATCATTTCTATCCTTGTGCTAGAGGAAAGAGGCACTCAGTACTTACACTGCAAGTCATTGTCTATGGGCCTGTCTAGACCAGCAACCCCCCCCCCCGGACTCACTTTGAATCCAGTGCTGGCAATTCAGATGGTGTATGGCCACTTCTGTGGAGGAGCCAAATTTTTTGGCTTTAACCCAATTTGGCTCCAAACTTAAGCAGAGTTGGGGGAAACTCTGGGGTTTCCGGGAAACTATGGAGTGACCTTGGTATCTTTTGCCATGTGGACAGCTGGATTGGGTTTGACTTGGCCCAAGCTATTTCTCCACATGCAACATGGTGCCATCTCCCTTACCCTGCAAGGAAGTGCAAGGAAGGGGATGGATCCTCATCAGAGCTGCCACCACCACTTCCTTGCCAGACAAACAGCTCTGTAGAAAGCCTGCCTGGCATGCTATTACTTCTGCTGAGGGCAGAAATGGGTGGTTAGGTATTGTTGATCACCCAGGTGCCCCATTCTGACCTCAGTAGAAGTGACCACACACTGAGCAGGCTTTCCACGGAGCTCCAAGGCCAGTGTGGAAATGGTGGTGGTGTCTCCGAAAACAGGGAACAGGCTAGTGGGGCTAATGCGATGTTGGCCTGGCTGGCCTGTGTGGACAATGACATGCCATGGCACCAGATTTGGGCTAGTATGTGTGGCCACCATTGTGGTTGATTTGGGGCCAGACAAGCCCTTGGTCTGCTAACGGATCACTGCCTCCTTCTATGTCACACAGACCCTCCTCACCTACTGAAAAGAGTTCCTGCTTTGCTGTCTTCAGACAAGACCTTAAAGGTGACTAAGCACCCACTCCTATAATTAATGCTATGCTATATTTCAATCTTGTCCCTCTCCTCAACTGGACTTTAGCATGACAGGGAGTAGGGAGAGGGCAAGGAGCATCTTTCTGATTGTCGATATGTTATCCTTTAAACAATTTTGAAAAACACAATGACATAAATGCAAATTTAGTGAAAAACACCTAGTGATAAAACTTTTTAGTTTGTACAGAAATTTGTTTGTAAAGATGTAGCATGAGTGGCTAAGAGAGTCAATATACATCATATTAATAGCAGAACTTGGAAGGAAGATATTTAAAAGTAAAATTTCTCACTTTTTGTAAAGCAATGACTGCCTATGGGTTTTGAAAAAAACTAGTCTTATAATGACAACAGTATTTACATTCTGAGTGATGTTCATTCATTTTATGGGAGCGGGGTTCATCTGTGAATTTTTGAGTGTACTTTGTAGTTTTATTCCCCCCACACACACAAATTTTTGAAATCAATGTTTTACTGACAATTAATTCAAAATAAACTCCCCCACCCCACTGTGAATGGATTACCTTTACTTAAAGCAGTGGTAATGCATTAACTATAAAAGGTAGCATTTTCAAAGCTTGGCTTACTTGCTGATAGCACTACCCCAGATTACTTGGCCTATGCCATAGTTATATGCATTTTAGTTTAGAGTACAGATCTAAGATCTATGAGTTAGCTATTCAGATATTATCTTATCCAGCAGAAACAGAAATGGATCTCCTATCCAACAGCAACCAGAGATGTGTTGTGGTAGCACAGAAGAAGAATGGATTCTCAAAATGCAACGAAATGAAAGGTCACCATGACATTATCAGGGTCACATCATCACTTCCTTCTTTGTTTGCCTCTCTGTGGTAGTGGCAGACTTGCATCTTCCACATGACTCTACCAGCTACTGTGGTACTTATTCCTGCTAACATCACTGTTTTTAAAAAGCACTGTTTTATAATTTATTTGTTTAAAAAAATCTTCAGAGTTCACAAAATTACTCTAAAGTGTCTTTACCAAACATTTGCCTAGCATTTACAGATAGTCGTATATGGATTTTTCTAAAAATCACTAATACTGTTTTTAAAATGATATTACTGTATTATTTTTATTTTTTGCCCAAAGCAACATATCCATACACTTTGTTTCATGCACTCTTGTATTTTCCATTCAAATGCTCTGCCGCCTTGACTGTTCTAATACATTTCATGTCTCCCTTCAGGTATTTTTTTTACATGTTTGGTAGGAGTACAAGATCTAATTTCTTATAAAAAAATAGTTATCTTACCAACTGAATTTTAAATTATCACACCAGTGCATGTATGCCATGAGGAATGTAGGACCAAAGCAGCTTTATTAGTAAGTCACAAAAAAGAGCCATGGACCACTCTGTTAGGAGGTAATGCCTTGTAATCCACAATTATTTTTATTTGTTTATACAGCACCTATAAACATACCATTTTACAGAATAGCATGAGCAAAAAATAGCATCAGCAAAAAATGACAGGTCCCTACCTGAAAAAAGATTACCACCTACATTTTAGTAATGGGGAGATAAGCAGGGCAAGGAAGTGAAGAATGGGAGAGAAAAGAACAATAGGATATGGAAATGTGCAAATACAAGTTACATTAACTTACAACACAACCTTATAGATGTCTTGTTAATTGCAATCAACTCTTAACTGTAACAACACCTGTGGCCCAAGGGCACTGTTGTGCTTATTTGCAATCAAGTTGACTGACTTATGATGATCCTATGAATGAGACACCTCCAAGTCACCCTGGTATTAATTGACCTGCTCAGGTCTTCCAAATTCAGGGCCATGGCTTCCTTAATTGAGTCTATCCAGCCCAGGACCTGTAATGCAGTCTTCTTTTTCTACTGCTTTCTACCTTCCCAAGCATTATTGTCTTTTCTAGTGATTTCATGTCTATTCAGACATAAGACCCTCTGAGTTCAACTGTGCACAGTCTTAATAAGGAGATACAGGATTTCAGCTTTAGGGTTTACATCAGCTGGGGAGGAAACAAAGGGATATAAGCTAAAGGGTTCATAAATCATTAATCTGATACTATTTACAGAAAAGAAACTCATTTTTGAACAAGACTGATGGGGCGAGGGTATAGATGGAAAAAAAGAATTCCAACAACTGTATATGCTCTCCTACAAACGTTACCTTTGCTGTTTTCAAGTTCACATTTCTTTTAAGTAACATTAATCAGGACATATTACGTACTTGGAATTAGATCCTTTAATAAAGACAGTGACTCAAAATGCCACATTGGTTACTTACCGTGAAGGTGCATTCTTGAGGGAGTGGGGTGATGCGGGTCCTTTACATCTGGGTTTCGTCAGTCACCGCCCAGGTGTAGCAGGAAGTTACATTAAGCCTCTTCATATTCAAATTTCTTTGTCTTCATCTCCTCCATCCTGGAGCCACGAGGCCAGTTCACTGACTAGCAAAGCCCTGTAAGGACTAAAGAAATCGTTTAAGTCAAATAACATTAAGCAGCGCTAAATAATAAGGGTACCGCCATGTAAGGAAAAACGCACGCAGTCACTGGGCGGGGAAAGGACCCGCATCACCCCACTCCCTCAAGAATGCACCTTCACGGTAAGTAACCAATGTGGCATTCTCTGAGGGAGGGGTGATGCGGTTCCTTTACATCTGGGACGTGCCCAAGCTGACTTAATAGGGCGGGAGTGACTGCGGGATTGGCGGACTCAGTCTCTGAGCACCTCCTGGAGCACCCTCCGACCGAAGTTCGCCTCGGCGGAACGGAACTTATCCACCTTATAGTGTCTAATGAAGGTGGACGGTGTGCTCCAGGTTGCTGCCCTGCAGATTTATACCAGGGAAGCGTTAGTGGAGAAGACCGCGGATGTCGCGGCTGACCTAGTCGAATGTGCCGTGACCCCTGAAGGTCTGGGAAGCCTAGCTGAGTCATAGGCCTCGAAGATACAAGCCCTGATCCAGGAAGCAATGGTCTTCTGCGAAGCTCTGGACCCTATGGCTGTCTGAGAGAAGGAGACGAATAGGGCGTCGCAACGTCTGATGGGGGCAGTACGTCTAATGTAGATCTTCAGGGCCCTCCTGACGTCCAAGTTATGCCAGAGCTTCTCCTTCGGGTGCGAAGGGTCAGGGCAAAAGGAGGGCAGAATCAAGGGCTGCGAGACATGGAACTCGGAGACTACCTTTGGTTTGAATGACGGGTCTGGGTGTAGGGTCACTACATCCTTGGTAAAGGAACACAGGTGTTCCCTAACTGACAGAGAGGCCAACTCCGACACTCTTCGCGCTGAGGTGATGGCCACTAGGAAGGCAACCTTGATGGTGAGAATTCTAAGGGAAACTGTGCGCAACGGTTCAAACGGGTGCTTCATGAGTTGCCTGAGGACTAGGGAGAGGTTCCACGACGGAAACCTGTGCCGCACCGGGGGTGAAACTATCGAGGCACCCCTGAGGAAACGCCTGATATGGGGGTGCGATGAGAGGCGGTTTCCGTCCTGTGCTGTGAGGAAGGCCGACAGAGCGGCCACCTGTCTCTTCAGGGTATTTGGTCGTAAGCCCGCCTCGAGGCCTTTCTGTAAGAATGCCAGGATGTGTTTCACCGAAGCTTCTTCAGCGATCAATTGGCGAGGGGCACACCATCTCTTGAAGGCTCGCCATGTAGCTTCATAGATCCTCCTGGTGGACACGCGCCTAGAGGAAAGAAGGGTACTAATGACTGAATCGTCGTATCCATGTTCTCTTAGGGCTTGCCGCTCAATCTCCAGGCTGTCAGTTGTAACCAGCTTGGATCTGGGTGGAGGATCGGACCCTGATGAAGAAGGTCGGGTCTCTGAGGTAGACGCCACTGGCTCTGAACCCTCATGTCCATCAACTCGGAGAACCAGGGGCGCCTCGGCCAATGTGGCGCTATCAGGACCACTTGTGCCTTCTCCTGGCGAATCTTCCGACAGACTTTCCCTATGAGGGGAAGTGGGGGAAACAGGTATAGGAGACCGGCCGGCCAAGGGGATCGTAGGGCGTCCGTGCCTTCGGCGTTGTGGTGAAAGAACCTGGCGAAGAACCTGTCCAGCTTGGCGTTTGATCTTGTCGCGAACATGTCCACCTCCAGCTGGCCGAACCTGGCCTGGACCTGAGTGAACACGTCGTCGTTTAGCTCCCACTCTCCGGGTAGAACCGAGTATCTGCTCAGGTAGTCCGCTTGTTGATTGCGTTCCCCCTGCAGGTACTGAGCCGCAAGGGACTGCACCGTCCGTTCGGCCCAGAGGAAGATGAGATCCGCTTCCTGTTGCAGGGACCGGGATCTCGAACCTCCTTGTTTCGCTATGTACGATCGGGCTGTAGTGTTGTCCGTCATCACCATGACGTGTTGACCCCTCAGGACTGGGGTGAAGTGTTGCAGGGCCAAGCGAGCCGCTCGTAGCTCCAACCAGTTGATGCTGTGCGTCTTTTCCTGTGGGCTCCAAATCCCTTGCGTCACTTGTCCCTGACAGTGTGCTCCCCAGCCCCGTAGGCTCGCATCGGAGGTGACCAGGATCGCCTGGGGTACTGTGAACGGAGAACCCTTGCTGACTGTCTTCATCTGAGACCACCAGGCCAGCGAATCCTTCACATGCTGTGGGAGGAGAAGGAGAGGGAACTTCCTCAATGCGATCTCCTTTTGGTAAGGCATCAGGAAGTTCTGCAGGGGTCTGGAGTGGAACCTTGCCCAAGGCACAACCCCAAAGGCTGATATCATAAGGCCGAGGAGTCTGGCTAGTAGGGACAGTGGTACCTTCCTTAGTAAACGAACGGTGCGAACTTCCCGTAGGAGGACCTCCTGTCGCTCCTTGGACAGGGTGATCTTGGAACGTTGTGTGTCTATTTCCACACCCAGGTGGACGATGGTGCGGGCAGGAGACAGGCTGCTCTTTTTGAAGTTCACCAGAAAACCATGGGCCTGCAGGTAGTGAATTGTGGTCTGCAGGTCTCTCCCTGCTTTGTTCAGAGAGGACGCACGCAGTAAGATGTCGTCCAAATATGGGTACAGGTGGATTCCCTGTGCCCTCAGGTTGGCGATTAGGGTGACCAGGACCTTGGTGAAGACCCTTGGTGCTGAGGCCAGACCAAATGGAAGGGCCCTGAACTGGAAGTGTTGATCCCCGAATGCAAAGCGGAGGTATTGTCTGCTGTCCTCGTGGATCATGATGTGCATATACGCATCGGAGAGATCGAGTGAGGCTAGAAAGTCTCCTGGTTGGAGCGCCTCCCTTATGGATGTAAGTGTCTCCATCCGGAACTTTCTGTATGTGATGTGTCTGTTGGTGTATTTTAGGTCCAGGATGGACCTCTGGCTGCCATCCTTCTTTGGTACTGTGAAGAAGAAGGAGTACACGCCTAAGAAGCGCTGAGAGGGTGGTACCTCTTCTATGGCTGCTATGTGTCTTAGGTGAGATATGGCTGTCGTCAGGTCTCTCGCCTTCTTTGGGTCTTTGGGTATTGGGGCTGGGAGAAATCTGCCTCTTGGCCTTGAGTCGAACTCGATTTTGTACCCGTGGGTGATTGTTGAGACGACCCACCTGTCCGTTGTCGAGTTCGACCAAAGCTGCAGGAACAGACTGAGGCGGCCGCCCACTGGGGGCGACCCCGAGTCAGGATTGTTGTCGCGAGCCTCCACGCTGGGCGTTGGAGCCTCCCCTTCTGCTGTTGTTGGGCTGCGGTCCAGTGTTCTGTCTGATGACGTAGTTTGGCTTAACCCATGGTGGGCGAAAGGAGTTGTAGTTTCGCTGCTTCCCGAATCCCCGAAAGGAACGAAAGGGACGAGAAGTCTGAAAGGGTCGTCTGCCGCTCTTCTTGTCTGGCTTCTTGAGTGTGGAGGGCATGGCCAACTTTTTGTCCTTTGTCTCGACTAGGATACCTTTTAGGGCCTCTTCCCCAAACAGTTTAAGGCCCTTAAAGGCCGCTGAGGCCAATGCTGCCCTGGTAGGAGTATCCACCTGCCAGTGCTTTAGCCAGACTGATCTCCTGGCCAGCGTGAGGGCCCCGATCGCACGGGCGGAAAAAAATCATGGCGTCCTGTGCCGCGTCGGCTATGAAGAAGAAGGTACGCAGGAATCTAAGCAGAGACTTGTGCAGCACGTTTGGATCGAGCTCCTGGATCTCCATGAGCTCTTGCAGCCACACTATCGCCGCTCTGGAAAAAAGCGATATTGCCAGCGTGGATCTGACCCCGCATGCCGCAGAGTCGTGGGCCTTCTTGATGGCTGCGTCGGTTCTTTTTTCGTCTGGGTCCCGGAGAGAGCCCTCTCCTTCCTTAGGAGCCAGACAATTGGAGACGAGGGACGCGACAGGATTGTCGACCACTGGGGGCTTTAGGAGGTCCAGAAAGCGTTGAGTGGTGTTGTAATATTTCTGAGCCACAGTGGTGCCCCGCCTTCCCATTGAGGGTTTTTCCCATTCGTCAGTTACCAGGGACCAGAAGGCCTCTGGGAAGGGAAGCTCCGGCTTCTTTGGGCGTGAGGTGCGCATCACTGCAGCGACCTTCTCGTTGGACGACGATGTCGATGGAGCTTGGTCTGTGTCTGTAGGAGTAATTTCTAGTGTTGCCATCACCCTAGTAAGGAGGGGAACATACCACTCTCCTTGGAAAAGGCGATCCGATTGGTCCTGGTCTGCAAACTCGGAATCAGAGATTTCTCCTTCTTCCTTGTCGGTTAGGATTACATCGTCGTGGGTCCCAGACGCCCTGACGACGTCGGTGAGGGCGCGCTCCTCATCCGAGGGAGGTAGGGACTCTGCAGAAGAGTGGGTGGAGGGAGGATCCTTCCTCTTCTTGGCCAGGACATCTGTGCCTCTTAATGGGTCCCTAGGGCCCTTGGACGCGGACTTAGCTTTTGCCTTGCCCGGTCCTGCTGGCTGCTGGGACTGCGCGTTGTTCGCCTGGTCCTTAGGGGGAACCCCCGAGGTTGAGCCGCTCGTGCCAGGCTCTTCTGACGAATCCTCGTCTGAGAGCAATGCCTTTGAGAGTAGCTGTAGGGCTGCCTTAATGGCGCCCTTACGCTTTCTACGACCCCCCCGCTGTGTGGGTCTAGCTCCCCTGGCCTTGGGTGGGTGAGCGGCCAACCCCTCGATGTCGGACTCTTCCCCGCTAGAGTGATCGTAAAACACTGGGATGCCATGGTGGTTTTGGCTGGTATGGCCCGTGGGTGCCTGGAGAGGCGGGGCCTGAAGGACTGGGGCCTGGTAGGGCTGTGCCTGAAAACCCACCGCCTGCATAGGCTGAGGCTGGACCACTGGTGGGAGGAAAACCTGATTTTGGTTACCCAAGCCCAGGGTCTGGTTCACCGGCCCCTGTGGCGGCAGGGCCTGGTAAACCAACGGTTGCTGCGCCTGGATAGGTACTGCCTGCTGAGGCATTGGTTGGAGCACCAAGGGCAGCTGGTGTTGCTGGGGTGGCACCTGGGCAGGCAAGGTCGGGAGGAGTGGAGGTTGGGAGGCCAGGGCCTGTGGGGGGGTGCTTGAGGAGTTGGGGCCTGTAAGGCCTGCTCCTCCATGCCCAGGCTTTGTGGTGGTTGGCTCGGTTGGGGTAGGGCCTGGCTGCTTCCTGGAGTGGGGTCAGACAGCGAATGGGGTTCCCCATGCGGTGTGCCCCCCTCCCCCGAGGCAGCTGCGGCGGTTGCTTGGGGCCCGGTGGATGGTGAGGGCTCCGCATGGGAGCGCGAGTCCTCGCTCTCCCCTTCCCCCTCCTGCGCTCCGTTTGGCCTCCAGGGGGGTAGAATACGTGCCGTCCCCAAAAGCAGGGAGGGCACGATGCGTGGGGGAAGGGGCAGTTCGTCCCCGCTCCCCCCAAGGGCCCCTTGTACCTTCCTAGGGGCTCCTGCCCCTGGCCAGTCCTGGCAGCAGGCACCTGGCGCGTGCCAAGCACTCCATAGGGCCGGAGGTTCCATCGCGGTCCCGCTGGAGGCATCGGAGGCCAGCTTCTTCCTGGGCTGTGCTGGCCTCTTCCGTGGCTTGGCTGCTGCTTGGCCATCGGAGGCTTTCCCAGTCACGATGGCCTGGTGTGCCTTCCGGGCCGCGTCCCTCTGAGGGACGCCCACATGGGAGCCGGCAGCGGCAGCAATGGCGACCGCGGCTCCCTCAGCAGCGCTCTCCGCGTCCTCGGAGTGGCCGCGGTCGAGAATCGCATCCCCGGCCACTCCGGAGTCCTTCCCCGCCTGCTGGGGAATCTCCTGGGCCTGCATGGCCTCGGAGAAAAGAAAACAGTAAGGAGAGAGGTGGGAGGGGGGAAGAGAGAGAGGAGGAGCAGGCTGGAGCCGACTGAGCAGCCGCGCGGAGAGAGGAGAGGATTTTTTTTTCTTTTTTTTTTTTTAAATAGGCGGGAAATTCAAAAGGAGAAAGGCAAGGGCTGAAAAGCAGCAATGCCTGGAGAAGGAAAAAGGTAGGTAAAGGAACAAGAAAGTAAAAAGAATAAAGGTGGAGATAGAAATTCCAGACGGAGGAGATTTCTCAGCTACCTACTGGGCGAAGCAGGAAGTTAGAACTGGCCTCGTGGCTCCAGGATGGAGGAGATGAAGACAAAGAAATTTGAATATGAAGAGGCTTAATGTAACTTCCTGCTACACCTGGGCGGTGACTGACGAAACCCAGATGTAAAGGAACCGCATCACCCCTCCCTCAGAGAATGTATTTATCACACCCCCAAAATACAAGCTGAACTAGATTCTCCTGATTTGTAAGAAACTGTGGTTGCAAAGTCTCTGGGTAAAATCCATATCCTGGCTGCCCCTTTCACAATAAAATTGATGTAAACCTTTTGCCCCAACAATCCAGCAGAAATACTATGTCTAACTATGAACATATGAATGTGGTTAGAATATGCTGACTTGTTTTATATCATTCCTTCCCATGGCCAAAGAATGTAGAGAGATGTACTTGGATCCTTTTATAACCTTCTCAACACTTCTATGGGATAGATTAGGGTGACTACCCAAGGCTATCCAATAAGCTTGATAGCACAGTTAGGATTTGAGCTTGCATTTCAAAACCACAGGCTCCAACCATTCCACCACACAAAGTACTGCAAGAACCACCCGTGACATTCTGTAAACAGGAAAGTATAAACAGACTCCTCAACTCTCAACACGGCTTTGCCATATGTTCTGGAATGGCTAGCAGCCCTACATTTGAGATTTGGTCCCAATAATAGTGATCATAAACAACTTTGTGTGTGTAACCTAGTATCTTATTAAACATGCTTGTCATTTTATTCTAGGACCTGTTCTTCGTAAGGCTCTCATTCTGCATAATCTTCAAGAAGGTATAGCAAGTTCAGGTAAAGAAGGCATTTCATGTACAGGTCAATCCCCCCATATCCATGGATTCAGTATCTATGGTTTCATTTATCCACATCCAAAAAATATGTTCTCTCTAGGCATCTCTAGGTCCTCCAGTGTGACTCTATGGTCAACTTCCAGTGTTCGTCTCATTGAAAATAAGAGTTCAATTTTGTCCATGGTTTCAGGTATCCGTGTGTGTGTGTGTGTCTTGGAACGTATCCCCCATTGATATGGGGGTTGAGCTGTAAATTCAAATGGGCAAGTCGTGAGAGGAGGAGGAGGAGGAGGAATAGGAGGAATTTTAGAAATTCTCTAAAAACACATCCATATGGATGATCTCTGAGTGAATGGATCTTTGGGAGAAGTGTCTATAGGTCTGAAGTTAACAGAGAAATAGGAACGTTGGTCTTACCTGTGATTACCTGAGGCGAAGAGCATCCACATGCTTGGGTTGTCCCTCCCACTTGCTCCTGGTAGGCAGGTAACAGAGTCTTTTATTTTGAAAAGCTGACCACCGGAGGTGTCCTCTGGGAGGGACGACCCCTCTGCTGGCCAGTCCATATTCCAGCCTTGAGACGCCAGTAGTTTGACGTATCCGGCCAAGGTTGATATCACTGAAGAACTTCTGTGGTTCCTAATTTCACTGTCCAATTGCTTGCCCACGCGGGCCGGATGCTCTTCGCCTCTACACTGGAAAAGAATGTATCACAGGTAAGACCAACGTTCCTTTTCCCAGTGGAGAGGGCTCCAGAGCATCTGCATGCTTGGGATTTTCTAAAGCCTCGACGATTGGGTGGGACAGGCGAGCCTCAAGGACCCTGAGCCTGAACAATCCTCTGTAAGACCCATCTGCCAAAAGCGGCCTCCGCTGATTGGAACTTGTCCAGCCTGTAGTGCTGAACGAATGTCGAGGAGGACTTCCAAGTTGCTGCCCTGCAAATCTCCTCCAGGGAGGCATCCCTCTCCCAGGCCGCCGAAGTTGAAGCACTTCTTGTAGAGTGGGCCAGGATTCCCTCTGGAACTGACTTATTTAGAGTCTTGTAGCAGGCCACAATGCAGCCCTTGATCCAACGCGCCAGGGTGGACGGTGACACCTTCCTTCCCAGGTATTTCGAATGAGGTGAGACAAACAAGGATTCTGAGAGTCTGATTGGGGCTGTCCGTTTGATGTATATCCTGAGGGCTCGGCGCACATCCAACGTGTGCCAGATCCTCTCCAATTCTCTTGATGGTCTCGGGCAAAAGGAGGGGAGTACCACCTCCTGAGACCTGTGAAAAAACGAGTTGACCTTTGGCTTAAAGTCAGGTGGTAGTCTTAGGACTACCGAGTCCTGCCTGAAGATGCAGAGATCCTGCCGGATTGACAAGGCTGCCAGCTCCGATACCCTACGGGCTGATGTGGTTGCCACCACGAATAGCACCTTCCACGTCATCCATTTCAGGGAGGCCTTCCTTAGTGGCTCAAAAGGACGAACCGTTAAGGCTGTCAGTACCGTGTGTAAATCCCAGGACAGGAAACGATGGACCGTTGGTGGGGCTAAGTTAGTGAGGCCCTTGATAAACCTTCGGAGGTGAGGATGTGATGACAATTCGCTGCCCTACCTGGGGATAAGAAGGAGACTATTGCCGCCACCTGTCTCTTGATAGTATTTGGTCGGAGTCCCCTGCCGACTCCGTCCTGGAGAAAATCTAGTAGTAGAGGCACTGAAACTTGCTGGAAGTCGTGGCCTTTCCGTCTGCACCACCTCCTGAACACTCTGAAAGTATACTCATATATACACTGAGTGGATTCTCTTCTTGATGCCAAAATAGTTCCGACCACCGGGTGTGAGTAACCCTCTGAGGCTAACATCTGCCGTTCAATCTCCATGCGCGGAGCTGTAGCCAGGCCGGGTCGAGATGGTGAACTTGGCCTTGTACTAGTAGATCCTCTCGTGTTGGAATTCTGACCGAAGCAATCTGCACGTCGAGGATGTCTGGGAACCAGGATCTTTGAGGCCATTCTGGGGCGATAAGGATGACCTCCACCCCCTCCGCTCTGACCTTGGTGAGCACTCGAGTATTAGAGGAATTGGAGGGAACACGTAAAGGAGGTCCCTTGGCCAGGATGACGTCAGGGCATCCATTCCTTCTGCTCCCTCTGTCAGGTATCTGGAGAGAAAGCGCGGGAGCTTGGTGTTCTCTGGAGTGGCGAATAGGTCAATCACTGGACGTCCCAAGGTCTGGGTGATGTCCTCGAACACTTCCCGATGGAGGCTCCACTCCCCCTGCTCGATGTCCGACCTGCTGAGCCAGTTGGCTTTCTGGTTGAGTACTCCCCGAAGGTGTTCCGCAGATATCGCCACGAGATTCTTCTCCGCCGATGTGAACAAGCGTGTCGCCTACTTCATGAGAGCTCGCGAACTGGATCCTCCCTGGTGGTTTATGTGTGCCTTCGTCGTGACGTTGTCCGTCCGGACTAGAACTGTCTTGCCCCTGACTATGTCCACGAAGGCTACCAGGGCCAGCCTGACCGCTCTGAGCTCCAGCCAGTTGATGCTGTGGGCAGCCTCCTCTGTCGACCACCTGCCCTGAGCCAGATGGGAGCCGCAGTGCGCTCCCCACCCCCTCAGGCTGGCGTCCGTGGTAATCTGCACCCTGTCCTGATGCCACAACTGTCAGCCCCTGAGGACCGCAGAAGAGAGCCACCACTGAAGGGACGTCGCGACTTCCTGCAGTAGTCTCACCGCCTGGTGGTGCTTGGAGGCTATTTGATCCTGAAAAGGGAGTAAGAACCACTGAAGACTCCTTGCGTGGAACCGCGCCCATGGGAGGCACTCTATGGCTGCTATCATGAGACCGTGCAGCTGGGCCAGTTGCATGATGTCCATCCTCTGTGCCTTCAGAGCCCTCTGGGCCGCTCCCCTTATTGAGATGATTCGGTCTGGTGTCAGCCATATCGTTCCCTCTGCTGAATCCAGAAGAGCCCCCAAGCTTCTCGGAAGCAGAGAACTCTTCTCGAGGTTGACCTGAAAACCGTGATCCTGGAGGGACTGCATTACCAAGCCGACCTCCCTCTCCGCCCTGGTTCTGGACGGGGACCGGATCAGGAGATCGTCCAAGTAGGGATAGACATGTATGCCCAAGCGCTGCCAACATGCCACTAATGCTACTAGAATCTTGGTGAAGACTCAGGGTGCTGAAGATAGACAGAAGGGAAGGGCCTTGTACTGGTAATGCACAGCGTTGTAACAAAAACACAGGAATCGGTGGTGTTCTGGATGTATTGGGATGTGAAGGTACGCATCCTGTACATCCAGAGAGGCTAGGAAATCCCCAGGGCGTATAGACTCCAGAATGTGTTTCAAGGTTTCCATCTTGAACTTCCGTTGTCGCACAAATTTGTTTACTCCTCTGAGGTTCAGGACCGCTCTCCATGTGCCGTTTTTCTTTGGCACCAGGAATAGAATGGAATAGCAGCCCTTGCCTTGTTCGAGGAGCGGTACCTCCTCTATGGCCCCCAAATTTAGCAGGCAGCCTATTTCGTTTGTCATCGCCTGCTGTTTCTCTCTGGTCTTGTGGACTGGGGTCAACATGAACCACTGTGGAGGAAGTTGGGAGAACTCTATCTGGTATCCGTGCCGAATTGATTCCAGCACCCATCTGTCCGAGGTAGAGTTTTCCCAAGCCCCCACAAAGACCTGCTATGTGCCTCCCACTGAGGGTGGATTGTCATTGCTGCGACTTGGCGCTTTGTTTGGAGGATTGGGGCTGCCCCGACTTCCAGGATCCTCCGTGATGGCTTCTGCTTTTGTATCTGTTGTCTCCCCATCGAGGTCTGGGGGATTTGGAGTCTCTGGATCCTGTATGAATTGATGATGAACCGGAGCCATGGTGGGCTCCCGATGACCGAAAGGGCCGGTACCATCTGGAAGACTTCTTATCCTCCCTCCTGCAGGCGGAAGCTAGTGACCTCTTCTTCTTGTCCTTGTCCTCCACTAGGACTGGTTCCAAGGATTCTCCAAATAACTTTTCTCCTAAGAAAGGAGATGATACTAAGTTCTGCTTTGACTTGAAGTCCGCATTCCATGACTTTAGCCAAACCTGTCTCCTGTCTGCAACCGTCGCTGCCTGTGCCCTAGAGCAGAACTGGACCGAGTCAAGCGTGCTGTCTGCTAAGAATGCAGAGACCTTGGTTAGCTTGTTAAGGTCCTGCCGGATCCTGGTCTGGGCCCGTGGAACATTCTTTAACGCAGCCTTGGACTACTGAATCGCAGCACGTGCCATCATGGTCGGTGTTGTAGATGCTCGAATAGCTAAGGAAAGCGCCTCATGGGCTCGTCTTAGTGCTAGATCCATCCGTCTATCCTCTGGCACCTTCAAGGTCTCTTCTCCATCCTTGCAAAAAATTGCAGAAGAAACTAGCTCGGAGACCGGGGTGTCGATCAGCAGGACCTGTAGCTTCCCCATCACCTTCCTGGGAAGGGCATACAGCTTCTTGGCCAAGGCAGGTTGAGGTTTGGCCACTGCGGGGGTCTTCCATTCGTCACATATCAAGCACATTAGAGTAGCTGGCACTGGCATCTGCATGGTCTGTGGTTGGACGTCAGGGAAGAACTCGTCTGAAATCTCAGGGAGATCGGGGTCCACCTGGGACTGTTGTGCCTTTGGAAGTGGGAGGCCCAAGGTACTCACTGTCTTCTTCAAAAGAATAGCGAAATCCTCCTGGGTAAAATGGCGTGCTGCAGGACGAACCTGAGGTGGACCTTCTGGTTCCTCCTCAGAAAGCTCTCCCTCTTCCCTTTCTGAGGCCGTAGAGTCCTCCCCCGTGGAAGAATAGATGGAGACTACATTTTCCTCCTGAGGGTCCCCCTCTTCCCCATCCACCCGTGCCTTCTTGGGGGGATGGGGCTGGCCCGCTGGATCCTCCCACGGTTCCCCTTCATCTTCACTGGGAGGTCTGGTGAGCCAGGCACCCTGGTTGTCGCAGGGGACGCCGATGTTGCTGGGACCCGAGCCATCGCCCGCCCCTATCGCGGCACTTTTGGGGCGCGGGTGCTTTCCCTTACTGGGACCGCTGCCCTTTCCCCTCATCCTGGGGACTGGCACTGTGGCCCTGTTGGGTTGGGGTGGGCGGCTGGGGCCTGGAATGCCTCCGGAGGCACCGCCAGGGGTGATTCCTCCAGCCGCGAGGTTCTCCCCGCTTGGAGTTGCAGCCGTCGTGCCGCTGGTGCCGGCGGGCGGGGGAAACCCGGCCGGGCTGGGGAGAGAGGGAATCCCCATCCCTCTCCCTTGCTCCGGCTCTCCCGAGTCCCCGCTGTTGTGGGGAGTGATGCCCGGTGTCACGAGGTCCTCCCCACCCAGGGCTGAGGCAGAGGTGCCGGCTGTAGCACTCGAGGGGAAGCCGGATGCCCTGGGGAGATGGGGCAGCCCTTCCCCCCCCAGCTCCGAACCTGCCGAGCCCCGCTGGCTTGGCTGGAACAGGCTTGCCGTCAGCCAGCCAGCCAGCCAGCCAGCCAGCCGCCTCCCGCGCCAGCGCTTCCCGCAGCCACCCCCAAAAGAATGCTGGGAAGTCCTCCCCTGGGTCCCCAGTCCCTGGGGCAACAGCCCCACTCACACTCCGGGGAACCGTCGTCTCCTGAGTGCTGGCGGGGAGCGCCGGTGTGCCGTCGCTCGCCCCAGCGTTTGGTACGACGCGGCTCTCCTCCTCCTGGAGGGGCTGCCCGGCAGAGTTCTCCTCCTCCTCCCGGCCGCTGTCGCCTCCATTCGGAGGGACCTGGGCTGGGGCGCAGCTGGTCGTAGCTGAGGCGGGGGGCTTGTCCCCCTTCTTCAGCTTCTTCTTGCCACGGCCGCTCTTAGCTGGGACCTTCCCCCCTCCGCTCTCTGCAGAGGTGCTCAGCTGGTCTCCAACAGCTGCCGGAGGCTCGGCTGTGTGTCGGCTGAGCCTCAACGGCCGGTCGCTAGTGATTACTGCTGCGATCACAACATCTATTTCCTCCAGTGTCGACATACCTTCTCTTTGTGTGGGGGGGTCAGGTATATTATTATTATTATTATTGATCAAAAACTAACTTCCCTTTCTTTGTTAAAGATGGCCCCCGCCACGTGGAGAAGGTTTAGTCGAACTGGACTTACAACTAAGGAGAACAGGATGCAATTCCCATTTAGCAAGAAATAAACTCCTTGCTACCTGGCCAGTATAAATGAGTTCAAGCCTCCAGGATCAGATGAACTTCATCCAAGGGTATTAAAAGAACTGTCAGAAGTAATCTCAGAACAACTGTCAATAATCTTTGAGAATTCCCGGAGAACAGGAGAGGTAGACTGGAAGAGGGGCAAATGTTGTCCCCATCTTTAAAAAGGAGATAAAAAAAAGAACACCCAAATAATTACCTCCCTATCAGCCTGACATCAATACTAGGAAAGATTCTAGAGCAGACCATTAAACAGACAGTCTGTAACCACTTAGAAAGGAATGCCAATAATAATTAAAGCCAACATGGATTTCACAAAAGCAAGTCATGCCAGACTAATCCTATCTCTTTCTTTCATAGAGTTACAAAATGGATAGATGAAAGGAATGCTATGGATGCAGTGTGTCTTGGTTTCAGTAAGGCTTTTGACAAGGTGCCCCATGATATTCTTGCAAAACAGTTAGTAGCATGCAAGCTAGACAATGCAACTATTAGGTGGATTTGTAATTGGTTGACCAACCAAACCCAAAGGGTAGTCACCAATGGCTCCTCTTCATCCTGGAGAGAAGTGATCAGTGGGGTGCCACAGGGTTCTGTCCTGGGCTCAGTGCTATTCAACATCTTTATCAATGACTTGGATGAGGGAATAGAGGGTATGCTTATCAAGTTTGCAGATGACACCAAATTAGGAGGGGCTGCTAATACCCCAGAGGACAGGATCAGAATCCAAAATGACCTCAACAGATTAGAAAGCTGGGCCAAAACTAACAAAATGAATTTCAACAGGGAAAAATGTAGGCTACTACACTTAGGATGGGTGACATCTGGCTTAATGGCAGTACATGCGAAAGGGATCTAGGAGTCTTAGTGGACCACAAGCTGAACATGAGTCAGCAGTGTGATGCAGCAACTAAAAAAGTCAATGTGATTCTAGGCTGCATTAATAGGAGCATAGTGTCTAGATCAAGGGAAGTAATAGTGCCACTCTATTCTGTTTTGGTCAGACCTTACCTGGAATACTGTGTCCAGTTCTGGGCACCACAATTCAGGAAAGATAATGAGAAGCTGGAACATGTCCAGAGGAGGGTAACCCAAATGATAAAAGGTCTGGTACCCAAATGGTAAAAGCCAAGTCCTATGAGGAGTGGCTTAGGGAGCTGGGCATGTTTAGTCTGAAGAAGCGAAGGCTGAAAGGTGACATGATAGTCATGTTTAAATATTTGAAGGGATGTCATACAGAGGATGGGGCAACCTTGTTTTCTGCTGCTCCAGAGACTAGGACATGGAGCAGTGGGTTCAAACTACAGGAAAAGAGATTCCACCTAAACATTAGGAAGAACTTCCTGACAGTAAGAGCTGTTCAGAAGTGGAATACACTGTCTTGTAGTGTGGTGGAGTCTCCTTTGGAGGTTTTTAAGCAGAGGTTGGAAGGCTATCTGTTGGGAATGATTTGATTGTGTATGGCAGAGGGTTGGACTGGATGGCCCTTGAAGTCTCTTCCAACTCCATGATTCTATACTCCAGAGGCAATTTGTATAGTTAAATCAATGCTGGCACAATTCCACCCAAGAATTTTTTCTTTTAAAAAAAGCAATCTCCTTGTTTTGTTTTAAAGCACTCCAACATGCTTTATCTAGAGCTTGTTCAGAGGTGGTGTGGCCCTAGTCCAATCAGGAAGAAAAAAGTAAATATGTTTTTATTTTTCAAGTGTTTTGAACAAGGATATTAAAAAATAAATCTGCAATAGATTTCTCTCTTATTTACTGATAGCATTTATAGCTCACCCTTGGCCAAAAAGGCTCCCAGAGAGGTTTACAAGACAGGCAATGCCCAACCGCTCATGCTTACAATTTGAACAAGACATGACACACAGGAGGAAAATGATGGGGTGGCAGGGCAGGGATATCTTGATTCCTACACTGGGAACCTTAGGAGGGAGCACAGACATTATCTTGTTCTCAATACTTTTCATTCTCACTACTAGGTGTCAGGCTTAGAATGAAGGCTAGAGGAAGGAAACTGCTTTTGTCTACAGAATGGATTTCCTGGTATTTTTGTATTTTTGGCTCTCCTGCTCCAGCAGTAACTTTTGACAGATGCTCACAGAAATCTAGGACTGCAGACCTGGGGTGGGGCACCTAATAAAAGCACACATTTTTAACCTTGTTCAAAGTTCTGTGGTCTTATTGGAGAAAGTTTCTTCAACATTGATTTTTTTTCTAAAGAAAAATGCTTGCAAACACCTTTTGTATTAGGAGTGAAGAAGCAAGCTGTCCTGCATTATCCTCCCAGCAAAGGGAAGTAGATGGAAGATCTGCTTGCAATTCTTCCATCTCATTATTGTTCCAATAATAAGTGTATATATGTGTTCATGTTTGTTTATAGTGGCAATGCTGTGATATCCTCAACTGTTAATATCCACACACTGTAGATAGGTGGGGCTGAGGCTACAAAATAGTGTTTTACAATGAAAACCCAGTACTTATAAACACATTAGCCCAGAGAGCTTAGGTCTGAGGCCAAGTGATTCATGACAACTGTTTGCTTCAATTACTTTTGTGGAGACAGGTTGTGTTCTAACTAGTCTAGCAGAGATTGCTAGAAACAAAAGAGACTATCAGATACCAATACTATCAGACTATCAGGGCACCTACTAAGTCTCTAGAATGAGTAACGCAATTCAGGTTTGTTTTTTTTAAAGCTCCCACACTTCTGGAATTAAGGGAAACAGCTTACCGGCATAATCCTTCATTTGAAAAAACAAAACAAAAAAACACACCTATGTCCCAGTGCCTCTTGAGAAAACAGTGGGACAAAAGAAGTCACAGAAAGACGGATGGCATGGATCTAGGAAAGAAATGAAAGAAACAAAGAACTCACATAGGGTTGGATGGAACAGGCTGGTACATGCCATTGACTCTGCCTTGGATGCTGTCAAAGAATGACCCTGTGCAAGCAATTTCCCTACAACACTCAAAAGATGGAAGGGGATCTGTGGTATTGGAGGGAAGAGGGGGAAGAGAGGAAAATAAGCTTGGGCACTGCATGACACGGAATGTCACCATAGCCTGAAGGTCAGAAACATTACGGGGGGGGGACCTGTACAATTGAAACCCCCCCGTACAATTGAACCCCCTGAAACACATTGGAGACGTTTCAAAATCACTTGTGGAATCACTGTGTTCAAAGGCTTAAAGAGACTTTCATTAAAATAGATTACTGTCTATTTTAGAAAATAGACAAACTCTTCCTCCCCTATGCTGCAGCCCCCTGGGGTCTCTCAGAACTCTGCTCTGTCATTCTGCTTCTCGGTTTTGTTCTTTTAGAATGTTTTAATTGTACTTAAATGTTGATATTCAACCTGGCCCTTCAATGTTAAAGTAAATCTAGCTACATGTGTGATTATTTCACACTACATTAAAATGTAGCATTATTTTATGTATCACATGAATGGGGAATTTACACTGGTATGTCAATCATATATAGGTTTATCATTTAAAGGAAGTAGCTAAGCTCTAAAAAGTTATTCTGACAAGACTGGGTATGGGAAAACATTTGAGCATTTATTTTAAAGTACAAAGAAAGAGTAACTGGCATGATTCCACAAGTACCCAAGGATTCACACAGCATTATAAGAGGCAGACTGTACACCAATACTCATGTTCTCTTACACAAGAGGTTGTACAAACAGAAGAATGTATTTGCATTTTCATCTTTCTCATGCAACAGGCATTCCATAAGTGGAAGATGACTTATGGGAAGAATCCCTCTTCTGCATACTAACGGGGGTTTTGTGTCTCTGCACAAGATGATTGCACCAAATAAGAGAGAATTGCAATCCAAAAGTGTACAGTTGCCCCTTCACATTCGCGAACTCGGCATTTGAGGTTTTGATTATTCGCAGTTTTGGGAGGCCCCCCCACTCTCCCAAAACCGCGACATGGGGCCTCCGTGAAGGCCCTGGGAAGAAGGGGGGAGGGCCAGGGAGGACTCCGCGGGGCCCTGTGAAGGCCTTGGGGGGGAGGCCTCCGCAGGGCCCTGCAAGGGCCTTGGGAGGGAGGGGGAGGGCTGGGGAGGTGACCACGGGGCCTCTGAAGACTCTCCGGAGGCCCTGTTGAGGGCTTGGGTGGGACGGGGGAGGGCTGGGGAGGCATCCACGGGGCCTCGGAAGGGTCTCCGGAGGCCCCGGGAAGGCCTAGGAAGAGAGTGGGGAGGCGGGGGAAAGCAACTATGGGGCCTCCGGAGGCCCCGTGGTCGCTTTGGCAGGGAGGGGGGCAATCAATATTCGCGGATTTTTCACATTCTTGGGGGTCCGTGGAACCTAATCCTTGCGAATGTGAAGGGAGGACTGTATTTCTATTTGCTCAATCTCTCGCATAACATTTCACGACTACTTGTCCACAAGATCCTGTACAATCCTTGCACAACATTTCAAGTTGGCATGATAGCTGATGCAGCACAAGGCCTTGCACAGTGCCCCTCTTCTCTTCTGACACAAGCGTGCACAGAATAGTACTCCTGATGCTTCTACAGACTAAAAGTAACCTTTGAATGCAACGCCTGCAATAGGAGCTGCAAAATAATTCATATAAAATGAATGCCATATGAACAACAGAATAGGAAAAAAAATGCTTCAGTGATCAGGAAATATTTATTTCCTCTCTTTGTGGAGTTCAAGTATCAGCCTGTGATTTTTTAAAAAAATCTAAAGTGCAGGAACCCATGCACTCTGTCAGCCTTGAATTGCTATTTTTGGTCAGAACTACCCTTAGTTGCTTCAGTATGTGGAGTGCATTGTGATAGACTAAAGAAGAGAATTATTCCTGTGGCATCTCTAGGACATTTTGAATAAACACATCAAAGTGCATTTCCTAATCACAGCTATAAGATCTGTTTCAAGTTTATAGAGGGGAATCCAATGTAACATTTCCAACAAGAAGACGGGCTGGCAAGACACATCAAAGCCTATTTTGAGTTATTTTGAGAATAGTATACTCTGAGAAAACACACAATGCATATGTCACCACCAAATTCTGGTCACTGGGTGGGATCCAAAGGAGTATGAGTGGAAGGAAAACAGTCACTTCCACTATTTTGCAACACTTGAGAGGTTACACAGCACACACTTTGCAGCCAGAAGATTTAATCCACTGACAGTGCTGGGCTAGATGGGTAAATGGAGTCTCCTATGTCCCTACAGTGCTACAACACTAGAGAGGACTAACACTATTATTTAACAAAAGCACTATCTTCTGCAGAATACTTTATGTCTGGTATCAAAAAATGCTAAAATTTTAAGTTTCAATAAATGCATTTTAACACTTAACACTTTATTACTGTTTGTTTATTCATTCTTTTTAATTTATTCATATGCATGTACAGATATGGGTTGTTATAAATAATTTATTAGAGAATGATCCAACTCTTGCTGTATTCACGATATAAATGAGAACTGAAAATTATGGGGAGACAGTAAAAGCATCTGGGACCTGATCAAGCAATTACAATTTGCTGTTCTTCCTCTCTCAATTAGTAACTGCCATCTAAAGCAGTTACTTTGTGGCAAAATCTTGGCTTCAACAAAACAAAACGAAACAAAGAATGAAAGAAGGATACATTCATGTTTTTTTTTTTAAAAAAAAACACCTATCCATTGGGGATACATTCCCAGACTTACCACAGATAGTAAAAATCATGGATAGTACTGTAGTGAACCTCATATTTCTGAAGGAAGCATACCAAAGAATCATGCTGGAAAACCTCCAAATGGCTAGAGGTTTTCTCTCTAGGCATTTGGAGATCCTCTGATGGGATTCTATGGCCAACTTCCACAGAAAGAAACGTGCTAGAGGATTTAGAAAAGGCCTAGAAAGAACATATTTTTTCAGATGTGAGTAAATGAAACCACAGGTACTGGTCCCACAGATATGGGGGTTGTACTGAACACGATTCTCTCATCACCACATCTTGAGCTTATTACTGGACTGATTGGGATTATCTTGCTAAAAAATGACCATTCGATGAAAGAGAAACATATGGACAGCCACACTAAGAAATTTATAAAATGCAGCAATTTATATAGAATAGCATTAATAGCATTAAAAACATCAAAACGTTTGTATCTTTCTATAGGTTTTATTTGTGAACAATACATATTTGGGTTTATTTAATTCTATGGTAATTCTGTAGATGGTGAGCTAATAATTTAACCCTGTGTGTGTGTGTGTGTGCGTGCGCGCACATGCGCCTTCAAGTCACCTGTCAACTTATGGCAACCTCATGAATTTCATAGGGTTTTCTTCAAGCAAGGATTACTCAGAAGTGGTTTTGCCAGTTTCATCCTCTGAAATATAGCCTACAGCACCTGGTATTCTACAATAGGCTAAATACAGCCAACAAACAGTACTTTGACATCACATTGATTTTACCTGGGAAAGTTAAGCTCTTGTGTTTGAATCTCTCCAACGAAAAGCATGGGTCTGAGAAGTGGTTATTCATATGTTCATGCCAACTACAATCTTCATTATGGACAGTATTATTTCATTAACTATTTCACCATTCCTTTTTGCTCATGTTAAAAAGAGACATTTGTAACTGCTATTTTCAGATTAAGTGCTTCATTTTTTTTTTTTAGGAATACTAGAATGGAACACACATATTTATAACTATTGTTATATGTAGTACACTGCACCTGTGTACTGTTCCTGAAAAAAAAAATTACTAACACTTGCACTTGGCACGAAGGTGTCTACTATATGCTACAATCTGATGCTACATTATCATGAACCTCAATGCGGCTAATCAGATCACCTGTTGTTTTAGTTGTGAAAGTCGTTAACAGACATGTTGCTGTTGTACTGTGCTTTTAAATAGTTTCTGACTTATGAAGACCCTATTATGGGGCTTTCTTGGCGAATTTCTTCAGAGGAGATTTGCCCTTGTCTTCCTCTGAGGCTGAGCGTGTGTGACTTGCCCAAGGTCACGAGTGGGTTTCCATGGCAGAGTGGGGATTTGAATCCAGGTCTCCAGAGTTATAGTCCTACACTCAAACCACTACACCATGCTGGCTCTCCATAATACACATGCACACATGCAAAACAGAAAAGCAGATTAGCACACTTCATAAGGTTCTTCCTAGTAAAAATCACAATTATTCTAGAAACACTTAAGAATTTCAGGCCATTACAACTGCTGTGTTCAACTGTATGTATTTTAACTTCCAATTAGATATCAAGGGCTTGTCTAGATTAGAAGAAATAATGCTCATACCTGCACATTATAGCAAATTCACAGCAGCATCCTTTTATTTCCATGGTCTTTCCAGAAAACAATAGGCTGCAAAGCTCTCCACGCTTGACATTCACATACCCGCAAATCAAGATGGCGGCCATGTTATACAAGCCCTGCACTGCAGTGTATTTTTCTTTTTTTGCTGTGGGGGCAATCGGGGGAAACACTTGGAGCGGGAATGCGAAGGGAACCTGGCAGTGCCCAGAGACGAGGAGGAGTGCAGCCACCATGAGGAACAGGAGGAGAGACTGGACTGCCAGCCCTTCACCCAATCCAGTGGTGTCACTGTCTGAATCCAGCTGCAATTAAAGGGATGAGAGGAGTCGCCTGGCCAGCCACTGGTAGTGGAGAAGCATCATATCACCTTCCCAGGCTGGGCTGCTCCTTATCTCGTGCTTGTCCTGCGCTCAATGTCAGTGGGCTTTGGAGGGTACAGGACAGGCATGAAAGAAGGAGCAGCCCAGCCCAGGAAGGTGAGATGAAGCTGGAGTGTCAAAGAGCTGCCTTCCTCTTGCTTCTCCGCAACCAGCAGCTGGCCAGGTGGTCCTCCCATCCCTTTAATTGCAATTGGATTCAGACACCACCACAGCCAGGTTGGGTGAAGGGCTGGTCTCTCTTCTTGTTCTTTGTGGTGCCTTATTTTCTATACTCCTATTTTAGGATATGCCCATACCATTTCAGTTCTAAGTACTGCAATAGATGGTATAGCCTGTGTTTGTCTCAGTTTCCTATTGTCCCTGGATAGCAGATCTACTTCTTGCTTTCTTTACATTAGTACATTACAACCCGTGTATCTGGGAGACCCATATTCATGGTTTCATTTACCCACGTCTGAAAAAATATGGTCTCTCTAGGCATCTTCTAGGTCCTCTAGAGTAACTATGGTATGCTTTCGTTAGAAGCTGACTATAGAGTTGCACTGGAGGACCTAGAAGATGCCTAGAGAGAACTCACTAGGCATCTTCTAGGTCCTCCAGTGCAATTGTATGGTATTCTTGGGCCAGAAGTCATTCATTTTAATAAGGTTAGCTATTATCTGCAATAGTATTCATGGTAAGTCTGGGAACATATCCCCCATGGATACGAGGGTCATACTGTATTGTGAAATGTGGTTACCATGGACAGGGTGTTCCCCATGATCTCTCCAAGAAGAGCTGCTTGGCACCTACATTAATGTACTTCCGAAGGACAGAATATAACACTGAACACTGTCCTTACATTACCCAAAATATTGGCATGTATGGGTGCTGAATTTGAGCACAAACACAGATTTACTTTTTCTAAAAGGGTGATGTCTTCTTAACCTTGCTTAACCATATGCTACAATGTAGATCAGACTTCCTCTTCAATCCATATATACCCATGAATTGTTTTCCATCTGAAAACTTACAAATTTGCATATTTTGCATTATTATTGAAAAACTCAGTATTCAGCAGCGAGAAGTGAAACATTATAGACAGGGAAAGCCCTCAGACTGTCAGACACTAAAACGAAAAGCAAAATTAAGGAGAGGCACTGAAGCAAATATGCCAAGGGGCTGCCTCCTTAAATAATGCTTTTAAATTATTAACAGAATGGTTAAATTAAATTCAAGTGTTAATCATAAGAATTGATATTAACCAGCAATATTACAAACTGGTTCTTAGCATTGTTGATGACTAGGACAGAGAATCTCACACATATGCCTGTTAAGCGGGATAGTCTCATGTTTGCCTCTTACAGCAGGAACAGTCTGATGGCACCTTAAAGACTAATTCTGATTAGGTTTTTATAGGCCAGAGCCCATACCATTAAATGCATGAAGTGTTTAAGTATTCATACAAATACTAGAGTACAGAAAGAATAAAAGGATTTTTTTTAAATTATTATGTCTGGTCAAAAGGCCAAACAACCCAAGAATGTACTATATGTTCTTTCATACTACTACCGTATACAGAGCACAAAGGAATACAAAATCCAATAAAATAAAACAGCATGGGTGTAAGCCATTTCTAACTCTGGTAATGAATAGGCATAGCAAAATCAATAGTACAAACACAAACCTAAAAGAACCAATTACTCTTTGTAGTGAATTATTAAGTACCAATGCAACACCCACAGAAGCAAACCTTATCGTTTACTTTTTGTAGTTCACCAAAAAGGAGAAGGGGTGTCTGAGCTTGTGTGTCAAGTTAAAAGTAATATTACTTGCAACTTGTTACTCTGAGAAGTAACAAAGGCATACTGATGGGCCTTGTACAAGCAATGGAATGACTGATGATATTGTTTGGTTCCCCCCCCCACCACCCCATATCACAAGCAATACTTGCTTGTTACATTTTCTCAATATTTGTGTGTGGGGGGGGGTGTTAAAATGTTTACTTAGGGCATTTCGCAGAATTAAAAATTACATTAGCCCATTTTCTTATTTTTATTTTTTTTTAAAAAAAGAACTAAAAGATAATGAAAACTTAATATAAAATGTATTGCGTTACTAAAATAGTTCTGCAACACTAACAGTGATTAATTACAGTGGGTGGGGTGGGTAGGAAGACTTCGTACAATTCAATTATAACAGTACTGAAACACCATTCTAGATGCTGAACTGTGATATTTTCTTTATACAAACAAACTTATATTTTATGATATTAATACTTTTTGGATTATGTTTTCTACTACCTTGGTTGCTTAACTAGTGAAGACTGTGTGAATACTTTTGCTGTTTAAATATCACCCATTACAGCTCTTGAATTGTGCAGAATATGTGCTAATATACGCAACTGAGAATTTGTGTGTGTGTGAGAACTCAAATATAGTACAGGAATATTGTTTTTTCCATTAAGGGATTCTAGAATACTGTACATTTTAGTTGGGTTATAATTGTATTGTAACTTACAGAAAAGGTTAGATTATTATACAATTATTTATGTTAAATTTCAACTTTAACATCAATTCCCTAAACGTCATCCTTTCCAATCTCCGATTTTTCCAAAACACATTTTTTTCATTTCTTCTAAGTAACAATAATTGGCCATTAACAACAACTTTATTTCTTTACAATACACTTCTTCGTTCCTTATTTCTTTTTCCTCTTGAGTTTGGATATATCTTTTTAACCGTATCTTAACAGGCCTCTGTCTCTTCATTTTTCTTTTAACCTAATCTTTGCTCTTCTTTAGTAGTATTTGTAATGTTTTAGATATATGTTAATTACATGTATTCAATTATATGGAATATCATATGTAATTAAAACAACAATAAAAATATTGAGAAAAAAAATTGTATTGTAACAATATGTTCATACCTGTTTTTACAGTGTAGTTCTTTAGTCAGAGGTGGTTGTGGTTTTTGTTTGTTCCAGGAAGACTTTGTAACAAGGTCAGTTTTAAAAACTAGTTTTCCAAGCTGTGGAAGGATGCAGCAAATGTAACTATTTCCTTACTCTGGCCTGGTGTTGATGCAATGTTCTACGTTGTCTAGCCATGATTAGGAGATTGGGAATGTGCCACAGGCAATGGATATTTTCCCTTTTTGCCTACCATGCCAATTCCCTTCCTTTCTTGTTTATCTTGGAGTAGAATTTACAACAGTGCTGATAAGGTACACTAAATAAAATTCCCCTATAACCAGAGTTTTGATTGTAAGCTAGCTGTCAGAGGAGAAACAACATTTCAGCCTTTGTAACGAAGATCAGTCAATCTCCAGTCCAGAAGATGTTCAAGCCTAAATGGACAAAATACATGGCACTTGAAACATAGAGTGCAATTCACTGGGGAAAGGATCAAGAAGGAACTTGTTGGGGAAAAAATCACAAAAGCCTTTCCTCCTTTAGTCTAAAGGAACTGCTTCTTTAACAAGTCAATAATGTCTGCCTATGCTGACCACTGTAACTCAAATATTGGAGCTACATTTAGGTCAGGCTGCAGCTTTTCCTGCTTACTCTTAAAATCTCTGTTGAACGGAAACGCTGGGTGGGGGACAAAGAAGGAAGTCACTTTGGAGGCCAAATGAATCTGGCAAAAGTAACTCAAAACCATAGTCCTTTAAAAAAAAAAAGATAGTTTCTCACCATCTAAAGTTTTCAGGAAACTATCAGACTGCAATAACAGGATAGAATCCACAAATCCATGTACAGTATTCATTAAAAGGATAAAATGCAAATTAATGCTCAGGAGCAACAAAATGAACTGTTCTTTCTCCACACACACACACACACACACTCCTCTGCCTAAAGTATTGTGTGGGGGAAATTGGAACTTCATATGAATGTAGAGATTTTATTTATACCAGTGCTTTTCAAAGTGGTGGTCTGTAGACCAGTACCATTCAGCCATCTACTACCAATCTACAGTGAGTTTCCAGGAAAGCAAAAAACAAACAAACAAAAAACAATTGTAGTTAATGGACACAAATATTGTACTAGTCCCAGGCACATTAGGGGGGAAATTGCCAGCCCCGCATCAGATAGCCTGAGAAGCACTCTTTCACAACAATCAGACAAACCTAGCCAGTACTGTTTTCTCTGACAGTGGCTATTTGGAATCTGGCCTTTTCCTGATAAGTTTTTCTCTCCCATTTGCCACATATCACTTCCTGAAAGATGCCATATGTTAAAAAAGTCTTCCTCAAGGTATATGCCATCATTGCCAAGTTCTGAATCTCTGATTACAAGCAATGCAGATGGATGCCTGTCCAAGGCGTGGGCGTGATGGAGATGGGAGGGAATTCTTTTGGAGAATTCATGCTCCAACCATTACTGCATAACACTTAAGATTTATTGCTAACTGAAAATAGGGTGAAGAGAGTCTTATTTTAAAATGATGGTGATAATGGAGAAGGGTAAGAAACTGGAACACATTCACAACTATGTTCCTTCCAGTCCCATCACCGCTCAACAACCATGATAGAGAAATCCTGGAGTGAATACCAAATTAGTACAATACTTTTGGCTAAGGAAAAAAAAAATCTCCCAAAATTTAAAATCTGCTTGAGAGACAATGCTTAATTTATATCCCACCTTTCTCCCAACACAAGACCAAAGGCTGGCTCGCAACATAATTTTTTTTAAATAAAATGTGGTTCAGAGGGACAAAACAAAGAGTTGTAAGTAAATGAATCGCCCATTATTAAATGAACGTTTTACATGTATCAAGCTGGAAGATGTTTTTGGCTATCTTGAATGGGAAAATTTGAACTAGATCTCTTAGGGCAGGAACTAGAATTTGCCGTGGGAAAATTAAACTCTCCATACAATCCACCCACTGACAATCATTGGGGGTGGGAATTCAACTCCAGCTTTCCACCTCTCCAGATGGTAGCCCCTAGGTTTTATTGCTGAAGGAGAAATCTGGGGGTGCCTCCTCACCATAACATATTAGCTGAAGCAAACAACAAACAAGCAAGCTTAATGAATGAGCCCACTCAGGAGCAGCATCACAATTTTGGGAAGAGGCCAAAGTAATTTTAGCCAGGAGAAGAGGAAGCAATCTATTTTACCTGAATCTTATTGACTAGTGCAATTATTCAGACAAAACTTCAAAGCAAGCACTTCAATATTAGTTACAACACTGAATAAGACCGTATTTAAATACATTTATCAAGATCAAAACAGGATCCATGAACAATAAATTTAAAAACACTGAAACAATTTACAGATCTTTCTTTCTAAAGCCTTGATCAAATAGTTACATTTTTGAAAGAGTTACACAAAGAGAGTTAACACATTTTTGAAAGAGTTACACAAAAAGACCCCCAATCAAGGTTGTTCCTTTCCATATACATGCATGCTTCCATATAGCATTACTATATAGAAGTATGCTACACATTTTCCTAGATGCACCTGCAAAGCAAATTAATATATGCCAAAGTGTATATAAAGTGCAAACATGATTATTAACAATACAAGATATTAAAGCAAAAGAATTCTAAGATTCCTGGAGTCAAAAGAGGCTCCACAGAAGGCTATCCAGTAATTGTTGTTGTTGTTTACCTTCAAGTTTTTCTAATAATAATAATAATAATAATAATAATAATAAATTGTATTTATATACTGCTCTTTGGTAATCCAATCAGGGCGGTTCACAACATTAAAAAACCATACAAGTAAAACAATATACTCCTCCCCTTAAAAATTTATTAAATCAATTTACAAATTAAAACAACAATTAAAACATTTGATAAAAACACATACCTACATTTGGCAATAACAGTCATTTAAAAAAACAAACTTTTTTATTCTTTATTTTTAACACCATTAGACTGGTGTCATTTGTTGAGACACGGTTCATTCAGTTCATAGAAAGGTTTATTTCTGCATTTCTATTTACAACACTAGAGAAGAATCAGACACAGGTGTATTAACCAGTTGAGGACCTGACCCTCATTACCAATTGGAGTTGCCCTTTACCATTCAAGCGTAATAAACAAGTATGCACCCTGCTACAGGTGGTAGATAACACATTTCTGCAGGAAAACACTTAATACAGACAACTCATTTCTTCAGCCTGTTTGTATGTCTCTAATTCAAATATGTAGTGTGCACATGTGCTGTGTTGTTGCTAAGGCTGGTGTCACCCTCCACCCCTCGATGGTGTCACCTGGTTCGGTTTGGCCCCTGCGTCCCCTCCCACAGTGCTGATCCTGTATGTGAATGCCATGACCAAGAAGATATTAATTCCATGCTACCAACAGTATAACATCTGTAGGCTGAATGAGAAACACACTGCTCTGTTAAGACCAGTATCAATGATGATAACCATGAACAGGATTTCTTTCTGAATTATTACCTATATTTTTGCCCAAATGTAACTCAGGTGTCCTATGCCATGTCCTTCCTACCTGACATAAAACACTCACAATGACCTGAAGGTGCAAGCTTCTTTTTGATGGGGCTGGGGAGAATGGAAAGAAATCATATTAATGGGGTGGGGGGATAACTGGTCAGATCCAAGCTCTTCTTGCCAGTTAGGTACCGGTATTTAAATTTTGTAACACCAAATCTGTCTTCAGTGGCACAAACAATAGTTATCATTACTTTTGCCAAAGGGGAGGGGGGAGCAAGAGCAAAACAGATCAAACATCTGTTGGTCACTGGCTTGCTAAACAATAAGACAATTCTCATGAGGCATCTAAACAGTGACAAGGAAAGAAAATTCCAAGATAAGGAATTTCACAGCATGGGTTCTTCTGCTACACAACCTCTGGAGAGCATTATTAGCTTTTAAATCATAAAAGTAACCCCAAAAGTTTCACCTATAGAAGCAGCTGCATGATAGGTCTTTGGGTAACCTATAGCTCTGGCTTTCGTCTTATTCAGGCAGAATCCATCCAACCAATTAAGAGAACATGCTTCTCTTCAACAGCGTGATTAATTCCATTATTGCCAGAAATCCAGCGGAATCATTGTCTTTCAGGAGAAACCGACCAGCATGTCCCTATATGAGTTAGTGATGTCAATATGACAAGTACAGGACATGAATGAATCTGTGAGTCATGCAGGAATACAATGATTTGCAGTTGTTTTAAAGAATTGGAAGCACATAAGTCTTCAATGCAATATATTTGTTTGCTCATCTATTTCATCTATATGCTACTTTTTTCTCAGAGTGGGACCCGAAGATACCAGGCAGCTCACAAAAAATCTCAACCGCATCCTCATTTCTCTAGGAGTAAGCTCCACTTGATAAAGCTTGCTACTGAGCAGACATATATGGGATGATACTTGTTAGCAGCTAATAGCAAAGAATCACACACACATAAAAGGGAGAGGCTAGTGATGAAACCTAGTATCTCACACCAGAAAGAACTGTTCGGCATCAAGAATACCATTCCGAATGGAATTACAGCACACTTGGCCACCAAAATTATCAATTTACTCACACAGAAGTAAGTCAGTGATACAAGTAAGTGCATAATGATTTAGAAAATGTGTGCAATTTTTTGGTGAGAGTACCTAACAAGTTAGTGAAAAACTTTACTATTTTGAAATTACAGTTATCTTCAAATTACATTTAGGATTTTGTATAAACTATCTGTCTACAAAAAGTTTAAAAGTTTTGGTATTAAACTGTTCTCCAGTCTCAGCATCTGTCTCTGAAAAAAACAGCACGAGTTGAAACTGGACCTTCCTAACAAAGGACTAAACTGGTAATCTTGTGTTTCAAAATAGGGCAACCAATTGAAAACACTCTATTAGAGTTAGAATTCCACTAATGCCAAATGTTCTCCTGGGCAAGTGTTCGAAATATACTATATGGAAGTCTGTTCCAATCTGGCATGGAAATACACAAATGGTACAATGGTTAGAAAAACCAGATGAATAAAGGTGGGGAATGGAAATAGGCCCAAATATGAATCAAGAAATAGCAACAACTCTTCCCCATGGAAGCAATTTTTTCCACATTAATATACAATATAAACAAGAGCACAAACTAATACCAAAAAAAGTTGCAAAATTTCAGCTGTATAGTCACTGATAAAAGCTTTCTCAAGCAACTTCCAGGAAGAAGGAGGCAGAGGAGAAAAATTATCAAAATGAAAGCATGTTCAAGTTTATCATTGCAGTACTCTATGCCCAAACTGAGTTGAGTACAGTGAATGATACTTTTGGAAGAAAACTGATACTGAATCATAAGAGCTACACCACTGTAGCCAATTTTTCAAGTCATCTCTATTAAAAGTGTACTTGATGGTTAGCTGTTTTTTTTCTATCTAAAATGGTGGTCACAGATCCAGTGCTGTACCCATTAGGTTTTTTGAGAAATGAAACCAAAAGTAATTAATTGGCTGTAGCCCATGTTCATTTAGAATAGCATACAGGACTAAAATTATAAGCAAGAAGACACTGCTGGTGAACACACCAAGGTAGGCAAGTACCACTGTGCTATATCATGTAACATGCAGTATCTTGGACATTTTGTTACTTATTCTCAGACTGGGAAGTAATGACAGCCTTTGAATCAAAGCAAAAAAAAAAAAAAACTCCTCTGGAGGTTAATGTTGCAGTATGGAGACAGCAAACCACTTTGACCCTTTAGAGTCTAACAATGGAAGCATACCCAGTCAGACACAGACTTCAATAACTTCAATGGAGCTCACGCCCAAGTTAAATGGGTAAGAGACGGTATCCCAAGTGGCTTATTGTGGCATCAGTTTTTATAGGCAAAACTCATGCCATAATACAGTTGTCCCTCCACATTCACAGGGGTTAGGGGCTCAAGACCCAGTGAATGTCTTGAATAAAATAGGCTTCCTCCGCCCGCCCACAACCCCCCCGCCCTTCTAAAGTGGTGATGGGGCTTTTCAAGCCCCATCGCTGCGTTGGGAATCGTGGGGGGTGGCTAAAAAGCCTCCCGCCCGCTTGGCCTCCACCCCCCCGCCCCCTGCTGTGCTTCCCGAAGTGGCTATGCAGCTCTCGAGCCCCATATCCACTTCGGGAAGGCCGGAGCACTGGCGGGTGGTTAGCCAGCCTCCCCCTATGCTTCCTGAAGTGGCTGTGGGGCTTTGAAGCCCCGTAGCCACTTCAGGAAGGCCGGGGATGGTGGCGGCCACCCCCCCCCCCGCGCTTCCCAAAGTGGCTGTGGTGCTTTGAAGCCCCGTAGCCACTTCAGGAACGCTGGGGAGGGTGGCGGCTGGGCACTTCCTGAAACGTCTATGGGGCTTTAAAGCCCTGTAGCCACTTTAGGAAGGCCAGGGAGGGTGGCGGCCGGGTGGGCAGGAGGGTGGCCAGCCACCCTCCGCACTTCCCAAGGTGGCTGTGGGGCTTTAAAGCCCTGTAGCCACTTTAGGAAGGCCGGGGAGTGAGGGTGGCCGAGAGGCTTTTCAGCCATCCCCACCCCTTCCAAAGCCGTGACAAGGCTTGAAAAGCCCCATTGCTGCTTTGGGAAGGGTGTAGGGAGTGTCTGAAAAGGCCTTTGCCCCAAACTCCCTGCTCTCCCGGGGCTAGGCTCTCCACCCCAAATGGCGCCACGTCCCAGGAAAGCAGGGAGATGGGTGTGTGGTTTGCTCAGGGCACTCCGTTTAAATTGGCTCCTCTCCCTTGCGTGTGAGGGAGAGAAGCTGATTTAAATGAGGTGCTTCCTGAGCAAACCGCAAATAGTCGAAACTGCGAAAGTGAAAGCCATGAATGTGGAGGGGCAACTGTACATCAGTCAGCCTCCATGGAGCCACACTACTTTCTATTTTACATACATAAAAATGGCTCTGGCCATCAATCAAAAATTGTAAAAGATAAGAACATGTGTTGAAGGCTACACATTTTCTTGGGGGTTGTCTAAACAGTTAAAATATTCCTCACTGAATGCAAGGAGAATACGATCTGTTCCCATAGGATCCTGCATCTAATTGCTGTATTGTGAATGAGGGGGGCCCAAAATGCCATATATTCCACTGTTTTGAAAAACAGTGTGCATTCCTGTGTGTTGGGACAAGCGAATGAATTTATTCACTGTCCCAGTATGAGAAGATGATTGGTCGAATATGTGCGGGGGCAGAGCTTGCTAACAAGGCAAGTGCCCAGACCCACCCTGTTGGATTTTTGCCTTAGCAAATTAGCACTAAGGCGATAAAATAGCTTTTTTTGTTTGTTTGTTTGCTTTTTTGTTAAAGTGAACAGTTGCTCTTTTGCACCATGGATATATATATATATATATATATTTTAAAAGCACTGTTCAGCAGTGGCAAATTGAGGTAAGTAAAAATGCAAGTAATTCACTCGTGGCTGCCATCTTGATTCACAGGCATATCCATTTGCACAGCAAATGTGGATAGCTTTGCATGCCTGCGATCTGCTAAAAAAACCATTAAGACAAATAGTAGCTGCTGTGAATTGTCATCACCATGGAGCAATCCACGTTTTTTGCCTCATATAGACAAACCCTTAAAGTGAGAAGGGAGCAAGAGTCCATAGACATTAGTAGTTTCAATTTAAGCAAACATATATGTACTTTAATATGCAGGTTGACCCCCATATCCACAGGGGATACATTCCAAGATGCCCTGTGGATACATAAAACTGTGAATAATAGGGAACCCTATTATTTTCAATGAGATGAATGCCAGACATTAACCATGGAATCACATTGGAGAACGTAGAAATGCCTAAAGAGAACATTTTTTTCCCGGACGTGGATAAGTGAAACTGTGGATACCAAATCCATGGTACTGCTATATAAGCAATTTTACAACATTATAAAATTAAGCTCAAAAGGCAGAGAAAAGTGAAATTAAAAGTCTTAGCTTTACATCTTATGATTGGGTGTAAGCAGTAGTGTTATTTAGCCAGTTCACCCTGGATTGCTGGAAGGGATTGTTAAAACTGCTAAAAGACTTTTCAGCTGCGGAGGTTAAAAGGGGAGCCAGAAGTAGTGGTGGGAAACTGGACATAGAAACTGGAGTAGAAGAGAGGGGAGAAGGTCACATGGGGAAGGACTGGAACTTCTGCAGCCATGGGGGACAGCTGGGATGGGAACTGGTTAGTAATTATTTTGAATGACACCACTGGGTGTAAGAGTCCTAAGTATTGCTGAAACAGTCAATACTGGTCCTGGTGGACTTCCACTGTTCATCTGTCCACTTGCACATACGGAGAGAAATCTGTCTCCATTGCATTCCAGAGCAATGAAAAACAAACAAACCCTGGATCCAGAACAGAACAAAAATGCAAACACAACCTATCTGTCATTGCAAAATAAAACTAGGTTGAGTTTCTATCACTCTGTTCCACTTGTCATGTACAGGATACAAAATTAGTTGTTGTGGTACAAAACACTCTGTGCCATTTCAGCTAAAAGTCTATTAAATACGAAAGAGATGTCAAAAAATTAAATAAAATCTAAACAGGAAGAATTTGGCTTTTGTAGCACCCCCGGATCCATGGGGGATTGGTTCCAGGACCTCTCATGGATGGTGAATTCAGTGGATAATAGCGAACAGGGTCCCAGGGTCTATCCCAGGGAAAGGTGGGGGAGAGATCACTCCCTTCACCCCTGCATCTCCATTTCCGCCCTGGTAGCGAACCCAGGAAGCAATCCTGGGGGCAAATGAAGGAGGGAGGGAGATCTCTCCTCCCCTCCTTTCACTCCCGCATCACCATTTCGGCCCTGGGAGCGATCCTGGGGGCAAAGGGAGGAGGGAGGGAGATGTCTCCTCCTCTCCTTTCACCCCTGCGTCATCATTTTGGCCCTCATAACCATTTCTCTCCTCCTCTCCCATCCACCCCCCCAACTGTCGCCATCTGTGGATAATTGAATCCATGGGTGGCGAATCAGTGGATTCAGGGGGTGGTACTGTATTTTTTAAAAGCCTTAAAACATCTTGACAGTGGTAAAGACCAGCCAGTTTTTAAAAATCTTCTTGATTTTATGTTGAGTTATGTTGAACGACGTTAACTTTCACAGACTGACACCATTTGCCTACAATGACACCGATTTGAGATCTTCCTCAGAAGAATTCTACATACTGTTTTTCATAGTTGCTGACTGACTTGGTATAAATGCGATGGGTAGGATCCAAAGAACTTGGAGTGGAAGAAAAATTGTCACAAGCACTATTCAACATATGCTTATTCAAGGACTTGCACTAGAGTACAGACAGATAATAAACAGGCTCTGTTGTAGTTGTTACAAATCTATATGCACAAAGTTTTGTGCCCGTGGAAGATCAGAAATGGTTTGGGTTACTTTTTTCATGTGACACACTGTGTGAGGCATTAAAAAAAAAAAAACTTTCCATGGGAATAAGATAGCTTTTACTAAAAAGAGGACACCTGTGGATCCAAACCAACAAAATCAAAACCTTACACAATGAGTAGCACAAATGTGTGGTGGATTTTACTTCAACAACTTGAACCAAGAATTCCTCTCCAATCAAGTATACCAACAACACCCTTATACTGATATACAGTGGGCCCTTGGTATATGCTGGGGGTTTGGTTCCAGGACCCCCTGTGGATACCAAAATCTGTGGATGCTCAAGTCCCATTATATACAATGGCATAGTAAAATGGTGTCCCTTATATAAAATGGCAAAATCAAGGTTTGTTTTTTAGGGGGGAAGGAGAATTGAGAATATTTTCAAGCTGTGGGTGGTTGAATCCATGGATACAGAGGGTCACCTGTAACAGGTCTTTCCAGGTGAATTTCTTGCCAGATGCATAGAATCATAGAATCATAGAATCATAGAGTTGGAAGAGACCACAAGGGCCATCCAGTCCAACCACCCTGCCTTCAGCCACCCTGATATTTGTTGGAAGTCACACTCTGCCAAGGTGCAAGGGCCAACAAATTTCTCACTTTCCTTGCATTTCATTGCACAAACAGTAGAAAAGGCAACAAGGAAATCAGTGATCTTGGATTTGATCCAAAGATGAACTCGTCAGTAGAGGGGAAATGGTGGGATCATTGGGTGGGAGTGACCATGCTCTCTTAGAATTTATTATATACAGAAAATTGCAAACAATTCTAATGAGGATGAAAAATGGGAGGTGTCTAAAGAAATCAGGGTGAATGTACAAAGAACTTTCAGGTGAGCTAAAATCTAAAGAGATGGATAAGAAATGGGAGAAGAGGGAAACCACCAGAGAAGAATACACGGATAGCCCATACCTGTAGGAAAAACTAAGTTCAGAATGAGCTAAGGCTCTCTAAAGAGGTTAAAAGTAATAAAAAAGGTGGGGGTTTTTTTGGTTAGGTTCAGAGCAAAAGGAAGAACAAGGAAATGATAGGGCCCCTGCATAGAGGATATGGCAAAATGCTAAAAAAGGGACAGAGACACATCCAAATTATTTAATACCTTCTTTGCCTCAGTATTCTCCCAAAAGGAAAAAGTGCTCTAACTAGTGAAAATAAAATAAATCATGCAGTATAAGGGAACTACAGCATAGAACAAGTAAAGACAAAGAAGTAAAGGAATACCTAGTTACTCTAAATGAATTCAAGTTTCCAGGGCCTGATTGACTGCATCTAAGAGTACTAAAAGAACTTGCGATGTAATCTCAGAGTCACTGTTAATAATCTTTGAGAGATTTTGGAGGACAGGAAAGATCCTGGCAGATTAAAGGAGGGTGAATGCTGTCCCCATTTTCAAAAATGGGTACCCAAGCCAACTACTGACCAGATAGCCTGATATTGATAACAGGAAAGTTGTGAAACAGATAATTAAACAGTCAGCCTGTGTGTACTTAGAAAGGAATTCTGTAATTACTAACAGCTAGCATGGGTTTGTCAAAAACAAGTCATGGCAAACTAATTTTATCTTTTTTTTAATAGCTGCAAGCTTGATAGATGAGGGAAATTCTGTGAATGCAGTATATCTTGATTTCAGTAAGGTTTTGACCAGATCCTCCATGATATTCTTGAAGGCAAGCTGGTGAACTGTGAGCTAGAAGTTAGGTGGATCTGTTTTTGGTTGACAGACAGAACTCAGAGAGTACTTGCGAATGGTTGTTGTTCTTCTTGGAGAGAAGGACAAGAGGGGTTTCCCAAGGTTCTGTCCTGGGCCTGGTGTTGTTTAGCATCTACATATATATATATATAAAAACTCTTGGGTATGTTTCCTTTCCCAGCATGCTGCTAGATCGCTTAGGAAACATACCCAACCAACCCCCTCCCTCCTCTCACTCCCTCAGCCAACCACCCCCCAAATGCAAATCCCCGCTCCACCTCACAATCTACTCCTGCCACTCAATCTGCATATATACCCCCAGCCTCACAAGGGCCCCTCCCTCCTCTCACTCCTTCAGCCACTAAAACAATGTAATATTTTTTCCTAAAATAACATGTAGCTGAACCGTGTGAAAGAATTCTAAGAAAAAACATGTAAAATGATTTATGAAATATATGAATATATAAAATGAGTTAATTTATAACCTTTACAATCTCCTATAATGACATATGTTATACTGGGTACAGCTATCCTAGTTTTTATATAAATGCCTTAGATTTTGAAACAGAAGGCATGCTTATCAGATTTGCAGATGACAACAAACTGGGGAAGGTAAGGCAGTGAATACTCCAAAAGATAGGAACAGAATTCAAAATGAATTTGACAGATTGGAGAGCTGGGCCAAAACTAACAAAATGGATTTCAACAGGTATAAATTTAAGTTACATCTATTCAGGAAAAATAAAATGCATAAATATAGGATGGGTGATACCTGGCCTTAAAGCAATACATGTTAATAAGATATAGGGTCTTAGTACACAACAATCTAAAGAGGAGTTTGTTTGTTGAATGTTATTGGTGCAGCTTTTTTAGTATTGCAGTGTATTCACCTGAAAACCAAAATTCATTCAATGTATAAACCCAAACAAAACAAATCTGAGAATACTCACATGCCCCATCTTCATCGTAGTTGCTAAGATCTGCATGGACAGTTCTGCTGAATTCTAACACATTGTACCACTGATCTTTGTTAATTACTCTGTATTTTGACTGCTACAGAACAATACTCTGAAACATGCCATAGTGAGCTCAAAGGCATAGCTTTCCATCCACAAGATCCTTCTTTAATGAGTCTGAAAGGAATTTATCCTCTCCTGTTTCTATCTACATCCTCTGAGACTAAAAGCAGGGGCAAACAGAAACAGATAGAAGTACAGTTGTCCCTCCATATCCACGGAGTTGGTAGCCACGAATTTAAATATTCACAGCTTGAAAATATTCTTTAAAAAATAATAACCCCAAAAGCAAACCTTGATTTTGCCATCTTATTTAAGGGATACCATTTTGCTATGCCACTGCATATAATGGGACTTGAGTATTCACGGATTTTGGTATCCACGGGGGCGGGGGGGGGGGATCCTGGAACCAAACCCCAGCAAATATGAAAGGACAACTGTAGTAGTCAATCTTCTAGTGGAAGATTTCTAGGTGATCAACATTTTCCAGTGGTCAAAAAGGTAAACAAGATTGTCTCTCCTTCCCTGAAATTCTACTATTGAGATTTAAAAAAAACAAAAACAAAAACAACAACAAAAAACCTGGGGTACTAAGTGGCCAGGACTCTATTCAGTTCCAGTACAGAAACAAGCCCCCACCCCTGTTCAGAATACATTTATTCTGTTCGCATTTTGCACCACTTTGCTGGGGGTCTTAAGCTTCAAGCAAAAATAAAACAAGAACAAGTAAAGCAAGCACAAGAGTAAAGTTTGTCCATCCTCTGATGTAGATCATCTAACTTTAACATAAGGTATTTCTCAGTTCACTTTCCAGATGTATACTTACGGTTGGCATAATTTTACTAAGTCTTGGTCGGTGGTGTTTGGAGGCAGCCCTCTGATGTAAAGGTTTGTTTTACTTAATTGATCCCATCCTGAGTTGCTGCTGCTGCTGCTGCTGTTGTTATTGCTGCTGGTGATACTAGGGCTGGGAGGAGCCATTGGGTGCGCAGGCACAATGGGCTGCTGCAAAGTAAACAAAGATGGGTCAGAAGGGAGCACGTGCAATAGAAGCTTCACATAACTCTCAGGAGTGTCCAATCATGCTGAAAACAATGCAGTTTCAGATCTGCTCACCTCCATGGTGCTCATGGGCATAATGTGGAAGTACAGTTGACCCTCAACTTTCCTGGGTTTTACTTCCACAAAATTTGATTATTCATGACTTTGCAGCTGCTTCTGCTGCCAGTCTCCAAACCCTGCCCCCTAGGACAACACTGTTGCAGAAATGCTCCTTCAGCGCCATTCTCCTCTCTGGATGAGAAAGAAGATAACACTAAAGGAGGTGGTTTTTGTTTTTTTCTTTTTGTGGCAGCAATAGCTGTGGAAGCGCCAGGCCAATGGTGGCAGCAGCTCATCCTTTTCACCGTCCTCCTCTCTGTCTCCTTTCCTGCCAACAGTCCCAGCTGGTACCTCCCTTTCCTACCTTGGCACCATGCTGCCTCCGCCTTGCTCCAGGCTGCTTCCACTGCACCTCCATCACTTCCGCTGCTGGTCTACAAACCTCCCCTCTGCCTCCTCCCTGCCACCCAGAAGCGGGTGCCAGAGCTGCTGCTGCTGAAATCTCCTTCATTGTCTTCAATCCAAAGAGGTGTGGAGGGAGGGAGGCTTGTAGACTGGCGATGGAGGTGCACTGGAGGTGGCCTGGGAGTAAGGGAGATTTTTTGCAGCAGCAGAGTCTCTAGCATACATGTATTTTGGGTTTTTTAAAAAATATTCATGCATTTTTTCACTTCTGCAGGGACCCTGTGTCCCTAATCCCCATGAAGTTGAGGGTTGAAGTGACTCCAGGGTCTTAGCCCAACTCCCAAACCAATACACCACACTAGCCTTCTATTATTAAATTGAAACCTATATAGACTAAAGAAACAAAGACACATGCAACTATTATGGTCAAGTAAATCCAGCTAAAGTCATTTGTATAGCCTCTGCCTTAGAACTTGAAGAAGTTGCTTGGTTGCCAATTCAGACTTAACTGAAGATACCCATAACTATCTCTGAAATGGGAAAATGTGGTAGGAATCCTTTCCACTTCATTTTATGTACAGTCACAGAGAGTTACGTACCCACTGCTTTCTGCTGGCTAATGCTGAACAGGTAGGTCCCTCATTAAAAATCTGTACATATTAACTGCATTTGCTAACTGTAACTCCTTATAACTTTTTCTACCTTGTTAAAATCTCAAGTGAAAGTTCCTTAGTCATACTGTCGTGTAAAAAAACCAGACACATCAATCATCATCATAACTGTTGAGATAGGATATGGAACTCTTACTGGTCCATAACCCAAGAGTTTGCAATCATGTTCCTTTCATCCATAGGTGGCTTTGCTTGTTTGTTATTACTCTAGAAATAGAGCCAAATTTGGCTTTCACTCTTCTTTTGCATGCATGGATGTATATATGTGTACATACATGTGTGTGAATGCACAACACACGTGCTTTAATAATAATTTTGAAAAGAATTATAAACTTGCCCATGAGTAGTGAACAAAATAGTTAACTGAACAGAAGAGATGTAGTGTTTGTGGGTCAAACTCATGGGAGGGCTTTATCTCAGTCCCATCACTGTAACAGGCCCATAAGAGACCCTTCTTGATGGTTGCTTCCTTCTACAGGAAACTGGGTGAACTCCCTCTCTGCTCTCCTTTAACCAACAGGCAAAGACCTTTTTATCCACACAGGCATTTAATGATTAAGTGGTTGAAGGAGTCGTATGTGTATTATACTTTTAACTTTTTTATTATTATTTTAATGATTTTACATTTTTAAAATGTTAATGGTGTTCTAATATGATAACTAGTTTCATTGTGCTTTTTAATTTAATTTAATTTATTTTTTGTTATCTAGTTTTTAGCTTTATCTTGTTTAAGCCTCTTTGTAAGCTAGGAAAAGGCAGCATATAAAATAAATACATTATAAATAAAATGTCATACAGAATTGTCAATGCAATTCATATACACTTTGGCAAGCCAGTTAATCCTGCAGATCTCAGCACAAGTTATCATGTATACAGACATACCTTGGTTTAAGGTTTAGACTGCTTTGCTAATACAGCACTTATACAAGACGGCAGCATTTTATTACCCACACTCAGTCTGTTTACAGCATTTGTGCACTTCACGTCTCAATGCCATATTCTAGCAAAATAAATTATTTATTATTTTTACTTTAGCATTGTTCTTTAAGGCCTAGAACGATTGCATATTTAATAAATGATAGCATTAATATGTTCTTAGGAAAAGTGTGTGTGTGGGAAGCCTATGATTTGCTTTAAGGTGATATTCGTTTTATAGCAGTGGTTTGGAACCTAACCCACCATATTTAGCGAGGAATGCCTGTATATCATTTCCCTTGCAATTGGCATAGGTAATGAACAGCTATAATAATAATAATAATAATAAAATTTATTTATACCCCGCCCCTCTGTTAAAACAATCGGGGCGGCTTACAGAATTTAAAATACAATACAAATAAAATCCCTAAACACCCCCACTCCCACCCTCCCCCATAAAAAACATTAAACAAATATAAATTAAAAACAACTAATCTAAAATCACATTTAAAACTATAAATACAATAAAATATAATAAATGGCCAGCAGCCTAGAAGAGGCCAGGATCCCCTGAGGCCGGGATCTAATTAGGAAAGGCCTGCCGAAAGAGATCCGTCTTTAGTGCTTTTTTAAAGCCACTCAGGCTCGTTATCTGACGGATCTCACTCGGCAGGTCATTCCACAATTTGGGGGCGACTACCGAAAAGGCCCTCTGGGAGGTTGCAGACAGCCTAGATTTTTGTGGCTGAAGCAAATTCCTCCCAGAGGACCGGAGTGCGCGGGGAGGATTGTATGGGAGGAGGCGGTTCCGGAGATAAGTTGGACCCAAGCCATTTAGGGCTTTAAAGGTAATAACCAACACCTTATACTGGGCCCGGAAACTGATTGGCAGCCAGTGGAGAGATTTTAGTACTGGAGTTATATGGTCTCTCCGAGATGTTCCTGAGACCACTCTGGCTGCCATATTTTGTACCAACTGAAGTTTCCGGACCAAGCATGAGGGCAGCCCCATGTAGAGCGCATTGCAGAAATCTAGACGGGAGGTTACCAGCGCGTGCACCACAGTCTTGAGGTCCCTTACTTCCAGGAAATGGCGCAGCTGGCGTATCAGCCGAAGCTGATAACAGGCGCTCCTGACTGTCGCATTCACTTGACTCGTCATCTGAAGCGATGAATCAAGGAGCACCCCCAGACTGCGAACACAGTCCTTAACGGAGAGTGTGACCCCGTCCAGGACTGGAGGTTGCAACCCAACTCCTGGTTTGGGGGCCGCTACCGTGAGCACCTCCGTTTTATCTGGATTTAATCTCAATCTGTTTTTCCTCATCCAGCCCATTACTGCTTTAAGACAATCATTAAGAGGAGAGACGCCATCGGAATTCGAGGCCGATGATCGGGGCAAGGAGAAATAGATCTGGGTGTCATCAGCGTACTGATAACACCCAGCCCCATAACTGCGAATAATCTCACCCAGCGGCTTCATATAAATGTTAAACAGCATCGGGGACAGGATGGCACCCTGTGGAACACCACAAGTAAGCTCCTTTCTGCTGGAGCAGCTGTCCCCGAGCAACACCCTCTGGGACCTGCCCGAGAGGAAGGACCGGAACCACTGGAGCGCAGTGCCTCCGATTCCTAACCCCCTCAAGCGATCCAAGAGGATGCTATGATCTATTGTATCGAAAGCCGCTGAGAGGTCCAGAAGCACCAACAGGGTCACACTACCCCTGTCAATGCTTAGACGCAGGTCATCAGTCAAGGCAACCATGGCAGTCTCAACTCCAAATCCCGTCCTAAAGCCAGTTTGAAATGGGTCTAGATAATCGGTTTCATCCAAAACCACTTGGAGTTGAAGCGCAACTGCCCTCTCGATCACTTTGCTCAAGAATGGTAACATAGAAACCGGCCTATAGTTGTTCATGTCCAGGGGGTCAAGGGAAGATTTTTTCAGGAGCGGCCTAACGGCTGCTTCCTTTAAACAAGATGGAACACATCCTTCTCTGAGGGATGCATTGATGATGTCCTTAAGGAACATCATCAAGGCAGTCCCCCCCTGGATGGCCAGCCATGAAGGGCAAGGATCGAGAGGGCAGGTCGTCTTCCTAACCCTACCAAGTAGCTTGTCCACGTCCTCAGTACTCACAGATTGAAATTGATCCAGTAAACTGACATCAACGGAGTTGCTGGACACCTCGTCAATTGTTTCTGCCAAATTACTGGTATCTAAGTCGGCTCTTATCTGAGAGATTTTATCTGCAAAGAAATTGTTAAACGCGTCACAGCAGGCCGTCGTTGGGTTAAGCAACGGGTTCTGCGCAGGAATAACCTGCGTCATCTCCCTTACCACCCTAAACAGCTCTGCTGGACGGGACTCTGCAGACGCAATACGTGCAGAGGAGAAGGATCGCTGTGCTGCACGTATTGCCTCTCGATAGGACCAAAGAAAGTTCCTATGACGAGTCCTGTCGGATAAGAGTCGAGTTTTCCGCCAGTTGCGCTCTAGTCGTTGTCCAACCCGCTTCATTTTCCTAAGCTCTGCTGTATACCATGGCTTACGGTTTGAAGCGGGTTGGAAAGGACGCTTGGGAGCGATCGTGTCGATAGCCTTGGTAAGATCGTTGTTCCAGGTATTAACCAAAGTTTCGACAGGGTCACCGGCGTTACCAACCATTAAACCCTCCAAGGCTTTCTGGAATCCTATTGGTTCCATTAGCCTTCGAGGGCGGACCATTCTAATAGGTCCACCACCCCCGGTGGGGCAGACAGTGGCTCTTAGTTCAGTCTTGACCAGGAAATGATCCGTCCATGACAATGCGGTGGTTTTTATAACCTCCGCCCACGGATATTCCTGTTCCGTGCTGAAGACCGCATCGAGGGTATGACCCGCACAATGTGTGGGCCCGATGACCCTTTGGGATAGGCCCATGTTTGTCATGGTTTCCATGAACTCCCGAGCTGCACCAGTCAAATTTGTCAAGCTGTTCTCAAGTGGAATGTTGAAGTCCCCCAAAACTAAAAGTCTGGGAGACTCCAAGAGCAACTCTGAGACCAGCTGTGTCAGCTCGGTTAGGGAGTCTGCTAGACAACGGGGTGGTCGGTATACTAGCAGAATCCCCAAACTATCCCTGGTCCTCAGGCTAAGGTACATACACTCAAAGTGGACTGTGTTTCGGACAGGTATCCTGGTCAAGGTCAGATTGTTCTTATAAACCAGAGCCACTCCGCCCCCCCGCCCACTTCCCCTCACCTGCTCACTGACAGAATACCCGGCTGGGAGGGCCTGCGCCCATGTGACAGCGCTATCCTCTCCCAGCCAGGTTTCTGTGAAGCAAGCCAGGTCGGCATCCTCATCCAAAAGTAGATCGTAAATAATATGAGTTTTATTCTTAACCGACCTGGCATTGCAGAGGAGCAAAGTAAGGTTCTGTGGAATGTTTGGTACGCTCTCCAATCCATTCCGGGAAACAGGGTGAACTGAAGGTGGGATAGCTAACAAACAGCGATCCCGACTTCTTTTGTACCATCTGTTCACTCTGTTCCGACCATACCTCCCTTTCCCCAGCACAACTCCAATTTCCGCCCCCACTCCATCCCCGGCCTCAGCTGACGCCAATTGCAAGCTTGGAGTCCCTCTGGCTGCTGGCTGGTGTTCCTGAGGGGTGTGGGAGTGGCTTAAAATGCTAGCCACTCCTGGCCACGTCCCCTCCTGCTGCTGCTCTGCTTCCAGAAGTCCTCAGGGCCCTCCACAGCCCTCTGGCCCGGTGGAATGGGGAGAAGAGGCTGCTTCCGGCTTAGAGTCCCTCTGGCTGCTGGCTGGTGTTCCTGAGGGGTGTGGGAGTGGCTTAAAACGCCAGCCACTTCTGGCCACGCCCCCTCCTGCTGCTGCTCTGCTTCCAGAAGTCCTCAGGGCCCTCCACAGCCCTCTGGCCCGGTGGAGTGGGGAGAAGAGGCTGCTTCAGGCTTAGAGTCCCTCTGGCTGCTGGCTGGTGTTCCTGAGGGGTGTGGGAGTGGCTTAAAACGCCAGCCACTTCTGGCCACGCCCCCTCCTGCTGCTGCTCTGCTTCCAGAAGTCCTCAGGGCCCTCCACAGCCCTCTGGCCCGGTGGAATGGGGAGAAGAGGCTGCTTCCGGCTTAGAGTCCCTCTGGCTGCTGGCTGGTGTTCCTGAGGGGTGTGGGAGTGGCTTAAAACGCCAGCCACTTCTGGCCACGCCCCCTCCTGCTGCTGCTCTGCTTCCAGAAGTCCTCAGGGCCCTCCACAGCCCTCTGGCCCGGTGGAATGGGGAGAAGAGGCTGCTTCCGGCTTAGAGTCCCTCTGGCTGCTGGCTGGTGTTCCTGAGGGGTGTGGGAGTGGCTTAAAACGTCAGCCACTTCTGGCCACGCCCCCTCCTGCTGCTGCTCTGCTTCCAGAAGTCCTCAGGGCCCTCCACAGCCCTCTGGCCCGGTGGAGTGGGGAGAAGAGGCTGCTTCAGGCTTAGAGTCCCTCTGGCTGCTGGCTGGTGTTCCTGAGGGGTGTGGGAGTGGCTTAAAACGCCAGCCACTTCTGGCCACGCCCCCTCCTGCTGCTGCTCTGCTTCCAGAAGTCCTCAGGGCCCTCCACAGCCCTCTGGCCTGGTGGAGTGGGGAGAAGAGGCTGCTTCAGGCTTAGAGTCCCTCTGGCTGCTGGCTGGTGTTCCTGAGGGGTGTGGGAGTGGCTTAAAACGCCAGCCACTTCTGGCCACGCCCCCTCCTGCTGCTGCTCTGCTTCCAGAAGTCCTCAGGGCCCTCCACAGCCCTCTGGCCCGGTGGAATGGGGAGAAGAGGCTGCTTCAGGCTTAGAGTCCCTCTGGCTGCTGGCTGGTGTTCCTGAGGGGTGTGGGAGTGGCTTAAAACGCCAGCCACTTCTGGCCACGCCCCCTCCTGCTGCTGCTCTGCTTCCAGAAGTCCTCAGGGCCCTCCACAATCATCAATCATACAAGTTATCCCTGATCAACTCCAATCTATTGGCTTTTATTTGGCCAAATATCATAGTCTATTCTATCCATTCTTTGCTCTTCACTGGAACTACAAAACTTTGAATAAAATCCCATGTTTCCTAACATATGACCACAAGGTTTGAGTCTGAGTAAGAGTGGGGTTGGTGCCCTCAGAGGAAGAAAGAATCTAATGTAGAAATTCAGGTCAGAGACTGTGGGGGCCTTAGCCATCTCAATATTATGATGTATATAATCAGAAAAATAATTAAATTATTGGCAAGCCCTACTAATGCTGGATTCCATGCACTTTGCATGGAACTGCCTCCCACAGGAGGCTAGGCTAGCCACCTCCCTCTTTTCATTTCACTGGCAGGCAAAAATGTTCTTACTTAAGCATGCCTTTGATGTATGGTTGCAGCTTTTAACCGTGTATATTTTAATGCTGTTTTTATTTGTTTTTTGCTTGTATGTTTTTAAGTGGTTTTAATTGCAATTTTAATTTTTATGTGAGCTGCCTTGGGTCCAACTTTGGGAGAAAGGTGGTACAGAAATTGCACAAATAAATAAACTTAAAGAAATTCAAGTTATAGGTGTATCTTCATAGCTAGACATAAGTTATCACATGATGTGATGTGATGGCATCCCATGATGTGATATTATCAAGCAGAGATATTGTTCAGATTAAAGCAAAGTAGCATTTTTAGTATCAAAGGGGCATATATGCTGTTCTGCCAGGTAAAAGTCCATCACTTCAGCAAATATTATGCTGTCAAATAGCTAATGGAATTAAGATGACTATCCAAATACTTTTAACACCCAGCAGAAGAGTTCACTTCATGCTGAAATCACTTCCATATTTCTTTTAAGACAGAGTATGTCTTGGGCTGGATCATGCCCTAGACCTCCCTAAAAAGGCTATTGCTTGGGACACAGACACAGATTCAAAGCTTGAAGCCTGCTCTGCTCTGGTTATAAATTTGTAATGGAAACACTGAGAAATTTTTCAGTCCAAGAGCACCACACAGACTAGTCAAACACTCTACTTCAGTAAAGCAGTTTTCAAGGAATGTAGAGCCAGAAAGTATTGTCTGAAACTGGACTACAAAAATATTAAAATAGCTGAGCATTTTGTCCAAATTCAGTGGACACACCCAGATCTTTCACTTGAATTCCATCCATCCATCCATCCACAACCTTTATTAGGCATAATACAACATATACATATAACAATAGGACTTCAAGGATCGTTTTTAGGCAGAGCCTAATCGTTTTTAAGACATTCCTTTTCAGATAACAAAAGGAGAGAATCAAGATTAATACCCATAGACACTATTTTGCTTTCATAAAACATTGCCCATCTAGTGTAGTAAACATCAGATAGAAGAAAGCATAAAAAGCCAGATCTATTGGGCCTAAAATGGATCTTAAACCAAGATCTGTAAGTCAACAGCTAAGTTTCAGTTTCAAGAGAATTCAAGCCCAGTTCTGCATAAACAGTCAGATGGTGTACACAAGGGGGAACCGCTAATATTCTCCTTAAAAAAGAAGTCTGCAGTCATTCAGTCTCCTTATTTAAAGACTGGAATCCAGGTAAATATACTATAAAGTAACTGCGGTCTTAATTTGGCTTTATAAATTTTTAAGGCCACCAGAATATCCTGATTTCCTTTTTTATAGTAAAAAGATTGTATAGCTGCCAAAGATCTTTTCCCTGCTAGAATTACCTTATCTCTCTGTTTATACCAGTGTCCATTAAAATGAAAAAGGACACCAAGATAAACATACTTCTTCACCTGCTCAATTGTCTGATTACCAAACTTCCATCTTCTCAGGGCAAATTTCTTAGAAAATACTAGTATTTTGGATTTGTCAGAATTTACCAGCAGGTGAGATTTATCACAATATTCGAAAAATCTTTTTAAGGCTCTTGCCAACTCCACCTGAGTTAGAGAAAGTAACAATGTGTCATCAGCATAATGGAGTACAAATAGCAGCCGATTACCTAGCGATGGTGGATGAGAGTCTACTGTGGCCATAAAGGCAGGTAAGTCAGCCACAAATAAATTAAACAGGTGAGGAGCCAACACTCATCCTTGTCTAACACCTGTACCTGAGTGAATAGGGTCTGTTAATAAGCCAGTTTCAGAGAACTTCACTCTGCACTGATTATTTTTATGAAGTTGGCTTAGTAGAAATAACAGTCGAGGATCTATATTAAGCCTACCAAGCTTGTCCCATAATAATGGCGAGTGAATTGAATCAAAAGTGGCCTTCAGATCGATAAAAGCCACATATAATTTGCCTTTAGGGCATGACAGGTATTTATTTACGAGAAATGAAAGCACTATTATATGATCCTCAGTGGACATGTGTTTTCTAAATCCTGCTTGCTCCAGACCTATCAACGCTTGAACATACATCCAACTCAATAATTTCATACCAAAGTAACTGGCATAAACTTTGCCCACTACCAATAGAAGACTTATTGGGCAATAATTACTAGGGCCGTCTCTATCCCCTTTTCTAAAGATAGGAATTATGATGGAATCTTTACAATAAGCTGGAATCTCACCAGGGTTATTGACAAGAGTAAATAAATCAGCCAATGCCTTTGTCCATTGCTCAGGGTGAAACTTTAAAATTTCTGCTGGGAGGCCATCATATCCTGGGGATTTGCCAGATTTTAATTTAAGGATCAACTGATGCACCTCGTCAGCAGAAACTGAGCTCCATTGATTAGGAGAATTCTTTATTAGTAGATTGCCCTCAAATGCTTGTGTACTCATTTTTTGGTATAACAGGAAAACCAAATCAAGGAGGATATAGTAGGTAAAACCACAGAGCTCTCGTTATTCATATATTTCACAAAAGCCACCCAAAATGTTTTCGCATCTGTGGATGTCAGAGCATTATCCAAAGACCTCCAATTTTGCTGGAAAAATACCTTCCTTTTACCCTCCACCCGTTTAGAATATTCTAAATGGGCTTCATAATAGAACCCAAAATTCACCACTGGATTGGCCAAAGCCTGATGGAACATTTGTCTTAACTTCTGTTTCCAGACAAGACAACTCTTGTCAAACCATGTTCTTCTACCTTTTATGTAATTAGGAGGATAAGAGGCCTTATTTTTGAAAGTAGTCACAATATCCATGTATGCCAACAAGGCATCGTCTACCCTACTACTAATACAGTCATCCCTTCACATTTGTGGGGGTTAGGTTCAGAAGACCCCCGTAAATGTGAAAAATCCGCGAATAATAACAGCCCCCCGCTCTTCCGAAAGTGGCGACGGGGCCTTCAGAGCTAAACTTTGCTTAATCTAGATAAAACGGACATACTCCTTATCAGGAGAGAGATGGACTCTGTGAAATCAGGTGGTAGTCTTCTTGAAAAATTGTGCTCTCTCTGTGTGTGCAAGCCTATGCACATGGAGGTAGGGTGATGAGATCATAGAATACACAATCAAATCAAATCAAATAATTATAAACTGCAACCACTCCCTGTCAGTTATGTTCCTCTACCTGGGCCTGGACTTGCCTCAGTCTTTAAATCCAGGCATATCTGTCAGGGCTGAAGATGAGATGTCATGGGGGGAGGGGAGGGGAGTCTGCAATAAGGAAACTCCAAAGTCAGGATTCACTGAATACTCACTGGGGTGTATTGATCTATAGGCAATTCCCCTATGGTCCAGCATATGGAATATTTATTAAAGAACAAAAAACCCTGAATCTGTTACAGTCCCTAGCTACAGTAAGTCTAAACCCAAGGTCATTTAAAGGGTAGCTTAACTAGGCACCAAGCATCATCTCCTCAGATGCCAAGATTGACAAAGAGATCAATCACAGATTAGCAAAGGCATATCGCACATTTGGAAAACTTTACAAAAGAATCTGGAGTAATAAACACCTGAGGTGAAGCACAAAAATCAGTGTGCATAAAGCCATTGTACTATCTACTCTCCTTTATGGGTCTGAAACATGGGTCACCTATTGCCAACACTTACGACTCCTTGAAAGCTTTCATCATTGTATATGCACAATCCTAAATATATACTGGACTGACTATGTAACGAATGTTGCTGTCCTTGAGCAAGCAGCGATCACCAGCATTGAGGCCATGATACTGAGAACACAGCTGCGCTGGGCAGGGCACGTTTCTAGGATGGAGGACCATTGCCTCCCCAAAATACTACTCTACGGTGAACTCGCCATGGGTCAGCGTAAGAGGGGCGCTCCAAAAAAGCGATACAAGGACTCCCTGAAACAATATCTCAGGCTTGGCCAAATTGATCACCAACAATGCTCTGCCATGGCCTCACATCGGGAGGCATGGAGACGCACTACCACAATGCTGCAGCCTTATTTGAGAGCTCACACCGAACAAGTCTTGAAGAGAAACGACAACGCAGAAAGAATCACAACCCAGAATCATAACCAAGGAGACCTTCTGCTGTGCTTTCTGCAACCAGACATGTTCATCTCGGTTGGCCTTTTCAGTCATCAGCGTGCTTGCAGAAAGTGTGGGATGAGTCCTTCCTGAATCTTTTGTTTGCAAAGAAAAGCCAGAGAGATTCTGATCATTCTAAGCAGGGTCAACTGATACCAGGTGCTGTAGGCTATATTTCAGGGGAAGGAAGTAGCAAAACCACCTCTGAGTATACCTTGCCTAAGAAATCCCTATGAAATTCATGGGGCTGCTATAAGTTGACAGGTGACTTGAGGACATATACACACACATTGGACAACAACAGGACTCTTCCCAACTGAAAAATCCCAGAAAAACTGTGCTCTCTCTCACCCCTGATTCTATCATGGAGGATACAAGAAAACTCTCCAGGCCCAGTCGCTCAAATTGCCAGATCACTTTATTACAGAATCTTACTGAATTCAAAGGTAATGGAATTACCTGGCTGTAGCCTTATTGTGTTAAACTGGCACTCCTTCCTTGGGATTACAATCCAAGGATCAAAGAAAACTCTTAGTATCGTTACTAAATAATAGTTTCCAGGATTTTAAAGCAATGATAGATAAAATTGGTGTGTGTACATGTGCCTTTAAGTAGCCTGTCAATTTATGCCGACCCCTTGACAAGGAATACTCAGAGATGGTTTTGCTAGTTCTGTCCTCTGAAATATAGTCTAAGGCACCTGGTATTTGTTGATGATCCCCATCCAAATATTACTCAGGGCTGACCCTGCTTAGCTTCCAAGATCAGATGGGATCTTTTAGCATAAAACTGGTACAAAACCAAATATAAATGTGAAGTGCAGATATGCCCTCAGGCATATTTTGTGTATATTTCATGCAATATAGCTTAGAGAAACCCTCTAATTTGCCATTTGAGGATTCATTTCAAGCCCAGCTTGAATGGCAGCAACATTAGACATCCAGATGTAATAGATTCAATAGCAGTGCACTGCCCCTTTTTGACAGCTGGAAAGGGGCTAGGATGTACCAGGGAAGACCTTCTGGCATCTTTCCTCTGCAGGCAGGAGATCTGCCAAAGGGGTGATTGATATTCCACAGAGAACGCCCGCAATGGATCCAGATAGAAAACCCTAAGATTGGGCACTGTCAGGGCAGCCCAGTGCTGGCTTTCCAGCAGTGACTCCCAGGTCCCTCAGCTGTACCACCCTGGAATTGATGAAGTAATAGTCTTCTTTTATATTCTGGCTTCCTGGCCCTTCTTTGTATTCTTCTCTTGGAAAAGTAGCTGAACTAGCTAACTGAACTAACTACTGCAGTGTTTGGTAAAAGTACAATAAACTCAGGGAAACACTGGGGTAATCCCATGGTCAGGAATACTAAAAGAGAAGAGACCGCAAGATGGATGGAACTTTCTCAAAAGGGAGATACTGAAGGCACAATTTCAAACAGTACCACTGAGGAAGAAAAATGGGAGGTGTCTCAAGAAACCAGGATGGATGACTAAAGAAATTTCAACGGAGCTAAGTTTTAAACAGAACATGTATAGGAAATGGAAAAAGGGGGAAATCTCCAAAGAAGAATTCAAACAGATAGCAAACACGTGTAGGAGTAAAGTCAGAAAAGCTAAAGTGCAGAATGAGCTCAGGCTTGCTAGAGAGGTTAAGAACAATAAAAAGGTTTTTTGGGGGTATGTCCGCTGCAAAAGGAGGAAGAAGGAAATGGTAGGGCCACTACGCAGAGAAGATGGCAAAATGCTAACAGGAGACAGAGAAAAGGCAGAATTACTCAACACCTTCTTTGCCTCAGTGTTTTCAGAAAAGGAAAAGGGGGACCAACCTGAGGATAAAGGAACAGAGGACACAATAGGGGAAATCCAGCACAGAATAAGCAAAGAGGTAGTACAGGAATATCTTCTTAAACTAAATGAATTTAAATCTCCAGGACCAGATGAACTACATCCAAGGATATTAAAAGAGCTGGCAAATGTAATCTCAGAGCCATTGGCAATAATCTTTGAGAACTCCTGGAAAACAGGAGAAGTCCCGGCAGACTGGAGGAGGGCAAACGTTGTCCCCATCTTCAAAAAGGGAAAAAAAAGAGGATCCCAACAATTATCGTCCAGTTAGTCTGACATTAGTACCAGGGAAGATTCTAGAGCAGATCATTAAACAGAGAGTCTGTGAACATTTAGAAGGCAATGCCATAATCACAAAAAGTCAACATGGGTTTCAGAGAAACAAGTCATGCCAGACTAATCTGATCTCTTTTTTTGATAAAATGACCAGCTTGGTAGATGAAGGGAATGCTGTGGATATCATATACCTTGATTTCAGTAAGGCCTTTGACAAGGTTCCCCATGACATACTTGCAAACAAGCTTGTAAAATGTGGGCTAGACAAGTTAACTGTTCAATGGATTTGTAATTGGTTGACCAGCCGAACCCAAAGGGTGCTAAGCAGTGGCTCCTCTTTGTCTTGGAAAGATGTGACCAGTGGGGTGCCACAGGGTTCTGTCCTGGGCCCAGTGCTATTCAACATCTTTATCAATGACTTGTATGAAGGGAATTAGGGGCTTACTTATCAAATTTGCAGATGACACCAAATTGGGAGGAGTAGCTAATACCCTAGAGGACAGGATCAAAATTCAAAATGACCTGGATAGACTGGAGAGATGGGCCAAAGCTAACAAAATGAAATTCAATGCGGAGAAGTGTAAGGTACTGCACTTTGGGCGAAAAAATGAAATGCATCGATATAGGATGGGGGAGACCTGGCTGAATGAGACTACATGTGAAAGGGATCTAGGAGTCCTAGTAGACCACAAGTTGAACATGAGTCAACAGTGTGATGCGGCTGCTAAAAAGGCCAATGCGATTTTGGGCTTCATCAATAGAAGTATTGTGTCCAGATCAAGGGAAGTAATAGTGCCGCTCTATTCTGCCTTGGTCAGACCTCACCTAGAATACTGTGTCCAGTTCTGGGCACCATAATTCAAAATGGATATTCACAAATTGGAGCGTGTGCAAAGAAGGGCAACTAAAATGGCGAAAGGTCTGGAAATGATGCCTTATGAGGAGAGACTTAGGGAGCTGGGTATGTTTAGCCTGGAAAAAAGACGATTAAGAGGTGATATGATAGCCCTGTTTAAGTATTTGAAGGGGTGTCATGTTGAGAATGGAGCAGGCTTGTTTTCTGCTGCTCCAGAGACTGGAACACGGAGCAATGGATGCAAGCTCCAGGAACAGAGATTCCACCTCAACATTAGGAGGAACTTTTTGACAGTCAGAGCTGTTCGGCAGTGGAACACACTCCCTCAGAGCGTGGTGGGGTCTCCTTCCTTGGAGGTCTTTAAACAGAGGCTGGATGGCCATCTGTCGGGGATGCTTTGATCGTGATTTCCTGTGTGGCAGGGGGTTGGACTGGATGGCCCTCGTGATCTCTTCCAACTCTGCAATTCTATGATTCTATGATTCTACATTTTGGACTCCCTGACACTCACCACATCTTCCAGCCAACATCACCACTGGCTATTTTACCAGGTGGGTGTGAACATGGAATGGTTCCAAGCTCTATTATTTTATGGCTCTAGTCTCTCAGGAATTATTTAAATATTACATGGAGCACTAGCATAACTGCTGACAGCAATCTAAATGCAAATGCTTGCTTATTATGCAACTGAATGTAAAGTTAATTTTCAGTTCAAAACCTTGGAAAGGAAGCAATTCTCATCAGTATCCATACCATCTAATATATGACTGAAGAGGAGACTGCATATGGCCAAAGCTATCAGGAAACCATTTTAGGTTGAAGTGCTAGTTGAGGATAACAATGATTTGACCAATCTTGCCATTAGCATGCAACAAACAATTAAATGTGAAGTATCTCCTTTAATCCACTTAACTTTCATGACTTTTACTAAGCTACTGTTCTGACATACTAATGACCAGTAGGTATTGCTTTAAAATATGTGAATGAGAGAAATAGCATCCTTGTTCAATTCTAGTCATCAGTGATTAAACAAAGATAAATGACTGCATATACAAAATGTCCTTCAATTTGAAAAGGGAGCTCTGAAGTTGAAGTAGTTATTGTCCTTCAATGAAAATACCACATCAGGTTGGTGGCTACAGTTTGGTGTGGCCATTCAAAACATAATGGAGAGTAGAGGTGTAATCTTTCAAAAGTGTTCAATATCTGTATGTGTGTGTGTACGTGTAAAGTCTATCATTTGTTATATCTTTAAAATGAACTTCAATTTACTTAGTGTCTACCAAACAAAAATGCACACAGTTTTATAGATGAACTGCAAATTGCTACACTTAAGCAAATGAGAGAAACATTAAAAATATAAGTTATTACCATTATACAAAAAGAAACAAATAAAAAGCTCACATATATCTGGGCTTCAAAATAGCATACCTTCAAACTTCATTTTCTTATTATGAATGCCTTGATAATAATTGCTTTTTGTAAGAAAACACAGTCAAAAACTGAAGGGCTTTAGTATATATTTCACTGATCATTTTGGCAGAGAAAATATTTAAATTAATTTTTTAAAAAACTATGAAAAGAGTGACAGAAATAGTCTGCTTTCCCAGTTAAGTTTCTAGTTATGAGTCAGTGTTTATATTAGACCTGAGTGATTTAATATGTTTAAAGATAAACCAACTAAATCTTTAACCACAGATATCCTCTCCCAATGAAGTTCAAGGACAAATTGCTCAGAGTGTATCACAAAGCACTGGTTGGAATCCAGCATTTTTCAGGATGAGTGGAAAGGAATTTCGGCTTATACAAGGTCCACCATCTCCCTCAATTTCCATACCAACAACTCCCTCCATTGATTTCAAGAATCTTTGGGTTGGTCATAAGGTCCTGTTTAGGAGGTGGAGAGCAGGAAAATCTTGTTAGGCAGCTGAATCTAGTCATAGTTTTTAGGATTCAAGCCACCTGCATCACAGTTCTGTATACATCCCTGTCTTACCTGGAATGCATACTGTGGGCCTTTGGTATCCTATGCACTGGGATTTGGTTCCAGGACCCACCCGCCCACCTCTCATCGATACCAAAATCCATGGATGCTCAAGTCCCATTATATACAATGGCATAATAAAATGGTTTACTAACTGGTCCTGTTCCGGGGAGCATACAACTCCCTTGTTGCCGCAACTCCACCGGCTGCTGGTCTATTTGGGGGCAAATTCAAAGTGCTGGTTATAATATAGCCTACACTGCTATATGAAGGACCTTATCTCCCTAAATGAACCCGTCCAAGCTCTTAAGATCATCAGAAGAGTTCTTTCTTTCTGTCCCACTACCTTCACTGGCATTTTGGGTGGGAAGAAGGGGTAGGACCTTCTCAATGGCAGCTCTCACACTCCTTCCTTGGTCTCCTTCCACCAGCAAATGAAAACTTCAATTCTATCAGGCTTTTATGAATTGACTGCAATGGGCTGTGGTCTTTTGTTGTTTTTAAAATATTTGTTTTTTAAATGAATTTTAAATTGTTTTTAACTAAAACATGGTCTTTTTTTAAAGAAGTGCACACTACTTTTTCTATGTTTTTAATTTGCGTTGGTGTTAATGATTTGTACACTGCCTTAAGTCCCAGTACTGGGAAAAAGAGTAGATAATGATGACTGCACAAGCTTTTCTGGTCTACCATCTCAAGTACAAATGGAAGCAATTTAAAGCACTCTTCATTCCGGAGGTATTTTATGTGTATTAGCCATCAACAAAGGGCAAGTCTGACATGGTTCCTCTGTGTATAGCTAGTTACTAGTGGCTCATTATTAAGAAGGAACACCCAGGAAATAGGAGTATGAGCTGTATCTGGGATGAAAATGATAAACTTTACAAAAAATTAAATGAACACTATGCCCACATTTTTATATAACAAGAAGCCAGGATAGCTTGCTGATTTATGAATCCTGGTTTCAAAGAATCATAGAGTTGGAAGAGACCTCAAGGTCCATCTAGTCCAACCCACTGCCATGCAGGAAGATATAATCAAATCAATCCAGACAGATGGCCATCCATCCTCTGTTTAAAAACCTCCAAAGAAGGAGGCTCCACCACACTATGAGGCAGTGTACTCCACTGCCGAACAGCTCCTACTGTCAGGAAGTTCTTCCTAATGTTTAGGTGGAATCTCTTTTCCAAATAATTTGAACCCATTGCTCTGAGTGCTGGTCCCTGGAGCAGCAGAAAACAAGCTTGCCCCATCTTCAGTATGACATCCCTTCAAATATTTAAACATGACTATCATGTCCCCTCTCAACCTTTTCTTCTCCAGACTAAACATGCCCAGCTCCCTATGCCACTCCTCATAGGGCATCGCTTTCAGGCCACCCACCATCCTGGTCACCCTCCATTCCAGGTGAGGTCTGACCAAAGCAGAATAGAGTGGCACTATTATTTCCCTTGATCTAGACACTATAGTCCTATTAATGCAGCCTAGAATCACATTGGTTTTTTTAGCTGCTGCATCACACTGCTGACTCATGTTCAGCTTGTGGTCCACTAAGATTCCTAGATCCTTTTCGCATGTACTGCCATCAAGCCAGATGTCACCCATCCTGTATCTGCACATTTCATTTTTAATGCCCAAGTATACTGGGGCAAACCACAACTCTGGATATCACAATAAGCTATCTTTTCCTGCATAGCTTTATTTGTTGGTCTCAGTACCATGAAGGCACCAGATCTCATCTGATCTTGGAAGCTAAGCCTGGTCAATTCTGGTTAGCACTTGGATGGGTGACCACCAATGTCTACCAGGTGCTGTGGGCTATTTCAGAGGAAGGAAATGGCAAAATCACCTCTGAGTATTCCTTGTTTAAGAAAACCCTATGCAATTAATGGGGTTGCCATAATTTGACAGGTGACTTGAAGGCATATACCTGCACAGATACTGAAAGGAGAAGTGAATGGGCTCTTTGCACTGTCTTTCACCGTATGACAGAAATTGTGGTGTACTGTAATGTTTTTTATGTAAGATGATTCTAACAAGAAAAGAAATAAAACAATCTGAAACACCTAGTGCTAATAAAAAGGCATAAACAATAAAAAAACAGCAGATCATAGGCAAGTATAAAAGCTGCAACAAAAACAACACTCAAGAGAAAAAGTTATCAATGAAAGTAGAAAAATAAAATGGCTTCACCTATCACCTCCCCACCGAGAGTCAGTGATGTGTGAGATCTTGGGCCTCAGCACTCCACAGGTTTGGCAGCAGGAGTGAAAAGGCCCTATCTTTGATCACTAGTAACCACCTCTTTCTGAAGGTGATGACACCCAGAAAAGAGCCTCTGATGCAAACTTTATTGAATGGTAGTACCTGGCCCTTCAGCTGTTGCTCTTGTTGTTGTTGTGTGCCTTCAAATCATTTCTGACTTATGACAACCGTAAGGTGAACCTATCACAGGATTTTCTTGGCAAGATTTGTTCAGAGGGGATTTGCCTTTGCCTTCCTGAGACTGAGAGAGTGGGACTTACCCAAGGTCACCCACTGGGTTTCCATGGCCAAGCAGGAATTGGAGCTCTGGTCTCCAGAGCTGTTGTCCAATGCTCAAACAACTGCACCACACTGTCTCTCTTAAATGTTAGGTGTTAGGGAATGATATTTTCTACCATCAAAATGGGGAAAAAACTATGTGTGTGTGTTTTTTAAACATTGAAGGAAATGTATTATTTGAAGCAGAGCTTGGGAACCTTACTGTTTTGAAATCCCTGGCCCTTCAGTTACAGCATATTAACCATCATCACTGATGAAATGATATGAATGAACAGACCAGCAAAGCTCTTATGCATCCATTCAACTTTATACCCATATGTTCTGATATAATTTCTTCACCCACAAACATAAACAAAATAAATAGAGAGATGGCAGATCCTGTGTCAGCCAGAAAAATCCATCTGTGGTCTCATCCTGTGACAAAACAACCTAGCAACAATCCCTGTGCCACCAACACTATGGAGTTTGCCAAAGAGGCAGATGCATCTCAGAACAGATATGCTTAGTGTAGCATTTCCCATCATAACTGTAGTTTTAAAGGGGAGAGAAGGATATTAGGATGCAAATGTAGTTTGACAAGGCCAGCCATTAGTAGAAAATGTATTTTAAAATTCTTATGCTAATGCAGGATTATTTGAAGTTGTCAAGGAGATTCTCACTGACAAGGCGTGTGGCCTGTGATATCTGAATTCTTTCAGAGGCAATTCTAACACAAACATCAAAGACAGGACAATCTGAATCAATCATGTTTGTTTGTACTGAACATGGAACCTTTGCCTCTCCCTGATGGGCTCAGAAAAGACTACCACTCTTTGGCCATTTTTCTGAAAGAAAAACAGCTACAATTACTCAGAACAATCAGAGCTTGGTAAATATTTCTGCTGAATTTTACATTGGGCATCTGTAACGGGTTTAACTTTAACCCAACTGTCTTTAGCACTTCGACAGAACAAATTTTGATCCATTTTAAGTAAAACCCCTCCCCTATCATGTTGCTTTCACTGTTTTGAAAGAAAAAAACCCCTGGCTTTTTCCATTTTCAGACAGACGACAACTTTATTCACTTTACATTCAATTTAGATTCAAAGTAAAACACTGAGAAAAATGAAATATTTTATCCCATAGAGATATCATTTAAATATTATAATTTGTTCTAGTGGGATGTTTAGATCTATCTTAGGCATACCTAAGAAGATGTTAACAGGTAAAATGCGATGTTTTCACTGGAAAAATCTAGCTGCTTAGAAGATGTTGCAACACTTAAATCTTTTCTCACTCACTGCTAAATAATGTAAGGCACACACTTATCTGAAAATAAATCCCACTGAACCCAATGGGACTTACTTCTGAGTTGACATGTAGGAGATAAAAGTACAAGTTTCTTAAACTCAGACTTCTAGCTTCCGATACATTATGACTCAACATTACTTTTATATGACCTTTTCTTTCTTAGATACTAACTAAATTTCCAGACTTTCTGAGAATCATCTCTCTTAACCATGTCTCGTTTTCAAGAAAGCTTTGCAACACTTCCTCTTTACTTTGCAATTACGAATCCCAGAAGAGCAGCACAGCAGAGCTGGAAATGCTGCACAAGGATACTTTCCAACAAGCACCATGCCTGTGCCAATCACAAATGGTGTTTTCATGAGGAAATATATTTTTTTGTAGAATCCACCATAAATTAGCAGAATTTTGCCAAAAGATTATGATATAATCAGTTTGTGTGAAATTTAAAAGTTAAGTCATAAATTTTATTATCTCACCAATATTTAACAATTGTTTCAGAGATTATCTAATTTTAAGAATATGGATTTCATTGGTTCTAAAGGCACTCTTCATGTGTTTATAGCAGAAAGTTATGCAATTAAGTAAAAATTGCCAGAATTATATAATTACTAAATGAAATACTGTGAGTTATATTTTCAACAAAATATAGGCCATTTGGCAAGTTACAACTTAATTTGGCACATGATCAAATCTGAGTTGAAACTAATTTTCAAAATGTATCTTGAAACAAGTTGGCGTGAAATCAGCCCAATTTATTAACAACCATGACACATTTTCTTTAAAACAACTTAGGATATACTTTTGTGTGGCTATCTGAAAGTATAATTTACAGTGTATGAATCAATAGTAAACTAAATGATCAGCTGGCAAGTATTGTTTTAATTCTGTTGGATAGAAGCAGAAGGAGATGTTTTCACCTTATTCGTGTCAAACAAATCTTGTACACCACAATGTACATGTTGCAATTCAACTCCTAGGAGTATTAGCAAAAGCAGTGATGCAGCCACTATAGCATCCTTGTATGAACAGCAATGTTCACATTGTTTTTAGCTGAAGCACTGCACTCTGCTCCATTGTGACATTGTGTCCGCACTTAAATATTCTGCATTTATTGTAACAAGGAATAAAACAATGTTGCAATTGCTGCCTGAGAGAGTAGATTTTTGTGACTTTGAAAAAACTTAAAATGAAAACATGTTAGAAAGAGATTAAAGTAAAGCATCATTAAGGCAAAAGGGTAATGTAGATTGTATATTTTATTTGTGATGAATAAAGCAATTAATTTTTTGAACTAGGAGCAAAGTAAAGTTGTCCCTTCATATTCCTTGGGGTTTGGTTCCAGGACCCCCCCATGGATACCAAAATCTGTGAATACTCAAGTCCCATTATATGCAATGGCATAGCAAAATGGTGTCCCTTACATAAGATGGCAAAATCAAGGTTTGTTTTTTGGATTATTGTTTTTTAAAGAATATTTTCAAGCCATGAATACTTAAATCCATGGATACCAAATCCGTGAATACGGAGGGACAACTGTAACTTGTTTGCAAACTGATAGTATTCAAAGGCATAGCTGTGTTAGTCTGGAATATCAGTAAGCAAGGGGATCTTGTAGCATCTTTGAGACTGAGAGAAAGAAGTTGTAGCATAAGATTTCATAGACTTGGTCTACATAGGAAGTAGACAAAGTCTACAAAAGTTTATGCTCCAACTTCTTCCTCTCAGTTATTCTCAATGGTGCTATAAGATCACCTTGCTTATTGTTTGCAAATTGTGCCTTGTATAATGGTCAAGAAATGGTAACTTATCAAGACTAACATTTGACAAAGGAATTGCTCCCTACAGTTCCTTTCCCTGAGGGAAGATAAAACATCACAGATAAAATATACAATCTGCAAATTTTTACATAGACAGACCCCATTCTCTCAAGAAAGCAAATCTTTAGTTGTGACCCAATATATCCAGTTTAAAATGTACTTTTACTTCCAGTCAATATAACATTTGTCAACAGCTGACAGATATTGGACCATTATTAATATTTAACAATGAAAGAGAGTTTGTCATCAAAAATGTCTACCATTCTAATTGAGAAAACTTAGGAAGGATGAAACAAAAACAATAATCTAGTCCAGTATTCTGTTTCTACAGTGGGCAATGAGACACCTCTGGGGCACCCACCAGCAGGACATGAGGGCAACACCCTCCTGTACAGCAAATACTATTCAGAAGCCATGGTCTCCTTCCCTGAAAAGTTTTGAAACAACTGGGGAAAAGGTTACAAGGACATGTAGCAAAGATTGGCAGCGTAGCTTGGATTCAAAGATCTCACTTAAGGTGGCAATCAAAGACAATTTTATTTATGGTATGATGTACCAGATCAGATCAATAAATACTATGCAGTTCTGGAGATGTACTGCCAGAGCAGTTAATCTTGTGCTGATGGGATGGGATTTTCTCCAAATTCAGAAACCTGTTGAACGTCACTGCAGAATTCCTGGAAACTGCTGTCACCCTTTCTGCTAAAATGACTATAATTAGGGATACATATTACTTGACAAAAGTGAAATGGCAGGTAGGTATTCAACATGGTCTTAGCTGCCAAGATGCACAATGCACATAATGAGAGGATGGTTAAAACACTTGGGAGGAAAACTTGGGAAACTCATGACACTGAATTACATGACATTGGTCTACATTTAGACTACCGTACATCTACTACATTTTAGAGAACTAGAGTGCCATAGTGGTTGGACTAGGATACTGGGATCCTCACTTGGCCATGGAGATCCATGGGATAGCCTTGGGAAAATCACACACTGTTAGCCTCAGAGGAAGACAAAGGCAAACCCTTTCAGAGCAAATCTTGCAAAAACAAACAACAAACAAACCCCATGATAGGTCACTACAAATTGGAAATGACTTGAAGGCACACAACAACAAACTACATTTTAAAAGCCCTGAAGCAACATATTGCTTTTACACACACTTAAAAGAATATCCTACTGAGTTCAACTGGACTTATTCCTAGACAGGTGTTTATAAGAATGCAAGCTATACAGACTATTGATAGATTTGAAATTTGTTTATTCTGTGTTGGAACAATACATAAAAACACTGAAAGCGTAGATTACAAAGACATGTGTTACTCTCATCTCATGCTTAACTATGAATATTCACAGCAGAATCTATTTTTAAAATCTAGGCCAATAAAATTTTTCAATACTGTATCTATTTATATCTTGAGTACATTGCATACTGTATATACTCATCCATAAGTCTAGAAATGTTCGACCCCAAAATCCTGGGTTGACTTATCCATGGGTCAATGTAAATATGTACCTTAACTTTTTTTAAAAAAGGAACCATCCCCTTCACTGAGTAGAGTGATGAAAGGCTTTTTGAAAGCCTGTGGCAGCAGTGGCCAGGGCAGCTGGCCACCTGAGGTGGCACTGGTGCTTTCACCTCTCTTCAGAATGGATCTGTGCTTTATTAGCCCCTCCCAAGCCTGGTTGTCTCCCCCGTACATCACACAGCCACCATTTACCATAATTCCCTCTTCATCCATCCAGCCTTTTAGGGTGAGAACAAATAGTTATGCCTGCCAGAATTTTGTAAGTTTTTGGCATCATTTTCCTTTCCTTCATCCTTTGTTAAATGTCCCTAAGCTTTACCCTCAACTTATACACAGGTCACATCAAAATCCATAATTATGACTCCAAGCCCTGCCCTTAACTTATACATGAGGTTGACCTATGCATAAGTATAAATGGTAATTGTATTGCAGAAAACAATTGTGCTGCATCACATCTATTCAACAGGCACTGCTCAGCACTGTAGTCAACTCACTACAGAATAAACTGTACTTTGATGATATATGTTTGTTTCATTTTCACTTAAAAAAACAAACCCAAACATAAAAAGCAATGGGTGAAGTGTCCCTTCTTCTTGACCACACACATGGCCAATGCATATATTATGTGGTCATGCTGGCATTCTATACTGATTTTTTATGTTGTTGTCCTGTTCTGATTTTATGTGGCTAAATTTTAAGTTGATAGCCTGCTTCATTAACAATCTAAATTTTATTTATTTAAAGTTTTTTTTATAAAGCAAGGAAAGTGCTTTGTTGCTTCACAAATGAGAAGCAACACACAATAAGTAATCAGTGAGATTAACCTGAACCCTATTTAAGAAGGTGCAAGAGACCAATTATACCAAAATCATTGGGTTCATACTCTGAGCAACATAGAGGACTCAACTGCTTAGGGATATGTAGCTACAAATACAAATGAGCTCTAGCAGGTAGAAATAAGTCTACAATCAATCAGCAGCATTATTGCTAGCTTGTCAAACAATCCATGTTATCCCGGCACTTGTTCCCAATGGTAATCAACTGTAACTTAAGGCCTGACATCTAACACAAAGAAGTTAACATTTTAAATTTTAGACCACCATGGAGAGAGTAAATCTTTCTCATCCATGCTTAAGATAAATAGCACTATATATTGCAACTCTGAATAGTACAGTATTAAGTGCATCCAACTAAATATGGTGGCCCCAGAATGCTGGAACTAAATCCAGTGGTTAGTCTCAAGTAGAGTAGACCTACTGAATCAACTAAGTGATGACCAAACAAGTCCCACTCATTCAATGGGTTTCCTGTAGTTGGGACATACGTTCATTTTAGCTTATAATAGTCAATAATATAATGGAAGCTTTATAAAAATGTCACATATGATTTTTTTAAAACAACAACAATGCAGAGGTAGTATAAATACAATCAATTTTTTCCAACTTGGAATGACTGTAAAAACTGCTTTTAGGGGGGGAATATTACAATGAGCTCTCTCAAGCCATCCCAAGAAACTAGTTGAAAACACAGACTGTGTAGGAGTTTGGTAGTTACAAATGGTAATATGACCTTCAAGCAGTAGTAATGTATACAGTGCCTGACTGACTGATAACTGTATGTATTTCCGGCTGAAGGGAGAAGATCCCTAGCTCTGAGCAAGAATGAAAACATCTTTGACAAGAACATTGACCCTATAAAAACGGTGCCTAAGATGACTTGGATTCGTCATAAACAAGAAGCATATTATTCTTAAGTCCTCAACAAAGTTTATGGGTTCCTCCGTATGTGGCTCTTGTACATCATCTAGCTATGTTTCCAAGCAACAATTTTTCATCATTTCACTAATTATTAGGTACATTCTTCTCTTGCAATAACAGTTATTGGGGCAACCAAATCCATCTGAAACAGTGAGGTCAGAATCATGGAGTTGGATGAGACCACAAGGGCCATCCAATCCAACCACCTCCCATGCAGGAATACACAATAAAAGCATTCCCAACAGATGGCCATCCACCTCCCACCACACTTGGAAGCAGTGCATTCCACTGCCAAACGGCTCTTACTTTCAGGAAGTTCTTCCTAATGTTTAGATGGACTCTCTTTTCCTGTAGTTTGAACCCATTGCTCCATGTCTTTGTCTCTGAAGCAGCAGAAAACAAGCTTGCTCCATCTTCAATGTGCCTTTCTTTCAAATATACCAGGCTATCATGTCTCCTCACAGAATCATAGACTCTATGAGGTAACATGATAGCCTGGTTTAAATATTTGAAACCTCTTAACCTTCTCTTCTCCAGATTAAAAATACTCAGTTCCCTGGGCTGCTCCTCATAGGTCATGGCTTCCAGATTTTTCACCATTTTGGTCGCCCTCCCCTAGACACGGTACAGCTTGTCAATATTCTTCTTGAACTGTGATGCGTAGAACTGGACACAATACTTCAAGTGAGGTCTGATCAAATCAGAATAGAGTTGTAGAGTGGGGCCCCCTCCAGTCTGCTGGGACTTCTGTTCTCCAGGAATTCTCTATTATTATTGCCAGTGGTTCTGAGATTACTTCTACCAATTCTTTCAATATCCTGATGTACAGTCAGGATACACATCCACATTTGCAGGTTTAACATTTGCAAAGTTGATCATTTGCAGATTATTTGCTGTTGCCCATCACTGCTGCCCTATGCCATTTTTAATAAGGACTCCAAGCCTCACAAGACTGAGAAACTGCAAACACACAGTGAGGCTTGTAAGTCCCTATTAAAAATTACCTAGGGCAAATGCAGAGGCAGTGGCAAGCCCCACTAGCACCTGCTTCTGTCTTGCAAAGGAACCCCGCCACCTTGAAAGCATTTGTGGTGGACTGAATCTGTGGATCGTACCTTTTTTGTATGTTAAATACAATTTTGGGGGGGGGAATAGAGATATTCATGGTTTTTCCACTTTCATGAGGGTCCTGCACACTAAATCTAGCAAATCTAAAGGGTCAACTGTTAGTTCATCTAGCCAAGGGGAACTGAATTCATTTAGAGCAGCCAAGACGGAGGCAAAGAAGATGTTGAGTAGTTCTGCCTTTTCTCTGTTCCCTGTTAGCATTCCTCCATCTTCTACATGCAGTGGCCCTATCATTTCCTTGTTCTTATTTTTGCTATGGACACAAACAAATAAGCCTTTTTAATTGTTTTTAACTCTCTAGCAAGCCTGTCTTGTCCTGTGCTTTAGCCTTTCTGCCTTTCTCCCTACATGTGCTGGCTATTTGTTTGAATTCTTCTTTAGTTATTTGCCCCCTTCCCCACTTCTTCTAAATGTCCCTTCTGAATCGTAGCTCAGTTGAAAGTTCTTTAGAGATCCACCTTGGTTTCTTTAGACACCTCCCATTTTTCCTCCTCATTGAAATGGTTTGAAGTTGTGCCTTCAATATCTCATTTAAGTAACTCTTATCATGAACTCCCTTCTCTTTTAGTACACCTAACCATGGGATCACACCCAGTATTCCCCTAAATTTACTGAAACCAGCGTTCTTATAGTCTAGAATGCATGTCTGACTACACTTGGCTTCCCCTTTCTGCTGTACAACAAACTCTAGGAGAACATGGTCACTCCCACCTAAGGATTCTGCCACTTCCACCCCACTGACCATGTCACCATTGCTGGCTAGAAACAGACCTAAAATAGCCGATCCCCTTTTCCCCTTCTTTCACCTTCTGGATAATGAAACTGTCTGCAAGGCAAATGAGAAACTTGTTTATATTCATCGCAGAATTTGACTTCCAACAAATATCAGGCTACTTGAAATTTCCCATTACTACGACATCTCTCCTTTCTGAATGTGTGGTCAACTGTTCCAGAAAGGCCTCATCCAAGTCCTTGGTCTGGCTTGAGGGCCTATAGTAGACCCTCACAATGACATCCCTGTTGTTTCTCACCTCCTTACTTTTTTTTTTTTTTTACCCTGATGTTCTCAATCTGGCTTCCCAGATTCAAGTCATGGATCTCTCCACAGATGTAAACGTCCTTGACCTATGATGCTACTCCTCCTGCTCCTTCTCTACTGGTTCTTTTTCTCTGAAATGCATTATACACCTCTATTACTACATTCCAATCATGAGATTCATCCTACCAGGTTTCAATGATGCCTATTATATCATATTTGCTTTGCTGTGTTGAGTTCACATTCCTCTTATTTCCCATCCTCTGTGCATTAGTGTAGAGACATCAAAGACCATGGGCATCCCCCCTAACTGCTTATTTAATATTTTTCTCCTCTCGCTGTTGGGTTCTTGATTTTTTTTCTCCCAGTTCTCTCTATAACATTCAAGTGATTATCTCCAGCACTTGATGAACTGCTGCACTCAAGAATACTGTCTCCCTCCCCCACATAACTCAGTTTAAAGCCCTCCTGGTCAGATTTGTGACTCTTAGCAAAAACATTTTTTGCCAACTGCTACAAGGTGCAACCTATCTCCTGTCAGAGGTCTATCTTCATGAAACTGTAGACCATGGTCTAAGAAGCCAAATCGTTCCTGGAGGCACCATCTGTGGAACCAGTTGTTCACCTGCACTATTCTTCTCTCCGTTCCTGGGCCACGTCCTTCAACTGGGAGGAGAGATGAAACCTGTGCACCTGTCCTTCAGCTTCCTACCCAGAACCTTGCAATTCCTTGTGATACCCTGAAGGCTGTGCCTTGCAGTATCATTGGTTCCCCTATGGACCAAACAATCAGTGGGCTTGATGTGTCTTGTCAGCCTCTCTATTACATCAAGGATTTTTGCCCCAAGGAAATAGCACATCTCTTGAGACATCCTGTTGGGCAAACAAACCACTACTTCTGTTCCCCCTCTAGTGCATGTGCTGGATTTTCCAAGGTCACCTGCACATTCTGTGAGGATTGACACTGTTGCTCTTGTTCCTGTTCCTCATCATCTCTGAGAATGGAGAGAGCTTCAAATCAATTCTGTAGCTCCAATCTCACAGAATGATCCCTGACCCTCCTATGTCTATGTGTCACATTTCTCCAAATGTTTACCTCCCATGTTGGGGCCTGACCTCCTCCTCAGACATCCCCTGTGTGTTTCTCATCCAGGAAAGCCTGCTGTTCTTTGTCCAAGATAGCCTCATATGCTCTCCAATATGCTGAACAGTAGATATGGAGACCTCAAGTTGCTGGACCTTTTCTTCCAACTGGGATACCAGCTTTGCACTTGCTGTAGGTGGTTAATGCAAATGCTAAATCCAGGCTGGGGAATGTATGGGTATCCAGATGTTGGACTGCAACTCCCATCATTCCTTCCCACTGACTAATCTGGCTGGGCCTGATGGAAGTTGCAGTTGTGCCAAATAACAACAAAGCACCCAACACATAGTTTACCAACTTCTCAGTATAATAAATATGTGGGAAATGTGCAAGGGCAGCCTTGCAGCTTAAACATAGAATTTGTCCCAGATATGTCTGTATTTATTTAGAGAAAGAATTCATTCGCTATTGCCACTGTATATATAGTCACACCATCTTCAGAATCTCCCAGTGACAGTACCATTGTGCCAGCAAATTAGATTTCTTTAAAAACTGTATCATACTTTCCACAGAAAGTTACAGAGCCCTCTTGATGGGCTAAAAGAAGAAATGCCAAATGAGCAAAGCTGACATAGCAGCTGACTGCAGGTGTCCAAGGCTGTGGGCAGAGCTATTAAAATAATGCCATCAGTCAATAGAGGGCACAGATGGTAGCACTAGAACTGACCTAGAAAACCTTTAAATTGAGAAGGGCCTATAGAAGAACACTGGACGCTGCCTTAGACTGAGAGAAACCTTTGGTCTATCCAGCTCAATACTGTTGAAACTGAGTGGTAGTGACTCCCTGGGGTTCTTGCCTCTCTGGCATTCCTTTCCAGACAAGAATCTTTCTCAGCCATCCCTGGAGATGCCAGGGTTGAACCTTTTGCATGCAAAGCATATGCTCTATGGCAGAGTTTAAAGAATCATTTGGAAATCTTAGAGAAGACATGCTCTGTGTAATGCCAGTTCTCCCAATGAAATCCCTCACCCCTCTGGCAAGCCTCAGACTGAAAAAGCAGCTTTCACTGGTAGCAGGCACACGATCGTCTCCTTGCTGAGAGGAGGGAAAGAGTTTAGATTTTCCAACAAGCTGCAGGGTTTCTATCAACCCCCACAACCATAATGATGTCCTTTCACCTGCTTCTATTTGGCTCGGCCAAATTGATCACCAACAATGGTCCTCCATGGCTTCACATCGGGAGGCATGGAGACAAACTATCCACAATGCTGCAGCCTTATTTGAGAACTCACGCCAAACAAGTCTTGAAGAGAAATGACAATGCAGAAAGAATCACAACCCGGAAACATCACCCAAGGAGACCTTCTGCTGTGCCTTCTGCAACTGGACTTGTTTATCTTGGATTGGCCTTTTCAGTCATCAGCACGCATGCAGAAAGCACGGGATGAGTCCTTCCTGAATCTTCATTTGCGAAGAAAAGCCAGAGAGATATCCAACACATCTACAACTAATGATTTTAAATAGCCAAAGTGTTGCTAGAATATATGCAAAGAGTTAGTTGTCAGAGATAAAACATTTGTCCCTTCATATTCGCTGGGACAAAATCAAGATTTGCTTTTTGGATGATAATTTTTTAAAGAATATTTTCAAGCCGTGAATACATAAATCCATGGATACTAAATCTGCGGATACAGAGGGACAACTGTACATTTTCAGTACAATTCTAGCTACACAAGAGAAGATAAATACTGTATACGTCGCCAAGTACTTCTTTACAGGGTGTAGCAAAAAGTAAACTAGATGAATCTCTCCCTTCTCTCTCATGATTCAGGTATTTCATTTTCCATCTCTCACCATACCAAAATACTTAAACTCCAAGCTGGTGGGAGTCAGCCAGAAGAAAATAAATCCTCTTCTTAGCACAAAAAACAAAACAAAACATTAAACATCAGTGCTTTAGTGCATAAGATACCCTGGAAGCAAGATCTTACACAATGCAACCTGACTTGTAAAGAGAAACTAGCCTGCAAATCCATATTCCAGAATGTATTGTGAGCATGAGCCCTTGGAAGGGAATCCTGCCAAGCCTGAAGGAAAACTGGGTTCCCTTGACTAAACAAAACAGGTCCTGTTATTGTATTCTCACACTTCTTTTTTTAAGAGCAACCTTGGCGATGCTTCAGTGTATGATAACATATAAGAGGATGCTCCTGGCTGCTTTTGTACTTGTTGGTGTTCACCTCCTTCAAGGCTCTCTATTTTTTATTTTTATTTTTTTGCAAATTTTACAGAAATAAAGAGTTTCTTGTTTTTTATATATTTTTTTTTAAAATGTAACATGGTTTTGCCAAACCTGTGAGTTAATATAGAAGTCAAATAACTTGCCACCTTGACCAAGCCCAATTAACTGACTGCACTGGTACAGCTAAGATGCTGTATTGTGCTTACTGCAAAACTTGTTTCAATATTCTAAAAGCAGCATAAACTACATACTTTTAAAAAAAAACACCCTGATTTCTTGCCAGCTTTATCTAGATCGTATTTGATTGGGGCTGAATAGGTAGGTCTGGGAACAGAAGACATTAACATGAATGCAGTGTTAAAAAAAAAAAACTCTAATTAAACCTGTTGTAGAAGGCATGCATTATTCTAGCCAGCAACTGCCAGCACTACACTTTCTGCTGAATTAACAAATGGTGGTTCTCCACCCACTTCTTTCAGCTGTCTGCAGCACATCCCTTCCCCTTCCTGTTGCATCAGGAAACTGAAAATTGAGAGCCTTCTGCAGGGTGCAGCTAAATTTACCACAATACAATGCAATCATCAAATGTAACCTTTCACTATAGCAAGTGCTTCAACCCTCAGACATCTTCTGTTAGAGAATAAAATATTTTGGAAAGTATTTCTGTGAAAATATGCTTTTAGTTTGTGATTCTCTCCTTTGAGTATCTTTCCCTTGTAAAGTGGAAACAGCTGCTTGAGATAGCAAGGCAGAAACCTCCTATGAGTGAATGCTTTCCCTGATAGTCATGGTGGTATTTCACCAGCACTCACTTCCACCTGATTTCCTCAAAGTGGTCCATGACACAGAAAATGTTAAGAACCATTTACTCTATATCCACCCAAAGCCTGACTCTAAAGATCAGAGACACAACTATACAAATTAGACCCAGAATTTGTTTTGAATACCAAACCTGAATGGAGATCACAACCCTTTCAGCCATAAGCCCACTCCTTCTCCAGCCTTCCCACAGCTTTCTTCCTTGTAGTAATATAATTTGAAAAAGTGTGCTACTTGCTAATGTACTGCAGAACATTAAATCTGCCTGCAAGGCCTGATCTACCTTTTGTCCTCCACTTGTTTGACTGGCAACAGCTTTCCAGGGTCTCAGGAGGAGATCATTCCTGTCTCTGAAGTCCTGATCTTTTCACTGGTGATGCCAGGAAATAAACACAGAAGATTCTGCATGAAAAGCTTGTACTGTACTCAGCCACTGAGCTATGGCCATCCCCCAACAGGAGGGATTATTAAAAATGCACTGGTACTTAGCACCACGTTTACCCAACTACTTACATCCAGTATCAGATCTCTCATATTCAACTCTGTTTCCAAAATCTCTGATGAAAACTGGTAATAAATCAAGTGTTTACCTAATGAACAGACAAGGCTGTTTATTTTTAATTTAATCCGCTAGAAATGAACACTGAGTATGTATGAACATATTCCACCAGATCTGATGTTATAGAGCCATGTATGTGCTGTGTCTTCAGAAGCCCTTAGACTAAGTTAAGATTTTGATGTTTTTAAATCCTGACTTAAAAAACAAATAAAAAAACCCACCAAAACCACAACCTTTTGTTATTCTACTGCAGCTATAATATTAAACAATTATTATTATCAATGTATCTAAGCAGCTACAAAGTAAACTCAGGCTGTGCTTTTAAGAATGCAGTCAATGCTTGGGAGTACAATTTAGCAAGACTTAATTTTGGTCTGTGGAAAGTTATAGGGCTGTATAACAAGACACCCTGTTAAATATGACTTGCAGGTTACATTAAGCCATTTTGTAGGAGTGGCATCCAAGTCGTGTCATTCCAATCATAGAATACTATTTGACTAAGGATACTTTTACTCGCAGAAGTGATGGGAGATGATTTTTGCCTGCAGATCTACTCCAGAGGCTTGGTGGACCAACTAGGAAAGCTTAGGAGGTGGCATAGCAAAGAGCACGGCAGATAGGAAAGGGGGTTTGTTAAAACTTGCTTCTTTTACTGTTGGACTAAGAAAAGCCTCCACTGGGTCAAAGAGTTGACTGCTACAGGTTTAATACCACCTGGCTATAGCCTTAAGATAAACATTTCTAAAAACTGAAAATGTACGCAATTTTCATTCTGGCTTTTCTTCCCCCGTTTGCTTTCCAACAGTTTATTACCAGACAGCACTTATGTGATATATGGATTTCATTGCTATCTTTGGCAAAACTTTGGGATTTGGTCAACTCAATTTGGTCAACTTGCCAGTAAAACAATCTTTCTAAGTACATTTGCACACATGTTATAATATGTGCCGTATAAAGCATGAATAAAGTAGTGTCAAAAATATTCCACAATAAAGACATTTATGCTTCTGGCAGAAGCTCATAGAAGAAAACAACAGTGAGATTCTGTTGAACAGAATGACAAATAAGAATCTACCTGAAACACTGAGAATTTCAAAGAAGAGAAGCAGTGTAATTTTTTTAATAAAGCAAGCACTGATGTATAACGGCAACTAGAAGACAAGACTATTAATACTACTTACAGCAAACATGCATACACAAAACCCATCATGAATGTCCTGCCAAGAACTGAGGGTTACCTGTTCCAGCTGTAACACTGTTGCAAAGATGTTGCTTTAGCATGGTAAACAGGCTTATGGTATGTGCTTAACCAGCCTTTACAGTAATTGTCTTTTCATACTCACAGGCTCCTTAGAGTTTATTTCCTCACCAATATATTGCTGTTGTTGTTAATTGCCATCTAAGGCACCCTGTTATTAGTAGCCCTGCTCAGGTCTTGCAAGCTCAGGGCTGTGGCTTCCTTGACTGAGTCTATCCACTGACTTCCTCTTTTCCTACTGACTTCAACTTTACCAAGCATTATCATTTTTTTGAAAGCGTCAAGTCATTATATGTCCAAAGTACAATAGTCTCAGTTTAGATATTTTGGTTTCTAGTGAGACTACAGGCTTGATTTGTTCTCAGACATATTTATTTGTCTTTTTGGCAATCCAGTCTACCCGTAGTACGTATTTCAAATGAGTTGATAGTCTTCCTGTAAGCTTTCTTCACTGTCCTGCTTTCAGAACCATACATAGAAACTGGGAACAGTATATCGACAATATATTATAGCCAATAAAAATACATGCTGTGTTTTGCTCTTGCTCAAAAATAACTGGTGCTACACATATAGAGAAACTTAAGAATATCTACAAACGTTAGATTTTGGTGCAATCATATTAGAGATATACTATTTAACAAGACCAAGTGAAATTACTATCAACTATAGAACAACACAGTTTATGGCAGGAATAAAGAGAGCCAATAGCTCAGTGGCAAATGTTTAATAAACCTGGTTCAGAGTTAGCAGTTCAAAGAACGTCAGTTTTAACATCCAGGAAATACTTCAGCCTGAAATCTCTCTCCCTTTCCAACTTAAGAATTACCACATTGTCATTTAGTGTAAACAGAACTAGTACTGGAACAAGGAGTCTGACTCAGCCTAAAGCAGTGATGGGCAACCTTTTGAGCTTGGTGTGTCAAACTTCGCCAAAAAAACTGAGCATAACTCAGGTGGTGTGTCACTTTGAGGAAAAAACATTATCTCTGCTGGCGGAAGTGAGGGCAAAGATCCCAGCTTAACCGGAAGTCCCAGAACTAGACGTCTGTGCCGGACTTCTGTTGTTTTGGCCTATATACCTCTGGCATAGAGAGTCTAATAGGTGAGGATGAAACATTTGCGACTACTTTTGTCCCTCCACAGAGTGTCTAATAGGTGAGGATGAAACATTTGTGACTAACATTTGTCCCTCCACACTTGCGAGTTTCACATTCACGGTTCTGCATATTCACGGATTTCCACTTTGGGGAGGGTGGGAGGGGTGAGGAAGGTGGGACTGCCACTTTAGGGAGGGGGAAGGGGAAGGAAAGTGGCAACCGGTGCTTCAAAGCCCTGATCACTTTAGGGAGGGTGGGGGGCTGGAGGAAAGTGGCAACCGGGGCTTTGAATCACCACTTTAGGGAGGGTGGAGAGGTTGTGGGTGGGGGGGGAGGAGGCCTATGGCCGCGTGTCATCAAAAATGGCTACGCGTGTCAGTGCTGACATGCGTGTCATAGGTTCGCCATCACTGGCCTAAAGCATCTTCATCTGTCCAGCTCAAATGGGTTTGGGATAAAACATTCGGATACATTTCTGATCAGAGAAAATAACCTGAGGACATGGGGTGCATCCACACTACACAAATAATCCAATTTGCAACTGAATTATTTGCCATGGCTCCTTCCTATAGAATCCTGGGGTTTGTAATTTGGTGAAGCCCTCTTTGGCAGAGCAGGCTAAAGACTTTGTAAAACTACAAATCCCAGGATCCAATAGGAAGGAGCCATGGCAAATAATCCAGTTTCAAACTGGGTTATATATGTAGTGTGGATTAGGCTCTGAGTGACTGGCATCATAAGCTGCAGTTTGCTGACACAGATATGTAAAAAAGGGCACAAGATCAGCATGCATTTTACACACATGTATTTCACACATGTACCGACATGGCAAACTACAACCGGCCATAATTGTGAGTATGCCCATATACAAGAACAGAAACGTCTGTAAAATTACCACATACTTTTGGTGAAAATTTTCTGCCTGGATCTACTTTCTATGCAGGAAATTTACACTTTCACCACCAGCAGTCCCACTTCTAATAGGATTATTCCTGAGCAAATGAGTTGTGGACTGATGCCTAAAATGTTAATCCAGAAGACAACTGTGTACACATGCTTTTACAAGTTCCAGTTTGACTAAGAGTAACAAAACATTTTACATTCAAAGCATGCCTGTGAGGTTCTTCACATTTTAACATTCTGTATATTATAAAAGATTTTTCCCACAAGTTCTGGATAACAAAGTTTGTTAGGATTTCTGCAGAAACCAGAATGTATGATACAACCCTACTAGGAACAAACCTGCACACAAATATTTTTCAACAGCTTTGCATGTCAGTCTCTAAACAAGGCTGAGCACTAAATCAGTGTTAAATTCCTCACATGCAGCTACACCCAGTTAATCTGCTTGAAAGCAGCAAACTATGTAAATCTGCTTAGGCTGGTGAGATAAACGTTACACTCATCAAAATGTAACAACATGCAGCAGAGAAACTGTTACTTTGCAAAGGTGAGATCAGGGGGAGAAAAAAGAACACCTCACAAAACAGGTTGTCGTGTAAGCAACTCTGATTCAAGCCATATTCTACAGGTGTTATTTTTTGTAAATCTACTTTTATCCTAGCTACATGTTGTCATCAGGCTTTCATTTAAAGAAATCTGAGAATAGTGAAACCTCAATTCCCACAAATGACTTAAAATCCCTAATCAAGTTTCTCCATCAGCTCTAGAGATGCCAACTGTGCAGAATGTACACAAACCTATGTTTTCACAACTGAAGCTTAGATCTGTTTTTTTGTAATTCAAATTCAAATCTATATTTGAGAAATTGCTGCGTGTCTCACACCAATATTCATGAGAGACAAAACTCTGCACTAAAAACACTATTTTCATCAGCTGTGAAAACACCTCTAGTCTCTATTCATACCTACAAGGAGTCTCAAAGAAACAGCTCCAATTTAAACAAAGCAAGCAGGGAAGTCAGATGATGCAGAGATTTCCAAAGCTGTTTCAGAAAAATAATCTATCTTTGGAAAAGAGCAGAAATCAGACAGTACTCCTATGTAGTTTTTTTGTTGACAAAATGACATTTTAATTTTAAATGTTATCTACTGAAAGCATAGAGAACTACTGCTTGAACGGCTGATACTTAAAACATGAAGAAATAACCGGAAGCAGGAGAATAGGCATGCATTAAATTCATCTATATTACCCATTAATCTAGTGCTAGTTTCAACAGCTCTTCAAGTAACTCTAATGTAAAGCTCTCCAAGCTCAAGGGAAGCACTGTACATACTTCATTCCATCCATGATGCAGGAAAATCCTGTTTCACAGATGATTTCAGAGAGCAGTGTTCACGGCTCATTGTAACATTCTAGAGTACAGGAAGAGACCAGGCACTACCTATCCCTTTCTGACAGCTGGGAGCAGGGCAGAAAAGAGTGCATGCTGACTGGTTCCTATGAGTAACATATTAGAGATACAGGAAAGTTGTATAGCAGGGCTTTGCTCACTGTATTGCAATACACTGCATTGTATTCCTTTGTAACACAGATCATTTTGATGACAGCACTTTCAGGCACCTATGGAAGACACATGGGCATCCTTTCAAATACTGAAATTATTATTCAGCAACTTTTTCCTACTAAATCTGATAGAATGTGTTTCCTTTGCCTTGTACACTGTCACATGTTGTCAGTCCCTACTACACAGGATAGCTCATTAAGCATCTCCAAATACAAATAGGGCTTCAATCATGTATCTACTACTGCCAATTTGTCTTCTATTACTACTACTACCACTACCACTACTACTACTACCTCCTCCTCTGCTTTCACCCCTGCTTGTTGTTATGTGCCTTCAAATGGGCCCCAAGTTATGGCAACCCCATCATAGCATTTTCTTGATAAGGTTTATTCAGAAGAGTTTGTCATTCCTTTTCTCTTAACTGAGAGAGTGTGATTTGCTTAAAGTCACCCAAGAGTTCCGTGGCTGATTCAAACCCTGGGTGCCAGTTAGACGGTAATTTTTGTCACGGGACATCCTGGGATTTCTTGATCCCGTATTCGTCCCTCCTTATTTACCCGATTTTTGTCTCTGAACTGGATATCCCGGGAGATCCCGGGATCATTGTTTACATGGCATCCATCCCATGATATGCACCTTCTCCCACTATAAACTATCCCAGGTTTTTTTTGTTTACAGAAGTTTATGGTACCGGGATTTTTTTTTAGCTGTCAATCAAGGATGCGATTACCTCAGTGACGTACTTCCTTCAGAGTTTCGCGCCACGAGCGATGCTATTGGGTGGCTCAAATGTTTGTTCAGACTTCTGATTGGGGATGAGAGGGTGAATGAGTGTTAGGAGTGATCAGTGACTAAACCCTGTGCTTTCCTTTAGAAATGAAAGATCACCATTTAAAGCCAGCTAAACTGGAGGGGGGGGGAAGGAGCGATCAGTTGGTGCTGGGGAGTATGAGAGAGATCAAAAACAGATCAGACTGGAGCCACTGCACGCACACACACACAAGCCCAAGCCAGTACAAGCTGAGTGCAAGGGGCAGAGGCTTGCGATTGCCCTGTCTCTTTAAAATGTTAACCCTTTAAGCAGAGGCAGCTGTGGAGTGAAGGTTTCAAGCCAGTGCAGGTGATCGTAAGAGGAGGACACACAAGGCATTTTGAAAGACCCAGACGCTGGCGTTTTTTACTGTGCCTTGTGGGGGGGATGAATGAATGTGTGGTCATTCGCTCAGACGCTGGCATTTTTTACTGTGCCTTGGGGGTTGGGTGGGTGAATGTTTGATTATCTGTTCAGACCCAGGGAGGGGATCCAGGCAGGAATGAATGGGCAATCCTCCACCCACGATCTCTTTATAATTTATTCTCTCTTTAAAATTTAAATCCAACATGCAGTTGAGGAACAGGTTAAAGCTGAAGGGTTTGCAGTGTAGAAATCCATTGAACAGGGTGATTTAGTACACACACACACACACACACAAACCTTCATGCAGCTGGAAGGGATGCCTTTGTTTTCAGCTGGTGAGGCTGAATCTGTTGAACGGGTGACTGACCCCTCCTTTTCTGGTCGCTGATTTCTCAGCCCGCCCCCAGTCACCATTTCTGGTCATCACCTAGTACCGAGATAGCTTGTCCCGGGCTGTTTACATTTCCAATTTTCTGACCCCTCCCGTGACTTTTTTAAAAACCGCCACAAACCGTGGGACAAAAGGTGGCCCCCCTTCCGAAAATCACGTGCCTGACCCGATGTACGTGTAAACAACCAGGGTTCAACATGAATTCTTCCCACCACATTTTCATTGTGTAAACAGCACCCTGGTGTTCTAGAGTCCAAGTCAAACATTCAAATCACTGCACTATGCTGGCTCTTACTTGGTGGTATGCCCACTGAATTCAACTGGACTTATTTCTGAATTGCCATGGCTGTGGAACATTGCAGTAAAAAATTGCCTCAAATAAAGTTTCACAGATTTTTTTTACAGGTATTGTTTACTATAGTTTAAAGAGATAATATAAGAATATGCATGCTTCGTTCATGTTGATTTGACTCCCCTGTTATATTTATAAAATATTTTAAGAGGGAAAGCTTTATACAGGGAAAACTTACACATTCTGTTATTGCATACTGTTGCTTTAAAAGTTATTTCTTCGTTATTTTATTTTTTAATAGTGGACAAAGTGAAGAAGTATGCTGATGTTGACACTGAAAATACTATTCCAATTTTTGAGAAGAACTAGTACAATTAGCATTATTTACAAGAAAAAACCAAATTTTGGTGTACATCTTTGACCACTAGTATGGCCAAATCAACTCCACTCAACTATTACCACATGAATTGATAAATACGTCAGCAAAAATTGAGCTCATAAAACACACTGAGTGGCCAGTTTGCCCCAATTAAAATCAACAGGAGCTTATCCAGACTAAAATGCAGGCACGCTCAACCCTTCCCCAGCCCCCTCTGTGGGAAGTGTTTCACCAAAGAATGGCTTGATGCCAATAAAAGGAACCTTTGGTACCGGGGTCTTAGGACCACATAATGACCAAGCATTCATTTTTCCCCTTCTCCCCATTGAAAGAGAAGTCTGTTTGTTTTTCTGATTCAGTCAGCCCTTTTAGCTCTTTGAATTCAAGGAGCGCTCTTTGAAAAGAAGAGCATCTTATCGGTGTGTTCCAGACCAGCAGGCCGACTCACATCCGCATGCAAAACATACAGCCCTTCCAGTAAAAGGCTCACCCTCTGTGCCTCCAGCACCCCCCCCCACTTTTCATCACCAACACCCCATGGTGCCACTGACAAATCAATGAACACACAAGACTCTTAAGAAGTCCCGGCTTAATTAACTAGCTTTTCAGACTTCCAACACTCCCAAGCATTTGTTTGCATACTATTTGCAGGAATGGGCCTGGAATAGAATTACCCTTACTGTATCATCCACAAAGCATAATTCCTTCAAAGAGCTCTCCCGCTGATTAAAACTAACAAACCAATTGGTTAGTAAAAACTAAACTACTAATTTAATACTTGGCAAAATATTAGCCCAAAGAAATCAGGACGGTTACCATTTGAAATGCTTTACACAACCTCCTATTATTATCAACACTAACAAAAAAAGGGGGGGGGGGCAGGAGATGCAACATTAAATCAAAATCTTCTGTGGAATTTTTTAAAAGAAACGTGCATTGTTCATTATCAGTACCAATTCCCTTATCTATTTGCAACCAAGACAAACTAAAAGAAGAGTCCATTGTGTGTGTGTGTTTTATATATTTATATATTAATATTAATTTGATAGTATATATCATATATAAAATAAATGAATAGTATATATGTAAAGTTAATGGAATAGTTTAACTACACACGAACCATTTACATTTTCATAATCTCACTAAAATCCTACACAATGACTAATTCACTCTTTTCAGTGATGGGCAAAAAAGCTTCAACACATCTCCAGGAAATCAAAACTTATTCAGCCCTCCACGCACAGAAATGTCTTGCCTGTCACCTCTGAAAAAGTTTGCGGGTATGTTTTATACACATATATAAACACACACACACACACAATATTGTGTAGAGAAGACAAGTCAGCATCGAACAGAAGTGCACTGCTTCAGAATAAATTCAGAAAATAGCTAGATAGTTTTGCTTTTTCTCACGAGGATACTGGCACAAGCTCAGAAGCTGGGAGCGGGGCCTAACAGAGAGTCAATCACCATGCCAGGCCGAGACAACAGAGTCATCGCGTTTATTAGGAGGCAATTTTCCTGTGGTCTGGGACAGAGGGAAAAAGGGGCGACAGTGGCATGGGGTGAGGGAGGACGAAACAATAACGATTTCGTGCAAATCGACTTCACTCCTGGGTTTTGAACGACTCTTTTCTATACAGGTCACAGAGCGCTCACGCGAGAGTACAGGACAGTGTATGTTTTCGGCCGGAATTTTCCGTGGAGATTTTAACTAAAACAAAAGAGCGTCTTTATCCCAACCCAATTTGAACTTAGGTTGCTATGTTCCCCCCCCCTCGCCAAGCACGGGGCTATTACATTCCGTGATCATTTCCCCCGGCGAATTCTTCTATTAAAAGAAGAGCGTGATCGTTGCTTGCTGCTCCTGTTCTTGGCTTCTGCGATTTTTATTTTTTGGAAGGGGGTTCCCATTCCCTCCTGGCTCTTTCGGCAGAAACGGTAACTGCTGACCTGACAAGTTTCGGTTTGAAATTACGCCGTCTCGCAGCCTCTGGCGAGCCTTAACGTTACCAAAAGAAACCCCAACCCAAAGAACTTGTTGCAGAGCCTCTGTGTGTGTGTGTGTGTGTGTACGCGCATAGAGACAGTCTGCCCCCCCCTTCCTGGCCAAAGCTCCCCAAAGCGGACTCTCCGGCCTGGACGTCAAGCGGCGAGGCGAAGGGGGCTCTCCTTGCTCGCCTCTCGCGGTTTGGGTTTGTTGGAGAAGGACGGACGCCACACGGAGGAGGGAGGGAGGGAGGGGAGCGGCGGGTCAGGCGGGGGGGGGAGGAGGAGGAGGCAAGAGTTCCTCCGCAGGCTCTCCATCAGCCACTCGCGATTTTCCTGCCAAGTCCCCACCCCTCTTCCCTCCCCGAAGCCTCCCTCCCTCCGCCTCTCCCGCTCCCCCCCTCACAGACTCCAAGTTGAGAGAGAGGCCCCCTCCCACCGAGAACCAGCGAACCGCCTTGGGTGCCGAACGGGGAGAAAGGCGGGATAGAAATTAAAAGATTTTTTTTTTAAAAAATGGACCCCCCCACCTCCCCCCAGAGGCTGGCGCGCGTTACCTGCTTCCGATAGGGAGCCCTGCCGCCGCCCGCAGAGTTGCTGCTGCTGCTGCTGCCGCCGCCGCCTCCGCCGCTGGGGAAAATCATCGCCCAGCCGAAGCCCGGGCCCCCCCTCCGGACGGGAAGCAACTTCGGTGGCAACTTGGCGTGCGCGCGGCTCAGGGAGGCCACCAGGGCCACGGGCCTCCGCTCCCCCTCCGGCGGCTGGACCGGGGCTCCCCGCCGCCTCCGCCTCGTCCTGCTGCTGCCTCTGGCTGCCTCTGCGCCTCCTCCGCCCCGCGCTCCCTTGGCGGCGTCTCTCATGCAACGACGCGCCTCCCGCCCGCCTTCGCTCTCCCGGGACACCCGGCGGCAGCACAACGGGCAGGCTGCGAAGCGACGAAACCAACCGCCCAGCCGGCCATAAAACAACAGCAAAAGTCACTTCATGGGTCGAGCCGCGGATGCTGCGACCCGGGCTGGGGGCAGGCAGTGGCGACGGCGGCGGCGTCTTCCCCAGCAGCACCAGCAGCAGCCTCGGTCCCTCCTACTAGCGACGGCCTCAACCACCGCCCAGAGAGCGAGCGTGTGAACCACAGAGAGGGCGCGCAACCGAGAGGAGGAGGAGGAGGAGGGGAAGGGTGGGGGAAGAGGCACAGCCCCGGGTAGGCACCACACCGCCGCCTACACGCCTCCCAGCTGCAGCGGGGCGACGGCAGCGCCTTGCCACTTGGCGCCGCTCGCTTGGCGCCCCCGGCGGTGGGTTCTCCTTCTCCCCCCCCCCCACGGGCGTCGGCCGCTCCCGCCACCCCCTCCCCGTCCCGCCGAATGGTTGCTTCTGCCTCCCGCATACCGCGCATTCCTCGGGGCAGCCAGTCAGCCGGCGCGCTCCCGGCCTCTCCGGGTTGGGGGGACGGGTGCGCGCGCGAGGGGGGAGGGAGGGGGAGGGGGTGCGCGCCGCCAGCACCACTACTGGGGGCCAAGAGTTCTCTGACGGCGGCAGGACGGGGGTAGAGGTCGAGGTGGGACGGAGGGAGAGAAAGAGGGATTTTTTTAATAAACATTCTGAAACAAAGAAGCGCCGGCTTAGGAAAGGGGCGGCTGCTCGTCGAGGTGTAATAACAACGCCACAGGAAAAGCCCGAAGTGTGCTGGAAGGGGGAAACACACACACACACACACAAGCCCCCTCAGCTCCTTCCCTTCCGAGCGTCTCCCATTGTGTTCGCCTTGGCGAGGTGCGGGGCGGAGGCCACTCGTGGGCGGTCTCGTTTCTCCCTTTTTAGGCGCTTTCCCGCGCAAAGGCAAAACGCTCTGTGGAGACCTGTCGCTTGAGGACTCCCCCCCCCTCATCACACCACAGTGGGGGGAAATGGGAGAGTCAACGCGGCGCTTTCTCCGCGTCTAAAGCGGCCCAAGTAACTCGTTTGAGGGAAACTGAAGGCGAGATAAAAGCGCGCAGATCGGCTGCCTTCAATGGACAGTTTGGACGGGGATTCTCGCGGGCACCGTGGCAATAAGTGGTTTGACCACGACTCTGGAGACCAGGCTTCGAATCCCCACTCGGCTATGAAAACCCCACTGGGTGACCTTGGGCAAGTCACACACTCTCAGCCTCAGAAAAGCCCGTGACAGCTTCGCCTTAGGGTCGCCTTAAGTCGGCAACCACTTGAAGGCACACAAGCACCTCGTCCAGGGACGACGAAACGACAACGCGGCTCTCAGCCAACCTTGGAGACTGCAAGCTAGCCTAGCGGCAGAAGAACGAATGTGCGTGCATTTAAAAAGGAAGAAAGAAAACTCTCGATAGAACTCCAGCCCTTGTGCCAAAGCCTTGTGATTTCCAGTAATATGATCCTACAACAGCGTCGACGGAGGTTGCAAAACGGCTACGAAAGCGCCAGACCCCGCTCTTGATCAAGTAAATACGTTCCTACTAACTACTAGACCGAATTTTTCAACTGACCTACTCGAGACCTAAAGGCACCAGCTCCTGTCTGATCTTGGAAGCTAAACAGGGTCAGCTCTGGCTCCTACTTGAATGGGAGACCACCAACGAAATGCCAGGAGCTGTAGGCTATATTTCTGAGGAAGGAACTGGCAAAACTACCTCTAAGTATTCTTTGCCTAGGAGAACCCTATGAAGTTCATGGGATCCTCATAAGTTGACAGGCCACTTGAAGGCACATCAACACACACAATTTAGATAAATCCTCCATAGGATTTAGGCATCCAACAATAATCCACCAAAGCAAGAGGGCTGAAATCATGAGAGACAATCTTTACTATATTTTGCTTTCTGTTTCTGGTTGCCTTACTGTGGATTTTAGGTCCAGAGTGGGAAAACTGGTTCACCAGAGAGCCTGAATGCCAATACCCAAAACTACAGACAGTAAAAGATTGTGGGAACTACAGTACATGCCAGCTAGACTGCAAAAGGCACCCCCATTCTTGTGTTAGATGAACTCCATTCAGTGGAAGAGAAATTGAGCCTAGAATGAATTAAAAGAAAGTGGTAGGAATCTTAACACATTCTTTATACTTTCTCCTTGGAATGTATGGCCCAGCCCTTCTCAACCTTTTTACCCTTGATGAATGAAGGAACCCCTTCATAAAAATTATATCTCCCACCATCACAATCTCTCCCAGAATCCCTAACAACCTCTTGTGGAATCCTAGGGTTCCAAAGAACCCTGGTTGAGCAACCTTGGTAGAGACACTGAAATGAGAGTTTTATGTTTGTTTTGGCTGCAAAGTTGGATGGTTGGAGTGCAGGCAACCAACAATATGAATATGATTACACTGGAAATTATGACTGAGTAAAATGTCTATCGATAGCAGCCTTGGCTCTTTTCTTTTGCTCTGAGGACACTTGATTTTCTTCGACCTTGGAGGTGGAAGACTAGATTTAAAAGGTACAGAGCAAGATTACTTTCATTCTAATTCCAAATTTTCAGCACAGTAGCTCTGCAGAAAGTCCTTGAAGCATAAACATTTGTAAAGGAGTAAATTCAGCTTGAAAGCAATAGTTGAAAGCTTATTAATAGTTGAAAGAAAAGGGTGTTCCTGCCGATTACCCCATATGTGTTGACTGAGAAATAAGACATATTGTATCCAATGGGACTTACTCCCAAGCAACTGTGGACCGGATTATGGCATTCATCCCCACCCCACATGAGCTATGAACAACTTTTAAGGGGAACTTTAGGGTGCTGTCTAGACAATGAAAAAACTCATAGAATGCAAGGAGAATACCTTTTGTCCCAATGAGATCCCACAGTGATTTGCTGTTTTTGGAGGGGGGGGAGCAAAAACTGCGTTGAAAAAGCCTTCACAGCTTTCCCTGTATTTTAAAAAATAATGTAAGAAAATGCACATTAATGCTCATTAGGACAACCAATTTGCTTTGCTGCTCATTCTTGAAGAGGGAGGAACTGAATATCAGATTGGTTGGACATATGCAGGGTGGGCTTCCCAGCAAGGGCATCCTGTGGGATTTTTGTGTTAGCGATCATGTGCTTTTTTGCTGCGCCGAGGTGCCCAAATAATTTTTTTAAGCCATGGGTTGCACTTGTGCACCTTTACTTTAATGTTTTAAAAAAACCTATGCAGAAGCAGCAATGAATAACACGCTAATTTATGGCCGTCATCTTGATTTGCAGGCGCATGAACTTTAAATGTGGATAGCTTCTCAGTCTATTGTTTTTATTGAAAGACTGTGGAGACAAAATAATCCTGTTGCAAATTTGCAGTAATGTGCATGAATGAGCATTATATCCTCTCAACTAGACTAACCCTAGGTTTGCCTAATATTCCCCAGCCCCCTTCACTGTTATATCGCTGTATAACTGTGTCAATTTCAAGACTTGGAAAGTATCAACTCACTCAAATACAGAACATTTCTGAGCATATTAGTTTGTTGCAGCAAAAACTCCTATTGTTGTTAATAACTTTATTTATACTACTTTCCCCCTTGCCCAAGGCAGCTTCCAAATTAGAATGATACAATATAGTTTAAAAAGTACAAAAGGTCAACATTAAAATAGAATTAAACTACTAACAATATTAAAATAATTAAAAAGTTTAAAGACTTTAAAAGGATAAAAAAGGTTTAAAACACTACAGTTTAAAACAATACAGCACCCTCTTAAAAGCCCTCTCCTTAAAAATTGTTGTTTTAAATGCCTGTAAGAATAAAAGAGTCTTTGCCGACCAAGGAAAGGAAGGGCTCATTCTAGCCTCCCTAAGTAAGAAGTTCCAGAGCTTGGGCAGGCACTGAGAAGGCCCTATCTCTCATGTCCCACCAACCATATCTGTAAAGGTGGTAGGACTAAAAGAAGGGCTTCTCCTGAGGATTGCAGGGTCCAGCCAGGCTCATATGGAGTGATACAGTCTGTCAGCCTGGGCTTAAGATATATAGGGCTTTATAAGCAGCGCTTTGACTTGTGCCAGTGGAACTGTTGGAGCAGGGGAGATGCATGATCCCTGTACCTAGCCCGTTAACACTCTGGATGAAGCTTTTTGTACCAAGTCTCCAAACACTCTTTAAAGGCAACCCCATGTCAAATGGGTTATATTAATCCCAACAAGCTGTAAGAAGGCATGTGTCACCAATGTCTTATGGCATCTTAAAGACCAAACACATTTGTTACGACACAGATTTTAGCGGACTGTATTTTTGTTGTCCAGAAAAGCACATGCATACATTTGTTTTCCATGTACCACAGCTCTTTTTGCTGCTTCAATACAAACACTCTGTACAATGAAGAGTAAGAAATGGTAGCACTTAAATGTCTTTGCCTCTGGCCAACTCTCCATTCTGTCTAGGCACATTACAACTAAATAGCAAAAAATTTAAAAAAACACACAACAACATTGAAGACCTAAATACGCAACACACTTGTTATGTTCAAAATTAAATATTGTTCTAAAGCAAACACTGATGTACATGCATCTGCATTAATATCTTAATTATGTGATGGGTTGAGCATGCAGATATATTTCCAGTGAGGGAAAAGTAAGGTTTGGGGCTCAGTCTTAAGAACAGAGATGAAATGGCAGGGGAGTGCCACAGTGAGGAAAGGCTGCATTCTGTTTTAAAAGTCATTTGAGGTAACATCAATGTAACTTTACCAATGTTTGGTAAGATAATGTAACAAAAGGACAAACTGAAACTGATGTTTGGTTTTTTATCCCATACTCCTTATAACTTACTTAGCATCATCCCATCCAACTGTAATTGTGCAAAGTTGGGGCTATCTAATTAGAAATATTTGACTTTTGCCACAATGCATCCATATAACAGCCTCCCTACAATAGAAAATCCTGAAATAACATTCTTTTGTTTCCAAAAGATAAAAGGCTGCAAAGTAAATTCAAGAATTCTGTATACAATTCTAGGTAGTTTTAAAACTAGTCACTGTGGTACCTAGACCCAATTACAGGAATTAAAGGATTATGGTAAATTCTGAAAAGAGAATTCTGAAAGGAGAGACTCTGCCCTTTGTGTCACAGGATGTTATTACTTGAAAGGCATGAATTCCAATGTTTTAACTTTTTTTTTACACAGGGCCTCTGTAAGTCAAAGCTGACTTGATGGGCACATACTAACAACAAGTGTTGCAGTAAGACTTGCTCCTAAAAATCTAAAATAACAATAAAAAATGGTATTTCTCACAGTGTAATTGTACACATGTCCACTCAGAATTAAGTGTCACTCTGTTCAATTGGAATTATTCCCAGGTAACCATGTACAGCATTGCAGCCTAGGTTAACAATTCTTTATTTTATTTTATTTACAATAGTCTTCATCTAGGGTGGTATACAAAAGTGTGAAATACACAATTTAAAAAATAGCCATAATATAATACAATATAACAAGCCAATTTTGTTTAAATATACTAAAATGATTAAAAATGAAAATCATTTAAAATTCCTAGGTTAGTAGGAACGTCTTAAATAGCCACAGTCCTGGGAGGGGAGTTTCCAGAGCTGAGAGGCCACTGTAGAAGGTACTTTGGTGGAACATATATTCTGTTATTTGCATAGTCAGATAATGGATAGAAGGGGAATAGGTGTCCCTTCAACAATTTCATTGAAGTCCTGTATTAGCCTTGCGGTTTTTGTCATGATGGCATTGTAACCACTATGATTTTCAACTGACTGCACCCATTTTCAATTATTTTCCTACACTGAATGGTGGTTCTGTTAAAGCTTTCCTTAAAACTGCATTTTAAACACTATAGTGGTAACTACTGAGACCTTTTTGCAAATGCATTTCTTTGACAGAACTGCATAAAATTAAGAACTAAATCAAAATTTTGTTCAGCACAATTTTACTTTCATATTTTTTTCAGTTAAAAACACAAGCCTTATTGCCAAAAAAGAAGATGACTGTCAGTCTCCTAAAATAAAACCAGAGAGAAACCAAGTCATGGAGAAAATTCAGCTCATTTGTATTCATGTTCCATTGCCTTCAATTGGATTTACTTTTAACTAAAACATGTTTTAGTTGACTGTAAATATGTAGAATTATTGTCTCCTATGTCAGTCCTGTGCACACTTATTTATTATTTACATTTGTGGTACTTCTTGGTAAAATATGTATTGGGTTGCTATATAGCAGGTGAAAACATACTCCCTTAACTGGCAAGCAGACAAACAGGAGGGAAATATACAGAAATCACTATTCTTGGTTACACTCAATTCAGAAATTTGTGTGTTGAAGAAATGGAATCTACTGGGTTCTCAATACTTGGTTTTTTTAACTTGGTATTTGCTATTAAAAGTTTGTTTTAGTAACAGTATGCCACTTATCAAGATACTACAATTATACATTTTGAGATGGACAAATTTTACTTGTGAATAGTATAACAAATGTTCTATTCAACATGCAAGGTTCTAGAGATATTTCAGTTGCAATTATTAGCTTGCCTTGTAGATGCTGTTAACATTGGAACAGAAAGGATTAAGATGACAAAGAGAGAAGATTGTGAAACTTGGTAATGACTACTAAAGAAGCAGAAAGAAAAGATTTATGGAACATGTGACAAATAGCAAACAAAATATCTAATACACCACAGCAATAGAAGAGTGAGTTGTCGGAAGAGGAAGGAAGCATACAGGAATTCCTGGTTACATCTGATTGCTTTAGATGGCTTGGGGTAGTGGAGGGGATTGAAAAAGGACAATGACTAAGAGAGACGGGCAGGGAAGGAGCAAGTCAAAGAAGATCTCAGACATTTCCCCAACTATTTAGCTTCTTTTAAGAGGACCGTCTACCACCAAAGGATTCCAGGGGAGAGAGAGATGCAGATAAAGATCATGTTGGAGCCTGCTGAGATCCTTCATCCATAGTGCCATCTATCATTAACCATCCTGGGGAAATTCCAAGAGGGAGAAGGAAGCAGGCAAAGTCCTCTTCAGAGCCTGTTCTGGCTATCTGTCACCAACTGGTAGGGTTCCAAGCAAGAGAAAGAGCTAGGCAAAGAAGACCCCACAGCCTGCTCTACAAATGCTTGTGTGAACAGAACAGTTCATGATGAGCTGTTCTTTTTAAATATTGTTTCTTATGATTTTATTCATATAGCTTTATTAGTGGTAAGCTGACTTCAAATGATTTGTATCCTGATAGATAAGATATAGGAACTATAATCATATAAATTAAGAGGAGAAAATCTACTTAGGGATGCATTCCTAGTTAGCAAATAGGGAGTCATGTTTTGAGAGACTGAACAAAAAGCAGCCCCTCACATCTCCATTAACATCCCAGTTCAGTATATAATTCAATACACAACCTGAAGCAGATATTTAAGAATTTATTCTCCATTATTTTGTACAACAGTGGCTGGGCATGGTCCCTGTCATTTACTTGGCCTTTCTCCTCCTGAATCCACTCCAATCCCCACACTTAATTTCTATGTTTGTATTAGTCCTTTTCAGGAAGTCTCAGCCTAACATTGCACTTTTGACTACTGCATTAAAGAGCACTTACACAGTTATCATTAATATATTAGTATGTTTGTGATGAAAAGCTTACTTTCAGGGCACCATTCCATCGACACTTTTATTCTCAAGTCTATGGATACACATTTGTGTTACAGGCTTTTAAAAAGTTTCAAAATGTTTAAGATGGTTTTCTTAGATTTGGAGTTCTTGAAATGGGTTCAGTATTAACAGAATTCTGATCCAAAACTATAGTTCCTGAACTTCATAGACGTTCACTGGGCTAATCAAATTGTATTCACATTTGTTTCAAACTAGTTAGAATTTGTAGTGCATTGTCATGCTGGAGTCTCATAGTCCATTTAATAACTTTCTAAATTCTGATTTCTATGTGTGGTTGTGAAAGCTGGTCAACGAAGAAAGCTACAGGAGGAAGATATTGTTATTTGAAAATGTGGTGCTCAAGGAGAGTTCTATTGTTTATTTATTGCATTTGTATGTCACATTTCTCTCAGAATGAGACCCAAGGCAGCTTCCAGAGACAACCAGTCTAACAAAATATTCACAATAAAGTGAAAAACAGTAAAACTACATAAAACAGTATAACACACATTTAAAAAACAAACAGAAGTTTAAAAAGAAAGATAAAACATCCTCATAAAAAGCTTCCCCACTTAGATGTTAAAAGCTTGCTTGAATAAAAATGTCTTTGCCTGCCGGGAAAAGGAAGCGGGGGGGGGGCAGTCTAACCTCATGAGGGAGGGAATTTCGAAGGATGGGAGCAGCCACTGAGAAGGCTCTCTCTCATGTTCTCACCAAGCGAGCCTGTAATGGTGGTGGGACCAAGAGAAAGTCTTCCCCAATGATCTTAAAGTTCTGGCAGGTTTGTACGGGGAGATGCGGTATTTCAGATAGTCTGGACCCAAGCTGTAAGGGCTTTATAGGTCATGGCCAGCACTTTGAATTGTGCCTGGAAATGAACTCACAGCCAGTGAAGCAGTTTTAACAAAGGAGTTATATGTCCTTATAACTGGCCCCTGTCTGCATTCTGGCTGCAGCATTCTGGACCCACTGAAGTTTCCAAACAGTTTCCAAAAGCAGCCCCAAGTAGAGTGTGTTACAATAGTCCAAAAAGGATGTCATCAAGGCATGTGTCACAGTAGCCCGATCTGTTGTCTCAAGGAACGGGTGCAGCTGGTACACTACTTTTAGCTGTGGAAATGCACTCCTGGCCACTGCTGAAACCTGGGCATCCAAGCTTAGAGCTGAGTTCAGGAGAACACCCAAGCTGTGGGCCTAAGATTTCAGGGGGAGTGTGACCCCATCCAGCATAGGGATGGATACCACTAACTACCAATATGGATACCCACGGACTGCCAAAAAGACAAATAAATGGACCCAAGAGCAAATAAAGCCTGAACTCTCCCTAGAAGCCAAAATGACCAAACTGAGGCTGTCATACTTTGGATGTATCATGCGATGGCATGACTTATTAGAAAATATGACATTGTGTGGAAGTCAATAGAAAATGGAAGACAGCATTAAAGGTGGATAGACTCTATCAACGAATCCAGAGGCCTGAGTTTGCAAGACCTCATCAAGGCTGTTAATAACAAGGTGTCTTGGAGGTCTTTCATTCAAAGGGTTGCCATAAGCTGAAGCAGCATGATAGCAAATAGCAATTACTAAATTGCCAAAATAAACTTCCATGGTAAACTAAAGAGAAATGTTCTATCCATCTTCTACAAGCAAATAAAATCTCATTTCTAGTAACAGCTTCAGGGAGTGTTTGCAATTAACTAACTGGCATTCATTTTTTGTTTTAGAATCCATCTTGAGGAAGGGGAAGAACCTGCAATGGAGTACTGACAAGAAGGGAAAAGTTTAAGCATTCCCCTCCTGGTAATTTTTTGTATAGGACCCTAAATACACTAAAGGCACATATCCCATCTGATCTTGGAAGTTAAGCAGGACCAGCCCTAGTTGTTAGTACTTGGATGAGAGACTGCCAGCGAATACCAGGTCCTTTGGGCTATATTTCAGAGGAAGGAACTGGCAAAAGCACCTCTGAGTATTCCTTGCCTAAGAAAATTCATGACGTCATCATAAGTTGACAGGCAACTTGAAGGCGCATGTGCACACACACACACACACAATTTGTTAAATAAATGCTCCATGGTGTGCAGCATCAGCACTGCAAGAGAAAGATGGCAGGAAATATATACATACACTCATCTTGAAATTCTTGGGACAAGGAGTAACAACAGAAGCGGAGGGATGCTGCTTGTAGGAAAATTGTTACTTCTGGCTACAAATCTGTTACTCAAGATAGTAGCAGATGTGATTTTAATTTTGTGAGTACTTTCGTTGTTTTTTTTTAACTGTGTCCTTATATGAAAAAAAATTAGTTATAGGAAAAACAGTAGTCCCATTTAAATTAACCAGTAGTACTATTTGCAATGGCAACCATTTTTTCAGATGGCAGTGTCAGCATTAAATGGTGCGCTACCTGCTCATGTTAGCTGCCAGCTGGTATTCAAAAGTGCCTCTGCCTCTTATACTGGAGGCAAGATATATTCATCAAGACTAGTATTCATCAAGAGCCCCATGCTCCATGTTCTTGTGCTGGTGGTGGTGGTGTGTCTTCAAGTCATTTCTAGTGTATGGCAACCCTAAGGCGAAACTATCATGGGCATTTTCTTGGGAAGATTTGTTCAGTGGGGGTTTGCCTCTGTCTTCTTAAAAGGAACACGTACAACAAACGGAAAAAGGGGTAAATCACCAAAGAGGAATTCAAACAAATAGCCAACTCATGTAGGGGGAAATCAGAAAGCCAGAGCTACTCAACACCTTCTTTGCCTCACTGTTCTCCCAAAAGGGGAATGGTGCTTATTCTGGGGAAAATGGAGCAGATGATGCAGCAGGGGAAATGCAGCACAGAATAGGTAAAGAGGTAGTTCAGGAATACCTGGCCAGTATAAATGAATTCAAGTCTTCAGGGCCAGATGAACTACATCCAAGGCTAATAAAAGAACTGGCAGAAGTAATCTCAGAACCACAGGGAATAATCTTTGAGAAATCCTGGGGAACAGGAGAGGTTCCAGCAGACTTGAGGAGGGCAAATGTTGTCCCCATCTTTAAAAGGAGAAAAAAAGAATACCCAAATAGTCATCATCCAGTCAGCCTGACATCAAAACTAGGAAAATTCTAGAGCAGATAATTAAACACACAGTCTGTAACCACTTAGAAAGGAATGCTGTGATCACTAAAAGTCAACATGGGTTTCTTAAAAACAAGTCATGTCAGATTAATCTTATGTCTTTTTTTTATAGAGTTACACACTTGGAAGATGAAGGGAATGCTGTGGATGTAGTGTATCTTGATTTCAGTAAGACCCTTGACAAAGTTCCCCATGATAATCTTTGCAAAAAAAAGTTAGTAACATGTGAGCTAGACAGTGCAATTGTTAGGTGGATTTGTAATTGGTTGATGGGTCGAACCCAAAGGGTAGTCACCAACAGCTCCTATTTATTTATTTATTTATTTATTTATCTATCTATACCCCGCTCTTCAGCCACAAGGCTATCAGAGCGGCTTACAAATTGTTTTAAGCAATAGCTATTTACACATCTACACTGCATTAAACAGTTTCCAATGTGTGTTAGCTAATTGCCTCACAAGCTGGGTACTCAATTTACCGACCTACGAAAGGATGGAAGGCTGAGTGAACCTTCCCTACCAATCTCAAACTCGGGAGCATTTTATACCACTGTTACCTACCCTGAAACTCCCTGCCCCATATCTATAATGAATTGGCAATATTTAATAATTAGGTCAAATGTGGCCTTCCACATCTCTCTCTCTCTCTCTCTGGCTTTTCTTCGCAAACGAAGATTCAAGAAGGACTCATCCCGCGCTTTCTGCAAGCGCGCTGATGACTAAAAAGGCCAATCCGAGATAAACAAGTCCGGTTGCAGAAAGCACAGCAGAAGGTCTCCTTTGGTGATGTTTTTGGGTTGTGATCCTTTCTGCGTTGTCGTTTCTCTTCAAGACTTGTTCGGCGTGAGTTCTCAAATAAGGCTGCTGCATTGTGGATAGTGCGTCTCCATGCCTCCCGATGTGAGGCCAGGGCAGACCACTGTTGGTGATCAATTTGGCCAAGCCTGAGATGTTGTTTCAGGGAGTCTTTGTATCGCTTTTCTGGAGCGCCCCTCTTACGCTGACCCGTGGCGAGTTCACCGTAGAGTAGTATTTTTGGGAGGCGATGGTCCTCCATCCTAGAAACATGCCCTGCCCAGCGCAGCTGCGTTTTCCACATAGTGCAGCCAATAAAGCTGGGAAATTCCAAAATCCAGGAATCCCAAAAGACTAGTGTTCAGAGTCAGCCCAAATTCCAAAGGATAATTTGCAAGGCAACTATGTGCCTGAACACCCAGCTAATCTTATCAGCCTAAAATGATATACTCATACCTGTAAAGAACCCTCATGCCTCTCACCTTACCCCCCAAAAAAGGCTGCTTCGTCTATTCAATTACAAAGTATCTGCACATTACGTGCCGTTAGCATATCCGGAGTGTCCATGTCTTATCTTGAGAACCTCTGAGAAGCATTGTCTTTCATCCTAAATCTCATCCCCTAAAGGAGATTGAGTATATAAACCCTTCCAAAACCCCATTCAAGTGTGCACAGCTTCCCTGCCTCTGGACTCCATGTCAGACTGTGTCATCATTCCAGCTTCGAGACCCCCCACTCTGCTGGTTTCTTCCGTGATATCTCCTCAGATCAGTACAGTATCACTCAAAAGCAACTTCCCTCCTCTATCCCAATACTTCCTACTTTATTCGCTAGCCTTGCATGAATGCTTGATGCCTGTGCATGTGTATGAACATTGTCATTATTGTTTTCCCAAATAATTGTACAGTCGTCCCTTCACATTCGCGGGGGTTCCGTTCCGCGGACCCCCGCGAATGTGAAAAATCCGCGAATAACAAACACCCCTCCCCCTCCCTCCCCAGGCCTTCGCGGGGCCTTGCTAGGCCCCGCGGAGGTCTCCCCGGCCCTTCCTCCCTCCCTCCCCAGGCCCTCCCTCCCTCCCTCCCCAGGCCTTCGTGGGGCCTTGCTAGGCCCGGCGGAGGTCTCCCCGGCCCTCCCTCCCTCCCCAGGCCTTCGCGGGGCCTTGCTAGGCCCCACGGAGGCCTCCCTGGCCCTCCCTCCCTCCCCAGGCCTTCGCGGGGCCTTGCTAGGCCCCGCGGAGGTCTCCCCGGCCCTCCCTCCCTCCCTGCCCAGGCCTTCGCGGGGCCTTGCTAGGCCCCGCGGAGGTCTCCCCGGCCCTTACCCCTCCCTCCCCAGGCCTTTGCGGGGCCTCCGGAGGGCCTCCGGGGGTCCCGCGAAGGCCTTCGCACCGCTCCCCAGGCCTTTGCGGGGCCTCCGGAGGGCCTCCGGGGGTCCCGCGAAGGCCTTCGCACCGCTCCCCAGGCCTTTGCGGGGCCTCCGGAGGGCCTCCGGGGGTCCCGCGAAGGCTTCCCCACCCCTCCCCAGGCCTTCGCGGGGCCTCCGGAGGGCCTCCGGGGGTCCCGCAAAGGCCTCCCCACCCCTCCCCAGGCCTTCGCGGGGCCTCCGGAGGGCCTCCGGGGGTCCCGCGAAGGCCTCCGCACCGCTCCCCAGGCCTTCGCGGGGCCTCCGGAGGGCCTCCGGGGGTCCCGCGAAGGCCTTCGCACCGCTCCCCAGGCCTTCGCGGGGCCTCCGGAGGGCCTCCGGGGGTCCCGCGAAGGCCTCCCCACCCCTCCCCAGGCCTTCGCGAGGCCTCCGGAGGGCCTCCGGGGGTCCCGCGAAGGCCTCCCCACCCCTCCCCAGGCCTTTGCGGGGCCTCCGGAGGGCCTCCGGGGGTCCCGCGAAGGCCTCCCCACCCCTCCCCAGGCCTTTGCGGGGCCTCCGGAGGGCCTCCGGGGGTCCCGCGAAGGCCTCCCCACCCCTCCCCAGGCCTTCGCGGGGCCTCCGGAGGGCCTCCAGGCGTCCCGCGAAGGCCTCCCCACCCCTCCCCAGGTCTTTCACGGGGCCTCTGGAGGCCCCGTGTCGTGGTTTTGGGGGGGCCCAGGGGCCCCCTCCCAAAACCGCGAATAACCGAAACCGCGAATGTCAAGTTCGCGAATGTGGAGGGACAACTGTACTATCTAACTTAATGTCTCTGGAAAGAAGTGACTAGTGAGGTGACACATGATTCTGTCCTGAGACCAGTGCTATTCAACATCTTCATAAATGACTTGGGTGAGGGAATAGAGGGCATGGTTATCAAGTTTGCAGATGACACCAAATTAGGAGGGGCAGCTAATACCCCCGAGGACAGGATCAGAATTCAAAATGATCTTAACAGATTAGAAAGCTGGGCCAAAACTAACAAAATTAATTCAACAGGGAGAAATGTAGGATAGATACTACACTTGGGCAGTAAAAACTGAAATGCACAGATATTGGATGGGTGACACCTGGCTTGATGGCAGTACATGTGAAAGGGATCTAGGAGTTTTAGTGGACCACAAACTGAACATGAATCTGCAGTGTGATGCAGCAGCTAAAAAAGCCAACGTGATTCTAGGCTGCATCAATAGGAGTATAGTATCTAGATCAAGAGAATTAATAGTGCCACTCTATTCTGCTTTAGTCAGACCTCCCCTGGAATACTGTGTCCAGTTCTGGGCACCACAATTCAAGAAGGAAATGGACAAGTTGGAACATGTCCAGAGGAGTGCGACCAAAATGGTAAAACATCTGGAAGCCATGCCCTATGAGGAGTGGCTTAGGGAGCTGGGTATGTTTAGCTTGGGGAAGAGACAGTTAAGAGGTGACATGATAGCCATGTTTAAATATTTGAAGGGATGTCATACTGAGGATGGAACAAACTTGTTTTCTATGGCTCCAGAGATTAGGACATGGTGCAATGGACTCAAACTAAAGGAAAGAGATTACATCTAAACATTAGGAAGAACTTTCTGACAGTAAGAGCTGTTCGGAAGTGGAATACACTGCCTCGTAGTGTGGTGGAGTCTTCTTTGGAGGTTTTAAAACAGAGACTGGATGGTCATCTGTTGGGAATTCTTTGATTGGGTACTCCTGCATGGCAGGGGGTTGGACTGGATGGCCCTTGTGGTCTCTTCCAACTTCTATTATTCTTCTGTGGCTGAGAGAATGTGACTTGCCCAGGGTCACCCAGTGAGTTTTCATGGCTGAGCAGGGATTTGAACCCTGGTCACCGGAGTTGTAGTCCAATGCTCAAACCACTATACCATGCTGGCTCTCCCATGTTCCATACATTTCTTTAATTCTCCTTTAACAGCATCCATTTTGGCCATCACTACCTTTAGAAGAAGCTATTGCCCAGAATTCAAGTATGTTCTGTGGGAAGAAGTACAGTCAGCCCTCCATATTTGCAGGTCTAACTTTTGCGGATTGAATATTCACAGATTATTTGTTGCCACTTTTGCTGCTGCTGTATGCCATTTTTAATAGTGACTGCAAGCCTCACGAGACTGAGAGAGACTGCGAATACACAGTGAGACATGCAAGTCCCTATTAAAAATGGCAGCCCCACCAGCTGTCCCCTTCTGCCTTGCAAAGGAACCTACAGTGGGATGAATCTATGGATTGTACTTTTTGTGTGTGTTAATAGAGGGTATTTGCAGTTTTTTCACTTTTGTGGGTGTCCTGAACCTCTAACCCCAGCAACTGTGGAGGGCCAATTGTACTTTCCCTTGTCTGTCCTGAATATCCCAGCATTAAGCTTCTTTGAATGGCCATGGGTTCTAGTATTACATGAGATGGAGAAAAAGGTGTCCCTATCCATATTCTCAACACCATTCACAATTTTAGATGTCTCTACTATGTCCCCATTTTACTCATCTTCCTCCCCCACCCCAACTAAGCTAAAAAGCCTCAGCTGTTGCAACCTTTTTTCACAGTGGATTCATACCAGCCTCTTTATCATTTGATTGGTGTCAGCAATAAATTTTGCCACATCACTGCATAGTCCAATTCCAGTTCATTTATGAACAAGTTAAAAAGCTGTTTGTTTGTTTGTATGTATGTATGTATACCCCCTTTTTCCCAGACTGGAACCCAAGCTGGCTCCCAGAGAGAGTCAATTAAAAGACCCTTCACAATAAAATTGAAAAACAATTAAAATCACCAAGTAAAACATTTAAAACATACAAAAGTTTTTTTAAAAAAGAAAAATAAAATATCCCAATAAGAAGCGCCCCTGCTTATACATTAAAAGCATGTCTAAACCTGCTGGCAAAAGGAAAACAGGGAGGGGGCAATGGTCACAAATAATACTTATGGAATTTGGCACTAAGTTGAGCCATTTATTAATGATTTTTGTTTGTTTGTTTTTAGCACCAGTGTCAAACATTTACCTGCCAGACAAAGGCATAAAAAAATGAAAAGCTGCCTTAACATTTTTGCCATGGGGCATTTTTAATGGAGCCTAATGGGGCACAAGTAAATTTAAGAAACTAAACAAATCTAAACGATTTACTTTCAACATTTCTACTCATATTAACTCCAGCTGTACTCAGACCCAACACCAAATATTGTCTGGAGTTATGTCTAAGCTTAAGTTACTTTGCAAACTATGGTTTGCAATAGGTTTACCAAACTAGGATCTGAAAATATAACTTGAGGTTAAATTTGAAATCACACTCTGTACTAATGGTTGATGATAACACCTGAATTTAAAAACTGTGTTTACTGTGATTTCTCTGCCTCAGGAAGCTTGAACTCACAAACCTGAAAACTCAGCAGATGCAACTCTAAAGCATGGTTTTCCTCATATTTATCTGGAACCTGAAAGCATTATGGAGATTGTTTTAGGAAAACCAAGGCCAGGATCTTATTATTAGGCCTAACTAGAGTAGATACATCACATCAATGAGAACTTAAGTCAACACTTACATAAGTTCCATTGATTCAACAGGTCTACTCTGGTTGGAACAAGAAGATTTAAACCTATGGCTTGGCATGCCTTCTAAACTAAGCTGCAGTGGTTTTACTGGAATATATTAACACAATGTTAAATAAGGGGGGGGGATAATTATAGCTGAGGTTTGGACACTTCTGAGCTACAATCATAAGTGGAAAGGTTCTGTGCTTCCTTTAGTCTGCAGTAGCCAGATTATCAGTGCATGGGCCAAGACCTGATAGAACTTCACAGGACAGAATATTGCTACCATGATTATTAAAAGGCCTGAATGATGCAACGTGAGGCAAAGGTTGCTACATAGTGATAGACATGGACTGTCATCACACAGGACACGCCCAGGATGACACAACATGGCTGATACAAGACACAGCATGGCTGATGCAACCATACCAGGGACAATGTACATAAGTGAGTATAGCCTATGTTCTTTGTGGGCTGTTATTGTTGGAATTGTGGCCAAAGGTGCTGTCAGATTGTCCTGTAGATAGACAGCTACTTGTTTGTATATACTCCGTAAGTAAAGTTCTGTAAGTAGAGCTTTGAGGCTCAGTTATTCTTTGGTGCCTTGCACACTTCAAGGAGAGTACAGCTCTGGAGAACCCAGACGGGGAGCATGGGAGCACACACACTGACACAGATTCTTTTAGGTTTAGAGAACCTACCATAAAAGAAGCACCGACCCACTCTGCTCTCCCCTCCATAGCATGGAAGTGCCAAACAGCTGCTGCCACCACCATTGTTTGAACAGGCATTGCAAAAGGCCAGAAGCAATGCCATGTCAGACAGAGGCACCATACTGACCCATGTATAAATTGACCCAGTTTTTGGGGGTAGATTTTTTGGCATAAATTGTTCAACTTATAAATGAGTCTATACAGTAATGCACCTTGATTTTACAGTGTAGTGGGGATTTGTTGCTCTGCTATAGGCCACAAAATTTATCAGTCCGTTCCTGTCAATTATATAAATAATATAAAGAAATAATACAAATTCCCCTTTTAAAACAAACGGAATCTTGATTCTTTTGTCCCTTGAAATTGAAATCAATGGTAATACTGGTCTTCAGTGAATAACAATCAGGGCCTGCATTCAATTTGTTTCTGAGTCTTTAGTGGGATGTATGCATAAGGTTTATGACTGAACCAAAGATACATTCTGAACTGTTAATTATATAGGGCTCTTAAATAAAGGGAAATAAGCTATTTCCTGTCATTATTTTCCTTGACATTGCTACGTATGTACTTTGAACTTCACGGGAATAGAACAGCCAAAAGACTGCATAAAGTTGGCCTTGTGTAATTTGGATAAAGTGTTTAGATTTTGAAGAACTTTCTACCTTAGGCATCAATCTTTCAGTGTTTATTAGCAGAAAGTAAAAGCGTGAAGAATTGATGCTTACAGTTACACAAGAGTGTTTCTCATGTGCATATAAACCTCAGTCATAGAAATATACATGCCAATTCCACTGCTTTTTAGTGCATCAACTTGCAGGTAAGTGAGTTTAGGATTGCAACTTCCAAGAATAACATTAAACACACACATGCACCACACACTTACCATGTAACTAGGCTCTCTTAGCCAGAAGCATCTAAGATTTCCGGGCCCAAACAGGATATTTTGGGATGGCCTCTGGTGATGTTACAGAGGTTGGCTCCTAATGATATCATGGGGATGGGCCCTGGTGATGTCATTATGGATGGTATATTAAGCATCCACCATTGTTGCTCAGAGCATGTCATTTATAAAAAAGAGTAAGATCTAACATGAGAAAATATCAAGTTTGCCAAGCATTACATTGAAGAGAACTAATACACAAACCTTTCTCAGCTCTGTTTTTAACACTTTTGTAAGTACAGTTGTCCCTTCATATTCGCTGGGGTTTGGTTCTAGGACTCCCCGTGGATACCAAAATCTGTGAATACTCAACTCCCATTATATGCATGGCATAGCAAAATGGTGTCCCTTATATAAGATGACAAAATCAAGGTTTGCTTTTGGGATTATTGTTTTTAAAGACTATTTTCAAGCCGAGAATACTTAAATCCGTGGATACAGAGGGACAACTGTACTCATTTTTAACAACACATAGGGGCTATAGTCCAACCAAATATTTTTTTCTGAGTAAAAAAAAAAAGTTTTCCAAACTGTTGCTTTTAATAGGTTGTTCCCATTAATCAATTACTCTCACTGACCACGTTTTCTTTTAGTTATACTCACGTTGTGGAATCATCCTACATCCCAAAATTAATCATCTCCATAATAATGCTACTAATAAACATTTGGGGCAGGTGGAGATGGTGAAGATGATCACCAGTAACAACAAAATAACAAGTAATATAGACCAAGAAGGCAGTAGAAACCATAAGAGCAATCATATCTTTGTTTACTTAAAAGCAAGGTCCATGGAGTTTAATGGAATTTATAACTTGAAAATGCTGACAATCTAACATATCTTAGTCATTGTTTCATCATTTTCTTTATGGTAGGGGAAGAAAAATTATTTTAAAAGGTTGGATGGGTAAAGAGAAAGAACCATAGTTAGCACAGCTAATAGAAGTGAGGGTAGAAGGAAAAAGAGAGAGGTAAAGCGAGAGATAGTGAAGGAAAAATAAAATGTAGGCAAGAGAATACAGAAGGTGGGAGGATAAAGAGGATGAGAAAGGAAGGGGGAATAGTGAAGTAAGTAGAAGGTGACTGCAACTAGATGTGGAGAGGTGAGAAAAGGAGAAAGAGAGGGACAAGGAGAAGAATCATAGAACTGCAGAGTTGGAAGAGACCACAAGGGCCATCCAGTCCAACCCCCTGCCTCGCAGAGAGAGAGGAAGAAGGCATTTACAGTATTCATGAGCTGTTGGAGGGGGGAAGGAGCACAAGAAAGAAAGTGAGGGACACGGGATGAGGAAGATGAGTGTAGGCAGAAATTGTCCTGGGGAAGAAGGAGAAAGATTTGAATTGTAATCCAAAAGATTTGGATGGCCAAAATTTCCTGGGCTCTGGTTTACACAGTGAAATTCTCAGTGATCCTAGGATATGAAGACTGGTTGATTTGACCTGAACCTGAGCTGCCCACAGTTATCAACCTGGTTCCTATCTGGCCTATTGGATCTTTACTGCCGTACAATGGGGCGTTCCCCTGTACTCTGGATGCCAGATCTATAAGGAAAAAGTGTGATATTTTTTACTGCACATTTGAGAACGAATCTAGTGGGACTATGCTATCACTAACAATGATAGTAATAATAATATGCAGATGTAAGTAGGGGATACCATATTCACTCTGTTATTTGAAAATCTTCCTTGGTTTCCTGTGAGTATGTAGATGTCTTCAGGCAAATTCTAATCTGGACTTTGAAGTCTGTAAAACTCTGAACAATTGAGTCCACCCAAGCAGAAAGCTTTACAAGATCAGGGCTTCTAGCATGCATATTTTCATTTCTGCTAGTTGCATGCATTGCAAATACTAATTAAAATGCCTGTGGATTGATAAATATCTACAGTGTTCTCAGGAACTAACTTCTCAGGAATGAAAAGAAACTCAGTGAATTGGGGAATATGAACATTGTATACATTTGAGAAAACTTTCAAAATAGAAATGACTTATAAAATAATCATTTTTATCCCATGTTCCCTGTGGAATGAGAGATACCTTGCCAAAGGCATATAAAGTAATATACACACACAGGTAATAAAACCAAAAGTGAAAGGAATGGAAATAAATGGAGTTGTAGGTTTGAAGCATGCTGACTTCCTGCCAGGATGAGTGCCACTGTTACAAAACCCTTTTCTGAGTCATCTTAAAAACTCGGGGTCAGAATGTCCTTTCTTTAACTTGGTATCTGGCTGCTGCAGACTATGGATTGGTGGGAAATTAGCAACACTGAACAAGGAATGGGGGGAAAATACTTCATAACTTTGTCAAGATTACAGATGAATTTTGGACAGAACTTGAAAATGTTACTGTTTGTAATACAAACCCCAGCTCCTCCATCTAGCATGGCAACAACTAGCATGGCAAAAAACACAAGACCTCTTATTTGATGAACAAGCTATTCTTGTATATGTTCACATAGCTAAAATCACATAGCTCAAATCAATCTGACCCAATCTGAAACCAGAGTTTGGAAAGCCTACTTTTTGGATTACAACTAAAAGTAGTCCAAGGAGTAAGTTTTCCAACTCTGGTTTCAGACTGAGTCAAACTGATTTTAGCTATATGACACTATACATCATCATCATCATCATCACATCATCATATTTATTCCTTACTCGCCTCTCCCCATGGATCGAATACATGAATAGCTTGTTCATCAAATAAGAGGTTCTGTGTGTGGGGGGGTGGACCCTTTTCAAAGATACATATATAAAATACAGTTGTCCCTCTGTATCCACGGTTTTGGTATCCATGGATTTAAGTATTCACGGCTTGAAAATACAGTTGTCCCTCCATATCCACAGATTTGGTATTCACGGATTTACGTATTCATGGCTTGAAAATATTCTTTAAAAAATAACAATCCAAAAAGCAAACCTTGATTTTGCCATTTTATATCAGTGACACCATTTTGCTATGCCATTGCATATAATGGGACTTGAGTATTCACAAATTTTGGTATCCACGGGGGGTCCTGGAACCAAACCCCAGTGAATATGAAGAGACAACTATATTCTTTAAAAAAATAATAATCCAAAAAGCAAACCTTGATTTTGCCATCTTATATAAGGGACACCATTTTACTATGCCACTGCATATAATGGGACTTGAATATTCATGGATTTTGGTATCCATGAGGGGGTCCTGGAACCAAACCCTAGTGAATATGAAGGGACAAGTGTAATCTTAGTCCTACAACAAACCAAACTTAATGACTTAAAAGTTAGTTAGTTGTGCTTAAGTACCACTGACATTAATGTCCACTGGAAAGAATAGTCACTGATGTAGCTAGGGATAGACCATGGCCCCACAGCCCAGGGGCCTTCCAAATGACTGCCCAGGGAGTGGCAGGTTACAGAGGCAACAGAGAGATCCAGGATAAATGCCTGAGCTACAACGGACAGGGTATCCTCTCCCCCCCCCACCCCACTGGAAGTGAAAAATGCTTTTGCTCTTAAGACATAGCATCCTTTTCTACAGCAAACTTGAACTCATTCTTGAAGAAATGTGGTTAGCGGCTGTGGCAGCAAAATCCTTTTTGTTCTTCTATGGTGCCATGATTTAAACTGAGTTTAAAATGTAAAAACTGCGCAAGTTTGGGGCACCCTTCTCTCTCTCTCTCTCTCTCTCCTCTACTTGCACTAATGTAGTAGGAATGTAGAATCATTTGTAAAGGAGCGAATGACTGAATGAATGGTGTGCTTTTCAAAGTAATACTG